>OW569404.1:90225568-91425568 GCA_937654795.1 Cistogaster globosa
CAGGAAACAAATTTATTAAAATTAAGTTATTTCAAATACAAATTATTAATTCATATGAAAAAATTTGTCAAACGAACTCAAAAAATTTTTCAAAAAATCAAAGACAAAAAAATTCAAACATGTTATACATAACATACATATAAAAAATTTTCAATACTCAAAATACATTGAAACTTTTAAAAATTTTCAAAACATTTAAATTATACAAAAAACAATATACATATAGCAAACACAAAAAATTTTATTTGATAAAAAATGTTACAAATAATTAAGTTAGTTACACTGTAACGTTTACTATTTTTTATGAAACATTTAATAAATTTAATAGTTGCATAAAATTCACAATAGAAATAGAACGCGATTTTAAACTTCCCTATTTAGATACGTTAGTAATAAGGAGAGGTAATAACTAAAAATGGATTGGTATCAAAAGCCGACAGCTTCCGGAAGAATTATTAATTTTTATTCCAAACACAACAAAAGAATAATTATTAATACAAAAAATTTGATAGAAAAAGTATTTAAGATAAGTGATAAGGAATTTCACAAGATAAATAAAGATAAAGTTATAAAGATACTAACCGATAATAATTTTCCAATACAATTAATAAAGAGTTTGTTTAAACAAATTAGGTACGGAAGAGCATGTAACACAAGAAGTGTGATAGAAACAAAAGTTTACAAGTCTTTAATTTATGTACCAGAATTAGCAGAAAGAATAGAAAAAGCAAAAATTTTCGATTCGGAAAAATATAAAATGGCTTACAAAACTTTTAATACTTTAAACAGATTATTTAGTAAAACAAAAGATAAAATACAAAAATGGAACTTGTCTAATGTAGTATATAAAATACCTTGTAATGGTAATGATAGTGAAAATTGTAATAAAGTATATGTAGGTACAACGAAGAATAAACTTAAAACTAGAATAGCTGGACATAAATCTGATCAAAGATATAAAGACGTAAATAATACTCAAAAAACTGCATTATCTTCCCATTGTGCGAGTCTAAATCATCATCCTAACTTTGAAGATGCATCAGTTTTAAATATTGAAAATAATTATAAACGTCGGTATATGTTAGAGATGTTACAAATAATTAAACTTCCAACAACAAAAAGAATAAACTTTAAAGCTGATACTGATAATGTTGCACATTGTTATAGACATTTGGTTCATAAAAAATAGTAAACGTTACAGTGTAACTAACTTAATTATTTGTAACATTTTTATCAAATAAAATTTTTTGTGTTTGTATATGTATATTGTTTTTTGTATAATTTAAATGTTTTGAAAATTTTTAAAAGTTTCAATGTATTTTGAGTATTGAAAATTTTTTATATGTATGTTTATGTATAACATGTTTGAATTTTTTGTCTTTGTTTTTTGAAAAATTTTTTGAGTTCGTTTGACAAATTTTTTCATATGAATTAATAATTTGTATTTGAAATAACTTAATTTTAATAAATTTGTTTCCTGTTTCCTGAAGATGCCACCCAACGGTGTGGCGAAATATTGAAAAAATAAATAAAAAACAATATTTTTATTATTTTAAACCTGACCTAGTGCTTTATTAAAAAGAAAAGAATAAAGAAAAGAATAAAGGTCAAAAAAACATTGAAATTTTATTAATTTTTAATTTTTTATTTTTTTATTTTTATTTTTTATTTTTAAGAACTTAAGCCAGTAAAAATACAAAAGCATCATTACATATCTATAATGGCTGCAAGTTTACATGCTAAGACAACAACCACTTCCTTGCCTTTATTATTAACAACTACCGATAGTACTGTGCGTGTTAAAGAGGTGAATAGAGTTCAACGAAAGAATGTCGTAATAAGAGAAAATTTCCAAGAAACTTGGTTATTTTTGGAACAAATTTTAAAAAAGTAGGCCTTCTTAGCACTACAAATTTGTGTTGTTTTATTGTGTCAATGCTGACTGAAAGCTTTTGTATCAGGTGTACAAATTTGACTCCGCCCTTTTCTTAATATGACTTTAACAGTGGTGCAAAAGAGTAGATCATAGAATAATGAAAATAACCTTTCAATACGAAATTATAAAGCAAAATTTTATTTGATTTTCCATTTTATGATATTTGACGAGTTATTAAACCCATGACGAGTTAAAACTTTAAAGGTGTCTTAAATTATGGTTAGATATGGTTACGCTTTTACTCTTGTTTGCGTAGGTTCCTGTGATTTTACAAGTACATTTCAGTTAATCGCTTTTATTTATTATCGTTCATATTCTGTCAAACGAGTATCGTTTAAAATTGACGATAACGATTTGAAATGGACAAAAAAGGTGCCGGTGAATCTTAATCGCTGGAAATCCGGCAGCTTCAAGCCACAAGTATACTGACACGAACTCGTGTAGCTTATTGTAATTAAACCCGAGCTGAGAAAAGTTTTGTGAATTCAAATCACGAGTTTGTCAGAAGTGGATCGTAAATATTTGTCAAAGTTGCTAAAACTTTTTACACTCATTAATTTTTTTTCTGTTGAAACCTACACTTATCTAAACACTGTTCACTAGTATTTTTCCACCACACTTCAAAAGCAGCAGTGCCATGCTTCCTTGTTTGCACATGAATTTTGCTTCTAAGAACCATCGTTGTGTGTACCATGCTGCAGTACACAAATAAAAGTTTTGTCAGGAAATTTGTTCGCGCAACGACGTCTGCCATCTTCTTTTTCAAAACAAAGTAATAGAAAATTATTCAAAACTGATTTTATCGGGTATTTTTTAAGCCCCTAATAAAACTTTAAATTATCAAAAATAACACAAAAAACTAAATTTTGATGGAAAATTTTTAGTAAACTCTGGCAAATCATTATGAGTAGACTCACACTTTAACAACGCTATCAAATCATCAAAGTTTACTTTGAAAATCAGTCATCAATTCCAATTCGAGCAACTTATAGACGACTTTGTGATTTTATGGTGCACATAATTGTCCATCTGAGCAAACCATCCGTCGAACTGCAATAACATCAACATGTCGAAGGAATATTCGTACTAAAGAGTATATCATTGCTGTAAACGAAAGTGTGGAAGAAGATAAAAATTTATCCATTTTTCGTCACTTGCAGGATTTGCGGCTCTGTCCATCACCTACGTGGAAAATTTCACGCAAAAATCATGGCATTCACCCGTATAAAATCCACCTAGTGCAGGAAATAAAGCCACGAGACCATTATACGCGTCGTTCTTTCGCCGATTGAGCTCTAGAGCAGTTAGTAACTGACGCGTTGTTTTATGGCCAAAGTGTGTTCAGCCATGAGCCCCATTTTCAGCTTAAAGGGTTTGTTAATAAGCGAAATTGCTGCAACTGAAGTGGGACCAATCCACAACATACCCCTCCATTGCATCCAAAAAATACACCGTTTGGTGTGACTTACACGCAAAATGCATGGTGGCATCACCGGACCTTATTTCTTCAAAAATGAGGACGGATCTTACGTTACGGTTAATGGAGATCGTTACCGCAACATGAATAATGAATTTTTTGTTTGAAAATATGAATGACATTGAACCGAACGAAAAGTGCTTTAAAAAAGATGGCGCTACGTGCCGTACGGCGACCGCAAGTATCGAGTTATTGAAATTAAAATTTGGCGATAAGTTGATTTCGAGAAATGTACCCGTCAATTGGCCTTCAAGGTCGTGCGATTTAACACCTCTCGATTATTTCCTGTGGGGCCAGGTAAGTCACTGATTTATACTGATAAACCAGCAACAATTTACGCTCTCAAGGCCATCATTGTTCGTGTTATTCGTGACATACGGCCAGCAATACTTGAAAAAGTGAGCCAAAATTTGAAATCCAGAATGCGCTTCGTCATGAGCAGGCCATATGCCCGAAGTCATTTTTAAATTATTAACGCCATGTTGTGATCTTTCGCATAAAAAAAGTTATTCATTACAATTTATTTTTTTGTGTTATTGAAAGGGCTTAAAAACACCCCTTTCACATCTATGAAAATTTTGAGACATTGTTTATGCAAAAGTCAGATGAGAAATCAATAGACAGCGTTTTATTTAAAATGTGGCCAAAGCAAATTCATAGCAGGTGACTGCATTAGCTTTAGAAATAATTCGCTTAAGCCATGGCTTGGCCATTTCTTGGCCATTGCTTGGCCATGTCTTATATACCCTTCACCATGTAAATATAAAAGTCTGGGATAAAATCGGTTCATGTTAACAAAAAGCCAACCCGAGAAAATTGGGAGAGTATTACAAATATTTTTCAACAATGCATTTTATTTAACTTTCGTTATATTTCTGTTCAAAAAATTAGTAAAAGAAAAAGCGGCGGTAGCTAAATTGTACACACAGTTCATTTTAAAAGTTTATGTTTTTTGAAAAGTTTTTCAATTCTTAAATAAAAATAAATCCTGGGGTAAACAACTAGTTAAATTTGTATTTCCTTGTTGATTTTTAATTTTAACAAACTTTTGCTTTCCAACTCTTTATGGGTTGCTGTCTTAGCTAAACTTTCATGTCTTGTTAAAAAATATTTTTCTTGCTCTATGATATGCTCTAATCAAAGATTTAAAATTAATATAAGACTAGACAAAAACCTTTAATTACTAAATTCATAATGAATGTTTGTATTAACAATTGAATTAATTTATGCATGTTTTTCTTCCATCAATCATACTAATTTTGTTGTAAATAAACTCCAAGCTTTTGTGTTGTAAGTGTATAAATGTTAACTTTATGAAAAAAAAATTATTTATTTAAAAGTAATATTTTGCTCTTTTCTTAATAATTAACAAACTTAGCACTGATGCTAATGGATGGGCTAATTTCACCAAAAACATACCCGATACAATAACCTCATGGGTAGTAACTGGATTCTCCTTGAATGATAAAACTGGCTTTGGCATGGTAGCAAATCCTACCAATATTGAAGTATTTCAGCCTTTCTTTGTGAGCACAAACTTGCCATATTCCGTTAAACGTGGCGAAGTCATATCCATACCCATAGTTGTATTCAATTATATGGACAAAGCCTTAGATGCTGAAGTTACCATGGAAAATACCGATCAAGAATATGATTTCACTGAAGCATCTAATGAAATTGAGGAATTGGTTATAGAGGAGAAACAAAGAACAAAACGAGTATCAGTACCTTCAAATAGTGGCAAAAGTGTATCATTCATGATACGTCCCAACAGAGTGGGAGAGATAACTTTGAAAATTAAAGCCATTACGCCTTTGACTGGCGATGCCATACATCAGAAGCTTAAGGTCGAACCGGAAGGTGTGACCATATATGAAAATCAAGCGATGTTTATAACTCCATCAGCCTCTAAGGAGCCAGTTAAGGAAACTCTTAAGGCTGTTATACCCAAAGAAGCTGTTTTAGATTCAGAATATTTAGAATTTTCAGTGGTTGGAGATATTTTGGGTCCCACTATTAAGAATATTGACAAATTAGTGCGCAAACCTTATGGTTGTGGTGAACAGAATATGGTTAATTTTGTACCAAATATTTTAGTTTTGCATTATTTAGATGCTATTAAGCGTGAAATGCCAAATGTTGTTAAAAAAGCTAAAAACTTTATGGAAGTTGGCTATCAACGGGAATTGACTTATAAACATAAAAATGGAGCTTATAGCGCTTTTGGAGAAGGTAGCAGTGAACCCAACAGTTGGCTAACCGCTTATGTGGCTCGTTCTTTTATACAAGCTAAACGATATATAACCATTGATCAGGATGTTATTGATGATGCTTTAAAATATCTGCTATCAAATCAATTAGAAAGTGGACAATTTAAACAAACTGGTCGTTTGTTTCATCCATCCCACCAAAATGATGTAGGATTTACGGCATTTGCATTGTTGGCGCTTTTGGAAGACATGGTAAGCAGTTTTTTTTTTTTTTTTTAACTTAATTCATTAAACAAGAAAACAAAATATTAATCATTCCACCATGGCAGAACAAATCGTCAGGCAAGTGAATTGGAAATATTTTTTTTATATGTCGTTGAACATCAGCAATCAACAAACTTCATACATTCAAAATTATTACCTGTCGAACTGCACTTGCCTGGTGAATTACATTGCCATGCATTTACCCTACGTCTCCACGAGCCATCAACTTGGTGTGAACATCATGTCACGCATGAATTCGGCTAATTTAGACACCTAATGTTCATGCTTCGTTCATGTGTAACCATCGTTGGCCGAACATTTGTCTGAGCAATGATGTTCGCCATCAAATATTACTTCAAATATGATTTTTCTATTTCGAATTAACGCTATCTATTAATCAACAATGTGAACACTCTCTTTCTTATTGAAAACATTGAAACAACTCTGACGATAAACAGAAAATTATGCTTAAACAGAACATGAACATCGTCACGTTTTCGCCACATACAAATGCATGAACAAATTAATACCGTTGTTTTGCCGGCGTTATGTGCATGTCTTGTTCAATATGATGGCTAGTGGAGACGTGGGGTTATCTACCGTAATCTCAAAATTTATGCTGCCATATGTTTTAAAGGCTGGGTTTTCTGTTTTTGACAGTTTTAAAGAATTAAAACCAAATGAAAAATATGATTAAAAAAAGAAATACATAAGTTATGTTTCCTTTCTGATTCATATTGTTTGCTGGGAATTATCATTCCATTTGAGGTGCGATAGTGTAAAAACAACATGTAATGTTACATTGGATTTTTTTAATCACAACAATCCTCATAGATTCCTTTCTTACAAAATATAATGCAAGATTGAAGGCTTGTATAATAGCGTGAATGGGCCTTTACCGTGAAAACTGTAAGGGAAGAGTCTTACAATTTCAAACAAGTAACTTTCGTATTAGTGTGCATAATTATATAAAACCCTGGATGGATTGGAAGAGTAATCATCGCACGATTATTTAGTTAGTTATTCTTTCTTAAAAACGAGTTAAAATAACGAAAAAGAAAATATCGACCCACACCTTTGCTACAAAGATTCAAGACACCCGGAATTTTACTCTACACAAGCGATTTTTAGTTGGCAATTAATAATTTTTACTTTCCCATTTTATCTTGGAGCTACATAACCATTGTTTTCTATATTCCCAGTTTCTTTATGGCATTCGTAACCAATAAAGCGTTGCCCACGATTGTTATTCAAATTCGCACATCTTTATCGATTTTTACTTTAGTTAAATGATATCTAAAGTTATCACGATCTGTTACCAAGGCTTATGGGAATACACTTGCCTTGTAGATACCTCCGCCTTGCATTTTTTGTCAAGGGCTCGATGAGCTTTATTACTGAGTGTCTGGATGTGGTGTCTCTCGCCTTTTTTTCGCTTATTAAACCCTGGTTTGCACCAACTCTCTTTCTCCTCGGTTGATACCACAATTGTGATATATGTCAGTTTAAACAGGGTTACCACTAATATTCCTGCCAGACTACAAGAATTAACACGACTAAAGATTACCCTCTACGGTTTTGAGTAAAACTAAACTTAAGTTTTTGTTAGTACGAAATTTAAAGAAAATCAATCGGATACGCTTTGTAATTTCACATCTGCCCGAAAGTGGCAATAAGAAAACTAAAAATTTTTAGATATTTTAAAGAGATGTGATATAACGGAGCTATCCAGAATTAAATGCAATATTTAGCCAATAATTTTTTAATTTAATTAATTCTTATTTTTTCGATTAATAATTTTCTTTGTTTAACGATATCGTTTCAGGAGAACACAAACAAATATAAGTCTGAAATCGAAAAGGGTGTTAAGTTTATTGTAGAAAATATTGATAAAGAAAATGACACCTATGCACTGGCGATAGCAATTGTGGTCTTAAAGAAGATACGACATCCTAGCGCTGATAAACTAATGGCAAAACTAGAAAATGTAGCCAATGAAGAAAAGGGTCTAAAATGGTGGACTAAATCATCAAAGGATACCAGTAATGATATCGAAATAACAGCTTATATATTGGAAGCCTACGTATACAGTGAACCAGCTGGGAAACTGTTACCCATCATCAAATGGTTGATAGGAAATCGAAATAGCATGGGAGGTTTCGACTCTACGCAAGATACAGTTGTAGGTCTGCAGGCACTTATCAAATTCGCTGAAAAGTACATTAGTGCCGGAGATGGTAAGATGGCGATAATGTTTGAAGCTCAAGACAGTGATGGAAAAGAAACAACCAAGGGTTCTTTCTCAGTGGACAAGGAGAACTCGTTGATTTTGCAAACTCATGTGGTATATAAAAAATATAACTTTTACTATCATTTTTATTTTTCTTCATTTATTCTTACAGCTTCCTAAATCTTCTCGACAAATAACATTGGAAGCCGAAGGTGAAAGCTCCACACTTGTCCAGTTATCGTATCGTTATAACTTGGCCACCAAAGATGACAAACCCAGTTTCAGTGTCAAGCACAAAATTATAAAAACAGATTACCCTAATCTTTTGAAAATGAACGTTTGTGCTGAATATGTTCCTGGAGCCGATAGTGACATCAAAGAATCAAATATGGCTATAATGGAGATATATCTGCCCTCTGGTTTTACCACCAGTGCTGATGAATTAAGCAACATACGTCAAGTCAAACAAGTTCAACGTATAGAAACTAAAAATGCCGATACAGCCATTATTATATACTTTGATTATCTTGAGGCTGGCAAAGAATTGTGCCTTGAAATAAATGCCGAAAAGACCCATGCAGTTGCTAAGCAGAAACCTGCTGCTATCACAATATATGACTACTATAATTCGGATCAACGTGCCACTGTTTACTATGAAGTTAAATCGTCGTTGTGCGATATTTGCGAAGAAGGTGAATGCGGCAAAGGCTGCTCAAAAAAGTAAAATTAACTTATTTTAAAGATATAAAATAAATTTTAAACGAAACTTATATACATATGTATACTTAAAAATATAATAAACAAAAAGGAGTAGACGCATAAATTGTTTCATGGTTTAACTCTTTATCCATGGAAAGAGGTAAAATGGGAAAAGAAAAGCGGTGGCACGTCATAGTGTCCAAAGACGTTATCACTTTTTTCAAAGCGTCGTTTTCGTATGAACATAGGGTAACTTTTATGTGCGCTCTTAAAACAATAACGGCTTCGCTTACCAAAGATCTCCTGCATAGCTGACCTTCGGCCGGCAGCAAAGACTCTATTTTATAACCAACACCTGCTTCGCTTACCAAATGTTTTCTCGTCTATGGTATGACTAACACCGAATTCGATTGCTGTAGATTTTCTGCATAGCCGGCCTTTGGTCCAGCGCAAGGATTTTCTCCTCTTCAGCATAACCAACACTGAGTTTCCGCAAGCCAGTTTGTACCTATAATATCAATGGACACTATGACTCTACGTTGATAGACAATATGTCGCATCGTAGTGTGGCATAAGGTCCATGGACGTTATGTCACTTTCTGGTGAGAATAAGCGCCACGTTGATAAACGACAAAATCTTTGCGTCCTGCAGAAGCAGGTTACGCAGAAAATCATTAGAAAGCGAAGCCGAAGCTGGTCGTACTATGGAGGAGAAAGTATTTTTTTCTGACCACCGGCCACGCAGGAAATCTTTTGAAAAAAAATATTTTTTTTCTTGCCAATTTTTTTTAATTTTTTATCGTTTTTTTCCTGTTTCCTTAAATACCCGTCCTGTCCATTTCGCCATCAAATACTCGATATATGCCATATTATACATAAAAACTTCGGTAGTCCGTAGCTTTAAAACAAAGGTTTGCCACCAAATCTTTTACTTAACATTTTAAGCTTTCAAGGCCATGATTGACTATCATACTCAGTCGTACGATCTGTCAAAAAACGCATGTGTGTTCAAAAAGTACAATAGTTTGGATTAGAAGTGCGTGTGTATGTGACAGACTTTTTGACAGATCTGTTCAATTTTATAATCTTTTGAAGTAATTCATAAAATAATTTTTTCTAAGCGATCAGAGTTGTTTTTTTTTGAAGATGAGGAGAAAGCAACAACAAAATATTAAAAGCATCTGTTTTTACATCTTTGTGCATAATAGTTTGGCACGTACGACGCCATTTTTAAACGATTTTAAAGTATGACAGAATTCTAACAGATTTTTTTGTGATTAAATCGTACGATTGTGTATGATAGTGAATTTTTGTTTGTTTTCGGAGCGGTGTCCATAAACTAGATTTAAGTCGCCATTTAGATGTAGAGTCCTTCGTACTATGATAGCATTAATATTGATACCTGAATATTTTGAAATATTTTCGAATATTTTGACAAAACTTTTACTGCGATTTTGCGCTTGAAAATTAAAAATATTTGTATGTAACGAAATTTTCTGTCGTCGTTTTACAAACAGCTGAAGTTGAATTCGTCAATGCGTTTACCTGGGTATCAATTTGTCTTGAAATCAAAATTGTATGTATGTAATAAACTGAGAAAAAAGCCAGAAAAATCAAAAATTAAATGATAAAGCATAGTAAACATGGAAAAATATTATTTTTCCTTCATTTAACGTAAAAAATCTTAAAGCAATGATCTTTCTTATACAATTTTTTTTTCGATTAGACATTATTATTTGGTATTCCTTGTGATGCTACACAATAAGATATTGAAATAGCTAAAATAATATAAACTATATTTAATTACCGTTTAGTTAAGCAACAATGTTAAAGCACTGAACATACTCTAAGCCTTAGATATTTTAGTCGATTTTTCCCATGTTATTCATGTGGCCACCAGTGTTGTCAGTTATGGCGATTTCTCGCCGCAATTGGCGATAAAAAACTTTAAAATGGCAAAAGGAGAAATACCCGGCGGTATTTAAAATACTTAGCGAGATTTTTATCTATATTTAATGTTTTTTATTTCCATCTACCTTGTTTTTCCAAATATTTATCAATATTTGAATTCAATGTCAATTGGTAAAAGTTCTTAAAGAAAGAGGCATGCTTTTATTGGAAAATTATTGTCAATTTTAATATTAAAAGGCTGTCATTCTGCATCGTAAATTAAATTTTGCCCAGTTCAATGAAACGCTGTGGGGAAAACTTCCTTTTATACATTAGAATTGTCAATGGCCGTTCTTGATATGTTTATTATTCCCACAAGTAATTTCTGCGTTTGAAGCAACATATTCCTTCTTACGGAACATATGTTGAGTAGGCTTAATGACAAATGAAATGTGATTCAGTAAGGATGCAAAAGACAATAATAATATTGAACAAAATGCGTACGAAAGTTTTAGATATATAATTGAATGTGTCCCTAATTTTTTTATTTTTAATATTTATTAAAATATTTTAACCTTATTTTCTCATTTATTTTTAAGCTTTGTTCTTAATTTTTATGTTTAATTTTAGTTATTTTTTTCTATTTTTTGTTTTTATCTTCCTTTTAAACAAATATTCCTTTTACAAATTAATTCCTTTCTTAATGACAACCTTTTTATGTTCCTATAAACAGTGCAATTTTAATGTTTTATGATAAAAGTAGTAAATTATATATAAATTATTGTATAATGTTACATATTTTTATAATAGCGATATTTGACGATTTTCGACGAACGATTTGGCGAGAAAGCTGGTAGCATTTGTTGCTATTTCTGTACAGTGTAGCCAGTTTTGGAACAAAAATTTTTTGGGAGGGATTGGGGATTTTTCATTCTTATCTTTTTTCATTATCGACACTTGGTTGAATTACAGGCATTAAATTTAATATTTTGAATATTTTTCATCCTGTACTACTGCCTAATCGATATATTAGAATGCTATAAAGAATTGCAATTGTTACCAAATTTTTCAATGAAATTGCTTAGAACATTTAAAGAAAAGCTTAAAATATCCATAGACTCAAAAGTTTACTACATACCAAAGCAAGTGGAACAAATTTGCATATGTTTATTGGCAGAAGTACACAGGTAATTCCATTGCAAAAGATATTTTTGGCTTTTGGGAAATATTTTAAACATACGAAGAAAATACTGGAACGAATTTGTCCGTTTATGTATTTAACTTTACTTTGCTACTAAAATTAATGTTTATACACAATTTATCTGTATGCTAACCGTCTTGACTTGTATTATATACACATGTGATCAGCTAAAATAAAAAATCATGTGAGTAATAAAACATTCAAAATTTGTTTTTCTATTGAATTTCATGCTTTAAATGGAAATTTATCTCCCTGAATTACGAAAAATAAACAACTTTGAATATTTGTTAGTTACATGTTTTTTATTTTAGCTTACTATATATTCTTGAGTTTTGGATGTACAATTTTTAATTTGTAAGAAATTAAAAATTGTATACTTTATTTCTTTATAATATTCTTATTTATCATTCAGTACATAATATTAAGTTAATGACGTAGTATATGTATATGTACGAAAATGATAAAGTTATTTTTTTAATGAAGATTTTTATTTTACATTGTTTCTTTTTGGGGACAAAATTAGAGATTTCCCTTTAGAAATTGGAATTTTTGGGTAATTATGAGTCAAATTGGAGATAAGAGCAACATTATTTCTGGCAACACTAATTCTCTGTGGGGCATATATCATATTATAAACAAATAAAAATAAATATTTAGAAATGTATATATGTATGCACATCTGTAATTTTGCGAAAACTATGTTTATTTTATTTCTCTGTGTCATTTTTAAACAAATGGGCAGTAATTTTAAGAATATAATAAATGGAAAAAATAGTATATAAATTAAAAGTGTTAATGTGTGTAGCGGTTTACAGTGACATTTGTTTACAGAACAATTGATTTTCAGTTACAATACATTTGCGTTGTATGTAAATCGATTGTAGTTGATTAAATATTTTGTGAAAAGCATATGATGAACTCAGCTGCCGCACGTCATGTTAAGTTGTTTTGATAATGGTTTTACTTAACTATAGTTCTATTAAATTAAAAACATTCAAACTATTCAGTTGATTGAATAATAGTTACATACAATGAATTTGTTGAACCTCATCTGCTACTTTACGATAATTTTAACATTATTACTGCAAGCAGAAACCAAAAGAATACTAGGAATATTTCCACATTTTGGATACAGTCATTTTAAAGTCTTTCATCCTTTGTTGCATAACTTATCTAAAAGGGGCCATAATCTAACTGTGATTACCTATATAAAAACTCCGTCTGCGGCTGAGGGAAATTATGAAGAATTGATTTTGGAGGGCAGAGAAGTTATAAATGTAGTGCCATTAGTTGAAATGAAAGCTCGATCCTGGAAAGGTTTATTCAATGAGTACATACTTTTACATAATGAGGGCCAAAGTTCCTGCAAAAGGCTTTACGAAAGCGGACATGTTGAAAAGGTTTTACAGCAACATCAACAGCAACCATATGATCTAGTAATAACCGAATATTTTAATTCAGATTGTCAATTGGCCTTGCCCCACCTAATGAAAACGCCTGTGGTGGCCTTAAGTAGTTGCCTTTTAATGCCATGGTACTATGACCGCATACTTATGCCAGACACACCGTCATTTGTGCAATCAGAATTTATTGGATTTCGAACACCTCTCAAATGGCACGAGCGGTTGAAAAATTTTATACAAGCAAAAGCCTTATCTCTACTCTATCGGTAATTTTATTAAGATCATTAAAATACATTTAATTAAGTGATTTATATACCTCATAAATTTATTTTACTTTTCTAGTTATTACACTAACTATTTTGATAATAAATTAATATTGCACTACTTGAATATTGATATTGACGTCGCCGAAGTTGCCAAACAAAATACACGTTTTATATTCGGTAATCAACATTATTCTTTAATCGGCATTAGACCATTTACTCAACAATTTGTGGAAATTGGTGGCATTCATATTAATGATGAAGAATTAAGCCAGGCTTTGCCAGAGAAGGTTGACTTGTTTCTAAAAAATACACATAATAATGTGCTCTTTATTAGTTGGGGATCAATGATAAAAAGTGCATCTCTCGCTCAAAAAAAAGTGCAGGCAATATTAAATGTTTTAAAACGAATGGATATAAAAGTCATTTGGAAATGGGAAACAGATCAAGTTCCGATTGAAAGTGATCAATTTTTGTTTATTAAATGGGCCCCTCAGCTTAAATTAATTTGTTAGTATACCTATTTATTTTTATTAAATGTAGTTGTATACCATTGTGGTTACTTTTTATTAACAATTTTTAAAGGTCATCCAAAGGTAACACTTTTCTGGGGTCACGGTGGTCTCTTGAGTACAACTGAAGCGGTTTATTGCGGCAAGCCTATGGTTCTAACTCCCATTTATGGTGATCAGTTTGTTAATGCATTTGCTGTGGAAAATAGAAAAATTGGTCGAATTATCAATTTTGACACTATTGCCGTCGAAAGGACATTAGAAGAAGAAATAACACGAGTACTGCATTCTAAGTAATTATCTAAAAAATTGTCTTTTTAATCTATAATTTCACTAATAAAAGTTATTTTTAATTTAAATATTTTATAGCTATATAACCAAGGCTTTAGAAATATCTAAAGTATTTCGTGATCGCGAATCTACACCTTTAGATACGGCCACCTGGTGGGTTGAACATATTCTTGAACATAATGTCACGTCAGAGGTCTTACATTCATATGCTGTTGATTTGAATTGGATTGTATACTATTCGTTGGATGTTGTAGCTTTTATATTTGCAGTTTTAATTGTTATTGTTTTATCAACAAAAACTTTGTTAAGATTTATGTTAGATAAACGTGTGCGAACGAAGTACGATAAATTAAAACAAAAATGAAAGCAAGCCAGAAAAAAAATGGTGTTGTGGGAAATTAAGTGCCTTTATAACATTTAATATGTATTTGAATATAAGAAAATTATTGTGCCTTAGAACTATTAATGTTTAAAAATTTTTATTGTAGTTTACAAAAATTAACTTTTTATTATATTTAATTGTACATAATCCGAAATACTCAGGAATTATATATTTTGTTATTTAAAGTATAAGCAAAGAGATAATTGGAATAACTGTACAATAAAGAATGATATATAATTAATATTAATAAAATTTAAGTTTAAAATAAGTTAAAAGATTCTCGAATTAAAACTGTTATTAAATCGTTAACTGTGAAAATAAATTTTCTTACCCAGCATACCAGTGATTTTATTTATGAAAACATTGACTTTAGTGTATAATAAAATTATTATTTATTCCATTTACAAAAAGTAACAGAGTATAAGGCGCTTACTGACCTATTGTTGCGGCTTGCTGCTCATAATTTCTTTAGTTTATTAAGAAACATGTTATTTTTCAATATTCCTATGTTTTAAACTTGATTAATTAAATGAGAATTATATTTAAGTAACAAAGCAAAATTACAATTTTTTTTTTTCAAAAAGGTAACTAATTTTCTTCATATTTCTTCATAAGTTTTGCGATCGGCAAGACAAAAATGTTGAGTTTCCATACACAATTTGGGTAGAATCCACTGATGAGTAAATTAGGTTTTTTTTTTAAAGAGAAGTAGCACTTCAGGCAATAGTACCTATTTCGTTATTTTCGTAACCGTGCTACATTCTTTAGGAAAGAGATAGATGAGAGATAAGACAGGTGGTGAAAAGAGAAAGATATTTATTCCATTAAACAGAAAAATACATTTTTTATTTTTGGTTGCCGCCAGTCAACCAGGTTTGTAGCCAACGCGCTTACCACTTCGGCTACAGCAGCCTCAAATTTTACTTTCATAAGGATTTTCTGTCCATTTCGGTGACTCAATTTTTGTAATGCCATTAATATAATTAGAAGGTTTTCATCAATAAATTAAATTTAAAAAATGGTTGTTAAAAGCGGTGTATTTTTTTCAGAGGCGGGATAATCCTTAAGTGCTGTACCCACAATTAAGCAATTATTGAAATGGCTTACGTTAAATATAATTACCATTTCATTTTGACCAATTTTGGAAGTGGGCTTTCCATGTGTTTTTAGAATTTTAGGCTGACTTTCAAAATGTATTAATACAAAGTTTGTATACAGTTTTGCTGCGGTATTTAGATCTTGTTTATATACAAAGTTGCGAAACAAAGCATAAATTTAAAAACTGATGCGCTAGTTGCTTGTTTGCAATGTTTCTAATACTTCTCTGCGATATTTTGGAATGGTATGGTATAATGTAAACATTTAGCACCACGGCCTTATGAAACACGATACATTGTTCGAATACAAAGCAATTGACGTTTTGGAAGTCAGCCTTAATTAAGATTCCATTGTTTCTCGATATATAATTTTCTATACAACCAACATTTAGCAATTTGTCACTTTAACTCTCTAAATGGGGGATTAATAAATAGATGATCATTATTAAAATTTTATTCGTATGCGGTTTGTTAATTCTATTGTTACAATAAAAATGTAATCAATTTCTTGCCGCATAAAAGTAGCCTCATCAAGCTCGACGAAATGACATGTAAACTTGTTAGTAAGTGATTAAACTTTGAACATACTCAATTTGGTGGAGTAGAGAGACTAAAAATACCTGTAATACAAAGTAAAGTTTGGATACTTAAGCAAGCTCAATAATTTTTTTTTTTTTTTTTTTGAAGATTTGAATACAAAAGCTTTTTTAAACTTTTAAGACAAGTTAGCAAACAACAATAAATGCACTCTCCTTAACTGCTAATAAACAGACAAGTTAGTTACACTTTAACACTACGGCAGTTAACAACTTAACGGAAAAATTTTAAAGTTTCATATGGCCGTCGACCTAAAAACGCGCACAATTGAGAAATAAAATATCTAAACATCAGAAAGAGAAAAGTAAACAACAAAATAAAAATTGTTATTAACACTGAGCTTAAAACAAAAACAAAAAAGCCAATAAAAAAGAAAAATGCCTTTTAATAAAGTAAACAACCCACATTAAAAATTAAAATTATATGATTAATATTGCACACATCAAAGTGTTTATCATAAAAAGTGAAACAAAAAAAAATTTGTCAATTTACGCTACAAGTGTAAAAAAGCAGTTTTAAACTAAATGTTAACAAGAGCGTAAAGAAAACCATGTTAAGCAATAACAACAATAGCAACATGAATAAAATGTTATACTTAAATTGCTTAATATTTTTATTACTAGTGGTGCAATTGAGTTCCGGCCAAGGGTTTGTATTTCATTTACATTTCTTACTTTTACTATATAATTCTCTTTATGTTGTTGTTTGTTTTATTGTGATTCATTTTTAATAAAACGAAATGATCTCATAAGCTATAGGAAGAATATCAAGTTTATAGGATTTTTTTTAAAACATTTGACGAAGTCTAAAATTATCAAAAAATAATAATAAAAATAAAAATAATAAATAATAAATAAAAAAATCCTGAAAATTTTATTTTGTCTTTTACACAAATTTAAGGTACTAAAAACTTAAAAAACGAACTTTGTTGTAATAAATTTTTGAAAAACTTAAGACACCTACTTTATTTTTCCTTCTCTCAGGAGCAAAACAAATCAAAAGCAAAAGCAATCAAAAGACTTAAGGCACATACATACATGCATATGTATGTACATCAGGGTTGGTGAGTCTGAAAGTATAAATTCGAATTTAACTGTGATCAGGTCAAAATCTTTATGACTAATCGCTTAAATAAAAATTTATTTTATGAGGGTGAATAAAGAATTCCGGAAATTTTTATTTAAACAAGTGTCTTTAAGCAAAAAATTATTTAATTCTTAAGATAAATTAGTCCATAATAAAAACTAAACCTAAACTTCTTTGTTAATCGTATCACTGTCTGTGAGTCAGTTAAGTGCACTGAATGTGTAATAATTTTGTAAAATTATTATTAAAAATCTTTAATTTTCTTTCAATGATTTTTGACTCTTTGCAAAACAAATGTGTAACTACTTCATTTCTTGACAGGTTCTTGTTTTATTGCCATTTTAAGCATTTTTCGTATTTACATGTACATACACCCATATATGTATGTACATATTTCAATTGTATGTTTTATAAAAAAATTTTAAAACCCACGCATTGAATTGTAGTTATGACTTCGTTTTTGTTTGCAGTAATTTTATTTAGTTTTATGTATTTCCTTTAGTTCACCTTGACTTGTCGGTTTTTTTGTTGTTATAACTTTTTTTTGTAGGAGTGTTTTTTCATTGTATAAGTTAAAGACCTGTTCGTTTAAAATCTGAATGCAATATGAGTAGAACAACTTTGGACTGACAATAAAGATTTACCAAATTACTAAAACAATATTTTAATTTTTTATCGGTTTTTTTTATAAAGAGAAGTAGCACTTCAGGCAATAATGCCTATTTAGTTATTTTCGAAACCGTGCTACATTCTTTAGGAAAGGGATAGATGAGAGATAAGACAGGTGGTGAAAAAAGAAAGCCATTTTATTAGTTATTTTACTTCGCCGGCGAATATGCTATGAAGAAGTACCGACGAAGGAGGCTGCATGTTTAATGTTAGTTCTGAATATGTATTTATACCATTAAACAGAAAAAAACATTTTTTATTTTTGATTGCCGCAGGGTCAACCAGGTTTGTAGCCAACGTGTTTACCACTTCGACTATAGCAGCCTCGGTGAAAAATTTTGGAAATATTTTTTGAAATTAAGGTCAGGAAGGCTTTTGCTACTTTTTAGGAAGCTCTATATGGATAATTAGTGATTATTAAGAAACAAAAAATAATTACATCGTACTTACATTCACACTTTCGTTAAATACTTCTGTACTCTGGAAATCAAAAATATATTGCACAAAGTTCGTTGCGCCTCTTCACCAACGTCTAAGACTTTCTTCAATTTTTAAATGACAGTAGCATATGCCATTCATTTTCGTTTCGCAGTAGACCAAGACTTCGGGAAATTGAGGCCATGAGTAAGCACATGGACGATGCCCTTAATCGCTACCTTTTGGTAAGTTCCGAATGGGGCCTGGCGAACAGGGTTCAGTTTAATGCTCATAAAACCCAGTGCTGTGTGCTTTCGCACAGGCGTACTGCTGAACATGCTACGTCATCTGTAATTATGGATGATATATAAATTAAGGAATCAGAAGATCTCGATGTTCTTGGCATGAAAATTCAGCGCGATGTTCGTTGGAACAAGCATATTTTTCATGTCGCAAAAAAAGCATTCAAGTGCCTACTTTTTCTGAAGTGGTGTAAGAAATACTTCACTCCATCTGATCTCCTTACTATCCTTATCACCTTTATCAGACCGAAAGTTGAAAACAACTCTCATGTATGGGCCGGTGCTTCAAAACTTATTTTGGAGTTACTTGACCGCGTACAGGAGACAGCGAAGAAGCTCATCGCAGACAGTAGGGTATCCAGCTCTATTGACTCACTGGAGCATCGACGCAATGTGAAGTGTGTTTCACTGTTTTATCGTTACTACAACGGAATGTGCTCTTATGAAATCAGGGAACTCGTTGCTGAAAACCGTAATTTCATACGCTCAACGCGATCTGCATCAAGAGCGCATTCCTTTGTGGTCGACTGTCCAGTGAACCGCACTACGCATTACAGAGAAGAATAGTTTTTTAATCGAACAGTTCGTATGTGGAATAAACTCTCTGCAAAGGTCTTTCCTGCCACTTTTAATGTGCAAAGATTCAAACCAAATATCCACAAGCACTACTCCCTCTATTCCCCATCCCACAGTCTAATTTCCTAGTTCTGGCACAATGCATTGCATAAATAGGGGTCCTCCCCTGAGTGCTGGTCCTAATTAAAAAAACAAACAAAAAATGAACTTCAAATCATCGATGAAATCTATGTTATAGTTTTAAGGCGCCTGAACATTGGTATAATGCAGCTTTCGACAAAACGAATTTCTCAAGAATAAACGCAGTGACTGGTTCAGTAGTTTGCCAGAACGATCATTTTTATGAAGCGTGAGATTTTGTATTATTGATCTTCAAACGTTGTAGTTTACAATGCCACTCGTTACATCTTTTGCATAACATCAGGTTTGGTGTTCGGTCTATCTTGTGCGAGATATCTCAGAAGTTCACGTCGTCTTACTGGACTAAGCATTCACAGAAAAAGTGGAAGAATGTATCTTCCTTAGACGATGATTGTTAAAATAGATTTCGAGTTGACAGGCGTAATTTTTCAGCGGTCAATGGCCTGTTAGTTTTGCCAGCAGCCTTAAAGTATTTTCACGATTTTAATTTACGTTACTACTACTGATATGTCTTTCATTTTAAGGAGGCCACAAAAATCTATTAATTCATCTCCAGACAGAAAATCTTTGGGAAGTTGTAGTAGTGTCGCCTTTCTTAGCAAATATCTTAGTATTATATACGCTGCTCTTAGTAGAAGACGGTATGAGAAACTTATACTCAGTTTTTCTGAGAATACATCAAACTAAACACCACAACTAACCTTACAGACTTCTATTATTACAAAGTTGTCATACTTTTACACCACTCACTTTCGGAGGCGATCAAACTTTTTGAATACTCTATCGAACTCCGTGTAAGGAATGAAATAGTTCTTCAAGTTGATTTAAAAACGGAAACAAAATTCTTTATTTACTTCCTTTTTCTCTAGTGTATTAAATTTTTACCATGTAACGGTATAACTGTGGTAAAAATTTTATTTTTTATTGAACACCACTGAAGCAAATGCAATCGTATTTTAAAAGAACTTTTGCAAACTAATTGAAATACAGTGAAACCCTAATAATACGAATTCTGTTAAAGCAATTACGTAATGTAAAATTTCATATACACTTCGGTTCACTTACTTAAAGGCACAAAAGTTCCCATATTAAAATGCCGGTATCTTTTGCAAATTTTAACCGATCCAGAATTTTAAAATCGAAATGGAAGCTAGACATCTTGAGATATAAACAAAATCACGACAATGGTGATTTCTTAACTAAGTAACCTTTTTTTGAGGAATTTATAAAACAATCTAAAAATGTGTTTTTTTTTTTTTTTTTTGTTCACTTGAATAAAGGCACTTTGTTAGCAATAGCGAAAAAAATTGGATGGAGCCCAACAGTTATCGACAATTACATCCAGGACCCCAAAGGGAATAAAAAAAAATTTTTAAGGAAGGGTTTCGTTATCTTAATCTACTTATGAGAAAATAAAAATCATCAGAATTGCTTCTAATTCTGCCTTATCCTTGTCAAAAATGAGAGCTAAAGCTGGAGTGCAAGCAAGCAAGTCATCAGTACGCAGAGTTATAAGAGCTGTGTGTATCTTAAATACCAGAAATTATAAAAAAAAAAGCCGCCACTTAATGGTCCTCGTAAGGAAAAGCGTCTTCAATTCGCAAAACACTACAAGGTATGGGATGTGCAGCAAAAAGGCCATGTAAATGACTGGAAAACCGTTGTATTTACGGATGAAAAGAAATTTAATTTGGATGGGCCTGATGGCTACAACTATTATTTCCATGACCTGCGTAAAGAAAAGCGATTTTTGAACCGACATCACAGCCGAGAGGGCGGCGTTATGGTGTGGGGTGCTATTACGTATTATGTCACCATCGATCTTGAATTTCAAAGTGCAAAAATGACTGGTGCAACCTATAAAACGTTATTGGAGTCGGCTTTGTCGAAGTTCATTGAACTATTTGGTCTAATACCTTGGATATTGCAACAGGATAATGCCCCTTTACACAACGCCAGGGTAGTAAGGGAGTATATTGCAAGCCAAAATGTTAATATTCTTGACTGGCCACCCTATTCGCCAGATCTAAACATTATCGAAAATGTGTGAGGTTGGTTGTCACGTAAGGTCTATGAAAGAGGTAGACAATTTGATGACAAGCAGTCACTAATTCAGGCCATTAAGGATGCTTGGAATAAAATTTCGTTGGATTACATCAATTCTCTTTATCTGTCAATGAAACCCCGTATTATTAAAAACAAAGGGGGTTGTACCCATTACTAATAGTTCTTTAATAAAGCAAATAAAGTAATAATAACTTGAAAAACAAGAAAAGCTGTTTTTCATTAAAGTTAGTTAAAGTGCATTTATTCAAGTGAACCAAAAAAAATACCACATTTTTAGATTTTTTTTATAAATTCCTCAAAAAAAGGTTCCTTAGTTAAGAAACCGTTTCCATTTTAAAATTCTGGAATCGGTTAAAAATTGCAAAAGATACCGGCTCCTGAATGTGGTATCTTTTGTGCCTTTAAATAAGTGAACCGGAGTGTATGTTCCTTCAGAAACATGTACCTAATAAGTATAGGAAATAGATATTCCTGATATAATCTTCAAAAGTCTCAGCTAGTTCTTGATATTTGTAATTTTACACATCAATAAAAAATGTTACCAGGTTACATAAAATTTAAAGGTTCTCTTCATTGCATATACCGACATTAAATGACTTGTCTTGTGTTTTTTACTAAACATGAGCTTCAGTAGCCATACACTGTGCACAATTCTGTGATTTTGGCGAGACTTGAATTTATGGATGTCTTGTTTAGTAAACCTATAGCTAAAGCCCGCGCAGATATTTAGACAGAAATACACTAAGAGTTCGGAAGGATGATGTTTTATTTACCAACCAGAGCAAACAAGCACGTGAGCCACGACTGGCACACAGTGGTTTTTTTTTCTTGTCTTATCAATGCAGATACCATGTCAACTGCTGTTCTAATATAACCATCTCCAGTTCATCTACAGCAAATGCAAAATATTTATTTTTCTTTTTTAATCGAGACTCCTGTAGATTTGAACTGGTGTTTTTCTTTATTTTTTTGCCTTTTAAACAACTCCTGCGCCTTGGCTGCTGAGCAGCAATTACATTTCTTTTATAATCAGGCTCTGTTGGGAGTTGAACTTGTAATCTTCTGTTTAAAATAAAACTGAGACCTATAACAACGCAGCTAAGGAGACGGTTTAATATGTTAGCTAACTTTCCTTTTTATTCCACTCACTTTATTAGTGTTAAAAATAAAGACTTGATTAAATCCATTTAACAAGCACACGGACAACAGCAACAGCAACATTAGCTTTTGTTGTTACAAATAAGTAAAGGTTCATCTAAGGGCTGCATAAAAATAATAACGTTAGTGCTTCAGTTATTTTGTAAACCACAGCTGCTTTTTAAAAGAAGAAAAATATTTTTATTTTTATTTATTTATTATATAATAATATTAATATTATTATATAATAATATTTTTATTTATTATATAATTCACAATCGTGCTTTCAGAGGCCCATAACTCGATAAATATAGGCGAGCATTAATATCTTCTCTTAAGGTTTTTTCTTATTTTTAAAATTCCTATCGCAATTTTGGTTCCTCAAAATTAGTCGTTATAACCGAGTTTTACTGTATTATTTTAATAGTTTTTTTAATTCAAAAAATTTATACACTTAAACAATTTTGTTTTAGAATAATATTAATTTTGTTGATTACTTTAAAAAATGGCTGCAAAAACAAAATTTAAAAAACAATGGTGATTCATGTCAGATATTTACTTCGTAAAATACATGTGTGCATTTACATACATATTAATACAAAATAGATTATAAATATAAAAAATTCGGATTATATATATCGATTTTTACCAAATTAAGTAAATAATAAATGTCTATTAAGGAGCTTTAAAGTTGACAGTCTGTGGCGAAAATATTGTTTTTTCTGCGTCTGATTCCATATCACTATTGCAAGTGAAACGGCTGAGTAATGGAGCAATTCGACTATCAGAAACATTTACATTCGAATGAGTGTTCAAAGTGTATTTTTTAAGGAACACAAAAATCGGCAGGTAAATTAAAGAAAATAAAATTTACTCTGCTATTGATTTTTTTATAAACACCAACGTCAACACTCATTAAAAATTCGAAGTCTTGGTATCCGCGGCAAATTTTTCTATGTCATATTCTATATTTTATGGCAATAATAGCCTTTTAAATTAATAAATAATTCTTCAATTTTTTCCTTTAAAATGGTTGAGAAACAAACACTAAATCTACATCAATAACATTTTCTTAATATGATTAAAACTTACAAATTTAAACTATTTTAGTTTGAAAAGTTTTTGAAACATTAAAAAAACTTTAAAAATAAGTTTTCGAACGTTGTGTTAATTAGTTTAATAAAGAAGTAAGCGAAATAAGTATAAATGGAGAGGGTATTTTTAATGCCCTTCATCTTAGGTGGAAAATTTTTCATTCTACAATATAAATTTCCGCCCCCAATTCTTATACATTGAACAGTCTATTTAGCGACGTCCGTCTGTCCTTAATCGGGTTGAAATCAGTTTTGTCTTGTCCCTAGATAAGATACAGAAAATTTATGACCACCGTTGAAATATAGCAAAATCAATTCAAGAGTGGTGGAATTATGTTCAAGAAAAGAAGAGTGCTTATAGTTTCCTTACATTTTTTAATTTATTATGTTTTGCTATGTTGTGTTGAAAACCTTTCCGATGAAAAAAATTGTGCTTTACTTTTATTTAAAAGAAAATTCCTTTTCTTATTTGCACTCATTTCTCCACAACTGCTAAAATCTTGTCAAAATAAAACTTATCACTTTATTTAATTGTAAGAGGATTCGCCTACTTTTCTTATTTTATGTGTAAATTAACATTCATTTCAAATCATTCACATTTCATTAAATTTTATTTGTTGTGGAAAGAATTAATTCAAACTTTAGCAACAAATTAATATAAAAAATAAATATTATTTCACAGCTCTGCAAATTGTTCACTCTATTTTTGGCTCACAAATATATACAACTTATATGTCCAAGCTGGCCTACCTTTGGATATGTTTAAAGCTTAAAAATTATTATACAAAATCTTCTCTGCTTTCGGCATGTGAAACTTTGCTTCAATCGGTCAATACGTTTCGAAGTTGCTGGCTTATTTTTAAACTAATTCGTTTTTGCTATGCACAGAAATCACAATAATTAGTGTTTTTATTGTAAAATTATATTTATAGTTGTATAAACAACAAAAAGCCTTCGATTTGCAGAATTGTGGTCAGAAGTCATTTAATTACTTTATATCATGGTTTTTTCTATAGACATTCTTTAAATTGCATTTATTTATTATATGAAGTTTATCCATTCTTAGATTTCGAAGAAAAAAGTTTAAGCAAGAACAGTAAATTATATACGTACATATAGTTATAGCGTTACACACCAGCAAACTTTAAAGTGTCTATTAATTACTCTTCAAAAGAAACGCTTATATGTCTGTTATGCTTTTTACTTTATTTTTTTACAATAAAACCAATCAGTACTAGTAAATTCTTGAACAAGAAGAAAAGTTCAAACTCAGTTCAAAACCTAATTCAAATGTTATTTTTGAAGCCGGTTCAAAATGATATTTTAACGGGCTCTGTTTTCAAAATAACAAACAGTAGAGAAGAAAAAACGATTTAATAAGACAGTTAAGGTTTGAGAAAACATTTTGCCACCTACTTTTAACAACAAAATCTATTAAAAAATTCTGAAACTTTTCATATGCTTTTGCTCAAAGTATATCTACAACAAATACAACATTAAAACAACAACAGGCAATTTGTTTGTGTTAAAAACCATGAATTGTATCAAGAAGCAGCTGACTAAAAACCAAGGAAAATATTAGACAATTACGCCCAAAATAAAACTACATAAATGAAATATTTGAATAGAAAAATGAAATATTTGAATAAAAAAACATAAGAAAATTTTGACATAGACCATGATAAAAACACAAAACCCAAAAATTTCAGCTGATATGGATATACTTTACATTACCTTTGGAAGCTACACTTTCTTGTTTATATTCTCAAGTGTCTAACTTTCTCAATATTCTTAAATCTTTTCGTAAAACATAAGAAAATAATTTTGAAATTACAAAATTAAAAAAAAAAAAACTATTTCGATTAATATATTTTTGTAATTGTTGATCTTAATCTTATATATAATAAATAAAGGCCTGGATTCACTATCGTACTCAGTCGTACGATCTGTCAAAAATTGCATGTGTGCTCAAAAAGTATGATAGTGTGGACTAAAAGTGTATGTGTGTGACAGACATTTTGACAGATCTGTACGATTTTATAATCTTTTGAAAAAATTCATAAAATGATTTTTCCATGATTTTTTTTTTTTTTTTTTTGAAGAGGAGGAGAAAGCAACAACAAAATATTAACAGCATCTCCTTTTTGCATCTTTTTTGTATAATAGTGTGGCACGTACGACGCCATTTTGAAACGATTTTTAAAGTAGGACCGAGTTCTGTCAGATTTTTGTGTGATTAAATAGGATTGTGCATGATAGTGAATCCTGGCCTTAACAATGATATTCTGAACTAAAATTAGAAATAAAAGACTTTAAAATTTATAATAGCGCCATCTATTACAACAAAAGCACTTACAAAACGAACACAGAATTTCCAGATTCTTATAAAAATTTAAATTTAATTAAAAACCTTTTTCATTTGATGATATAACGAGCCAAAGTGTTATAAAAATATATTTACAAGCCAAATCAATTTTTCACACCAACTATTTCACATTAAACAACGTCATTTAACCCACTAAAAGCATTTAAAACCAACCACAAATGAAATAAAGTAATAATAAAAACTTGAAACTTAAATGAATGTGGTTATACCGCTTACAATCACTTGACCATATGTGTCAGCCACAAAGTTCGTAAGCAACAACAACCATAAAAAATAACTACCATAAATTTTGATCATACGAGTACAACTGAACACTGATAAATACAACAAGCACTCACTCGGCCAGCCAATGACTTAAAATTGTTTTAAGAGTCTTATAAAATAAATATGACTGTAATAGAAGATAATGATGACATTTAACGATGTGTAAGACACTAACAGTCCACCCTAAATACGGGCGTTAGGCACGACGTAATTTAGCGTCTAGTTTTTACGCTGTAATGAGTAACTTAAATACGAGCGCCAACGTTGTGAAACGAACAGTATTGTTTACTTATCTTATTTGCTAAAAACCACAAAATTAAAATAATTAAGAGAGATAAAATCGCGAAATTGACCTTAAAGTAGCTGTAATGTCATTACTGTTTGAAATACTTTTGTATATACCACAAAAAAAAAACAATAACAACACTTCTTTTGCAGCCAACTTCACTTTTTACGCGCGTCAAAATTGGATTTTTCAATTGTTCAACGTTAGCGTCGCGCTATTTGGGTTGGTCTCATACATTTTGTATGGGCATGAGAATTTTTGACAGTTAAATAACGTCTTACGCTCGTATTTAGGGTGGACTGTAAGAAACACTTTTAATTTCTGTGAGAAAATTTTATTCTAATTAGTAAAAGCTAACAAATTTAACTATTGTAGTGCTTTGTGGTTTTATTAGGGTAACACTTATTAATTGATTTTTGGTATATGTACGTGTGGCTTACTTGCTTTGATTATAATAGATTTTGGAAAACTTTTTAGACAGTCATTACTCTATTTTCGAAGAAACGCTGTCTAATAATATTTTTTTATGTCAATGTTGCAAGAAAAGAAAGAGTATTAAGAAATTATTAAATAAAAAAATGTTGACTGATTTTATGTTATAACAACAATGTTAGCCTCTCAACGATTTCACGTACAAAAAGAAGAATAATAAAATTTGCAAAAAAAATGTTTTTGTGGATAAACTAACAAAATAGAAAAAAAAAAAGTCGTCGCAAAATAAGAAAAAAAGTATCACAAAAAGTCACAGAGCGCAAAACGCTGCCTACTGTTAAATTGTGTGTGTAATAAAAATAATTTTGTTTAGCATTTCACACAATTGTTTTAAAGAAAGATGGCAAAGTCAACGGCCAAATGCTTTTAAGTATGAAAGCAGAAGTAGAAATGTGATAAGAAATTTAGCGGTCCAGAAAAAGCGTTCAATTTTTCTAATATCTTAATTTAATTTTTATGTTTTCTTCTTTTTTTAATACTCATCAAATTTTAAATATTTTTATAAAAATATGAACCTAAGCCTAAGTAAAGCTTGTTGTGGATAAGATCAAATATATCCATAAACTTAAAAAAATACACGTTAAATCACTTTGTACATATTCAAGGTTGGCGCTAAAATTTCCCACAAAGCGTAGCCTCCATATAAAAAAAGCTCTAGACGTAATATCTTCTTTAAAAAAGATGAGATGAAAATAAGTTACTTTTTCACTTATGATTTAATTTAAGAAAGCATACCTAACAAGAGCCACGAATTTAAGTAAATCAAAACCAATCAATCGCAACCTTATCAAAATAAACAGTTGATAAATGAATTAAAATTTACTTTTTTTTGGCAAAGGTTCATTTTTTAATTTAATTTCTAAAAGTTTTTAGAAAAAAATTATTTAAAAATGAATGCGGAGGTTTTCCAAGGAAAACAAGAAAAAATAGACGCCAGCAGAACGTAATGTCCAATTTTCCGGAACGCTAAATTTTTCGCATGTATCTACCTTAAGTTGTGTACATTATAAACATCATCATTTAACCAACTAAATGATGATGTTCGAAGTTCACACACAACTCAAAGCATTTCTTTATTATTTTCTCTACAACACGTGTTGTACATTTGTTTTTATCATTCATACTTGTTTCCTCACAACATTATAGGTACTGCTCCAGTATCTTATTAACTGCACAATGAGTACTTTGCTGATGGATATTAAATCAAAGTTTGCTCTCTATTTTTATTCACTTTTAAATTAAATTTGTATTTTATTTACTTGTTAATTAAATTAAATTTGTATTTAATTGTTTGCCACCAAAATTGTTTTATTAAAATCACAAAACACAATTGAAACACAGCAAGAGTTAAAAGAAAACAAAGAAGAAGAAGAAGCAGTTGATTGTTGTCAAAGTATTCAACATACGTCAAAAGTTGACCAATTTTCGCACTTTGATTTGACGGACGCGTATTGATTGTGACAAAGCTCATAAGAAAACATGTATTTTAACTGACTTCTCAAAGTTTAACGTATGACGGATTCTATGTGCCCCGGCCTTTAGGTATGAATGTATATGCACGGTGCCTTGCGTGTTTTTAAATTTTTATTTTTTTTTCAATCAGGGATTGAACCGTGAAATATTATAAATAAATTAAAATTTAGTTTTTTTAGTTTTTTATGATCTTTCCTTTTTTGTTTTTTAAATTTTTACTATTTTGATAAAACCATTGAAGTCGAGGAAATCTGCTGAAAATTGCGAGAGACTTTGATATTTTTCTTAAAAAAAAGTCAATACTTTAAAACGGTTTGTTGTATTTCCTGCATTTTATCGATTTTTATAAAAAACGAATATGTTTGAATTTGAAATAAGCCATAAGGTCTTGGAAAATTAAGTTAAACCAATTTCATCTTAGTTTTTTTTTTAATTAATTAAAAATATGGAATAGTGTAATACTGCATGAACACACTTTGGACGAAACTTTATAATTTTGTAAGTAAAACTGGGATTAACTACGCTGAACATTGGGACAAAATTAAAGCATTTTTAAAATAAGTTATCAACTTTTAAAAATTTTGAAACGATTGAAGTAAATATCGTTAGTTGAAATTAAAAATCATGTAACTAACAAAAAAATTTAATTTGATTTGTTTATTGCAGGGAAATAGTCTTACATGTAGACACATATTTTTATGAAAAAGACGGATTTCAATTTTTTTTTTTTTGTAGTTACAGTTTTCATTATAGCTAACGAATAATCTTTAAAAGTAGAGCATTTCAAATATGTACAGCTGCGATAAAAAATAGCCGTAAAAGCAATGCTAATCTTTAGGTATTAACTTTACTTCTTCTTGGTAATATAATTATTACAGAAACATATAATTGGAATAGAAGATACATTATTTCTATATAAAAAAGGTGTCTTTAGCTCTCTCTGTCTCTGTCTCTGTCTCTCTCTCTCTCTCTCTCTCTACAATAGCACAAAAAATAACTTTAGCTTTGTTCCCGTACTTTTTGGGTAAAGTTCGGTAAAATAAGAGTAACATAAATAATTCTTATTTGAAGACGAAAATTCCCAAAAGTACGGAAACACAAAAACCAAACTACTATCCCAAAACAAAACGCCAACCAAAACAAACATGCGTTTGTTCATAAAAAACATAAAAACACAAATATTTTGTATGTTCTTGTAATATTTTTTAGGATAAAACTTGTAAATAACACTTTTGGAAGAGATTTGCGGGCATGAAACATAGATTTTTTTGTATTTGTTAGTGTTTACTTTTCAACCAGCTGATTGTTTTTCAGTTTACATTATCTATGCAAAGAAAAAGGATGGGCTGTTTCGTGCAGAAAGAAGAAGAATTTTATTCTCTCAAAAGCTCTCAAATCTACCCAAAATTGGAGTACGGGAACAGTTTTCCCGCAGGATCCCAAAGTTGTGTATGGAAACGCACCTATTATTATTTGAAACACACACTAAAAAAATGCAGTAACGAAATTAATATTTTGCTGCAGGGCTTCTGTAAACAATAACGAAGGAACAGCGTCTTAGCAAGGAGTCATAGAAGGCTTAACATCTTTGGATTTCTTATCCATTACTCCTTAATCATACAGCAAAGAAACTTGCTGTTAGTTGGTTTTAGACACTTTCATTTATGTTAACAAAGAAATGCTCTAAAAAATAGCACCATATTTTTGAATGTATCCTGGTACTCTGTTCAGTGCTGTCAAACTGCATACATAAAAAATTTGTATGGAAAAGTCATAAAAAAATGTTGCAGAAGTAGTACTCTGTTGCTACTGTAAAAAAAACACGAAATGTTTCTGACAACATTTTATCAAAGCTGTGAAATTAAGTAAAGAGACATTATTTCATGCGGAATTTTTCAAACAACAGCTGATCATAAGCTTTTTGCTTAAATTTCTAAAACAATGTAGTATACGTGAAAACAATAAAACTTTAAATTTGTCAAATGGCGAGATAGACCTCACTTTTTAAATATCAAATTTTCCACATGTTGCTCAACATAAATTGAATTAGTTCCATTCCGCAACATGAAAAGCATGCCCAAAGCATTATGTTTAAACCTCCTAGTTTTATGTTCATAATTAGAGGTAATTTAGGGGCAACCAGAAATTATAGAAGTTATCATGGAAGAATTGGTAACAATTCTGAAAGAGGAGGGTATGTAGTTGGCAAAAACACCAGCCAACTGTAGTGCAAAAAGACTAACGTCATGTATGTTATTTATTTGTTTGTGTGTTTTAGTCTTTATTTTGTACTCACTTCAAGCTTCATACATTTTTTCTTTTTCATCAGCAAGTTGAGACTGGCATGCTTTAATTTTGTGTAGCACTAGAAAAGAGCCTGAATTGGTTGGCAAGAACCTCACCCTATAAACGACCTCGAGACGGAGCTTACACCTTCATGCCACCCTGCCGACAATCTGGCCACAATATGAATTTTTCTTCACCGTCATCATCAGCTGTTGGCCTGTAGATTTGGTGGCAACACTTATGGCACCAAAAAAATGTATTCGGAGATCCTCTAACGCAGGGGTTCTCATCAAATTCCTGCTCACGGACCCCTAGTAAACTAATTTTTTTTTTTCGCGGATCCTTCTGAAGCCCAAGTTCAAAATAAAACTTTTATTTTTAAACACTATTTTTTCGATTCTTCTTGCGGACCCCTTGGATGATTGCTACGGGCCCCAAGGGGTCCATGGACCCCTATTTGAGAACCGTTGCTCTAACGTATGAAAGGGAGGCTTCAGTAAAAACAGTAAAAACCAATTTTTACCTCATGCGTCTACAAAATTCAACGGTAATAACGGTGCTATTATTTTTCCGGCACTGACATTTTTGTGAGGATTGACATTTTTTGCTTCTTATCCAAGGCATATTCAACAAGGTGTATGCAACGAAAGTTTGTAGTTTCTTGCTGACCTGAGTGTGTCAAAAAGGAAAATAAAATACAAAGAAATAAGAAATTAAAGCTTTAAACACATAAAATTTTTAAATATATTTTAAGCACTTTCTGCCATTTTCTTAAACTTTAAACATTTTCATAAAATTTAAACATTTTGTAAAAATTCGTACAAATGACACATTTTTACTATTTTCGGTCAGAAAAGTACCATCAATCCTTCCTTGCACCCTTCATCAACAAAATTCATACACATTTATATAAAGCACTCATGGAAAATTTCAACAAAGTGCCATTTGGCCGATGCGATATTCCCTATTTTGTGTGCTACATAAACTCAGATAAAACAATATAAAGAAAAAATACAATATTTCCGGTTTCAATTTAATTTTATTTATTTTTTGTTTTAGTTTTTGATTTACCTTTTATACGAATATAAAAATATGATTTAAAAATTTCCCAAATCTACATAAAATATTGCACAAGAAGTTGAGAGTTTTTTTTAAATTTAATTTCACTTTCCACTTACTTCCTTCAAAGTATAATCAAGCGCTCACTATAGACATTATAATTATTGCCATTATAAGTTCAAGCCATTGTTAAAGCTTTTTAATTTCAAAGTTAATAAAATAATAAAAATTTTCATATTTTGTTACAGCATCGCTTTTAATATCACTCGTCATTAGTCATCATTGTTTGCTATTGTGCTTTAAAGTTTAATAACCTCCACTTACGAACGCAATGCGATTTTTATCAATACAAAGTAAATAAAATAAAAAAATATTAAACTCGTTCACCTACATTTCTTTTTGGTTTGTCGTTATTGATTATATTTGCTTCGACTTGGTAAAAACGTTTTTTCATTAACTTTTTGTTCGTTTTAATAATCAGTTACTTGTCTGTCCAAAATTTATTGTAATGCTTTGAATTTTGTTCCTAAAAATGTTAATAATTTTTAAATTTAAATTTTGAATCAAGTTTGGGAATTTAATTTTAAATTCGTGTCATATAAGGAATAAGTCCCAAAAACATGTATTTTGGGTATTAATTTTTTTTACCAATTTTATGATTTTTAAACTTTAATCGAAATATGTTTCGTCACTAATTGTAGAGATGAGAATAAAAACTTTTCAACGAAAAGCGAAAGATGCCTTTAAGATTTTTTCGGAAAAAAGCATTAGTGCTTCAACCTCGAAATCTTACAATTTTTATTTCAACTTCATTTGTAGAATAATTTGTGATGTACGAGTAAGAAGAAAAATTAATATTCTTTACAGTGGAGTTATTTACCCTCATCGTGAATAAAAAATGAATTTTTTTTAATACGAACATACCGCTTCTGACCTGACGACATCTATTTAATTGAAAACAAAAGTATTTAAAAATATATATATAAATTATATGCAACAATTCTCAAATTTGTTTTTAACGAAAAGTTAGCACAATTTAACTTTTCTGCTAAACATTTCTAAAAATCCGTAGAAATCTTAACAAATCCACAGGCAATGGACCTATCACCTTTTATCTTGTTGAGAAGAATGTCACGTTGAAATGTATTTACGCATTTTTGCCCTAAAATAATATATATTTTTTTAATTTTTTATTCAATAAAAATACTTAGATGATATATGATTTCCACTATCAAAATCAAAGTAAACAAAACAAGAAAAATTCACGTTAAGGGGAATTTTGTTTTAAGTGGAACCAGCATCACCTATGGGGTCTAACCCATAAGTTTATTGATCAAAGATACACAAAGAGAACTTTTAGAACATAACATGCACGAGTTCTGGAACAATTTATTTTTTATTAACCGACTTCATAAAAAAGAAGAAGGTTATCAAATCCACTGAATGCTGCATTTCTTATATTTGTGCGTCCATAACTCAGTCATTTCTAAATCGATTTTGAACATTTTTTTATTTTAAATTGGTTCGGTTTTAAAAACAGCCCATAATCTTAAATACAAAAGGGTGTCTCCATACAATATATATATAATTTTTACGTGTGTTATGAACCGTATAGAGTATTGCTTTAAACTTAAAAAAACTGCAAAACGCAATACAAAAGTGAATTTAAAAATTAAAGGGTGTCTCCTAAAGTGAGCTGACTTGACTTATACGAGCTTATTTTTTGATCGCTTGCAAATTGGACAGTATGTCAATTGCTCTATCCGTTATAGTAACAAGTATTAATATTCAAAATTATAGAATAAAGGGTACCCTAATAGTTCATTTAATTTGATGTATATGGCCACACTTTACAACGGTTGTAGACAGACGCTTGAAATTTACAACAAACATGTATTGCTAACTCCGCTATAACAACAAGTATAAAAATTTGGATTTGGAAATTAAAGGGTGTTCCAATAGTTAATACAATTTGATGCTTGTGGTCAAACTTTTGAACCGATTGCTAAGCCCGTCTTATCAACAAATTTATAATTTGAATTTCAATATTTAAGGGTGTTCCCATAATTGATGTAAATTTACCTGTATGGTTCTGTCTTTAAAACCGTTGTAGACAAACACTTGCAAATTGGACACAATGTCGATTGCTATGACCGTTGTAAAAAGTATTAATATAATATTTTGTTTGGAATTAAATGAATATGGCCATACTTTGGACAGTTGTGGATTTGGATTTGGAAATTAAACGGTGTCTCAATATTTACTGTAATTTGATGTACGTGACCAAACTTTTAAACACTAATAGACACATAGCTTAAATTTACAAGGAACATGTGTTGTTAAGTCAGGTTTACAATTTGAATTTAGATATTTAAGGGTGTTTCTATAATTGACGTAATTTGACATACATATACGGATGTAAATTTTAATCCGTTTTATGCAAACACTTGCAAATTAGACAGAATGTCCAATATTTTGTTTAGGATAATGAAAGTTTTAAATTAAAAATTACTGGGTGTAACAATAGTTAACGTAATTTATATGGCTAAACTGCCGACAGACAGTTGATATTTACAAAAAACTTGATTGCTAGGTCTACTGCAACAGCAAGTATAAAATTAAAATTTGGAATTTTGGTGCACTTAAGCTGGATTCACCCATTGTTTTCAAACAAAATTTTTGTTCCGAAACATTTTTTTATATGTGTTTCTCTCTCTCTCTCTCTCAAAAAGAAACACGTCAAACTACATTAAAAAAAAATGGGTGAATCCAGCTTTATAGCGCTAAAATTTTATACACGATTGAAATAAAGAAAAAGCTGTACTGCTAAATCTGCTATAACAAGCATGAAGTTTAAGATTGAATATAAGGGTGTCTTAATAGCTTATGTAATTAAATGACTTTTGTACCGTTATAAACAGGCAGGTGAAGTCTGTTTTGAAGTCGGTTTTTTTCCAAGAATTTTTATTTTTATACATAAATTGTCCAGTTTCCCGTTTTTAACTACTATGGTAGATCATTAAAAACTGTAAAATCAAATAACAATTTCTGTAATCTGCCTCTTCTCATTTCTAGACACGTTTCTCTATTTAAATTTTGAATTTCATTTAAATCGATACGGCGTTGTAAAATTGCCTATTTTCCCTTTATCACCTCTCTAGGCCTAAAATTTAAGAAAATACTTAGTCTTTTGTACCTTCCAAATAACGATCTATTCTTGCTACGAATTTTACTCGAATCGGTTAATCCATATAAAATTGCCGTATTATATTACCCCTTAACTTACTACCTCCAGGGAAGGATCTTAATGTGTTTCTAATTTAATTAATATCGGTCCACCCGTTAAGCCAAACAAACAAATTTACGAATATAATAAATTTGTATTTTCTGCTATAGATAAGACTGAGAATTTTATTAAATTATTTAATAAACTAAAAAACTCTAATCTGCATTAAAAAGGAAATCAAAAAAGTATAACTTTTTTTTTGGGGATACTAAGCCCTCGTTTTTATGAATTATGTTTAAACAAATATATTATCTGTCTATTTTAAATTTGAATAACTACATTTCCAATAAATTAATTTGCATTGCAATTAGCTTAAGACTAGTGAAAAAAGAATTGCAGAAATAGAAATCGGCTTTTCTATGTCAAAATTATTTATCAAAAATCTAAAAAATAAAATCCGCCCTTGGCCCCAGGGTCACAAAATACTTTTCAGTTTTTGTTTTTGGATCCTCGCTTTGATATTTTTTAGATATGAGATAAATTCGGAAATTCGTAATAAATAAGTCAAGTCTTAGGACATCTAAGGCTAACATATTTAGAATGTTTATTATAAAAAACTGTTGAAAGTGTTGTCTTAAACTAAAAAAAAAACGGGACTAAAGTCTTGAAAAGTCTAAAATATTTAAACTTTAATTTTACGGTTTATATTTGTTCTTTAGGACTTTTTAAGATAAAAAAATAATCAGCCTTACAAAAATATACTGTGCTGCATTACTCATAAAAGTTCTGTCATGCTTAAACTCAAATCTAAAGCTAAGTTACTTCTCAGGTAAATGTGAATAATATTTCAAATGGTTTAGCTGTTCCAAAATTGCTGACTTATTTCTAATATATTTTACACCTGCACGAATGGCTGTGGGTCATTTACAATGCAAAGAAATCCAATAGTTTCCAATAACACAATCTAGATAACATATTCAGATCACAAAAGCGGTAGGGCACACGACCAGCAAATATTTCATGCAGTAAGTTCTCGTCCACACATGCAACTTTCTGAAATTCTTTTTTGAAATTGCATTCGTGATCACACAATAAAGTTTTGTTTCTGCAAACTCGGCCTTGACTGCTTAGATTTTGTTTTTCCTTAAACAAGAGAGATTTGCAAGTACACGAAACAGTGTACCCGTTTCTATTCGTCTTTCCTCTCTCACTCACAAACTCAAGAGTTGCGCAGCAAAATTTGCAAAATGTGTACAGGCACTAATTGAAATAATAGAAATTTACTGAAACCACATATCATTGTAAGAAATATCAGAAACAAAGCCATAAGGCACTGCTTGAGTAGCTTTATTATCGAAGAAAAAGTTTGGCATCGACGAGAACCAAACTCTTGATCTACTGTTTTGTAAAGAACCAGTATCTTTCTTTCTTTTTAATCGCTGGTTTCATCTTTTTGCTTTCTTCAATAACCAATTATCCATTGTGGTTGGGAACACGATTTCCTTGTCTTTGCTTTTCAGATGCCTCAACTATCTTATCCGTTGTCCTCATGTACAGGAGCCTTTGCCAAAATCATCTCCACGGGTACTCATTTAGAGGCTCCGAAAGGTTTCAACTGCGGTTGTCTATTTATTTGAAATGCCTTCTTAAGAAATTATCCCTAGCGGCTACTCAACAACAATAAGTTTTGTCAAACTTCATAGAATGGATGGGACTTAAACTCATGAATTTGTGATCTTCTGTTTTACAGTAAGCAGACAATACCCCTATAAAGGCAACTAGGGCGCTTGCTTGACATACGTTGCCTTATTATCTTTAAACACACGAGACTTTAAAGAAAAAACTTACTCAATCTTTCATTAAATTAATTTTGTAAATATAATAAAGTTGTAATTTAGTTCAGTCCTTTTCATGTATATACATACATACATATACATGTACTTAAATTTTAAGCAATAAAAAATTAGAATAAAAATTTAATAACAATTTTTTTTTATTTAAATTTTCAGATTATATTCAATAATTGCACCAAATACCTTAAGACCAAATTCACAATATCATGTAGCCGTTAGTATACACAAAGCGCCAGAACCAGCCAAGGTTAAGGTCGGCATTATCAGCAGTTCATATAGCGACTTTAAAACTGTTGAAGTCAGACCATTTTCCACTGAAATGATACATTTCACGGTGAGATTCTTAAAAATATTTTTTTTAATTCAAATAAAATTAAAAAATATTATTTATCATTTTTAGATACCAGCCTTGAAGAGCGATCGTTACAGTCTTACTGCTGAGGGTATTTCGGGCATTCGTTTTACCAATGAAACCCAATTAAATTTTGATGCTAAACAATTTACGGTTATGGTGCAGTCAGATAAGGCCATTTACAAACCTCTTGATATTGTCCACTATCGCGTTTTAATAATGGATGCAAATTTAAAACCAGCCTTAAATTATGGACGTGTACATATTACTATCAAAGACGGTGGCAATAATATCATACGGAAATATAAAGATGTGAGATTAATAAGCGGAGTTTATGCCAACGATTTACAATTATCAGATTATCCGAAATTTGGCGAATGGTCAATAGAAGTAGAGGTGATGGATGAAATCTATAAAAGAACATTTGAAGTTGTTGAATATATTTTGCCGAAATTTGTAGTCGACATAGAAACGGATAAGCATGTCATCTATAAAGATAGCAAAATAAGAGCCCTAGTGAAAGCATAGTATGTTTAACCTCTCTTTTATTAAAAAAAAAAAAAAGGTTCAAGAAGGTTTTACAGTTTTAATTTTGCTTTATTTCAGTTATGATTTTGGCAAACCAATTGTGGGTGAAGCTACTTTATCCATTTATCCAACATTTTTCGGTTCTCTGCAGCCATTTGTTAATGATTTAATTACCCGCAAAGTAGTGCCCATTGACGGCAGTGCCTTTTTTGAATTTGACATTAGGAATGAATTAAAATTAAAAGAAGATTACGAACGTGAATATTTATTGGATGCTTTAGTCGAGGAAACATCCACCGGTTCAGTGCAAAATTTCTCAACTGTGATAACAGTACACTTGGATCCATATCGTATAGAGGCAACAAAATTGCCCAGCCATTATATACCCGGTGTTCCATTTGAAGTTTCGGTAAGTTAGTAGTGAAATCATTTACTTTTAATAATAAATTGAAAATAAATCATTATTTTTTTAAAGGCCAAAGTTCTACGAAATGATGGTGCTATGATGAAAGACTTTAAGCCTGACTTGACCGCTTATTTAACAAATGTTTATGGCAGCAGCGAAATGTTTAATAAAACCGTCTACACGTTGGATTCTCGCTCTGAAGTTAAAATGAAATTTACGGTACCCATTGGAGACAGTGATGATTATCATTCAGTTATTGTAAGTTTTTTTTTTTTGTTAATGTGAGGGGAAGTCAATATGTGTTTATAAAATTTTGCAATTCTTAAAAGAAGAATTAGCGGAAAATTGTTTTTCGGCTTTTTTAAAAAACAAAAAATATATTTCATTATTATTGGACAAATTGTACAAAGTCAAGAAAAAGATACAAGAATCAGATCTGGCAACACTTTTCATGAGTATCAATAGACGCGTAATAAGTTTAAATCCTAATAGATTCTTCAGTATAGCGAAAAATAATTGTGGCTCAATAGTGATGAAATGTTAAAAAGACGTATAAATGGAAAACAGCAATTCATGCCTTCCGGAGTCCCATTTAAAAACGAAAAGTAATTATTGTGTAGCCGCTATAAAAGAGTTAGCGAATTCACCTGAATATTAGAACAGTGATTGAGTAGTTAATTATAGGCCAGAACTTGATAGAGTCTTATACAAAAAGGAAAGCCGGAACCGCAGCATTTTGTAGTTTGGATTGCTGTCCTTGCAGAAGTCGTATTTTTTTTAAAACAAGACGAGTAGTTCGAAAGCTCACATTTATTAAACAAAAAATCGTTGGTGAAAATTTAGCCACAGCAGGGGATAAGAAGCACGAAATTTAAAACCAAAAATAAAAAATCACATTCTACAGTCTTTTTCTGTTATTCTCGAAGCTACATAAATCTAAATCATGATCGCTAAAGCCCCTTTTACACTATAATACTGAGTACATACTAAGACTTCTCAAAATCTTAAATCCTATGAGAAAATGTGATGGTGTGAAAGCAGTATGTTTTTAAATTATGAAACAATAATGAAAGAAATTTGACAGCCCATAATACCGAACTATTTTTAGAAACACTTTTCAACACTTTTCATTTTATCAGGGTTGTTTTTTTTTCAAAAGCAAACGAGAAAGTGACAAAAGCAGCTGTTAAGCAAAGAAAAATGCCGACTGCTTTGAATACGAAAGCGCGCCGTCTTCAACGCTATCTTTTCTTTGTCTTGCAACTGCTTAAAATTGCCATAATACTTGCCGCTTACATCTGGATTTTGTTTACAATAAAGTAAAAATATCTGCAATTTTTTATAACTTTAGTATATTCTTTAGTAGCCGTTGCTTAAATTTCGTACCAGCTTGGTAATTTTCATTTTATTTGAAATGTGATAGTAGGTGCGTTCCCGTACTCAACTTTGGGAACCCGCGTGATCCCAATGTTACCGAAAACTGTTCCCGTACTACAAGTTTGGGTAGAAGAGAGAGCTCTTGAGAGAATAAAATTCTTCTTCTTTCTGCACGAAACAGCCCAAACTTTTTCTTTGGGTAGATTGTGTAAACTGAAAAACAATCAGCTGAATAAACATAAGAACATGCAAAAGATTTGTATTTTTATTTTGTTTGACATCTTGTTTTGGGATAGAAGTTTGGTTTTTTTGTGTTCCCATACTTTTGGGCATTTTTGTCTTCAATTGAGAATAATTTATGTTTACTCTCATTTTACCGAACTTTACCAGAAAAGAACGGGAACGGAGCTAGTGTGAAAACAAAATGTGATATAACGTTAGATTTCTTGACAATCAAAACAATTCTCATTTGAATTCCTTCTTACAAAATCCAAAGGGACCAATTAATGGACCCAAGTGTGCTGTGGCAACACGGCTGCCTGCCTACAAACAAAACCTACAAAATCCAATGAAAATCTTAATACTTAGAATTATAGTGTGAAAGGGGCTTAAAAGGCTAAAAATAAATAACGGTTAATAGTGTTACAAAATATTTAGCATTTGTAGCCAAAAATCGCTAAATAGGTATTTTCAGATTTTTAGCTTTAGCGATTTACAGATTAGGGATGCTGATATTTGCAAATAAAGGAAAGAGTATTTTATGGCAAAAATACATAATTGGTTTTTGCTTATTATGTCTGGCAGATTTGGATCCAAACAACATTTTCTAGTTGCAAATTAAAGAAATGATTCTTAAGTAAAAATATCAAGTCGAATGAGAAGATAAAATCTGTAACAAAATTATTTGTTTAGGATATTTTAAAATCTATAATTGTAGATGGCTTAAATTGGTGAATTGAAAGTTTTAAAGATTTAAGAGAAAAAAGTGTTTTCATGCTTTTATACATACCTATTGATTTCCTCTCACATCTTAAATAATATTGTCAACAGTTATTTATTTAAAATTTATATTTCAGTTGGATTATCAAGGCATTATAACCGATATTGGTAAAGTACCACGCAAACATTTGCACAGCAAAAATTACATTACCGCAAAAATTGTCAATGACAAGTAAGATATTTTTTATTAAAATTTAAAAAATAATATGCTCTAGTTTAAACGAAAATCATGGTAATCTCCGCCAGATCATAAGCTTGTTTACTCACGAACAAAAATTATAACGTAACTTTGTTACTGGTGAGGTAACAGCTTTTTAAATGTGTAAAATCCTGCTACTTTTAGAGTCTTTGTATTTGCAGCGTTGTGGAAGTCCAAGAAACACATCTTATTTCAATATTATTAGATTTGAGCTCGAATAAAATTAAAATAAGTATACGTTGCACAATGGGGATTTGGTCTACAAAGGAAAATGATTCTCCCTACGAGAAAATTTTTTGCAAATAAAATGTTTAAAAAATAAGATGAATTTTTGGCGCTACAAAAATCAAGAATATTGACCAAGGTAGGCAGGAAATAAGATTTTTAATTTAGATTTTAGATTTTGACCAGAGCTATCGCTAGTACTTTTTATTTTTAAGACCTAAAAAGCTAAGAATTTGGCAACGGTTAAAAATTTTCATATACTCGATGTGGACTCTTTTATAGCATTGCGACATCAGCTTCCTAAGCACTATAAGGCCTCTACTAGAAACTACTGAACGAATTACATTTTTAACAAATCCCCCACTGTGCCACGTTTTTAATTACAAGTTCATCTTTTTAAAATCCAGCAAGAAATGAGTGAGGGAAACTTATCCATACACAATTATCTACTAATACATTTTAAAAAATTTTATACTGAGACAGCGTTGCCGTTGTACGCTTTTCGTATTAAATTTAAATTAATTTTTTTGTTAATTAATTTTAAGTTTTTGCTTGTGTTTATTCAAACTTGATTAGCAAAATTCAAAATGCAGCTCATAAAAAGTTTTTTTAATTAAAACTGTTTTAAAAATCAGGCAAAATTTTAATTATATTTATTTTATTTATTTTAAGTCACTGGTAACGCTATTTGCTACAGACATCACACGTATACAAATGTTTACATCAAGTTTTTCATTTTCACGTGAAGAATGTGATAGAAACTTTGTTGTACGCAGTGATTGATATTTCCATCATCAGTGATTGTCATTTGATAGATCAAATGATGGTCACTGTTCTTGTAGGGTTGTTTATTTGAACGTCTGAGGCAAGGCATATTAATTTAACAGGTAGTGTTAGTAGATCAGGTGATGTTTTTTGTTTACGTTTTCAGGTGTCAAATTTTGTTTACACTTTTTATTTTCCTAGGATTTTTTTTTCTAATATCATGTGTCGGGGAAATTTGTGTTTGTGTTTAAAACTTCCATAGAACAAAAAAGTGTGTAAAAATTTATTATGAAGCTTGATTTTATCCCTTTACTGCTCCTTATCCGCGAAATGATATCCATAACGGCTTCTATACGTATTTTTCTTCATCGCATGTAAGTCTTGTGAAATGATTGAAAATAATAATAACATTAATTTTTTTTCTAAAGCGCACATTGGGACAAATAACCGAATTATGAATGGAATTTTGTTAAATGTAACCAATAATGCACTTAATTTGTTCTATATGGTAGTGCGCAATCAAACAATAAGTATTTATTTTTTAAGCATTACATTAGTCTGTACGTGCGTGCAAAGTATTATTATCTGTTTTACGGGCTAGCTTAGTTACTTAAACTCATCATCATACATGGGATACATACTATGATAAAAATATGTATTTTCCAAAACAAAAGATTATGACTAGCTTTAATTCCAAACATTATTTTAAGACAAGAAATATATGTTTAGTCCTTATGATAAATTTATTGTAAACTAATTTTAAGATAAGAAATATTCTGGTAATAACGAAATTCAAAATTTTACTAATTATACTTTTTGGAAGAAAATTTCATAAAAGAAAGTAACTTTAAATAGCGATAGTCACTAAGAGGATGCCTATGTAAAAACATACATATATAATGTTAAGTGTACTATTAATAGGTACTAAAAAAATAAAAATACTAAAGCAATGCTTTACATACTTTGCACGTAAAGACTTATGTGATGCGTTAAAAAATAAATACTTATAAGTTTACTGGGTGCTAGGAAAAAGAACATATAAGGGCAATAGTGGTTACATTTAACGAAATAAGAAACTCCATTTTTGTCGTCGTAATTCGGTTATTTGTCCCTATGTGCAGCGTTAGTTGATTTTGACATCTGAAAACATATTTTACAAACATAAAATACATTGTTGTAGTTGTTTTAGAACTGCTTTTACCTGTTAAATTAATATGCCTTGGTCAGAGGTAAGCGAAAATTACAGAACGCTTAAATAATGCAAATATTTGATAAGTTTATTTAACCGTCTTCAAAGCTTTAACAGCTTTATTTACAGAATAAAAATAAAATTTAGTTAAAGTTTAGGATGAATTGAAAATGCCCTGCCATCCAAACGTCTTTTATCCAAAGCTAATGCGATCGATATGAGAAAAAGGAATTGAAAACAATTTTAACCACGATTTTAAAAATACATAATAAAAGTAAATTTTAAGGCTTTAAATATTTTATGAAAAATCAGCCTTTAAGCGATTAATCGATTGAAAATATGCAATTAATAATTTCTCAGTGCAATAAATCGCATAATTCGTTAACCGATTAATATTATAATTTTCATCAATAGTATGTTTTTTTATTCGTATTCCATAACATATATTTAATAAACACATTTTGTTTGTGTGGAATCGATTTTTAATTACGTGAATTTTTTGCAAAATTAAATTTTTTATGTTCGAAATTATACGAACTTAGTCAGCTTGTTAGTCCGTTTCATAACCTCTTTAAACCTATTATCCCTTGAATACAAAATAAAATTACACGGTTTTGCCAAGATATTTAATGTTTTAACGTATAAATCGATCAAATACTCGTTGTCGAAATATTTATTGCAGCGATTACAAAATAAGATTTAATTCACTTTATCGGTTCAGGAACACAGCAATTAATAAAAATGATCAAATCACTTGCAGATTTTTGCGTAAGAAGAACAAGCTAGAGCAATTATTTTGTAACAACAACAAAAAAAACTAGTATTCACTTTAATTATTTTTAGACCAATGGTGAACCAAGAAATTGCCGTCGCCGTTCGCTGTAGTGAACCAATGAAATATTTCTTTTATCAAATAGTTGGTCGTGGGGATATTCTGCTCTCACGAGCTGTTGATGTAAGTACAACGCAGAAAAGTATTTACGACTGAAATTTTATGAAATATTTTTATTTTAAGGTCGCTGATAATTCCTATCATACATTTAAATTTCTCTCTTCCTTTGCCATGATGCCCAGAGCAACACTTTTGGTTTATGTTGTCATTAACGGTGAATTTGTCTATGACGAACAGGTCATACAATTTGAAGAGAGCCTTTTAAATAACATTCAAGTCGAGGCCCCATTACGCGCTCCTCCAGGACAAGATATTGATATAACAATTAGCTCCAAGCCATATAATTATATTGGTCTAATGGTGGTCGACCAAAATGCTTTAAATATTCGGAAAGGTTGGTGTTATAAAAATTAAAAAAAAAAACTTTAAATTTAATAATTGGAAATTTAAGAAACTTCTCATGCTTTGGAAAATAAACCTGCCAAAGAAAACAAACAAATTATAAACATATTTTTATTTATATTTGAAGGAAATGATCTTTCAACATCCAACCTAATGAGAGCTCTTAAACAATATGAATTAAATGACTTTAACACACCTATTGCTTCGCCGGGAAAAGAATCTGGCGTTATAACAATGTCCAATACTGATTTTATAATTGAAAAAGAACCTGAAACAACACCAGCTCTAGGAAGAATTATCAGCGAAGATGAACATAAACTAACGACAATTCGTAAAACTGATATTGGACCAGCTCATGCCATAGAAACAAATACTTTGGCGCCCGGCAAAGGTCGTTATGCATTCTCCTACACACCAAAACCATTCTGGCATAATCCAAGGATACATGTCATGCATCCACCAGCTGATACCTGGCTGTTTATGAATATTTCAGCTGGTGCTGAAGGCAAGACGACCATACACCGAAGACTGCCAAGCTCAATGACATCTTGGGTTGTATCAGCATTTGCTTTGGATCCGGTGCAGGGTATTGGCTTAACATCGACCACGAAAATGATAAAAACCTTTAAAGATTTTTACATAACAACAGAATTGCCTTATTCTATACGAATTGGTTAGATAAAATAAAATTTAGATTTGAAAAAATTAGCTCAAGAAATAATTCAAAATATTTCTGTTTGCTTTAGGCGAAACAATTGCTGTTCCTTTTGTGGTTTTTAATAACAAGGATAGCGAATTGGATGTGGATGTTACTATGTACAATACTGCTCAAGAATTTGATTTTCTCCAAATGGATAGCAAGACTCAACCTAAACCAAGTAAAATTGTATTTTTGAAAAATTCCACTTAATTAAATAATTTTTTTCAATTTTTAGAAATTGAATTTTTTAGTCGTCGCTCCGTACGAGTTCCCGCTAAATCTTCCAAATCGGTAGCTTTCATTATAACACCGAAACGTGTTGGACCTTTAATGATAAAGACTGTAGCTTCGAATCAAGTGGCCGGTGATTCAGTAGAATCTATTCTTTTGGTAGAACATCCTGGTGCAACCGAAGTTGTTAACAAGGGTTTCCTGTTCGAAATGGGTTCGAGTGTTCAACGAAAGGTTAATGTTTCTATACGTATCCCACGAAATGCCATAGCAGATTCGGCTAAAATTGAAATATCAGCAGTGGGTGATGTGGTCGGCAGTATTTTGGGCAATTTGGAGAATTTAATTAAATTACCGACGGGTTGTGGGGAACAAACTATGATACAATTTATGCCCAATTTAATGGTACTCAAATATTTGCAGGTAATTGTGAAAAAATATAAAAGAAAACAGCTTAAGCTGTTGATAACAAAAAAAAATAGTAACAAAATAAATATAATAAGAATTCTAAGGAAAATAAGATCTGGCAACACTTTGAACTTAAAACCTTTACTACAAAAAAGCGTAGACAGACCACATAATTAATTTAAATTAAAAGGTAACTAATGCGAATTAAAATTTTATTTTGACAAACGACAGTTTTTGCATTTAGTAATCATTTATTTTACGATCTAATGGATAGAAGATAGAAAGTACGGTTAGCAGCTTTGCTGTTGGTGAAAAACTAGAATTTATTTGAAAGAAAGAAGTGGAAATCTTATAATTTAAAAAAATCCGTTTTGATTTTAATATTCAGTTTTTATTTTACTGAGAACAATTAAATTAACGTACCTTTTCCGCCTTTAAATCCACTTTAATTTTCAAAACTAAACAATTTGGCAACCGCTTGTAATCAACGACGGTGTTGCCAAATCAAAATAGCTTAATTTAGTATAAATTTATTTTGGTTTAAAGCATTTACGATAAATCTAATTCACATCGGAGTGTGGATAATTCAAAAGTTAAATTGAATTAAGACAGCTAATGCAAATTAACGCTGTCGTCTGTCTACGCTGAAAGAAACATGTCTCAAAATACACGTTTATAGATTTTAGTTTTAACGCCATTTAAACGTGTCTAATTCACACGTTTGTACATAAACTAATGATTTTTAGCTGAGTTTTTGTTTGGGGCTGGGCTTTAAGGCCAAGGCACATAAAATCCGTCATACGTTAAACTTTGACAAATTCAACTGACAAGTCAGTTAAAATACATGTTTTCTTATGAGCGTTGCCACAATCAATACGTGTCCGTCAACGCAAAGTACGAAAGTTGGTCAAATTTTAACTTCTGACGTATGTTGAATACTTTGACAAGTATCAACTGACAAGTATCTTCTCTGTTTTCTTTTAACTCCTGCTTCAATTCAATTCTTTCAATTGTGTTTTGTGATTTTAATAAAACAATTTTGGTGGCAAACAATTAACAAGTGAATAAAATACAAATTAAATTTAAAAGTGAATAAAAATAGACAGCAAACTTTGATTTAACTTCCGTCAGCAAAGTATTCATTGTGCCAACCTCATCCTTCGTTCCTTTGACTTTAGTTGAAATTGTCAAAGTACAACGTATAACGGATGCTATGTGCCCCGGCCTTAACACTGCAGAACAGTGTTGTGTGTTCATAGTAGAAATTAATAACTTTGATTGTATTGCAGCAAAGACTCGGTATCTGTAGCAACAAAAAGTCAATTTTATTGTTGTTCACAAGCGTGAGGTTACCAGACCTAAAAAGATTTTTACTTCTACCAAAGAAAAATAATTTATCGCGAGTAACCACAGTAGAAGAGTTGTTTGAAAAACGAATAAGCAAAAAAAAAAACCTTCTGGAGTCTAGATTAGAAAAAGACAGTCAGTTGTAAAGGAGCCTAAAGGCAATCGTGGTTCAAGCCTCAACGGAGGCTTAGTTAAAAAGAAAGTAACAATACAGCAATAGTGTGTCATTCGTGGCTCTTTTAATTCAAGAAGGCCTCGTTGGTAAAGCAGGAGATCGTCCTGCGGGAGCCACAGCATATTGTGGTCTGAATAGCTGCTCATGTTTAAAACCCATTATTGCAATGCAACGCTTTGATTATGTAGTTCGAGTCTTGCCGAAGTCTCAGAATGGATGGCTGCGTGAGTTTTTTAAAACGCATATTATGAAAATAATATCGAATTCACACACGTCAATTTTCTTGCAGCAATTATGAATTTTTGTGGGTGAGAAAACAAGAAATAAAATGATTCTGCACTACTTTCTCTTCGACAAGATTTAGAATTGCTGCAATAAAAATTGATGTGTGTGAACTCGGTATAAAAGATTGTTTACAGAGTAAGAAATGCGAAAATCAAAAAGTACTAAAGAGTAAAAAAAGTGCTGGTATTAACAATCAAACCAACAGCTTAGTTTCGAAAAATGGTAAAATATGTTGCTAGGTGGGCTAATATACGCAGTGACTCTAAGATTCCTTTTTTACGTCTTCCGTTTTTTGCTTTAGTTTTAAAAAGCGACAAAACTGCAGAATGAGAGCGCATAATAAATTTACCACTCAAATATTAATATTGGCGCGCTACACCAATTTAAGTTAAAAAGGGAAATTCATTTTCTATGAAATTTTAGGATAAAAATAGTTTTAAATTAATTTTAAATTTATTAAATTTTTAATAACATTTAATAAAATTTATAAAAAAAAAAAACAAAATAACAGGAAATAGTGGAGATTAAAAAACGCCAAGACTCAAAAAAAATCGCCAAATTTATAAAAAAGTTGCTTTGATAAAAAAATTTAAAGTTGCTTACTAGCTAATAGATAGACACAAAGGATGCTTAAGAAGGAAGTAAAGTGATCCAGACTATTCATTCTGTGTTTTCTTTAGGCAGCGATTTTTGCAAAAACAAACCGGTCTTTTGAATATTGCGTTATATACATATGTGAAATATTAATTTAATTTCTTAATTTATTTTCTTTCTTTCTGATTTCTAAATTTAATAAAAAAAAAACGACCTACAAATTATTGTGCTATTTTTTAAGGAATTAGAAAAAATTACACACAAGCGAAATGTAATGCAGTATTTTCTTGATCGCTACATTCGTCATCAGCATATTTGAATTCATTTACTTTGGGTTGTGTACGTTGTAAACATCCTCTATTTGACAGACTAATTTGATAAATAAGAATAAAATAAATATTTATAATCAATTATTTATTATTGACCACTCGACTAATAATTTCCAAAAAAAAGGAAATTAGAAACAATAAACAAATAAAATATTTTATTTGTAAAGGAATAGAAAACCAATTCTTGATTTTAGCGCACCCGACAATTATCGCCATCTGTAGAAATGCGTGCTAAAAAGAATCTGCAACTGGGCTATCAACGCCTACTTTATTATCGTCATAAAAATGGAGGCTTTAGTGCATTTGGCTTAAGCGAGGAGAAAAGCTCAACTTGGTTAACGGCATATGTGGCTAAAGCTTTTCGCATGGCCAGTGAATTTATACAAATCGATGAGGAGACAATTATTGCGGCACTGAAATTTATTGTGAGTAAGCAAGCACCCAATGGCGGCTTCGAGGAGCAGGGAGACATTTTTCAGCAACTAGACGATCAAGGTTTAACTTTAAGCTCATTTGCAACTCTAGCTTTAATGGAGAATGTGGTAAGTAAAAGTTAAATGAACTATTTCCAAAATGATTACCTTTCAATATCCTGCAGAATTATTATCCTGAGTATAGAAACAATATAAATAAAGCTTTGAACTTTATAACAAGCGAATTAGACAGTTCAGATAATATGCAAGCGATGGCTATAGGCACCTATGTGCTGTCCAAGGCAAATCATAATGCTAAAGTGGCTTTTATACAAAGACTAGATGCCATGGCAGTTAATGAAGGTGAACAAAAGTTGCACTAAATTCATTTAAGAAATATTTTTAATGGTTTATTTTTTCATGAATACTTTTTGAAGATGGCCTTAAATGGTGGAATAAATCTGCTCCGCCTGCAGAAGCTTTGTCACCGTGGTACAATTCGACGCGTAGCATAAATATTGAAATTTCTTCTTATGCAGCCTTATCATTTCTGGAAAACAATTTAATGAGTGATGCCTTGCCAGTCCTTAAATGGTTAATGAATCAACGCAATGATTTGGGTGGTTTTGTTAGCACTCAGGACTCTGTGGTTGGATTGCAGGCTTTAATAGCATTTGCCGCGAGATTTTCAAGTCAGGCTAATAATTTGCAATTGTTATTTAATTATGGCCAAAATGCTGAAACAGTGCTGAATGTTAATGCTCAAAACTCTTTAGTTTTGCAAACAATCGAGGTAATTGCTAAAAGCGTTATCTTTATTTATCAAATTCATTATTTAATTTTAATTTATTATTTTTTAGCTGCCTAATAATTTGAAAAATTTGACTATTTCTGCCACCGGTAGTGGTTTAGCTTTAGCACAAGTAACTTATCGTTACAATACAAATGTCACAAGTGCTTGGCCCCGTTTTGTTTTGGATCCAACTGTAAATAGAAATTCTCATTCGGATTATTTACATTTGTCGGCGTGTGTCAGGTAAATGGAACAAGAAAAATATATTCTCGTGATGTTTACAAGAAACTAAGAATTTAATTAGTTTTTCATCTGTGATCTGCAGCATTATAGAACACGTTAAAAGCAAAACCAAATTGGCGAATACGTAGTGTTTAGTGTCTGTGTAACACGTTTCGGTTTTTTTCGTTTGACTAACGTTGTGTATCGTATGAATATTTATCGAGTCAAATCCCAATACTGCCAACATGTTAAATAATATTTTTTTTTACTTTTTTTAATATAAAATTATTTTTTCTGCTTTAAATGAATATGCCGTAACTATTAAAGGCGCTTTCACACTATAAGACTGAGTATTAAGATTTGTCAAAAATTCGAAATAATATGAAAAATCTTATAGTGTGAAAGCGATCTTAAGTAAAATCTCATAGATTGAGAAGTAAAATTTGACACACCGATGGCTCTCTCTATTTTTTTAAATTTTTCTAAAAGCTAAGACATTTCATATTATCAGGGTTGTTTTTTTGCAACAAAAAATGAAGCCAATTAAACAAACAGCTGCTTTTCAGAGACCGAAGCCAATTGCTGCATAATCATAGCTTATCCGCGGTTGATTTTTGTCTTGCGCCGACTTAAAAATACCAACCAGATTTTTAGAGGTAATTAAGAACTCTAAATGTTTTTCTTATTTTCAAACTAATTTTAACGATGTGCTAATACGAAACATTCAGTGCAGATATGTATGTTAAACAAAAACAATTTCAAGCATATCCATCGATTAATTACAAATTTTCTTATAAGTAACCTAACAATTTCGCTCAGTTTAGGAAAACAAATGAGTTTTTTGCTAAGTGAAAGCTTTATATATGTAGTGTTTAAATCTTTCTATGGTCTCTACAATTTACTTTCAACCATCGGTATTGCCAAAAACACACTAAAAATTATACTTGTGTACTAAATAAAATTAATTAATCAGCATGTGTATTGTTATTGAACTTTTTGTTAGTTTATAATACAAATTTGCCTTAAAGCTTTCAACAGCAAAAAAATCAATATTTGCAAAAACGGCTGAAAGAAATAGTATTTTTTATTATTTTCTATACAAATTGTCATATACATACATCATAATTTTGTGCAAAAAAATTTCATAAAAATCGCTGAGTTACAGCTTTTCTACACTTGTTCCCAATCGGCTAGTATCCGCCGGTAGCTTAAAGTTTTTCATACAGGCATGGTACTTCTCTAATACATATGTTTTTCTTTAGAACAGCTGTTTGCTTACTACAGAGAAATTATAAACTGTTTTACGTGGGATAGTGTGAAAGCTTTTTGTAATGATACGTTAGATTTTTCGAAATCTAAATCATTCTCATACGAGAAATTTAAATGAAAATCATACGACTCAGTATTATAGTGTGAAAGCGCCTTAACTAGTTTTTATTTCAACATTGTTTAAGTGTCATTTGGCAGTTGGGAAAAATGTTGCCTAAGCATGTTGCAGGTGGTAAACATGCTGCAGCTGGTAAACATGCTGCCAGAAACATTTCGTAACTTTTCACAAAGAGAACAGACATTATTTCTTACTTTTTTAGCACTGTTTGTTAAAAAAGACTTTTGACAGCATATCACACGAAATTGTGAGCAGAATACCGTGCTTTAAGTTGCATTTTTTAAATTATTATTACTATTGTTTTTATTATGTTTAAATGAATACTGTGAGAAGTCAAGAAATGACTAGTCTTACAAAGCTTGGTATATACCGTTCGGGTTTTAATTTGTATTTGAGTTGCAGAAGCTCTTTAAAATAAAAACTGAGTTTAAAGCTACTCATAATATTTAACGACCCTACGTCAAAATTGAGCTCAATATTAAATCACAAGTTACACCGATTAGAAAAAATTGCATAGTTTGGTATAATTGAAAGTTTATGTCCAAATATTTGGCAGAAGTTCAGAAAAATTTAATATTCTAATGGCAAAGCTGAAAGTGAATGAATAATTCTTTATATAAATCGCATACCATTCATGCACTGAGTTAGAAAAACTTAAATTAATTCTTTTCATACATAAAAATGAATTTTATGAAATTTGAGTTAGTCCAGATTTACACTATGCAATTTTTTGAGGCATTTTTTTCTCAATCCCTTATTTAAGTTGCAGCGATATGCGTTATTTAAAAATAAACATAAGCAAAAATAATATCCCCTCAAAATCCCAGTAATACCATATTGATTACTCCTCTTGCTTCACCAACAAGCAAAAATTTCATGCAAGTTTCATGAAAAATTGCCTAGTCTAAATGCGGTATTAGTTCAAATGAATTTCATAAAAACGAATTGGAATTCGTTTTTAAATCAAATTAATATTTAGGATAAGTGGCAACTCGTGTCGACTACTACTTTTCTTAAAAAAAATCTCTAAGCGAATTGCTATTCATTTGATTTATTAAAAAAAATTTAAATGAACTAAAAAAAATAATTATCAATTCATTACTAAATCATTTATATTGAATACTTTCATTTTAGCAAGAGAAATTTCAAATTTTCATTTTCTCTCGAGCTGCTCTTGAATTTGATTGATTCAACTAATTTTTGATTTCATTCATTTGAACTGCAATTCATTCATTATATGAATTTAAAATCAATTTTAATGAATTGGAAATGAATTGAAATTCACTTTGATAAGTCCATTTAAATTGGAAACGAATTGCAAATCAATCCACAAATTTATTTGAATTGAAAACAACTTAAAATTTATTTTTACGAAATTCATTTAAATTGATTTAAATTTTATAATTTTTTTTTTTTTGTGAAAAGAATAACTAAAACTGCCGGTTTCTCTACATGCGAAGGAACATTTCTTTCCTATATTTATATTGAAAACAAAAATAATTTTTTTAATTTTGTTTTTGTTTTCAATACAAGTATGCGAAAGAAGTATTCGATCGCATGTAGAGAAATCGGCAGAAAATTTATCGAATTTGTAACAAATTAAAATAGAAAAATAGTGATTCAATTACAGCTCTATGTAATGGACTCCCAAAAAGGACAAGGGAATCCCAAGAGAAGCAACTGGACCTTGGATTTTTAAGAGAAAGCAATAAGCTTCTTATGAAATCCATGGGGCCAATTAATGAATTTCAGAGTAGAAATGAACTAGTAGATGTAGGGGCATCCCCTAGGGGTACAATTTTGACTTTGTGTTTTATTATACTTCGATTTAATGAAAGACTATTAAAGTTGGTAATGGACATCAGTTGACTTTTGACCTGAGGCGGGCGGACAATTGCACCTAGGACTCAGTTTACCAAACGTTCCATCCAGCGAAACACAGTTGTAAGTTAATGATCCCTAAGGTAGGCAATAAACCCTTGAGCATGATCATTGGGGTAATGTTCTGCCTGGAAGGAAGGCCGTCTTTTATTCTCTTATTCTGGTATGCTTAAACGTCACCTGGACGACAAGGGTCAGATAATTTGTGCTTTAAATATTGTTATGCTTTGTTCTTAAGTACGAAATGATACAGTAGAAGATGCGAATGATTTCAATAGGCATCTAGTGGCTCAATTAATCCATGACAGCAGCACTCAATTGCAGAATATGACAAGTGGACAAGGTATAAGATTAAGGTATAAAAGAATAAAAACCTCAAAGGGCCAGGGGTAAAAGAGATCTGCTCCTAGGGACTAAATTGAGGTAACAGATACTGGTGGGCGTCCAGTGGACAAAAAGCGGAAATAAAAAATGTAACGCAAAAATCTAAATTTTTAGAAAATTGTTATCTTTACCTTTTCTCTAATAGAAGTTGAAGTTTTGGAACCGACTTCAAGAAAAAAGGAGGTTATCAATTCGACTGAATGTTGCTTTTTATGTTCGTGCCTGCAGAACTTAAGGTACGATCAGATTAGTCGAATATTTGACCAAAAAGACGTAACCACTAAATTATTGAAAAAAAAACTTTGTCTTTCTCAAATTATTTTTAGGAAATATAAGATTCTACTTGATATAAAAGGTAAGATATCGTGATGACACATGCCCGGAAAGATAGAATAAGCATTAGTAAATATAGTGGTTACGTTTTTTTTTTTGTCAAATATTTGACTAATCTGACCGCACCTTTAGTCATTTCTGAAGCGACTTTGAAAATTTTTTGTAATATGATAGATAATGCTTACAGATTGGTCCCGTTTTAAAAACAGTTCACAATCTTAAAAATTAAAGGGTGTTCCCATACATACATGTTTTTAAATGTATTATGAGCCGTAAAGCGAACTTCTTAAAATTCAAAAGAAATGCGAATTACTGTAGCTCTCAATAGCAAAAAGTAATGCAAAAATAAATCTAAAAATTAAAGGTTGTCCCCATAGGTGACGTTAATTCACTTATGTGCGCCTATCTTTTGAACCGTTATAGACAAACGCTTGAATATCGGACAGAATGTTGATTACTTTGATTTTTATAATAATAAGTATAAGCATTCAAAATTAGAGGGTGTCCCATAGTTAATGTAAATTGATGTATATGGCCAAACTTTTGAACTGTTAGAGCCAGATAGTTGAAATTTACAAAGAACGCTAATTGTTAAGTCCGCTATAACAAATAGCAAACTTGAAATTAGAAACTAAAGGGTGTCCCTATGGCCCTATCTTTGAAACCGTTATGGACAAACTCTTGAAAATTTGACAGAATATCCATTACTATGTCAAGTAAATTAACAAGTAGAAACATTTAAAATAAGAATATTAAGGGTGCCCTAATGGTGTCAGCAATAAAAAGTGTAAAAAATAAAGGGTGACCACATAACCGCTAAATTTTCTTGGTAAATCTGCATTCATATTTTGTTCCACGACATAAAAATCCTGACGCAATCTTTCTCGAATATTATATAATAAATGTATAATTACCGTCCTAAAGAAATATAATTTTAAGTTTGTCTGTTTTTTAAGTCGGTTTTTTTTTGAAGAATTATTATAAATTGAAAAAAAATAATTTTTTTTCAGTTTTGTACCAGCTGAAGGGTATTCAAATCGTTCTAATATGGCTGTAATGGAAATTTATTTACCAAGCGGTTTTGTAGTTGATACTGATACTTTACCAACCTTAGAGTCTAGTGAAAGAATTAAGGTAAGAAGTTCAAGAAAAAATTATGTAATTGGAATTATATATGAATTATAATTTAATGAAATGCTATTGCAGAAAGTGGAAACTCAGAAACGTAACACAGTCGTCATCATATACTTTGATTATTTAGATCGCAGAGTAGTATGTCCCACCTTACATGCCTACAAAGTGGTGAAAGTGACAAATCACAAACCAGTGCCTGTAATAATGTATGATTATTACGATAATGGTAAAAATTAATAAAATAAGAATTTAAAATCAAATAAATAAATGTTTGATTAACTTACAGTGCGAAGAGCTAGACAATTTTATAGAGCTCCAAAATCTCAAATATGTGATATTTGTGAGCATGCTAATTGCGGCGAATTGTGCGAAAAGGCTGAAAAGCGTGAATCACGTAAATTGGATACAGATACCAATGACTTACTAGAGACACGGAGTTCAAGTGGTTTTATAGCTGTGAATACAATTTTAATGTTATTTGTTTGTATATTTCTTAAAATAATGAATTAATTAGCAATAGAAAGAAACATAATCAGCTGCAACTGTTTTTTTTTATAAAAATTAATATTAAACTAAAAATTTGAACAGTAACCATCCCGTACTAAAGCTTTAATAATTAACAATTAACTAATTATGTTTTTTAATATAATTTATTAATAATGCGTTATGTTTGTATAACTTAAAATGTATAATATTAAGAAAATCTTGTACAATTAAAAAAAGTTTAATGTAAAATAGATTTAAAATAAACAAAAAAACCATTTTAATGTAAATAGCATTATAAATAAGATGCTTGATAAAAGTTTAATTTCGATTTTATGTAAAAATACAAAAAATACTTAATAATAACAAATTTGAATTATAAGATATATTATTATTAAAAAAATAAATGCGAAAATATTATATTTAAGCAAGCAAAAAAAAAAAAAATTTAATTTGTAAGTGTTAAAAATTGTCTTTAATAAATATTAATTTTAATTTAACCCCACTAAAACTTAAATTATAAAAATTTTTATTTTAGTCGATAAAATGCTATTTTCGTTTAGGTTTTTTACTCTCCATTAGACTCATTATGGTCTTACGCAGCTCTTCAGTTTCACTTAATTCCAATTCATAGTTGCGTATTTGTTCGTTCTTTTCTTGCAGTTGTGATTCTAGGACTGTAATAACGCCATCGGATTTCTTTTTAGCTTCTCTTTGTTCTTCTAAAGCCTTTTGCGTCTTTGCCAAGTCTCGCTCTTTTTCATCAATATGGCGTGTTTTTTCTCTTATGTCCACCTCAAAGGCTGCTATAGTCTTTTTCAGTTTATCAATTCGGGAGGTCTGTTAAAATTAAATAATGAAGTTAAAACGTTGTTTCTTAAAAATGAATATTTATTTGACCATAAAAGTTTCTTGTTTATTAATTGGAACTGAAATGATTGAGTTTAAAAACGAAAAAATATATTATCGTCATTTGCATCACGAATTGATCCAGCCACCATGTTTATAAAGAATTGTACTTTTGCGAAGAAGTTTAAGACATACAGCTTATAAAAAATTAGCTGTAATATATAAAAAATCAATATAAGCGAAGCTGGACTTACGACTTCGTCCACCCAAAACAAAAATGATCCTAGATGAGTCAATTAGTTATTAACAGCAATGGCAAATTTTCTTATTTTCGCCGTTACTCAAATGTCAAAGTCAATGTAAAGAAAATCTGTATTTGATATTCTCATTGTAATCATCAAGTAATTAAATCGATATGGCAAGTATCATCCACAATGCTCAGGTTATTTTTTTGACTTTTATCACAATTCTTGCTTTATTAGTTAAGAAATATATTAAAAAGTACTATTAAAATAGTTAAAGAGTACCATTTTGTCCTTTTTTGTGATCGCTCACTTAAAGCCCAGGGCACATAGAATCTGTCGTACGTTGTACCTTGATGTATTCAACTGAAGTCAAAGTAACGACGGATAAGGCTGGCACAATGAGTACTTTGCTGACGGATAGCAAATAAAAGTATGCTTTCTATTTTTATTCACTTTTAAATTTAATTTGTATTTTAATTTTTCCCTGCCAAAATTATTTTATTAAAATCACAGAGTACAATTTAAACACAGCAAGAGGTAAAAGAAAACAAAGAAGCTGTCAAGTATTTAATGTACGGCAAAAGTTGACCAACTCGTACTTTGCGTTAACGGACACGTAGTGATTGTAATATCGCTCATAAGAAAACATGTATTTTAACTGACTTCTCAGTTGAATACGTCAAAGTTTAAAGGACGGGGCACTTAGAATCCGTCATACGTTGTACATTGACAAAATCAACTAAAATAACGACGGATGACGTTGGCACAATAAATACTTTGCAGACGGATGTTAAATCAAAGTTTGCTCTCTATTTTTTTTCACTTTTCAATTTAATTTGTATTTTATTCACTTTTTAATGTAATTAAAGTTGTATTTTATTGTTTGCCACCAAAATTGTTTTATTAAAATCACAAAACACAATTGAAACACAGCAAGAGTTAAAAGAAAGCAGAGAAAAAGAAGCAGTTGATAGTTGTCAAAGTATTCAACGTACGTCAAAAGTTAAAAGTTGACCAACTTTCGTACTTTGTGTTGACGGACACGTATTGATTGTGTCAACGTTCATAAGAAAACATGTATTTTAACTGACTTGTCAATTGAATTTGTCAAAGTTTAACGTATGACAGATTCTATGTGCCCCGACCTTAACGTATGACGTATTTTATGTGCCCCGGCATTTATTCAGAATTACTTGAGCTCAATTTAATTGTGGCCATTTTTCTCTTTGTTTTCAACTTGCGGGGAAAATAATTTAAATAGTAACGAAGTTAAACCTTTAAATTTGAAGGGTACTAAAATTTACCCGGTCGATCCCCTTTAAAACCCTTTCATTTTCATATTCTAAGGCAGTTACAATAGTTGTGGGCAAAATTTGTTTTCCTCATTAAGGGTAAATGGTTTGGTAACGGGTCTTATAATGAAATAGAAGGTGTAGAATTTTTAGTTTTTATATTTTTCAGTTTTTTCCCTCAGGCGCACAGTGGGTTGAAACATAGGTAAACTGAGGATTAATTCAGGGAAGCCAATTATTGTTGATACAAAATTTTTTTTTGGAACAACTGTACATTATTTAGTGAAAAAAAAGTTTTTTCAGAAAAAAAGAAGAGAAAAATTATATGTACATATATATGCATTTAAATCCATTTTGGGTATTATTGTGATAATAGCTTTAGATATCTTCAACATCATCACCATAATCATCATTATCATTATAATGATCATTATCATCATGATCATAATCATCATTATCATGATCAGAATCCTTATCATCATTGTCGCCTTCTTCGGAAATAATTGATAATTCCAAAGCCACCTGCGGTATTTTGTGTGTGTTTTTTATATTAGTTTTACTCATGCTGGAAATATATGGATTTGAAGTAAGCAGAAATCTATTAAATATGTCTTCATTAGTGTTTTTCCGGCTGCATTTACGAGCAAAGTATTCCCTATAGTTTTTGAAGTCTTTGTTTCTAGCTTCTTGCGCTTCCTCTGATAGCTCAGCTTTTAAATTAATCCTCACTTTTGGTACATTCCAACCCTCTGTGAGGCGTTTGGAATTTGTATAAATTTCTTTATAACTTTATATTGATGCGAGATGTCACACTTAATTCGAATTTATAAAAAAAATTATTTAAAAAAAAATGGTAGGTATTTGCTTTGAACTGCTATTATGCTCATATGAAGGTTGCCGATGCTTGTGTAATTTTTCAAACTCATACGGATTAATTTTGTGTTGTTTCTATAAATTTTATAATTTTGTAATTTTTACTGTTCAAAAATAAATTTTGACAACGGCAGCACTGCTAAAATTCCTACACAAATGCCAGCTCAGTATTAATATTACATTTTATTATCAACAAATATGTATGTTTTTGTAGCTCTACATAGTATTAAGCAAGTTTAAAGTTTAAACTATTGTGATACCTTAAGGTGAAGACCGTCGTCACTGGCTGTTTATTTGGTATGTTTGATTAGTACTAATCAAAACGCGACTTGAAAATGATGTTCTTACAACGAAAGCGCTCGCCAAACGTACTAAATAAACAGCCAGTGACGACGGTCTTCACCGAAATGTATGACAACAGTATAATTTTTACTGGCGGAACAAATCCGATTAACTTTACAGTTTAAACTAGTTTTGGGAATTTACAAAAAATGTGCTTCAAATGCGGTTACTTCTTACTTCCTAAACACATGATATGCTTTAGGACTCTCGTAAATTTTCAGTGCGCTGGTAGCAGAGTTTCCTGGCTGGAAAAAAATTCCTGGGAAGTCTCTGATATTTAACATTAGCGGGACAAAATTCTCGAGACTTTTTGGGATTTTCGCTTTTAAAAGGAGTAAAAAAACTCCCATCGTAAAAATCACTTTTTTTATTCCGCAGACAAGATGAATATTTAGCCATTGCAGAAATTATTATTTAAAGCTTTTTAAAGAACTTTTAGTAGAAGTAAAAATTTAATTATTCAACAACGAGGAATTTCGTCAGAATATAAAGGGCACAATGAATTAATGTGGGGAAAGCATAATCATGTTACGATTTCGCTATTGCTTTCTTTTTTTTATTTTAGTTAACCATTGTGTTTGCTTTCGCTTTTCATGCAGCCTTAATGTAGAATAATATAAGAAAAAAAAATACAATTTCAGCGATTATTGTGTTTTTTAACCGACTTCAAAAAAGAAGAAGGTTATCAATTCGACTGAATGTTGCTTCTTTATATTTGTGCCCCCATAAATCAGTCATTTATGGATCGATTTTGTTTTTTTTTTATTTATTTGAAAGGTGATGCTTACAGATTGGTCCCCTTTAAAAAACATTTCTTAAAACAGGTCTAAAACTAATACAAAAAAATCTAAAAATTAATAGGTGTTCCCATAGGTGACGTAAATTGATTTATATGCGCCTATCTTTTGAACCGTTATAGACAAATGCTTGCACATTGGGCAGCATGTCGATTACTATGACCGTTATAATAACAAAAATAAACATTCAAAATTATAATATAAAGGGTACCCTAAAAGTTCTTAATTTTTATGTATATGGTCACGCTTTTGAACTGTTGTAGAAAGATGCTTGAAATTTACAACAAACCTGTATTGCTAACTGCGTTATAACATCAAGTATAAAATTTGGATTTGGAAATTAAAGGGTGTCCCAATAGTTCGTGTAATTTAATGTCGGTGTCCGAACTTTATCACCGTTATAGACAAACTTCAGAAATTCGCAAGGAACTAAAATTGCTAAGGCTGTTAAAAGAACAAGTAAACAATTTTAGTTTAGAAGTTAAAGGGTGTTCCCATAATTGATGTTATTTGACCTAAATGAGTATATTTTTTGGACCGTTATATAGAAACACTTGAAAATTAGGCAGAATGTCCAATAATTTGTTTGGTATAATAAATATTTACAATTGTAAATTAAAAGGGATTACATTATTTGATGTAATTTGATGTATATGTCGAAACTGTTGAAGAGTTGTAGTCAAACCATTAAAATTTGCACAGAACCTTTTTTTATTAAATAAAAGTTTTTATGTGCGTTAAGCAGCAGAAAACTCGTTCTTTCTATGTGTCGACTGATGTCGCACAGTTTTATGATACAATCTCCAAAAAAAATAAAGGAATATCCTCAGAACTAAAAGTCATGCATATAAATATTATACGATTTTACACTAAAACTCGGACATGATTTTAAGTTTGTGTGTTTAAAGTTGGTTATTTTTTGCAAGAATTATTGTTTTGCATCATTTTTAGATTCTACAGTCTTTTTAATTTAATAATTGATTAAATTTCTCATTCAATCAATTTTGAATTTTCTGAACTAAATTTGGAGTTGCTATTGATCAAACTCTACTTTAAGGTGACTCCAAAATGCCCTCAGAATGGATATTATTACTCATTTCAATGAGTTTCTTATTACATAATTCAAGAAAAGCTAGAAAAAATAGGCTGATCATAATAAAGGTAAAAAAAAATTATTTTAAGTTAATATTTTGCTGCTCATTATATTAAACTGCCATTTTGTCCAAAAGGCGATTGAAAATCAATTGACTAAAATAATGAATAACTTTGTTTCTTTTGTATACAAAAATTTCTTGTCAATCCTGGGAAAGTATGTGATGAAATCATATACTTATCCTTCCTACTAAAGAAGCTTTTTTTAAACTCAACTTTTTAAAGTTTGCATTCTAAAGTTTCTGTTACCAAGAAAATTGGATCTTCGGAACGACTCAAGTCTATCTCGTCTAAAGATTGTCAACTCAGCAACAGCTGTACAAACCGAAAGTTTTTTCCTCAGGGAAAAACTCTCAACAGCAGCAGAGTTGTTATACAACAACAACAATTAAAGGAAAGAATTTTATCCATACTAATTGTTGATACAATAGAATGGCTTCTAAAGTAACATTGTCTCAAAACTTTGATGTTGACACCCCAGTGCAGGACAGAGGTAGAAAAGAGCATGAAAAAATTGCTCTTCAAACCCTTCTTATTTAAAACACCATTTATTTTTAAATAACTACAAATTTTGGGTAAAAAATGAAATTGAAATATTTATTAGAAGAAAAAAATCATAAATAAATGAAACCTAGAAATTTCCACTCAACAGATGATCATCGTGTATATTCGCATATCTAATGCCAGAAGCTGGTTTACGAAGCTCCAAAATCATTGAAGGTGGTACATTTGTTGGAGTTTTTGTTGCCTGACCTAAACGGCGTCGATGCAAAACGTATGAAATGCCCAACAACAATAAAGCTAAAACAAAAATCAAAGGCAAGATATAACTCAGGGGCGAAGCCTTTTTTATAACCTCGTTGTTAGATGGAGTGATATTAGAATTTACTTGCATGTCATTACTGGATTCTGAAACGATACTTTTCGTTAAGTTTGTATTTATATGGGAAGGACTTTTTGTTGAAGTTGTAATTAGAGACTTGAATATGAGCAAAGTATTAGTTGTCGTTGTTAGAGTTTTATTAACTATTTTGGGCTTTACAGTTGTTGCAGGTGTTTTAACGTGTGCTGTTTTCAGGAAACCAGTTTGCGAACAAGTACATCGTAGAAATTTACCCATAACATAAGATCTACAAGCTTCGGCAGACCAGGGTGCGGTGTAGGATGGTTTCATAAGACATTTGTTGACATGCTCTTCCAAAGGATAAATATCCAGTTGCACGTTCGAAGGTGCTTTTTTTAAGTCGCCCAATTTTATTTCCTGCAATTGTTTAGCACTTGCAATTTCATAAATATTGTACTCGATTAATGAGATGTCGTCATCGTGCAAATTTTCTTTAAAATTGTATGACTTGATGATTAAGCAATATTTTGCTTCAGGTTTGATATAATTCATATTAATAGTTTTGAATTGTAGAATGAGTTTATCAAACACATTTTCATTTACTTGTGTAGTGTGCTGCTGTAGAAAATCGCCTTGTATTTTTCTTAAAATCAAGGAAACTAAAGAGGATTTAAGAGACTGCTGCTGGATGTCTTCATTTAAACACATTTTTTCGGATAAATTTTTTATTTTCGTGATAAAGTTTTCTAAGGCCTGAGCAGAATATTCTTCGGACTTTAGCAAATCTTCTAATAAATTCAATTGGGTTTTAGTATACAATTCGTGGGAATAATTAACAATTCTTTTCATTCTGCTAGAACGTCTCAAGCGTGACTGCTTTTGTAAATCTTCTTTTAAGTCTGTATAATCCATAGAATTTTCCAAAATATCTAAAAGTTTCTCCAGCATATCTTTTTCAGTGAGATGAGAATAATCCAAAATTTCTTTACATTTAACAACAAAAATAAGCTTTGAATCTATGGATACATAAATTTTATTTTCAGCCTGTTCTAGCAGTTTGTCTATTTCTTTATTTATGGAAAACTTTACAAAAATAAGCCATTTATCGTAGTACACAGATTGGGAATTTTTCAAGGTTAAAGTCACCATTATAAGATAATTGAAAGCCTCTTGATAATCGGTTCTCATAAAGAGACCATTTATCTTTTCTTCATAGGCTGCATAATTTTGATCAGAGAGCTCTTCATAAGCAATAGATAGTTTTGTGTCATTCTTTATTGTACTGCAGGCATGGCGTATATCGCAGATTTCCACTTGAACTTGTAGGGGAGCAAGCGTAAAGGGTAATACGGTTTCCCAGGTTTTGTATTGAAAATATTTTCCAAATGATAATTCAAATGTATCCATAACAATCTTAAGTTCATAGCTAACAGGTGAATCCAAGAGTAGATCTTTAGCTTCCTGAGAATTAAAATTGAAAACTGTTTTTAAGGCCACCCCCTGCAGGGGATCTATTAGTACCATTAAGGCCTCTGGCGGGGCATTGGTATGAATGTCTATAATAAAATAACTTGTGACCACTTTAATCCAAGGTTCATTTTCAAGATCAATCTGCTGGGAACTTTCCTCACTGAACGATTTGGGACATGTAACATCCAAACGAAATTTATACATAGAATTTCCCTCAAAGCCCGGCCACATTATATCGGACGTAACACGTTTTGTGGGTATATTTAAAGTAATTTCCCGATTAACATTGGAGTTTGTAAAGTCTATAATTTCCTCAAGATAGTATTTCTCCAAATTGGATATTTTTGTGTAGCCATAGTGTTCTTTATCAAGCACACCGCTGGGTATAAATTTGAAACCATCTTCCTGAGCGCTTAACCAACTGGCTTCACAATTCGCCACCATATTCATCACCATTACGGAAAATTTAAACTCTTCATAGGAAGAAGGATTTAAATTGGGTATTTCCTGAAATGCATAACTGATATAAATGGATGATATAACCTCGATATCGGCCTTAACCTTGGTCACTATATCATTGATTTTGACCTGAGCGAAAACATGATATGAGCCAGCCTTCCCGAATAGAACTTTAAAATATTTTTGATCATTTTCATTTGTTTGCAGTGCTTTATTGGTAACAGCATCCTCTAGCCACCATTTAATTTCCAACTGCTGTACACGATCGTAATTGCGTAGAAATAAACGAAATGTCAACTGGGTACTTTCACCAATTCTGGCCGCACAAGGTATAATCATGGCCTGGAAACCTTTGTTCAAAACCTCCACCCATATTACATCTTTAGCTAAAAGTTTATTGCTGCCATTCTCCTTGACTTCAGCTTCTATGGCAGTTTTTCTTTCGGAACTTAAAGCATTTGGTGGCACTAACAAAACACTTGAAATGGTGTTCTCTATCATTTGATATTTCTTCTCTAAATCTGATATTTTCCAATGAATGTAAAAGTCATTTCTAGGTTTACAAAAACTCACTTTAGCCATGACACTGTATTCAATACTGGCCACTATTTCCTCTGATCCTATAAGCAAGAAATTTATACCCTGTGGCACGTTGCTGTTTTGAAGAATTCCATCGTTATAATCTATAGAAAATACTTGTTCTCTACTTGTTTCTCCTGCATCCGTTATGCCTACCACATGGAAAATATAACTTACTCCTGGTACAACTTCCGATTTCTTTATAATGGCCATATTATTCTTCATAATCTGTAATCTTTCTTTGCTGTTTAGACGTTGTTCCAATGATCTCACCGCTTTCCATACCAACAACGTTTCGCGTTGTGTCATTGATTCTGGTGCAATAATTTTAAAGAAAATTTGAAATTTATAAGACAATTTAATACCGTCCTTGGGTTGGAAAGTTATTGTTATTCCATCCGTTTGCTCTGTGCCTGTTTCGTTGTCATTTTGTTTGCAGAGATTTTGTGGTGCTACAATGCGAAAAGATGGAACTTCTTCTGCTACAAATTCTGCTATTTGTAAGGAAAATATTAAAAGTGTTATTATGTTTTGTATAATTTTCTTCATTATTTTTATCCGTTTATGATTTACAGCGGTGTTTATGTGTAAGAAATGTCTTAAAAACGGCAGAGGAGTTTGTTGTGGTTTAACTTTTGCCATGGTTACGTTAATGCCGGTTACAATTTTTTTGTGTTGATTAGTGTGATTTTCATTAGTAGAGTCGTTAATTTTTTTTTTTTTTTAATTATTTAATGTTATCTTGTTCACAAATACATTTTATACAAATATTTGACTGATAGCTTCTAATATAAATGAAATTTACACACCTTTTACGGAAGTTTGATAGCGTTTCGCAAGCATCCGCATACGTAGATAAGTTACACCATGTATTGTTGATAATGGACTACCAAAATAAATGTCCAAAATGAATGCAACCAAAATGAGTCATACTAATATTCTCTTACAGTGATACAACTTTAAAAACTATAGGGTCAAACTCCTGATTGTAGCTTGAACAACACTTCCAAATTATTTCTTTAAAAAAAAATAATATTTAATGATTTTTGCATGAAAAGTTGGAGAATATTGAAAAATGCGAGATGTGGTTTAGATAGGATGTCACTTCATGTCATACAGTGACCGCAATCATCGACTTATTGAAATCAAAAATCGTGGGTTATAGCATATCCCGATTATTTCCTGTGAGGCTACATGAAATCATTGAATGGCAGCACTGTTCGTGCTATTCCAGAAATGCTAGGAATAGTAGTCTAGAGGAAGAGCCGCGGTGGCCATATGGCCGAAGTTATAATACCCTTCACCTAGGGTTTGGGAAACGGGAATCCCCGGGAAAATCTATACTGGAAAAATTTTGGCTAAATTCTCGGGAAATGGGAAGTTTAAAATCATTAGCACTTGAAATAAATACACTGATTGTTTTTCAAATATTTTGGTTGTGACATTTAAAAAATTTTCAAATAACTCGTTTTGTGTAAATTCTATTGCATCTATACATCTGTACATGAAACATTTCTTTTTAAGTTATGATATTGGTGTAGATAGCAATCGATATGGAATACAAAACACCTATAGAAATTTTTTCTGTCTTTCTTTCCGTCTGTATGTCTGTGTTACCACCACGTAAAAAGTGCCGAATGGATTTAAATAAAATTTTGTGAGGAAGTCCCTTAGAATCTTAGTTCAAATAAAAAAACTCTTTATTTCATAACTTTTTTTTTAATAAAAATATGTCATTTCGTAGAGAAACTAGAGATACCAATGTGAAGTCACCCAATTTTAGTTTTTTTTTTTTAGTTTTTAATACTGTTTACAGAACTTTACAATAAATGTTTAAAAACACATTTTCCAAAATTTTAATTTTAAAATAATTAGAAATGATACGACGACGAAGTCGAGGGCACTGCTTGTAAAATATAAAACAGAAAAAAAGGTTATTAATTTGTTTAAAAAGGAGTAGAGTTATTCGAAACAAGAACATGGATAATCTTCATAACGCATTTTTGACAATAAAACCTACCTCAGTAGAAAGCGAAAGGGTTTTTCTATTGTTGGAAATTTTGCAACGAAAACATGCAACAGTATTTCAGTATTTTTATCTTTGTTATCTCTCGTTACATAGTATAAATGTAATGCGATATTTTTTCTCGTTTCCGGGGAAATAAAAAATACCGCAAAACCCCAAACCCTACCTTCACCACAAAATGTGTAAATTAAGTTTGTCATTCCGTTCGTAATTTTTACAATATCCAATTCAGACCCTAAAGAGTTTATTAATTCTAAGTTCTTGTGCATAGTGAAGTCGATTGAGCGATGACCGTGTGCCCGTTCGGGTTAATGTTGAAATTAACTTTGCAAAGGCACTAGACGAGCAAGAAGAAATACGCCAATCGATTAGACATACAGTGAAGGACTTAAGTATAGGCACAAGCTGCAAAATGAAACAAAAGATGTTTTTTTCACATTTGTAAGTATCAAATATTTATTTAAAGAACATATAATAATTATAACAGTAATTCATATTAAAAATAACCAAAAAAGTCGAACAGATTTTATTCGGTAGTAGAAAAATAACGAAAAGGTTTAAAAAACTTGATTTTCTGTGGGACAAAAGTATAGGCACATTCTTTGTTAACGGAATCAAAACTAGTCAGAAACTCAAATTAGTATTTTGTTGGCAGTCCATTCTGCTTAATAACGGCTTTAAGTCTATTAGGCATAGAGTGTACTAATTTTTTTGTAAAATTTTTATCAATTTTAAGCCATTCTTCGGTTAACGCAGTTTTAAGCTAACATTTGTTTGAAATATTGCGTTTCCGAATTCTTCGGTCTAGCTCCTCCCACAAATGCTCAATGGAATTTAGGTCTGGGGACTGCGGAGGATGTGGCAATACATGTGCGGTGTTATATGCAAGCCACATCTTGACGTCGTGAGCAGAATGCTTGGGGTCATTGTCATGCTGGAATGTAAATGACTCTGAAAAACCCAATTTAATGGCGCTTTTCTTAACATTTTCCTTCAAAATATTTAAGTAAACAGTCTTGTTCATTATTTCATCAATGAAGACTAGTTCTCCGACACCCGCTGCAGACATACAGCCCCAGACCATAACTCCTCCGCCACCATACTTTACTGTTGGTGTAAGATTTTTTCGTCATATGCAGTATTACCTTTTCGCCATACTCGTGAATGTCCATCAGGCTTAAAAATATTAAATTTGCTTTCGTCTGAGAAGAGAACCTGTTCCCAGAAACTGCATGGCTGATTTTCAAGTTGTTTTGCATAATCCATACGTCTTTTTTTATTAACTGCAGATATTAATGGTTTTCGTCTAGCAACACGTGATTTATAACCGGCTTCATGTAGTAATCTCTGAACAGTTTTAGAGTGCACGTCCTTACCGAAATTTTCCTTGACGTCCGCTGCCAGCTGTGTAGATATTGTTTTCGAATCAATTTTAACTTTCCGTATTATTTGGGCACGTTTTCTCTCATTTAATTTTCTGGGACGACCACAGCGTTTAGCACTTTCAAAGTTAGTTTTACCTTTAAAACGATTAATTATTGTCCGAATAGTAAAACGGCTTCGATCCATTAATTCGCCAATCTCAGCAAAAGATTTGCCTTGGTTATGCAGATGGAGAATTATTTTTCGCTGTGATTCTGTAGTTTCACTTAATTTAGAACACATTTTTTAAAATAACGACAAAGAAATTATTATTTTTAACAATTTTTTCTTACTTTTCACCAACTGAAACAAATTGAAAATAATAACGGAACATTCCATTCTGTCAAAAAATACAGTATTGCCAGATTGGCGAATTTATAATCGTCTATTATTTTCGTTAACAATGAATGTGCCTATACTTTTGTCCCATAAAAAATCGATATTTTTAAATTTTTTTTTGTTATTATTCTATCGGCGAATGAAATCTATTCAAATTTTTTGATTACTTCTTATATGAAGCTTTGTAAGAACCATTTAATGTTCTAAAAATAAACATTTAATGATAATCAATATCAAAAAAATTACTGTTTGCTTCATTTTGCACCTTGTGCCCATACTTAAGTCCATCACTGTAGTTTCGAAAATTTTGCTATTGAAAATCAGCAAGACCGGTCTGTGTCTTTCAAGGCAGCGGGCAAAACACCACGTCTGCTTCTAATTTTTTTATATCATTAGAACAATGATGTAACTCCAATTAAATAAATAAAAAACAAATAATTGGAGCGATACAGATTAGAAAAAATAAGAAAAACACATCAAATTAAAAAAATTGGCGTTCGCCCATATTTTCGGAGGTATAGGCTTCTAAACTTTTCATAGAAAAGTACGATTATGCACCATATTTTTGAAGCCATCAATATGGGTATCATTTAAAAGCTATTAAAGAGATCTTCCGAAAATTCTAATTTTTTTTTAAATGCCTAATCCATTTAGAACCAATGACATTTTTCTTTAATTTTTTGTTTGTTTTTTTAACTCTCTGTTTTTTTTTTTTTTTTATTTTACTTTTCCACGAGCCATCAACTCGGTGTGAACATTATGTCGCACATGAATTCGGCAAATGTAGACACCCAATATTCATGTTTCGTTCATGTGCAACCATCGTTGGCCGCACATTTGTCTGAGCAATGATGTTCGCTATCAAATATGACTTTTAGTAGGATTTCTCTACTTCGAATTAAAGTCATATATTAATCAACAATGCGAACCCTCTCTTATGGCGTTATGTGCATGTTTTGTTCAATTTGATGGCTAGTGGAGACGTGGGGTTAAGATTTTATGCCAGCACAGGTTGTTGGTTGATACTGTATAAGAAACAAGATTCACAAATAAATTAAAGTATATTATGATTTTTATAACACCATCAAGTGTTAAACCGTTGAAAAAATATAATTGTTGAACAAAAACTATCGGTACTATAAAAGCTTTTAAGGCGGTAATATTTTAACATTTCTCTTTTTTTTTTCCTCAGTTAATACTGATGTAATATTAGAAAATTTACTTACATTTTCTTTGGCGGCCATATGAAGCTTCTCTAACTCTTCTGTTTTAGCATGGAGTTCTTCCTTAAGTTCATTAAACTCCTTTTGTAAAACTAAATACAATATTATTTAAAATAAATTTAAACATTTTACATAACGACAACAAATAATAAAATTACCAATCATTTCTGAAACTTTAACCGTTAAACGTTTCTCATTAATTTTTAAAGTTTCCGATTGTTCTGAAAGTTTTTTCATCAAATCAGTCATATTACGTTTCAAATTATCTTTTTGCATCTTTAAATCTTTGCACTGAGTCTGTAAAGTTTCCTGATTGATGTGCAGTTCAAAGTTCATTGTGTGATATTTATCTAGTTCAGCATTTTGTAAATTAATTCGTTGTGTTAAATGAGTGATCTAGAAAAATATTTATTAGATAAATTATTTTTAGAAACATTACCGCCGTTAGTACCTCTTTGCTGGCTTCTTCTAGTCTCGTTTGCATAGAACTTTCGACAGAATTAAATTTTTCGATTTTATAATTGAAAAGTTCTATAATTTGAGAGGTGGAAACATTGTTAAGCTGATTGTTGTTGTGGGCCTGCGTTATAACGTCCATAAGAGCCAGCAGACGTTCTTCTAACTCTTTGCTAACAAATGTTTTATGACTCTTTAAAATTGCATTTAAATTACGCCATTGATCACCTGTGGGTGCTGTTGATGTCAACTGATTTGTAGAGGCATTTAATTTTGATATCAGCTAAAATAAAATGTTTTATAATTTGACTAATTAATTAATGATTTTATTTTTAATATATTTACTTTGGCCACTTCTGTTTGGGGAAAGTGTTCAAATTGTGATATTTGAAAAACAGCCAAACATAATTTTTCATTACCACTCAACATGGCCCGTGCCAAAGCATGTTGCATTTGTGTTAGCTGCAACAAAGTGCAACTTTTTTCGAAATATGCCTTTTTGGCAATTTCTGTAAAGTTAATTAGCAACAATAAACAAAATATAAATTTTTCAATTTCTTCTAAGCTCAAGCAGTTATGGGACATTTCAGACTTTATATTCAGTAGAGGTGCAAGAATTTTATCAAAATATGATTCAGTTATTTTCGATAAAATTAATTTTTCCGTTTTCGCTTGATGCAACAATGATAATAAAAGTTTTAAAACAGCGGCTGTATGCAGAGCCGAGTTGTCTGGTTTCTCCGAGACTGCAATTAGTTGTATGATTATTGATGGATCCCTGGCTATACGTGGAGCTATAGTCTCTTTTTTAGCTGTTAAAAAAATACTTAATTCTTAATGATTATGTTTTGTTTATTAAAGAAAAGAAAATTACCTAATTTAACTAAAGTGTCCAGTAGATTAATCGCTTCTACACCACATATCTCTGATTCTAGCCAATTGCTTAACAGTTCAAATATTCTTGGTATATTTGAGTCTAAACTTATTGTCGGGTTTTCATTACCCTCCAAATCTGGTTGTGCTGATAGTTCCATTATATATTCAATTAGTTGAAAGAACAAACCCATGCAAATATTTTGTTGCTTGCGAGATTCTTCATTTGAGTCATCCATGGTGGAACGAGCCTCTATTTGCTAAGAAAATTAATTTTAAAAACAAAGGTTTCGTCAAAATACAAAGTTATTAAATACAAAAAATTTCGCTATTTAATTGTTTACAATCTTCAATTGTGATTCTTACAAGCCAAGTGTTTGTCACTTGCTGTGCTGGTTATAGTCGAAATAATTTATAGAATGTAATGAAATTTTGCTTCAGTTTCCGAAGCACTGAGATATTTACAAGAACGTATCTGATCGCTGATTAATCAAAATCATTGTGCATAAGGCAAAACGATAATGCGTACGGATGATCAGTTGAGATCTTCAAAATTTGTGTATTCCAAGGAAATCATCGTAATTAATTTTAGCATTTCGAATTAATAAACTCTTGTTTCAAAAATAAGACAAAAACATTTAGAATCCAACAATAATATTCTGGTTTTATTTTCAACTTCATTCATTTTTGATAGATCTAAGTTTTTGTTTATTTTGACAGTTTAAGTCTTTGAAATTGTTGTTGGGTTCCTAGGTATTCGGAAAAAAGAGTGGTATCGTTATTATCTTTTCTTAAAAACGCATTAATTAAAATAGCGATTTACAGAAGGAAGAAATGATATATGACTGCCAAAAAGTGAGAGCGAATTGTAGGGAATGAATGGGCGCTAATGGCAATATATTTGCAGCAAAACCTGCGCACCTCATACTCATATAGAACTAGCTTCATCTTTCAGTAAACCAAAATAACTCGTTACAGATCTTACAAAGCAAGATACAGGTGTAAAATGTAGACTATCTACTTCTTCAGAGACAAATCATATGTAGCAAAGCAGCCTCAACACGACGCAAGCAGGCCCAAAATGGGATACCGCAGAATTTATTAGTCAGAATCCTACAGTACCGTGCCCATCCTTGCGAGCCTGTCATCCTCGCAATTGTCTCTAGTGATCCTGTGTTCCAAATTTTCTTGTAATGTAATTTAAAACCTTGTTACCCTGAAACCCTATGATATTAAGTTAATGTACTTTACACTACTTAAAGCGAAGTGTACTTCGATTTTCATCGTTTGATTAGATTCAAACATGAATAAGGTGATAGGAAGAGAAAAGGATTTTTATCACAATTTTGTATCTTTAAATTGAAAAATAACTTACATCCAATATTTTCTCAATATCTTCACAGTAGTGCTCGTAGCTCAGCATCGCCTGATGAAGGCCAGTGTGAGCACGTGAATCCATTAAGAATTCCACAATGTGACGCAAATGTGGCACATTCCAATTTTTTATGCAATCTGCCACGGCAGCAAAACTGGATCTTAAAAATATATTTAATTCCTTCTGATCGGGTGAGTGTATATCCTCGGATAAAATGATTAACATTTTATTGGCTAACATGCCACAATTTTGTATACGTCTACTGAAGCTCGATATATTTACAGAGCGCAGAAATAAAAATAAAACCACAAAATTTTTATAACACAGATTTATCAAAATAGACAATGATAATTGAGCATGGATTTCTTCACCCTCATCCGCTGCTTCATAAATAATTTGTACTAGTTGTTCTAACAAAACACTAATATATGGTTCTTCCCATGTGATTTTAATACCAAAAGTTAGTTCCTGCAGCAGAGTCAACAGGCGATGACGCTTATCACCTGCCTGTGTGCGCTTTAAAATAAAGGTTAAAAGTGGTATAAAACGATAATCATCCACAATAGCTTTACGCGCTTGCAAATTCTTAGAACAGTGCTGTATTATTCCCAGACATGCCCAAAGAGCATCCGAGTCTATGGACAATGTTCCCATGACTGCATGCAAATCAATGAAAAACTTTGAAATTTCTATATTTTCAGGCGAAAAATGGTGGGGATTTATGGCCGTGCTTAACAAGGAAGCGGTACGATTTAGTAGCACCAAAGATTCTTCAGATTTGTTATTTCGATAAAGACTCGCCTGGGCACTAAAATCACGCACATAGCTAAAGGCATTAGATGTGTCATGATTATTGTTTTTGCTATTTTTACGCGACACCATTATTAGACTAAAAAATGTTTTTCTTTTTTCTAATAAATAACGAAAAATTACAAGAGCAAACTATTTTTTACTCTGCACAGTTAAATACGTGTTTTAAAAAATTTGTAATTCAACAAACTGTCCGCCTTCATCAGTATTGCGCAGTACGTTCAGTGCATCTGTACAGGGTTGAAATTAAAACACCGTGTTAAATGTTAGGGGAGACATCTGTAGGTAACATTCTGGTAATTTTGAATTAAATTTAAACATTGTACTGTGGAACATATTGCATGAAAGCCATAAAAAATTCAGTTGTTAGTATTTATCTGTTAACTTTAAAGATATTTGAAATATGGATATGTGTACTGATTAAAAGGTTCAATAAGCAGTATAAAATCTGTATGAATAGATAAAGAACCATTTTTCTTTTAAATGTTACTGATCTTGTCGATGCATTTCATGAGGTTAAATCTAAGTCAACAGGCGCGGATGGGATTTCTATCAAATTAAAAAAAAATAGTTTTTCTGTTTATTATGCTGATGAACTGCATATTGACTACATCTTCATTTCCGTTTATAGAAGATTGCTCGTGTGAGTCCCTGCCAGAATCTAATCATTTCAATTGTTCTGAGGATCTGCTTCCGATTTCCATTTTAACTGCCATTTCTAAGGTTATTGAACATATTTTAAAGTCTCAAATGTACAGTTTAATGTCGAATGTAATCTGCGACCATCAATATGCTTTTCGCAATGGATTAATACTGCATCCCTGCTTCTAAATCTAACTCAATTAAGGGCCATTTCACTAGCGATAGAATGAGTGTTTTTATTTCCTTAGATTTGTCTAAGGCTATTAACTCAATTGATTTTAACAAGATGATCTATACATTTTTAAATAAATTTAATTTTTCTAGTACTGCTTAAAAGCTGCTATTGTTCTATTTGACTGGGAGAACTTAATTTCTGTTTCGAATATGCATTTTCTTGGTTCTGGTGTCCCTCAAGATTCGGTTTGGACCCCCTTTTATTTATACTTCATATAAAAAACCTGTCCTCAGTAATTGACTCTATGAATTTCACTCCCTTTGTCCTTGCTGATGAGGCCATAAGATTTGGCCTTGCATTGCAACTTAATTTTCACCTTGATCTACTCCTTTGAAATTACAGAGTTCGAACTTTTGAACAGCATAAATGCCTGGGCATTGGTCTCAATAATAAGTTATCTTTTTGTAGGCACATTTTGTTCTTTAGGGCAGAACTTGATCTTCGCTCCGGCAACTTTACTGTTTAAATTAGACTTGTGTAGTTCATAAACGAACTAGTTTATTTAAACGATTCCATCGATTGAACTAAGTAAACTAGTTCATACTTTTAAGTACACCTAGTTAATTTTTGAACTATACTTTGTATTTGAACTACCACACAAGATAAACTACAATCCATGTATTTTTTTCCTTGTTGATTATTTCCGACATGAAATTAGTGCTGCCTCGCATTTAATTTAACATTCGTTATGGCAATGCTACAGTATTGTTCCCATCATATTTTAAAAAGAACATTTGAACTAAAAGAGCTTTGAACTGAAGAAAGCGTTTGAACTAGAAGTTGAAAGTTGAACTAAGAGAGATTTTGAACTAAAGAGAGCCTTTGAACTAAATTTTGAACTAGTTCATTTTCAAACTTTGAACTAAAAAGAGCGATTACTAAATTGAACGATATGGCACAAGTCTATTTAAATATATACATGCGCTTATGCAATTTTAATGTCGCAAATAATCTATGGTTTGGAAGTCATTTCTGGGACGGCCACATTTCTTATTGTAAGACAAACATATAATTAATTCTATTGTTAGTTTTGGGTGTTAGGTAAGGCATAGTGATCTTATTTCGGGATTTGTTAAAATCTTTCTAGGTTGTTTATTTGAACACTATATTCAATTTCGTTGCCTGAGTACTTTTCATAAAATTGTGAATATGGGGAAACCTTCAGCAATTTACAATGCTTTTTTACTCTTATCCCGCAGTAGGAACGCTGATTTCATATTTCCCAGAATTCTTAAGTCTATTTTTTCTAGGTCTTTTCTTATTTTTTATCTATTTTATTTATTTTATTTTATAATTAATTATAGTATTTTATTTGCTCACGTAAAGGCCCGCAGAGACGAAGAAACAGGCTGCTATCCGACGCAGCACAAAGCCAGAAACACGCAATTGTTCCAATGTTGCAATAGCAGTAGCTTTTTCAGGTAAAGCCGCCACTGGCCTTAATGATCGACGAACGACACATCGCGTATTTAAAAATATAGAGTGTGTTTCTACTTTTCACTTCCCAATTTAACTGCTATGGACCAGATGCGGCGAAATTAATCTAAAAAAATAACGGGTGTCCATTTAGTTATTAAATATTCAATATTTCAAAGAAAACTGTCAAACTAAAATGATTTAAGCATAATTATTTGCAAAATTTTGCAGCATAAAATTGTAAAAATCTAAACGGTGGTTTGGTATCTTAATGAATAGCTATTTATTTAATATCAACACGACATTGCTTGGAGTTATTTAATTATTTATAATTAAATATTTTCAGAGATAATGTAACTGTGATGCCTCTTGTAAGAAATACTTCACATTCATGTTAAATAACTACAGCCATAACTAAATAAAAGCGGAAAGCGCAACGCTTTCATATTTTTTAATAATTATTATTGTTATTATTAAGCGCCTTTTTAAATCGGATTTTGTAAATACAAAGCGTTACAATTGCGTTGCCATTGCGTTATTTCGCTATCATACATACAAAATGTATGGGCATTAGAATTTTTCACAGCGTAAAAGGGTTTAATTTTCTGTTTAGTTATGATTGCTAAACGGTTATTAAAATAAGATATAATTAGCTCCGTTCCCGTATTTTTTGGGTAAAGTTTGGTAAAATGGGAGAAATAAAAAATTATTTTCATTTGAAGACAAAAAAGCCTAAAAGTATGGGAACACAAAAAACCGAACTTCTATTCCAAAACCAGATGTCAATTATAATAAACATGTGGATGTTATTTTAATATTATTTTTTTTTTAGAATAAATTTGTAAATAACACATTTGGAAGGCATTGGCGTGCATGAAACATAGAATTTTTTATATTTGTTAGTGTTTTTTTTTACCCAGCTGATTGTTTTACAGTTTACACAATCAAAGAAAACGTCTGGGCTGTTTCGTGCATCAAGAAGAAGAATTTTATTTTCTCAAAAGCTTTCTCTTCTACCCAGTAGTACGGTAACAGTTTTCGGTTAAATTGGGATCCCACGGAAAACCATAATTGAGTGTGGGAACGCACGTTTTGTATCACATAATAAAACATTCAGTACATTTTAACCGAAGTCTTTATTATTCGCGGTCACACAAAAAAATTGTGCCTAAAGTCTTTAATTTTTCTAAGAATGTTAAAACATATAAATATATTGCACAAAATTCTTTTAATAAAATGCTAATTAAAATAACGCTGTTTGTACTTTATGGTTATAATTTATTGTATAAAGAAATTTAATGGTAAAGCTTTGACACCACATAAGCATTATTCAGTTGTCATTGTTTATTTTAAACTAATTATCAATGAAAAGTTTCATTACCATTATTTTCACTAAAAAGCATTGGCATTACTTATCAATTAATAGTAATTAAGTTGGCGATTAATTAGCGCATCTAAATAATTACTCTTATTTAAAGTAATGGTACTGAAGGTTCATTAACCAAAAATAAAACTTCATGCAATAACGTTCCAACTACGTTGTCGTATTATCTGCTGTATTAGAGCAGATCATATTCTTTCAATCAGTTAATCGGTTTAATTACCTCTGTGTTTATTAATTCTTTTGATTTATTTAGAAGAACATTGCAGAGAATCAGTGTTTGTTGACAATTTTTTTTCAAAAAGTAAACAAATTAATCACAAAATACGCGTGTGTTATTTTGAAAAATTTTCAATTGAAAGAAGATCAACAACTTTTTATTTTTTAATTTTTTAGCTTCTGCCGATAGTTATTTAATTTATTTAATCAATGCCATTCTTATTTACTTTGTTGCAAATAAATTTTTTTGTTAATCTTTTTTTTTAGTTTCTGATACTAAAATTGATGATGCTTAATCATTTAAATTAACAATAATAAAAAGCACACCCTCAAAGTACAAGCTAAACAACGAAATTCACACAAATTTAGACAAATTTTCAACTTAAGAATAAGAAAATACATAGAAATATGTGCTGTGGTGGCGAGGAACTACGACAGCATCGACTAAAAGTGTATCAAGACAATGTAATTTAGTGACTGATGACAAAGGGGGTATTAAAAGTAAACATAAAAAAATCTTAATATGTAAAAAAGTTCATCTCATCCAAAACACAAATTCAATTTAGTTCACTTTGAGTTTTTGAATCGTTACATTATGGAAATTCTCTCTACAAAAAAAGCAAAGTGATTTTCAAGAAAAACAATTTTTTTTTCTTTGGCAAATAAATAAAAAATATGTTTCGCACTTAAAAAAAAAAAAATACATAAATATATATAAGTATATAAAATATATAAAATATTTAAAATATATATGTTACAAAACTGATAAAAAATGATTTAATTATTTTAAAGTGGTAGGAGGTTACACTAAATTTAAAATTAAAATTAAATTAAAAACAAAGACTCTTGATTACAAAGTCTGTTTATTTATAAAATTAATTTTCTTAAGTGGAAATTGTTTTTTTAAGTATTAAAATTAATGTAAATACTATTACCTGGGTGTGAGATTTTTTTTAATGATGTCCCGTACTAACTCAGTGGAACATAACGATGTTGAAAAATGTAGCAGAGATAAATCAAACACTGTTAGTGTCGCGAATGGCAAATATATTCCAGATGATAAACGAGGTCTTTGGGCTTCAAAAACTGAGTTTATCTTATCATGTCTGGGTTATGCCATTGGTCTGGGTAATGTGTGGCGTTTTCCATATCTGTGTTATCGTAATGGAGGAGGTAAGTCAACTTATAGCTGATGGTATTTAACAAGTAAAAATGGTTTGTTCGTTCATATGATATGTTAAATATTAATTATAGTTAATTTTTACAATAATAAAAAAAGTAACAGTAAAAAAATTACTTACATTTTTTTTTCCTTATATATTTTTTAAATTTTTTTTCAATAAAACGTTATATTTAACTTAAAACTTATTATAAAATAAAAAATGAAGTGAAAAAATTGGCGCTTGCCCATATTTCCCAAGTAATGGGTCTCTGAACTCTTCATACTGAAGTACGATTGTGCAATATATTTTTAAAGATAAGAAGATGGGTATCTCTTAAAAGCTTTTGAAGAGATCTTTTAGGAAATGCTAAGGTTTTTTTTAATGCTTAACCTATTAAGAGCCAATGAAATATTTATGCAATTTTTTTTCTTATTTTTTAATTCTCTCTCAACCCAATGTATTTTTTTAATGAGCTTTTGGGATAAATTATAACATACAAAATTATTAAAAAATTACTTTTTCTTAACTTTGGATAAAAAACATTATTTTTTTAAACTTTAGATTTTTTTATATTTCTTTTTCGGTACAATATTCGCTTGTTTTTTTTTGCACGAATGTAAGGATTTGTTAAAATTCTGATATTTTGGATTGTGCTCCTACGTCTTTTAGTTTCTTTTCTTGTTAGTGAACTTTAATATGCAGTTTCTGTATTACAGGCGATCAACAACGTTTGGAAAAATTTTATGAAAATTAATTAAAAAAAAAAAACAGAGCTTTTCATACAATTTGTTCGTACGAGCAATTCAGAAGCATCGCATAAATTATTATATTTTTAAGTTAAACTTTTTAGTGTGTAGTTTTTGAAGTTGCGATTTTGATGAAAAATTTATTTTTTAAGGACTTTTTGATTAAACTGTAGTAATATTATGGTAAGATGCTTTTTTTTAAGTAAATAAATAAATAAACAAATAAAATAAAAATATAAAAATAAAATAAAATAAAAGTAAAAAAAGGAAAATAAACTCAGAAGTTTTTATTTTTTTTTTTTAGAAATATAATTGATAAAAATTTTTATGAATTTCTGAATTTTAACGCCATTTTTGTCTGAGTTTTTAGTTTTCAATTTATAGTTATTTCTGTATAACAAGCAATCAAGTCGTCTGAAAAAATTGTATGGAAATAACTCAAAAAACTAAGTGCTTTCATTAGGGTTTTGGGATTTTCCGAAATGTTTTTTTCCCGAAAACCCGAAAAAAATAATTGCATTCCCGGGATTTCCCAGTATTCTCGGAAAAAAGTAATTCTTAAAGAATACAGGTTTATCTAATGAAATAATATTAAAAAGATTAATATTTTTTTAACATATACAAACAATAAAAATGATTGCTGGACAATTCAGGTGACAAAACATACATGTGTACATTTGTACTACAAAACGAGAGATAACAAAGATTAAAAACGCTGAAAAAGTATTTTATCAAGGCGAATTCACATAAGGTGGCAGCGCGGCTACAACAATACAACAATGAAAAGAAAAACAAGCACTTAGGTGTATGATAAACTTTACAACACAAATAATTACTACACTTTTTTCTTACCCTTTTGAATAACGTTTTTACTAAGATTCTTTTTTTAAATTATTTAAAACTCTTCTTACAATTCTTTTTTAAGGAATAATAAAAAAAGAAATTTTGTGATATAAAATGATTCACTTTCGACAGCTATTCTGCACATTACAAAATTAAACAAAAAATTGTCAGCTGCCGCAACGATGCCACCTGGTAAAATTAATTCGCCTTGTATTTTATTAATTAGTTTTTTAAATATATGATTTAACAATTCCGTTTCTTTTTTTCATTGCAAAATTTCTAACAATAGAAAAACCCTTTTACTTTCTACTCAGGTAAGGTTTGTTGTTAACAATGCGTTGCGTTATAAAGATTATCCACGTTCGTTGCTCGAATAAATCAAATTCCTTTTCAAACAAATTAGTAAGCTTTTGTTTTGTTTTATATCTTACTAGCAGTGCCCACGACTTTGTTCGGGTGTCATTTATAATTTTATTTAAATTAAAATTAAAAAATATGTATTTTTAAATATTTATTGAAGAGATCTGTAAGCAGTGTTAAAAATTTTACATCTATTAAAATAAAATGTGCTGACATCTTTTAAGTACCATTACACCGATAATATTGGGAGACTTTACATTAGTATCTCCATTTTCTCTACGAAATAAATTATTAAACATAAATTTTTCCATATTTGAACGAAGTTTTAATCTATCCAGCAGTTTTTACGTCATGTAAACACAGACAGACAGACAGGCAAAAATTCCAAAAGTATTGACTACCATCTACACTAACACCAAATTTAAACAAAAATATTTCATAAACAGAATTCATGTAGAATTCTCACGAAACGAGATATTTGAAAATTTGAAATGCCATAACAAAAATATGTGAAAAACAATGATTGTATTTTTTTTAAAGCGTTATGATTTTAAACTCCATTTCCCGGGAGTTGAGCCAAAATTTTCCCGGGTATTTGTGGATACCCATGCAGAAAAAACAATCGGGCCAATGTTGGCAGTGCATTTTTTGTGGTTGCTTGAACATTGTCAGACATTCCTCTGTTAATAAGCTGGGCCAACGCCATCTCGCAAACCCTAGCTTTTATTTAAATGCTTTATTCAAGTTGGTTGCAGAATAATACAAAGTAAAGGGGCACATAGAATACGTCATACGTTAAACTTTGACAAATTCAACTGACAAGTCAGTTAAAATACATGTTTTCTTATGAACGTTGCACAATCAATACGTGTCCGTCAACACAAAGTACGAAAGTTGGTCAACTTTTAACTTTTGACGTACATTGAATACTTTGACAACTATCAACTGCTTCTTTTTCTTCTTTGTTTTCTTGCTGTGTTTGAATTGTGTTTTGTGATTTTAATAAAACAATTTTGGTGGCAAACAATAAAATACAAATTTAATTTAATTAACAAGTGAATAAAATACAAATTAAATTTAAAAGTGAATAAAAATAGAGAGCAAACTTTGATTTAACATCCGTCAGCAAAGTATTCATTGTGCCAACCTCATCCGTCGTTACTTTGACTTTATTTGAATTTGTCAAACTACAACGTATGACGGATTCTATGTGCCCCGGCCTTAATATAATGTAATTTAGGTTTATATTGTAACTATTTAGCAAAAATAAAAATCGTATAAAACTTCTAAATGGTTTAAAATTAAGACATTTCTGGAAGCTGTTTGGGCCTTGTCACAAATTAATTATCCTGAATTGTGATATATTTTTACTTTTACGTTTTCCAATTTCATTTGCACAATTTTGACGAAAAAAATACAAAACTAAAGTTTAAAAAGAAATAAAAGATTTTTTTTCAAGTTTAATAGCGAATTTTCGGTTCTTGTTTTTTGTTGTATTATTTTCACGAAGTCTTGTTATTTTGGTAAATTTCACATTTTGGTAAATTTCGCTGACGAGATCTCTATCACATATATTATTTGAATTTGCCGGTAAAATTTTTTGTAAAATTTCGATATTGACCGAAATCCTTAAAAAAACTCGTGTTTACTAAATGTTTGGTGAATTTTTGGTTTCATGGTTTAATTTCTAGTCTTGTTTTAGTCAAAAATTCCGACTTTTTGTGATATTTGTGTTTCTATAAGAGGGGTTTTTATGATATCTTTTTCTTTCTGAGAATTTTTTTTAGAGAAAACTAAATTTTCCCTTATTTTTTTTTTAAATTCTAAACAACTTTTTTTTCAATTTATGTTTTGTTTTTTCAACAAAATCTTTAATTTTATGGATTTTAAACACTCCATAACCGACACATTTTCCACAAATCACAGAAACTTAAAAGCCTAGGCAACCATAAACAAGTCTATTCTCTTGAAATCGATCGCACTGTATACAGAGCTACAAGAGAGCCTACGGAACTCTCCATTGTTCCCTATGTATGATCCGCCTCTCCCATCCCAGTAGGTCCTCTTGGTGCTTTCAAGCGCATTATCAATATACCGATAAGGATCAAAGTTTAATGGAAGGTGGCGCTCTAAGGCACTTTAATCTATTCGAAGTCCTGATGGCGCCGCTTTCAACTCTCAAGCACGGTCTGAATGATCAGCAATTTAGGTATACGTATTTACGCCTTCCTTTAAACAGCATAGCGACATTCTAGTGGATGTTTAAGTTGAGGTTCCATATTTTAAAATAGTCTGTCAGTACTGTCAAGTATTAATTAACTCGTTCGTTACCAGTCATTGATCTTGCTTCTGAAGAAGCAATAAGGATGTCATCAGCATAGATCAACAAAAGATCTCCTTTTGGGGACGAAAGTATATCTGATATGACGACATTGTACAAAACTGGTCCCAGCAATGATATTTGTGGCACTCTCCCAAAAATCGAACCCTCATGAGAGAGGACATCTCCAATACGTACCCTAAAAGAGCGTCTCCTATTCAGACCCCTGGCAACATAGTTCGTAAGTACAACTAATGTGTGCGTCGTCGAAAGTCTGCACCTAAATCCAAATTTAAAATTGAAATAAATTCATTGATCGTTGCCAGGAGAAAGTATATGAAGCAAATCTTTGCAAAAAAGAAGTACCGTGTTTGAAAATACGAAACAAAAAATATTTATTTTTATTTATAGCCTGCTGAATAGATTAAAGCAAAAATGTTTATGGAAATTTTGCAACCAGTTATGGTGCTTATCACTCACTCAACGAACGAATTTTTTTTAAGTCAAATATCTTATTTTTGATAGGATCTTCACAGAAACCATAAACTATTGTACATTTTATTCCAAAAAAATATTTTAATTTTAAACAAATTTAAATTTGTCACATTGTAAGTAAAATTGAGTCTGTTTTATGTAATACAAGCGATAAAATCATCTGAAAAAAATTGTAAATAAATAACTTTAATAACTTTTGCAAAAAGAATCGACTTCAGAACAGACAAACTTAAAATCTTATATCTGTAGGGCGGTTATTATACAATAATTTTATTATATATGAAAAAGATTGCGTCAGGATTAGGGCACCCTTTAATTTGTAATTTTAAATTCTTATACCTGTTATTATGCTTGATATTGTAATGGATATTCAGTCTAATATTTAAGAGTTTGTCTGTAACTGTTTCAAAAATAGGGCCATATAAGTCAAATTACATCAGTTATAGGGACACCCTTTAATTTCTAATTTTAAGTTTGCTACTTGTTATATCGGACTAAGCAATAACGGTTCTGTGCTAATTTTAATCAACTGACTACAACCGTTAAACAGTTTGATCATACACATCAAATAACATAAACTTTTGTAACACCCTATAAATTATAATTTTAAATGTTTTTACTTCTTAATATACCAAGCAAATTAATTGACATTCTGTTTAATTTTCAAGTGTTTGCATATAACAGTTCAAACAATAGGGCCATGTAGATCAATTTACTTCAAATATGGGAACACCCTTTCTAATTGCAAATTTTATATTTGTTGTTACAGCGGTCTTAGCAGTTCAGGTTCTTTGTAAATTTTAGCTGTCTGTCTATAACGATTCAAGAGTTTGGCCACATACGTCAAATTACTTAAACTATTGGGACACCCTTCAATTTTTATATTTGAATGTTTATGCTTTTTATTATAACGGTCACAGTTATCGACATCCTGCTAAATTTTCAAGGGTTTTTCCACAACGGTTCAAAAGATAGGCTCATATTAATCAATTTATGTTACCTATGGGGACACCCTTTAGTTTTTAGATTTATTTTTCTTATTACTTTTTGTTTTTGGAAGCAATGGTGTTACGCTTTTTTTTAAATTTTAAAGAATTGCGCTTTACGGTTCATAATACACTTAAAAAACATGTATGTTTTCAGTTAAAACGTAACAAATTATTTGCCATAGTAGCTGCTTACATTAGGAATTACAAATCTAATTTAAGACTAAGAAGACAATCAAGTCGGCCATTCATTAATAAATTAAATTTCAATAAACAAAAATTTTATAAAATCTTTATTTGAAGTCAATCCAAAAACTGCTTGCGGATTTTTCTAAGGCACCAAAATTCTTGCTTACTTACGATTTTAGCGGAACGCCGAGACAGAGCTTGATTTTTTTGTACCTCCCACAAGGTGTTTCTTTGAATCTAAATCGCATTTACGTTTTTACATATAAAGGTGTGAGCTAGAAATGCCAATCGGTACTGTTTTCCTAAAATCCTTAGATTCAGGATTTTAAAAATAATGGTCCCAAAAATGCATAAAATTTTTGAGATCCCAAAACCTCGATAAATCTCGGAATGTCGATTTGTTTTTGATTTTTTAAATCATTATATTTTTAATCAAAAATATTTTTTTACTGGAAAACATCTTCTGCAGATTTATTTATTAAAAGAAATTTTTTCAATTTCATGGTTTTTTTCATTTCTATAAATTAGTGGGAAATTCCTCACATGAAAATATAATAGCCTTCCATGTTTTCCATAGTCTTTTTTATTATTTTATAATAAAAAAGAATATATTATAAACTATAGATCATCCGGTGTAATACAAGATGACTTTAATATTTTTTGTGAGAAGTTTGTTATTTAAGTTACAAAAACAATTCATGTTGTTTGGTTTTATTAACATTTCTTAATTTTGAAGTTAACTATATTTGCTAAGTCCCAGTTTACATTAATAAATTTTTGTCGCTGCAATTTTTCTCTTTTATTCCTTAAAATTGCATTCGCGTTTACATTGTACAATTTTTATTGCCACAACTGTAATAGATGTATGCATGTGTGTATATATTTGATAATTTCATATTTAAAAACAAAAGAGGAAACAAAACGAATTGCAAGAGTACGCACATATGTGTACCCATTTTAATTCCTCTCTCCCTTCTCACCCATAAAATAGGAATTGCAGCGACAAAAATCGTCTAATGTAAACTGGGACTAATGGCCACATTATGGTGTCCTGATGCCATTACAATAAGGCAACCAGGTAAAAAGGTTAAGAATCAAATTAATTTTTATAAAACAACTCACTTTATTGAAACTTAAATTTTATTTTGAGTCACTTTTAAATCTTCAATATGATCTCAAGTAAAAATGGTAAAAACTTAAACTTCCCTTAAAATAGGGGACATTTTTTGAAGTGAAAATAGAAGCAAGAAATTACCCAAATTAAACTGAAAATTTTTGACGAAATTTTGTTTTGTTATTTTTAATAGAAGAGTATCCGCCACAATTCACGGCAATTTTTTTTTATTAATTTTATACGTCAGTTTAGTATTAATACGAAATATTAAAAATTTTAATATAAAAAATAAAAAAAAAAATATAAAAAATATATGTAAATAAAAAATAAATTTTAAATTAAAAAAAACAGGATTTGTTATAACATCCTGGGATTTGAGATTTATAAGTTTAAAAACATCTCGGAATTTCGAGGTTTTCCCGTTTGGCATCTCTAGTGTAAGCAGACAAGAAGATGTAAATATGTTCGACATAAAACTGCCCAAAAATTGAACAAAACAAAATGTACTGGCAGAGGTCACAACAATAAAGTGGAGTTTTTACTATTTAAAGAATGAAAGGTTTAGTTTAGGAGTTGCCACACCAAAGTTTAAAGGTATTTTTCTTTAAGATGACATTGTTTAAGGTTAAGGCAAAGAACCAAAATTGGCCTTGAAAATATATCGCCAACGGATACGACGTATTATTAAATGGAAAGTATTAATTTTAAGAGCTGAAAACATGACTTAAAATAAGTCTGTAACACTTTTGTTATGGTAAAAAAAAAATCCATTTTACATTTAAGTCCGGTGAAAGAAAAATAGATTATATCAAATTAGGATGATGGCACTTTTTGCTCCCACAAAATAAATAATTGCAGGGATTTTTTCGTAAGAAAATTTTTTTCTCATTTATTACGATTGTTCGTTATTTTCTGGGTTGGAATGTATTTCAATTTCTTTTAATGCGTTGTTGCATGTTTAACGATTTCAGGGACGACCTTTAATTTTCAGGATTATTAACTGTTTTTAAATCAAGTCCATTTTGTAAGCATAATATATCAAATTACAAAAAATTTTCAAAATCGGCACAAACATAAAAAAGCAACATTCAGTCGAATTGATAACTTCCTTCTTTTTTTGAAGTCGGTTAAAAACTGAGTGCTTTTCATACAAATATTTTTGTACATAAAAGTCGTTAATGATACTCAACTATTCATCCGTCTAGTTATTAAAACAGAACTTAAATTTAAACATATTCACGCATTTTGTAAACAATTTAGTTTTTATTAAGAAATTTTCAATTTTATTTAAGTGCAGTTTCTGTATTGCAAGCGAGTGCTTTTCATACAAATTTTCTAGACAATTTGGTCGCTTGTAAAGCAGAAACAGAATATAAATGTATTTATTTAATTCGTTAATTGTTTTTTTTTGTTGCTTGTTGTCTTTTAGGTGCATTTTTAGTTCCATATCTTCTCATGTTACTTTTCTGTGGCATTCCATTATTTTTTATGGAAATAATTATGGGTCAATTTTCTAGTTTAGGATGTATTGGCATTTTTCGCTTGACTCCTCTATTCAAAGGTAATTAATTACTCAAATATTAATGATTTCTTTTGCAATAAAATAATCGTGTTTTTTTTGCGAATTTAGGAGCTGGATATGCCATAGTTGTAGTCAATGTAATTTGTGTCGTTTATTATTCGGTTATTATAGCGTATCCCTTATTGTTTCTGAGACATGTGTTTTCTGCTAAATTACCTTGGGAGCTTTGTGGTAACGCTTGGAATACAGATCGTTGTATAGAAGTTACAGAGGTATGGATTTTTATTAATCATCTCACATAGATTATTTGTTTTAATTAATTTTCTTGATCTTTTTCAGATGGCTCAACGCAACTTTAGTAACCGTGGTGACTTCAAAACTCCAGCCGATGAATTTTTTCAGTAAGTTTACAAAAAAAGAAAAAAAATTAGAAAATTGTTTTTGTTTAAGAACCCATATTTGTGCGGCTCTTTAATAAGGAAAATGTAATCTTAATTTTAAATATTGTTTCGTTTTCTCACCTTTTAAACGTAGCGGTTTTTGTGATAGCAAATGGAGTGGTCTGGTAAATTTTTATTATTTTACTGGCTCTGGTTAGATTTGTACTTACGATCTTTTGTGTTTACTAATCATCAGTTTTAGTTAAACTTATTCAGCCATTTACGCCACAGCCGCAGCGACTCCGGCGGGGGTTAAACTACTCGCTGTGTCTTTTAGTCAACTGAGCGTTTAAACCATAATACGCTGTGGTTGCGGCGTGCTTTGACATCACAATTCCACATTTCATCAATCAAGGCCTTCAGCCATAAATGCCACCATTTTTTTAAATTGTTACTTTACTCTTTTACTTAGGCTCTAGAGTATCCACTAGATCACCCAACGCTCGATTAATTGGAAGATTTTAAGTCCATTAACTAACTGTTCGAGTAAGAAAAATTGCAGATATCGATTAAAAAATAACTCGAACAAATTATGTCGGTTAATCGACTAAAATTTATTTATATAACGATCCACTTTTAACTTTTTGCTTGTTCGTTTAAGAATAATTAGTAAATACGTAAATCATGCGCTATCAGATTTTGGACTACCAGTTTTTACAGAAATCGAAATAAATGCATTGTCAGCAAGAAGTAGTAATTAATGATCGCTTGTTGTGGCAGTTAAAGAGCCAAGCAAAGATTCCGCAATATTTTTAAGTCATAATAAAGCCTTTTTTAATTTAGAAAAGGCATCAACCCATTTTCAAAACATTTAACTATTTGTTTAAAGTCTAGTCTAACTTAGAGACGAAACAAATTGCTTAACACGTTAATTTTATACCTCAAATTGGCGACCGTTCCTAATAACGATCACATTTTTTAATACATTTCTAAAGCTGAAACAAAAGAAATTGCTATCGAACTTCAGGTCTGTTCAGAAACTTTACTAGCAAAAACTAGCAACGAGAGAGAATTTCCAAAATTATTCTTCTAAATGTAAAAAGGTAAATGAACGCTTTACTAGCAAAAAAATACTGTAGTGGCTTTAGAAATAATATGTGAGACCTTAAAACTGTACGGTATGACCATTGAATAGTAAACATGTTAACAATAGACCAATATACGAGTAAGCCAGCAAACCTATCTCAACAACAAGGAATAATTTCAAATTATATTCCAATAAATTTAACAGAAAAAAATATGACATAAAATATTTTACTTGTTTTTAATTTCTGGGTAAGGTAATTTGCAAGTGGCTTTATTATGTTTAAGCGGATCATCCACTTTATGTGAAAGAGTTTTTCAAAATAATCGGTTAAAAAGTTATTGTCTTAATTCAATCGACCAAGATTAAAATACCAAAAGGGGTTAATTGTTTACTCGAATAAAATTAAAACCCGACTAAATGGATTCTCTCCGGCTTCGTCTTTACGTATAGCAAAGCCTGTAAGCTTCTTCTCATCTATGGCAGCTAAACAATGTTTGAACTGCAGCTTTTCAGCTTTTTAAAGAACTCATTTTATCGCATCTGTTGGGATTTGAACTCTTGTCCGTGATCTCCTGATTAACAAACAAACCAAACTACACAGCGAATGTGTTTGTTCAATAAGTGTTAACTAACTTTTCCTTTCCTTTCCCTTCCTTTTGTTTTTTTTTTTCTTCTTACAGACCATATTTCTTTTTTTTTACAAGATATTTGCAAATTTTTTTAGCTTGTTTGTTACAGATATGTAAAGATATGTTGTGGTCCATATGTGCGTGGTATAAAAAAAAGGTGAATAAGTTATTTTCACTTCCATTGGTGTGTGTATAGAATAATACGACAATTAGTTAACAGAAGTTGAGTGACCTCAATGGCTGCTTTGGTAGAGGTGTTTAATTCATAACAGAAGATCATAAGTTCGATCCCTACCTTCGGACAGGCGTACAAAGGAAGAATTAATAAATTGTGTAAGGAAATTTAAAATTAAGAAGCAGCAGTACAAACCTACTGGAAAAAGAAAGATATTTACAGTCACAGAGAATAACAGATAATTGTCAGGACGACGGCCTTCACTGTTGTTAACTAAAAGAAGTAACAACATGATTTCAGTGTGCGTAATTGAGTTTAAGGGAGATGACTGGCTTGGATGTAAAGCGAAGTGGAGAAAGGTCTGTGGATGGTTTTGGTTCTAGACGAGGCATTGAGTAGTTTCGAAGTAAGCCGAGGCCAAAGTAAGAGCCCATTTAGACAGGCAAATTTTACTTTGCAAAGTTTTGATTTTATGTGAGAGAGAGGGAGAAAGCATGATGAACAGTAAAGACTTTGATGTACTCGTAAAATTGCTTTGTTTTTCTTTCGTTGCTTTTACATAGTTGTATATATATTTTTATGTTTGAAGCACCAAATGCAAAACGTTCAAAAATTAAGAACGATCAAAAGAAAAGGAAGCAAAATTTGTAAAAGAATATTTTTTGTGTCTGAACACCAAACGAGGTTCAAAAGAAAATTAACAAAACTTTGTCAAAGTAAAATTTGCACCTCTGAATACAGTCTCACACAATAGTGTAGCGTGGATGGCTGCGTTTGTAATAATACATATTTAGTAAATACGAGACCATATGATTTAGGAGGACTGTATGATCTAAAACTGGAGAAAGAAGTCATAGAGGAGTAAAAAAATACAGTACTTTTACAATGTTGCCCCACAGTCGTACTTGCATTCAAAAGAATTCGTACGTTTGTTTAAAAAGGGAAAAACGTAACAATAATATAAGTTTTAACACAAAAGTAACACGAAAATTAGTTTCAAATAATTTTTTATTAAGACAACCGTTTGTAATTAACAACAACATAGAGTAATTGAATTTGCCATTTAAGTATTTGAATATACAAATTAAATGTGATTTGAACTTAAACACAAAATTAATATTCAGTTTCCGTGATTGAAATCAGATCTCAATTTTTTTAGTTTTGTTAAAAGGATTAATTTTTTATTGGGTTCTTAAGAAATTAATTAAATTAGTAATTGTCTTCAATTACAAATTTCTCCTATTCAGTATTAATAAACAAATGTCTTTTATCTTCAAGTTTAGAAATTTTAAAAATATCCAAAGGTATTGATGAAGTTGGTACCATACAATGGCCAATATTCTTAGCAGTCGTAATCGCCTGGATTTTAGTGTACATATGCATCATTAAGGGTATAAAAACCGTAAGTTTATTAAAAAAAATTCTTTAAATTAATTATGAATTTTTAAAAAACATATTTTTTCTTCTTCCTTAAGGTTGGTAAAGTGGTATATTTTACAGCTACTTTTCCTTTTGTCATACTTTTCATATTATTTATACGGGGCATTACATTGCCCGGGGCCAGCAAGGGCATTCTATTTTACATTTATCCAGAATGGTCTAAACTTTTGGATCTGAAAGTTTGGGCTGATGCAGCTATACAGATATTTTTCTCACTGGGTCCGGGTTGGGGTGGCATCGTAAATATGGCCAGTTTTAATCAATTTCGTAATAATGCTAAAGGCGACTCCATTTTTATACCAATTATTAATTGTTCAACGAGTATTTTTGCAGGATTTGTGGTTTTTTCTGTACTGGGATTTTTATCACGTAAGTATTCCCAATTGGGCATATTTTTAGTTATAAATTTTTAAGTACTTAGCAAACATTAAATTTAATGTGCCTTGAATTTGTATATGGCTTGAATGTCAAGTATATATTATCTGCAAAGTATTAAACAATTTTCTGTTCAATTAAATGTTTCGAAAAGTAGCGGGTAAGGGCATTAATATTGCCATTGGTACTTTTCAATCGTACTTTTTAAGAGAACGGTTAATTGACAAACGAACTGTCATTATAACAGTGTAGCAAATAATCATTTATAAATTGGTGCTTTAACAACGCTATTAAGTTATTCAAATTTACCTTGAAAATTAGTCATATACACAGTAAAACTAATCCATAACAAATCCTACAGACTTCATTATATCTAGATAAATGTACCGTTAGTTGCGATGCTGTTCAAATTATTGGATTATATTTCTTCAAAGGCGAATTCAAAGCTCGAGTACTTGTTCACTGAAATCGTAAGCGGACCATGATCACTAAATTTTTGTTTCAAACTATGGATTGATTACATTGTTCTGGGAGAGATGTGGTTTCAACAGGATGATAAAACTGAGGACACTTTTCGTTCCTTGACGAATCAGCTGATCAGTTTCTGTTAAATGGAAAATACATATGCTTTTGTGGTTTGTTATTACTTTGACGTTCTGCTCCATTCGAATCAGTAGAAAGTATAATTCAACGTTAAGTTACTTGGAAGTTGTTTGGTGGTACAAACCATTTTTGTCATTGTAATTGTAGTTTATTTTTTGTGTGTTTTCTTTGTTTATTATAAACAGCTGATTTTTTTTTTGTTACAGAAAAACTAGTTACAATAATTTAAAAAGCAAAACGGCACGGAACAGAGCAGCAACAGAAAGTAAAGACTAATGAGGCTTTATTGAAATAAAAATTTGGAGATAAGTTAATTTTGAGAAATGTATCTGTTAATTGGCCTCTATTGTTTTATGATGTTAAGCCAACAACAGCTGTCACCTTGAAGGCCAACATTGTTCCTGTTATTTCTGAGATATGCCAATGCTCAAAATAGTATCCCAAAATCGGATGTCCAGAATGATCTTCCTCTTTAACAGCTGCAAGTGTCATATGCCAGAAATTATCTTCAAATATTATTAGTTTCTGTTTCCCAAATATGTTTCTTTGCGAACTGATAAGCGCAACAAATTTGTAACGACTTTTTTTATTGAAACAAAACACTGACTTTTTATTTTGTGTTTAAAATTTAAACTTTGTTTTTCCGTACTCTTAAATAATTTTGTTCATTGCAAAATAATACTAGGTGGTCTCGATAGCGAATTCATTGATTTTCGCCGAAATGTTAAGTGTCAAACATCATATAAAAAAAATTATACACATTTTTTAATTATGAAGTTTGACATTTCAGTTTTTGGGGAAAATCATTGAATTCGCTATTGCGAGCGCGTAGTATTAATTCGCCTTGATTTTGTCTCTTTATAAAAGAAAGTTTTTCTTGCTCTCATTTTCACGAACTTTACCGAAAAAGTAAAGAAACAGACAATTAATCATGCTATTAATGCCATGCATTGCTATTTTCAAATAAATTTTTTTTTTGGATTTTTACAATCAAAAGTTTTAACGGGCTTATATATGAAGCGTATAGAAGTTTGCAGCCTACTAGACGCTGCTTTGAGGGCAAATTGGCCAGTGCTCACATCTATAATTTACCTATCAGCTTTACCAATTTTACTCTTCTCTCCGAGACAAGCCTTGCTAGTTCGCGGCAACTCATACTAGATCGTTGCAAATTCGCATTCATATATTTACAACAGATGAATATTTGCAATAAATCTTTTTCAGATCAAACCGGCATTCCTGTGGCAACAGTGGCAACGGGTGGACCAGGTCTAGCATTTGTTACTTACCCTCAAGCCATATCTATGTTGCCTTTTCCTCAGTTATGGGCTGGCCTATTTTTCTGCATGATTTTCTTACTGGGTCTAGACAGTGTGGTAAGTAATTTGTGTGAACATAAATGTTAAAAGTTAATTTATAACGATTTGAAAAATCTTTTAATTTCGTTTGCAGTTTGTTCAAATCGAAGCAGTAATATCTTCTATATTAGATGAAATTCCACGAGTCAGACCACATAAATTTGCAGTTACTTTAATTTCTTGTCTTCTAATGTTCTTAGTGTCCATATTATTAACCACAAATGTGAGTAAGAATTAAGAAAATATTTCAAATGTTTTTAAACGCTTTTATCTCTGCATTTAGGGAGGCATGTACATATTGCAATTGCTGGACTGGTATTCAGCTTCAATATCTGTAATTTTAATTTGCATTATCGAAACTGTAATGGTCGCTTGGATTTATGGAGTTGATAACTTTGTTGATGACATTCATTTTATGATTGGTAAAAAACCTGAAAGACTCTGGCGTTATTGCTGGAAATTTATTACCCCTTTTATATTAGTGGTAAGATAAAATGAAATAAATAAAGTTTTACTTATGATTAAGACGTATATTTCGTTACAGTTCATTTTCTTTACTACTATAATTTTTGCCAGACCGGTGCGATACAATGACCAAAGTTATCCCAAATGGGCTATAATTGTGGGCTGGTGCAGTTGTCTCACTTCTATTATTTGCATTCCTTTGTATATGTTCAAAAAACTCATACTGGAGAAAGGAACTCTTAAAGAAAATTTCCTGCATTCATTACAAACAAAACATTGGCTACCAGCTCAAGACGATTATCGTTTAGCTTATAACGAATTTAAAAATTCACAAAAAATTATGAAGGAATTAAATATGAATAATTTTGAAACTTTAGAATTATTAAAGAAAGTTCGAAAGTAATTGTATAAATACTGCTTTAGTTTTAGTTGTAAAAATAGTTTTTAATAAATATTTAGTACAAATTATATAGGAAAAGCTGTTTTACCATAAATTAAATAATAATAAAACAGGTGTTCTCTCACATTCTTTAACAGGGGCGAATTACGGCATTCGATATCGATCGAAACATGGCGAAATAATTTACCAGGTGGTGGCAGTGGCGAATTTCATTCATTTTCGCCGTTGCAGAAAATTTCAAACTGCATATAAAAAAAATTTTCGCTGATTTTTTATATATGGAGTTTGACATTTTCTGCAACGGCGAAAATGAATAAATTCGCCACTGCCACCACCTGGTAAATTATTTCGCCATGGATCGAAATTTAAATATAAGTTCTATAGAAATTTCCAAGGCGAATTAATTTTACCAGGTGGCATCGTTGCGGCAACTGACAATTTTTTGTTTTATTTTGTAGTGTGTAGAAAAGCTGTCAAAATTGAATCATTTTATATAGCAAAATTTCTTTTTTTTTATTATTCCTTAAAAAAGAATTGTAAGAAGAGTTTTTAATCAATTTAAAAAGCAAATCTTAGTAAAAACGTTGTTGAAAAGGGTAAGAAAAAAGTGTAGTAATTATTTGCGTTTTAAAGTTTATCATAAACTTAAGTGCCTGTTTTTTATTGTTGTAGCCGCGCTGCTACCTTATGTGAATTCGCCTTGGAAATTTCGATCGATATCAAATGCCTTAATTTTCCCCCAGCCTTTATATCCTTCCTTGTTTTAAATTTTAATTTTCTGTTCCTTTATACAGTTAAGCTGATTGACCAGTCATTAGAGACTGGGTAGAAAACGAAATTAGAGGCTACGTCATTGATCAAGTGGAAGAAAACATTAACAACTTAGATATGGAACTAAATCAATTATGTCAAATAAGTATTTAGTTTAATACCAGCTCGGCAAAAAAAAAAACCCTAAGGTAGACAGAAATATTTAATACATCTAAAATGCTAATACTACAATGAAATAAATTTGGGCGTAAATTACAGATATGTGAAGATCCAAACTACAGAACCCAATTAATTAGTTTAGTGAAGAAATTAAAGAAGCTTATCGATTTTCAGATTAACGGAGATAGAAATGACTCCTAGTTAAGATTTTTTTCTAAGTTGTCTTCCGGCTCTAAAAAGTTTCGGAAGCTTACCAAAGCTTTAAAAGGTAAAAACTTACCGCTTTCTGATCTGCATGTAAACGGTAACATTTTAAAAGCTGGTAGAGATAAAGCTAATGAAATTACTGATGCATTTGCAAAATCTCACACCATAACTATAAATAACCCATCAACTATGGATACTTGCGTTGCAGATTACGTAGAATGTCTTAACAATGAGTCCATGCAGAGTGGATGTCCGGTGTATTAACTGATACTATTGAAGTCAAGTCATATGTATTTTCATTAAAAAATAATAAAGCTCCAGGTTTAGATGAAATTAATGTCATTGTATTAAAAATATTTCTGATTATTTTGTTAAATATTAAATAAAATATTTAATATATGTATGTATAAGCATTGGCTATTTTCCTCAAATTTTCAAAAAGACCAAAGTAATTCCAGTACACAAAATTGAAAAAGATCCTAAAATGTAAACCAGTTACAGAGCAATTAGCATTCTAAACTTATTGGACAAAGTTTTATTAAAAATCATATACAAAAGGATAGTAGATCTTTCAAAATTATTTATGATAATAAAAGTCAGCGCAAAAGTACTGGAGTTGTCTTCCTTGATATTGAAAAAGCATTTAATTCTTTCTGGCATGACGGTTTGTTGTTTAGACTTTATTGTTTTAATTTACCTATTTATTTACAAAAAAAAAAAAATAGTAACAAGCTTTAAAATAATAGATCATTTATCTTCTGCGTCGATATGAATTATTCTAGTTAAAAGGCAAATACCAGCAGGTTTACAACAAGGGTGCGTTCTTTTTCCCACACTATTTTCATTCACCCTTATTTTATTGTTTTCGGCGTCGTCATCGTCATCATTTTAGTATCAATATCTCTTCGTATCAATGTCGTCGTCAATTTGATAAAAAATTTTCATTCTGTAACATCTCTGTGACGACGTCGACGGTTTATCGACTTTTATCAAATGAAAATGCACATCACTAAGTTTTTTTTGTTAAATTTTTTTATTTAAAGTTTCAAGTACCTTTTCTTCTATCATTATTTTAAGCCTTTATTTTTATTTTATTTTTTATTTTATTTATTTTCTTAATTTTTATTCGCTTTTGTGTATCTCCTTTTCTATTTTGTTTCGAGCTCTATCTATCTCTTTTATTTGTCAATAATTTGAGCTTTTTATTTTCAATCTCCAATAATGTTTTTGTCGCTTATCAACATCTCTAAAGGTGCCTTTTACTGGGGACATGGAATTTGAAATGTCGGAAAGTAGTTTTGCCTGTTTCTGGCTGTGCTTCTGCAGTAAATTAGTTTGATTATAGCATGGTTTATTTGCTTTCTGTTTAACTACTTTCAACGGAACAGGCTGAGCAGAACTGGTATCATTGGTAGAGGCATTAGACGTTCAAGGATTTTCCCTTAATTGTTGATTGAATTTTACTGATTTTTCAACGACAATTTTGACTTACGCAAATTCCATTTCATAAGAATCGTTTCCCATGTGAACCATTTGAAGTCTTTGAACTGCTCCTTCAGGACTCAAATGCTTCTGAAGTTTAAAAGGTTTGCCACAGCTTCTTCCAACGGACTGAGTGAAAATTGCTTAAACATTTCGCCACCAGCGGCTTTACACTCCGCTTTATTAACAACCATCTTTTTTCACTTTGAATTTTAAATCTCGCCATACCTTAAAAGTAATTTTTACAAACTTTTTTATAAATTACTATTCGATTCTTTGTTTTGTTATTTTTTGCCATCCATCTGCTAATCTTTCAAGAGATTTTAGTATTTTTTTAATTTCTTCCCATTTTCTTCTGCAATCAATCCACTAATTTTTCAAATTGATTTGCATTTGTAACCTTCACTTTTTTACTTTTTTCCATTTTTAATGTTATGTTTGGTTTAAATCACTTTCAGTCGTTATACAAAATGGCGTCGACAAAAAACAGAGTCACGTTAATACAATATCGCCGTCACATTTGTTATAGAATACAAAAATTTTTGAGCAGTAATCGATAAGTTTTAATAACGACAAGTAGAATAATAATTCGAATCCGTCGACACATATCAACATTAAAATGTGACGACGCCGACAACTAGAATAAGGGTGATTATATAACTGGGATAAAAAACATTTCAGAAATCAAAAAGCAGCTCCTATGCCAACGACAGCGCTTTTAAGCGTTGCGGCAAAGAGTCAAACTTAATAAAACTTAATAGTCAATGTAATACAACAGGTTCTAACCTCCAGCCAAAAACACTTCAATTAATGAAAAATTAAAGTTAACAACAAATATACCATCATGTTTCCATACAATAATTTGACAAAACGTATTAAATATTTAGGTATTATCCTAGATAAAAATCTTTTACTAAATAACAAAATATTGTTATACAAAGTGTGTATTTGACCGATCTTGACTTATGGCTGCCAAGTCTGGTATAGCAAAACTACTAAAACTTGAACAAAGAAGCTTAAAAAATAATAATAAAATAACTTAAAAATAATACACAACCTTCCCCGTAAATTCTCCACTGACTTACTTCATTCCAATTTTAGACATAAAATGAGCACATAGTTCTTGCAGGTCGTCTAATTACGAAACTATAAGAAATTTACTAAACAATCACTAAGATTTCTTTGAAAACAAAAAAAAAAAAGGATCTAAGTTGGTGATTGGTTATAACAAATTTCATTATTACTTTTAAGTTTTTATAAGGATTTTTGAAATAAACTTTTATTTAACACACTATTTTTAAAAGTTTGTTATATTTAATTAAGATGATAATAAAGAAATAACTCCATGAAAAAAAGTGCGACTTGTATCGTTTAAGGCGAATGTTTAGTAGGTTTGGCAAAACAATTTTGTTTCATTTGGTGCCATTGTTTGAATCAGCTGTTATTTACATTTGTATTCTCATTAACGGATCCCTTTTCGACCCCCTTCCATCCACAATAATTATAGACAGCCGATTGTTAATTTACGGCAACCTTGACATAACCTTGACATAAGTGATTTCAAACTTTAGATTGGTAAATGACAGTCTACTTTCCCATCACAGAGTCCTTAGTAATTGCTATCATTTGTCGAATACTGATATCCCTCATGTAATCAAAATCCTAAGTCTTATGCGAGCTAGCGCTGGATGTTCACATATAATGTATGCTACCATATCAGCCTCTTTAAGACACAGTCTGCAGGTATCATCTTCTACGACTCCCATCTTAGCCAAATGATACGTGAAATTTCCATGACTTAAGGTACTTCTATCATATCTGATTACCTTGCTGGATATTTGATCCTGCCCACATAAAGTAACCTTCCTCTCTCTTTTCGGAAAAGGTCATTTTCCAGTGCTACTCTGGGTTCTGGTCCACATTTACATTTGTATAGTATTTCATGATTTTAGTTATACCTTTTTTCGTTAAGATACATTAATTTATGTGTATTAATAAAAAAAATTGCTTTATTTTATTAAGAGGACCTACGTCTAAAAACCTAGCTGTTCTTTTACACTCTACTATGCAAAATAATGCTCATTGTGAAAAACAAATAATCAGACTAACAAAGCATTTGAACGCGACTTCGTTTTAAGGGTGGAAGCACAGTATCAACTACTTGAAGATGCGCTCAATTTTATGGAGCGGTTAATTTGCCATCAGTAGAAACATTTTTGGCTGCAAAGACCGGAAACATTCAGGATCTTGAAGCACAAAATTTAACGAGTACTTATGCTTTAATAGAAAAGGATATTTTAGTATAAACTATATGATTGCTTATATAAAACGGATTCAATTTTACATTTGTTGAGTACTAACCTTTTGAACTAATTGTTATGTAACGGTTGTTTTGCAGCTTATGCCAAACAGAAAGCAGAACAATTCTTTTGATGCCCTTAACTCAGAAAATATGGACGAACGCCAATTTCTTCACTTGATGCTTTTTTCTTAAACTTTTTAGTCCTCCATCGTTTCACGTATTTGTTTTTTTAATTGCGGTTACTTCACTAAACTAGATTTGAGTCTAATGATATGGAAAAATTAGGAGGAGTGTTTTTTAGCCAGCTGGTGCGAATAACATGGACCGATCTTGCTGATTTACAAAAAAAATTTTTCGAAACTATGTCTGATCGGTTGGCGTATTTAAATTTTTTTTAGTTCATCGAGTGCCCCTGCAAGGTTGATTTCAACCATAACACGAACATCCCTCAATCAACTTCGTTATGCATAAGAACTCAGAACATATATCTATACTTAATGGGGTGGTAAATTATTATTATAGAAATTATAAACGGAACGACAAACCAAAATATACCCTTTTCCACCTGTGGTAAAGAGTATAAAAAAACATTGATCTAAGCATCGTCCGCATGATGTTGACGACGAAATACTTTAACAAAATAATTTTATTTTGTAACGCCTAAAAGTATACTTTGATTTAGTTTTTACCCTTTGCAGCCCAATTATTGTTAAAAATTCTGAATACAAGATACTGTAAATCAGCGGTTCTTATCAAATTCCTGCTCACGGACCCCTAGTAAACTAATTTTTTTTTCGCGGACCCCTCTGAATCCCAAGTTCAAAATAAAACTTTTATTTTTTTTTAAACACTGTTTTTTCGGTTCTTCATACGGACCCTTTTGATGGTTGCTACGGACCCCTAAGGGTCCACGGACCCCCATTTGAAAACCGTTGCTTTAAATCTATATGAGATCTAAATTTTATTGGGATCAATTGAGGAGTTTGGTGGTAAATTGCTTTAAATTATCCGTTATTTATTCCTTTTTACAGTGGCCTTTTTTTGATGTCTAAATCTCGGTTTTCCGTTGGGTTATAATAATTTTACTACCCAACGATAAGAAACTGTTTAGTAAAACATAAAATAAAATACATATTTATCTTTGCTTTCTACTGAAGTAGGTGAAAGCAAAGACTCGTTTTTATTGGATGATCCTACTACTAGAAAAAGGGTAAGAGTAAGTAAAAAAGTCGACAATGACCCCTCATTACGAGAAAAAAAACATACAAAAAGAGCTACAAGCCTTAGGCAAATTGAATTTTAAACAATGAAAAAGTGGTTATATAGAAGTTAAGGGGAAACACCAAAGGCTGCATTACATCCAGAACCTACATATTTCCCTTTTAACTGTTTCTATTTATTTATTGCTAAATAACGTGTGATAGAAACAATAATTAATAATCAAACTTTTATTAAAATTATTATTAAACAAAACTTCGTTCATTGCAATATTTATTTACACAGTTTTTTAAATTTTTAAATAATTTTAATTACAATTAAATAAGAAATTTACAAAAAAAATAGTTTAAAAATTAAAATTTAAAATTAATGTTTTTTTTGGTAAAAATTAAAAGAAAAAATTACACAATAAATTAAAAAAAACTATACAAAAGCAACATTGAATTATTATAGCACATTGTCGGTAATCTCATTTAGTTGGTGAGTAATATCCATATTTCCCATTGCTTCTTCATAACGTTGACGCTCCTCTGGTTCAACAGGATACCAATCAGTTGGTCTACAACAACGTTGAAAGCGAGCTTTAAATGATCCCATACTTTGGCGCATAAAATAGGCGGCATATGCTGGTATCAAAATCCATGGTATGAGAATAAAGATTATAGCAAGAACAGCAATTACTCCATTTGATATCATGTGTTCGTAGTAGGCCACAAACATGCCGACTAACTAAAAAAATAGATTTTGAAAATTAGTTTTGTGTGAAGCGTACTGCGCTGAAAGGAGGAGAGTATTTTGAAAACAAAAAGGTAACAACTTAAAAAAATGATGTTCTATTGGGATTTTAATTATGCTGCAATGCACGAATGCACGATATAATAATTTTGAAAACATGTCTTTGAATCTGGTTCAGCAATTTTATTTATTTTTTATTTGATTTTATTCTTTAGAAAAATAGCAAAGAAGTAAGGTATGATATGCATTAGGAAAACTACCAAAACATATTATCAAAGTTAATGTAGTTAAATTTTTAGCTCCTGGGATGTGAAATTTGGCTACCAAAATCATCTCATGATCGATTATCTAACCACAACACTCATTGACATAAATTTTGTACTAAAACTAACAAGCAGAAGGCTTCTTACAGTCTAAAAAGGCCTTCTGCCTTGATTGATAGACAAGAGTCTTCTTCCCTTTAAAAGCAAATTTTTTTAGTTTCCTGGAACTTTAAATTAATCTTAATTATTTTGATTTTATATTATTGTATTCAAATTTTTATGACGTTAAGGATAACAAATACTTCTTGTTTAATGTTAAATAAAATTTGTTAAAAGAAAAAATATCTTAAAAGTCGAATTATATCACTTCCTCGTCCTTAACCTCACTTAGAGTGTGTGTAATATCTGTATTTGTTACAGATTTTTCATACTGTTGGCGATCATTGGCCTCTACGGGATACCAGTCAGTGGGATGACAACATCTAACGAAACGAGTTTTGAAGGTACCAATAGTTTTGAACATGCAATAAATTGCATAACCCGGTATTAGTAACCATGGCAGGCCAATTAAAATTATGGCATACAAATCAATAATAGAAGTGGAAAAATAATGTTCCCAAATGGCAAATTGTATACCCGAAGCCTGTAAGGAAAATAAAATTTAGGAATTACAGAAAAACATATTGTGTTTATAATGTGGTATAAATGGTGAACACTGTGTGTGTGTGTGAGAGAGAGAAGACAGAGAGAAATAGAGTAAGAAAAAAATAAATAAAACGGGACCAAAAACATTCACTGTGAAAGAATAACAGAGGTAAAAAAGGCAGCATTGACATAACGAACACCAAAAAAACAACAAATTCCCAGCTCTATTTTCTTAATCTCTATTTTAAATTTGTTGTAATCAAGAGAGTAAGAAAATAATAAGGAGAAGGGACACAAAACAGTAAACGTTTGAGCCGGTAACACACCAACACAATAAAAGAAAGAAAATATTAAAGTAAAAAATGACAACAAAAGATACAATAGAATACAATTCACATTAAACAAGATTAAATTTATAAGTGCATGAGTGTTTATTAAAAGTTCTTCCTCTGCCTGGAAAGGTGAACTAATTTCACACATACTTATTCACACCCATAACTTACCAATGCCAACAACATTCCCACAGGTGCAACAAATCGTAAAATATTAATTTTCCAAGTTGAAAAGCGTTCATTTATCATAAATTCTATATCACGTTGGAATCTTACACGCCCATATATCCACAAAACAATTAAGATCAGTAGCAAATTAATTGCTGTTTGCATGATATACGTATCGGTTGATAAAGCAGAAAAATATGTGACTCCATGCTAAAATGAAATAGAAATAGAATAGAAATAGAATGAAATAGATTTAAAGATTCAACTTACATTTGATGTGAAATATAAGGATATTGCTGCTGTTGAAGCAACAACGCCCATACAAACTTCCATCTTACGCTCTCTTAAAGTAACGAACTCATCAAAAACCGTTGTCAAAATCGTGTACAATTGTATGATCTGAAAAAAGTTAAATGCGATTTAAATTACTTATATAATTTCCGATTTTAAGTCCGAAGTTAGAGCTTGTTAGAATGATAAGTTTATTTTCGACTGCCAAAAGGGTTTTTAGAAGAAGAAGAAGAGGGTTATCAAATCTACTGAATGTTGCATTTTTTATTTTTGTGCATTCATATTTTGTTCTACGTCATACAAAAAATTCTGACGCAATCTTCTTCGGCTATGATATAATTAATGTATAATAACCGTCCTAAATAATATGATTTTAAGTCTGTCTGTCTTGAAGTCGGTTTTTTTTTTGCAATAATTTTTTGTGCAATTCTTAAAATTGCAATAAATAGTTCAGAACTCACAATTAAAAGCATAGCGGCTAAGAACAGCATAAAATAAAATAATATTGACCAAAAATTTGCCCACGCCATATGAGACATTGCACTTCCACACGACAAATATAAAACCCAAACATGTTCGACTTCCGTATAATAATTTCCCTCAGTTATTTCTGTAATTGAAAACAAGTTTTACTTAAAATTAATTAAAATATATAAAAACTAAACTTACCTCCAAAATATCTTTCAGTTAAATTGGATAATATATCTAAGCCAACAATTATGACCATTTGTCCGATACCAATCAGCCAACTTTGTTTCATGATATTTGTTTTGAACTTATTAAAACTTGATAGAGTCACAAAGACACCCCAACCGGGTCCAAATGCAGACAGGCCATAAAAAGGTATTGATGCAATACCAATTACAATGTCACCTAAAGTGGGTATGACAACACGACGATAGACTTGACTAGAACCGGGTAAAAAGCTGAAGCGTATTAACAACAAAACCAAAAGTCCACACAGAGTCCATACCGTATAACGAACGATTTGACTAAACTGAAAGAAAAAATATTTGGTGGTAAAATTAGAGAATTAGAGTTAAAAAAGTATTATTTTATATCAGAGAATAAAAGCAAGCAATATCCTGATTATTACAGCAAGTCACAAATAAATTTTATATAAAAAAACGAGTAGTATATTCGGCTATGCCAAATCTTGAATACCCTTCACCATTTACCTAAATCTAGTTTAGTGAATATAAAAATAAATATGGAGGTGACAGAGAATTAAAAAATAAAAAATAAAAAAATTACATAAAAATGCCATCGGCTCTTATTGGGTTAAGCATTTTTCAAAAATTTTGGTATTTTCTAAAAGATCTCTTCAAAATGATATTTTTAATATTTTGAAAATTTCAAAAGCCCGTAACTCGGAAAATATGGGCGAACGCCAATTTTTTCACTTGATGATTTTTTCATATTTTTTAATTCTCTCTTGCGCGACATTTTTGTTTTTTTGACTGGAGTTATTTCATTTTTCGAAATGATAAAAAAAATTAGAAGTAGGCGTGGTGTTCTGCCCGCTGCGTCCAGGGACACGAACCGAATCTTGCTGATATCCAAAAGCACCTCTTTCGGCACTATGTCTGATCGATTGGCATATTTGATTTTTTTTATTAACATGGACGGACAGCCTTAAATAATTCAAAGATCTATCTTAGGGTTTCGGCTTTAATTACCGCCATGTGGTCTGCCAGACAGATATCCAAAACTATGAGGCCAACAGTAACCAGGTTTTGGTGGGGTTAGAATTCCCCAATGGTTGAATTCTACAAATTTTGAAGAATGTCGGGATAAAATTACAAATTGCAAATAGTCGACAATAAGACGCTGAGATGGCAGCGTACATCGTATCCAACATTGGCTGGAATAAAAATAAGGGACAGAAACATAATGTGAATGTTATAATTAATCACAGTTTAAAGTAACTGCAGGAAATTAATTATGTGGGATTATGTAATGAAAGCTAGTAGAATTGTGTAGTTCATTAAAGAACTAGTTCATTCAAGCGGTTCCATCGATTGAACTAAGTGAACTAGTTCATACTTTTAATTATACCTACTTCATTTTTGAACTATTATTTGTGTTTGAACTACCAGACAAGATGAACTAGAATCGATGTCTGTTTTTCCTTGTTAACTATTTCGGACATAAAATTGATTGTCACGCATTTTATTAAACATTCGCTTTGACAATGCTACTGTATGGTTGCCATTATATTTTTAAAAGAAAATTTGAACTAAAGGAGTTTTTGAACTAAAGAAAGCGTGTGAACTAAATGTTGAAGAGTACGAACAATACGTTAACAGAAAATTTAAACTAAGAAAGATTTTTAATTAAAGAGAGCCTTTGAACGAAAATTTAATTTTTAAGCTTTGAACTAAAAAAAGCGATCGCTAATTTGAACTAAATGGCACAAGTCTGAAAGCTAGCGGTTACTCTGTTCTGTAACGACATTGTTTTTCTTTTGCAAAAAAGTAGGATGCACATATAGATTTAAGCGTGATTAATAAAAATTTTATTTTAGGTTTACAGACTATATTTAGGGGCATGGTCAATATAAGCCCCCTTAACAAATCAGTAACAGTAAAACAAAACATGTAAAATTTAAAATTAAATTAAAATTAATTTTTTTGTCATTTTGCATTTGCACTTGATTTAATGGTAAAATATTCGAGTGTGACCGCACCAAAAATGAATTAGGCAGTAATAATATATATATTTTTGATTAAACAAAATACATATGTAACACTTACCTTCTCTGTATTGAAACATTTATAAACAAACATAATCACTATGGCCCACACTAAAATGGCACATAAAATCAATTGCCATGACATGGAAAAATCAACATCATCGTAGCTGAACAGATTAATGTCATTAAAGAGGGTTCTGGTATTTAAAAAATAAAAACACAAACAAATAAAATTGATATTATATTGACTTGAAATATTAAACAAAAACTTACTTAAAATACAAAACCGAAGGTATGTGATGATTGATAAATCTAAAGCTGTCGGTATCGTTTTTTGTATACAAATTACAAAGCTAAAAAGAAATTATGTGAACTTTTTTTTAAAAAATATTAATTTATTCAGACTTTTTGTTACATTTATTTCTTCCGCATCCGTTAAGTTTGTGGCCCATTTCTTAAAACCTTCACAACTCCAGGGTAATGTTGGCTGCATGGAGGCAAACATGTAGACTAAAGGTACCATGGCAAAAATACTATAATAAGAAAGTACACAAATATTTAAGGCCAACGTTACATAGCCAATCCCTGGGAATAAAGATTAGCGTAAATTAAATTTATAAAAAAACAAATGTTTATTTCATAAAACGATTAAAACCAACCTTTAAAAAGGGGCGTTAAACGAAATGCTGATATATATCCACTGCTAGAAAACTGCCCCATAAATGATTGTATCACAATAAATGGTATTATATACAGAAATAAACTAAACAGATAGATTGGCACAAAGGCAATAACTGGAAAAAAAAATAATAATAATTAAAAACAAATTTATAAACATTTTTATATTTTAGAAGTAAAACTAAAGAAAGATTTTCAATGTTTTATTGAAAATCAATATAGAATTTTCAAAATTTGCTAGCAATTTCTGTTATATAAATATTATTTTATGACTTTTAGAAATGTCAACCCTCTCCGGACGCCATTATTATGAAGAAATATTAATTCACAAAAAATCTAATTTTTAAGAAAATAAGTTAATAAAAATATTCGAGGCCTTTTACATATCTGTAACAACAACTCTAGAAGCTAATGTTGTTGTTTGACAAAAAATTAAACTATATTTTATTAATTAAAAAACAAAAAAAAAAAAAAAAAAAAAAACAGAGATGGCTAAGTTGTTATATTTGCCACTAACCGCATTTAGGAATGTACCCTGAAGGAAACATGGGGACAAGTGTTCCCAAGTCACCACTTTTGGTGACTCTTTGACGACATTGTCTATTGACTGATAATGTTCCGGCCGATCAATGGTTTTTTAATTTGTTTTTGTTAATTGTCATTAAAAAAGTTTTCAGTTTATTTATACTTTCAATTTGAGAAGACACTTCAGAATCTAATTTAACGATTAACTGCCATATTTATAAAAAATAAAGTAGGTTTGAAATGTGTTTTATGACAAAATTTGTATACAAAAATGTCCTAAAATATATTTCAGCTTATTAATTTTATTCTAAAGTTAAATTGGCGGCAGCTTATTTAATAAGATTGTGGGCGGCTACTCTTAGACTACTCTAAGCTAGAGTAATTGGAGCTCTGCAGGAAAACTATGCTTCTTTTAATTTTCTTTTTAATTTAAAATTATTGTTATTCACATCAAATATAAGTCAGCTTTTAAAAATCAATCAAATAATCAATTTAAAAATATGAAAATGTCGACCGATCATCCACAACAATTTAAAGGAATACTAAAGTATTTTTCTTAATCAGGTAATTTATTACTTTCGATCTGTTGCAATGTGTGTTTCATTTAATAACATTTTCTTTCCAGTTAATTCTAAATGTCCTTGCTGTGAAGAACTTTCAAACCATTTTCTTTTTTATAAAGGTCTGTTTTAAAAAAAACAACATAATTGAATCACATAATGTGATTTTACTATATAAGATGAAGCAAAAAGCCAAATTTTTATTTTTATAATTTTAAATTGTTTTTTACAGACGCAACCGAAAATTGGCATAACACCTTGCTGGACATTCTGGTAGAGCGTAAGGTGTTGCTAGACAGCATTGTTGAACAAAACAAAGTTGTTACAAACCTAATTACCAGTGAAGGAAAATTAAAGGAATTTAACGCTATTTTAGCCACTCATTCAGAATCATACGTAAGTATTTTAATCTGTTTTTTTTGACATGTATTTAACTAACAGTATTGAATCTTTTACTTATATAAAATAGGTACAGCAAATCAAGTCACTCCTTGCTGGTAATGTAGAACGTAACATTCATCTAGTATTTGGAAAAAATATCATTATGAATTTTAATATACATAGATGGTTCTTTTGAAAAAATATTGTGTGATTATCCAAATATTAAAAAAAAAACATATTAAAAAACTAGTGCTTTAGTCATATAATTCTAAACTATAGAAATTAACAATACATGCATTTTCACTATCCACATCTTTTTTAGAAAAGCACAAGAAGTGTAGACTAGAACTTCTAAAATGTGCTATTGAATCACTAGTTCCAATATCAATAGAACCAATGTCAGTTGTGGATTTTCAATGACACGCGCATGTTAAATGTCTATAGTAAATAACATTGTTTGGGATACTATAAGTCACTAGTAATGGTGACTGTGTCAATAGTAAGTCAGTAATATTTCACTATTGAAATTTCCTGCAGGGTATGTGTTAACAGGATAAAAAGGCCTTAAAGCGAATAACTAGCCCTTCAAAACTACCAGAGTCTCGAGTAAGAAGGAAACACAATTGTTGTGTATTCGAGTTGACGAGTTTTCGATGGCGCCTATAAATTAGTACAGCAGAAGAGATGGCCGTTAAGTACCACCTCGACTAAGCCATAAGTTAGGTCGTTAATTAACAATATAATGCGGTTGCGTTGTTTAGGAACAGAGGTGAACACACATATTCGAAACTAATCGTTTCGCGCGTTTCGCTAAAAAAACCTACCAAGAAGTTCGAGTATTCCGGAGAAAAAGAATGTAGTGATGTGGACGGCTGCGTACAATTGTTAAGTAAAACACAGAGTAGGAAACGCTACAAAAGTAAAAGGATCATAAAAGTAAAAAATTAAAATGAAGAGTATAAAAGTTTCGGCACAGCCGTGTTATACTTGTTTTAATTACAAACAAACAAAAAAAAGCGTAAAATGCAATACAGATGTGATAAATAATGTAGCGAGAAGAAAGGCAAGTTCTTTTGTTTTTTTTTTTAACAAAAAAGCGTGACCATTAAATTAAAATTGTCAAAATTGTTACTTTTTATTTTAGCTTATTATTCATTAAGTTTAACGAACAGGGAGAACGTCATTTATCTTTCGCCTGTGCGCATTGGATTCTATTTAAAGAAAACAACTTAACTTATTCTAATCCTGTTTTAGGAAACATAAAAACCCATAAAGAAGGACTATTTTGGTTTTAACAGCACTTATAAAAGAAGATTTAACAGAAATTCTATATAACATTTTACAACATCACGAAAATTTTATTAAATTCTTACACTGACCGGTACACTTAATAAATTGAACAAACAAGTTTTCTGTGCTATAATTTGGTTAGTTTATACCTACACGTACATAAAAAACTATACACAAAAAAAATATAACTCGAACAAGCACCCAGATATTTCTATATTTAAGCAATCTAGACGTTTTAAGTCGCCTATTTGTGGGTTAGCACTGTTACGAATAATACGGCAGTAGTAAGCATAACAAAGAACAGATAGCTTGCGTGTGCATAGAACTAACCTTTGTGCTGTTTAAAGTGACATAAGAGAAAATAATAATTGGCGTGTTTTATTTTGCAGTTAAAAAAAACCCTGAGGAATAAAAACAAAAAAGTAAATTAAAAGTGCTGTTACTGTATTACAAGCGATCAATTCGTCTAAAAAAAGTCTATTAGTTGAAAAAAGTTTCAAAACTGAGTGCTTCTCATGCAAATGTGTAATTAATAAAAAAAGTATACTTAAACATTCAGCACGTTAAAGCCTTAGTTTAGACCATTTTTATCATTTCTCTTTAAATAACAATTATTTTATTTGTTGCTTATTACTTAATTTACCTTAGAAATAGAGAATGTCTTTCATATCAGATTAACATTTGTACTTCTGAGCTTGATTTTGTTTTAAATTGACAACAGTTCATTTTTAGTTATAGAATATTTTTCACTTTATCTTTGCTGTTTCGAATTATTAAAATAATAAAATTTATTGTTTGTTTATTATATGTTTTTTCTTCTTCTTTCTTTAAAAGGTCGGGTCATTTTTTTATTTTAGTTTAAAATTTTTTGCGATAACAAAAATATGAATTTTTTTTTAAATGTTTTAAAACTGATAATCAACAAATACAAAATAATTGCAATAAAATCAAATAGAATAGATTAAATGAGCTTTTAATCTGAACATAATTGTTCTCTTGGAAGAAGTGCTATCATAAAGTTACAAACAAAAAGGGGCAATATTTTTATAGTTGAGTAGCACAAAAGGCGGTAAATAGATCATCAAAGGAATACATTAAATATTTAATAGGATGCATTAAACTTGCTTAAGGGACTAAGGTCTATCTATCAGCTTTAGTAAAAAATTTTTGTCTGATAAAATAATGTGTTTTTTCGGGCAGCGAGAATCAAATTCCTCGTGCCATATCGCAAGGTGAATAGGGGAACGATTTTTGATTAAAAAAAAGACATCAGCGGTTTATTCAATGCTCAAATCTAATCCAAATACTGTTTTAAATCAAATCACTGAAATGTAGTGGTCATGTCGGTGACTGCTAGATTGAACTCATTTGGAAATCTTAAATTACGTTTTAAGTAATCTGAAGCTGCCTTTAGTTTAAAATTATGAGTGGTGACTTTACTTTGCTCATATTTCTTTACACCGCTGCACAGTAGCACATTTCGCTAGAAGGCGGTCAAAAATCCGTAACTTTTGATTGTATCGGAATTTTTATATGCGGTTTTTTCTGTTGGGTAGGTGGGACTTTAAACTTTAATTTTTGATAAAAAGCATAAGAGTTGCGCTGGTCTAATATAGAAAGACCACAACCCACAAATTTGTAACTTTACAGTAGAATATAAAAAAAGAAGACAAAAGTTGTACTCATCGAAATGTTATATTTATAATGTAAGTCTTGTAAAACCGTTAATTTAAATTATTGTGACAAAGTTTATTTGTGTAAATTGTTTAGGAATCTAAGTACTCCAGTGTCTCGTCATAGCCGATTATCTGTTTGTAGGGTACAAATCCTTTTAAAATTGACTAAAAATAACTTCAGTTTTTAAGTGAATTTATTACTAATTTGATTATTAACAAAACTTTTAAATTTTCTGAGATTTAATCGATTAGTTTCATAGCAGTTGTATTTATAATAATAAAATAATTTAGTAAAAGTGTTATATTTGGATATACCGAATCTTATATACCCTTCACCATGTATGTAAATCTACTTTAGTGAAGTAGCTCCTATCAAGAACACAAATATTGCGGTGATAAAGAATTTAAAACTTAGAAAAAAAAATAGAGATATAATTTTACATAAAAATGTCATCGGCTCTTAATAGGTTAAGTATTTTTTGCAGTATTTCCTGAAAGACCTCTTCAAAAGCTTTTTCATGACACCCATATTGACCATATTACCAAACTTTTTTATTAAAATTTCAGAGGCCTATAACTCGGTAAATATGGGCGAGCGGTAATTTTTTCACTAAATGTTTTTTTTTATAATTTTTTAATTCTCTATCGCTTGACATTTTTTAATTTTATTTGATTGCCGTTACTTTATTGTTCCACATGATATGGAAAAATTAGAGGCAGGCGTGGTGTTAGGCCAACTGCCTCGAGGGACAGAGACCGATATTACTAATTTTTAATAGTATATTTTTTTTAGAGAAGAAGCACTTCAGGCATTATTTACCTTTTTAGTTATTTTCGTAACCGTGCTACATTCATTAGGAAAGGAATAGATGAGAGATACGACAGGTGGTGAAAGGAGGAAAGGATAGATAGTTACTTTACTTCGCCGGCTAATATGCTATGAAGAAGTACCGACGAAGGAGGCTGCACGTTTTAATGTTAATTCTTAATATTTATTTATACCATTAAACAGAAAAACACATTTTTATTTTTTGATTGCCGCAGGGGTTGAACTTTGGTTAACCAGGTTTGTAGTCAACGTGTTTACCACAGCAGTTTTTGACACTATGTCTGATTGATTAGTGTATTTTAATTTTCTCTAGCTCTTCTAGTGCCCTGGCAAAGTTGATTGCAGCACTAACACAGACAGACAGATGGACATTACGCAATCGACTTTGCTATGCGTAAGGACTCAGAGCATATACACATTATGGGGTCGTAAATGGATACTGTAGAAATTACAAACGGAATGATGAACACAGATATACCCTTTTTCTACTTTTTGTGGTGAAGGGTAAAAACTGAAAAATATAATTTTCAATTGAAGATTAATAAAATGTTGGCAAGAAGGCCAGCGGACTTGCTATTAAACTCATGGGCAGGCAGTTTTAAGAGCTTTAATAAATGTTGGTAAATATTCATTTAAATGCTTTAATTTTAAGTACCCAAAAGGTAAAAATTAAAGCTTATTGTTTAACTGCAGTGTCTAAAAGTATTAAAATTTTTAAAAGAGGAGTAATATTATTATTTATTATTATTATAGTATAATAATATAATAATAATATTAAGTTAAAAAGTTTTTTTTAGATTAACAATATTTTAATGATTTTTTTCGCACCCCATTTTTTAAATGACATTTACCTAAAAAACTGAAAAAATCACGTTTCTTTGTTAAATAAAATATAGAATTTAAATTGCCACAAATTCAACATGCATCGAATATTCTTACAAAGTTTTAAAATTGCAAAGATAAAAGAGATTTTAAACAAATGATGGAATAAAATTTAAAATTTTTTTGTTTTTACAAATGAATTTCATGAACAGAGTTTATTAAATAATTACCCAGCAAAAAATATGACATTAACTTTAAAAGTACTTGCCATATAACGACGTAATTTTGTGATTGACAAATTTTGTTACTCGCTTACAAAACACACTACATTAGTTCGCAAGTAAAGGAAACAGTAATTAAACTAGTTCTTTAAGTTAAAGAAGAATACTTTAAATTACATACAAACGATTATTATTATGCAATAGTCAATGTAATCAGTTCTCAGTAATTAATTATAAAAGTCTCATGCCTTGTTAAAATCATTAGGTTGGTAATCCAGTTGGAAAGTCCTTCCGCCAAAAAGGCTTATTTCCACACTCGATTACCTTTTCTGAAATTTTTTGTTGAGTAATTACGGGACTGTCAAATCCATTTTGCAGTATAAAGCAAACAAATGTGGCTTTTAAAATTCATTTACGTTCTTTAAATCTCTACTTTGCGTTCCGTACGAGTAGAATTTTACAATAATTAATAAATTTGGTTTCAACGTGGGCTATGTTTGGATAGGGCTGGAGAGAGAACCATTATAATTTTTGAACTAGTTTTTTCTTTTAATAACATTTGCTATAGGTTGTCTTTAAAATAGTTTAAAGAAATTTGCTAATAGTTTAATTAACATACGCAAAAAATAAATAACACCTTTTTGAGGGAATTCCAAAAAATAAAATTGTAAGTCCCGATTTACAACTTTTTGAGGCATTTTTTTCTTAATTCTCTATTTAGGTTGCAGCAATATGCGTTATTTAAAAATAAACATAAGCTACAGTAACATCCATTCAAAACTCAAGCAATACCATATTGCTTACTCCTCTTGCTTCACCAACAAACAAAAATTGCATGCCAGTTTCATGAAAAATTGCCAAGTCTAAATGCGGTATAAGTTACATTTTCCCAATTCAGAAACATGTATTTTCTAACGAAAAGCGCCATCAAAACAAAACTTTAATCTTGTTTATTTTAAATTTTTATTAGGAATATAGTTAATATATTAAGCATCCCGAAATTAAAAGGTACATCACGCCAAAAGCATTAAGTTAAGGTCGGCAAAATTAAAAAAAAAAACTAAAATGAATTTCTCCCAAACAAAAAAGATAACCAACACATTTTTTGTAGACATTTTTAAGGTCTTATTAAATTTAATAAAATCTTAATATTTTACCAAAAATAATCTTTTTATGACATTTAAAAAAAATTTCGAAAAAACTCTTCTATAGTGGTTTATGATGTACCGAATTTCGTCCTAAATAAGTCGTTTTCAAACCACTGTGCATCCACACTTAAAAAGTTTAATAAACACCTTAAGTAAAAATTTAATTAAAGTTTAGAAATCGTCAATATCTAAACTTCTCTACTTTCTTCTTATCGATACTTAGACAGGGTCCTTTTCAGTTTTTTTTTAAATTGGTTTGTTTCAAAATTTTTCATTTCTATTTAAAACACAGAAATATATTGTTTACACTTAAATTCGTCGATCATATTTTTGCTTATCAGCTTAAAATAAGGTTGACAATTTTAATTAAAAATTTTTAATTAAAACTAAATATCTTTGTTGTATTTCATTAACATTAGAAAGTAAGATGTAATCGCATCCTACTTATAATAAGACAGCGAACTTGAAAAAAGATTATTTGTCAGTATATAGAAAATGTAACAAAAAATGCGACTCAAAATTCAACATTGATTGCAACGTTATTCACGCTACCAAACTTTTATCTGCAACATAAAACGACTTAAACCCATTTCACACGACATTTTTCTTTCATGTCATATTTTCAATTCTCTTCAAAAGTTTCAGCGAGTTTCATTGGGTCTATTTACTATGTAATTTTTGATAGCATTATAATTTGTATATTTCGCTTTTATTTTGTATTCGTGATTTTCTGCAGCGAACGTACACAAAGCCATGCCTAAAAATTCAAGCCATGTCATTTTGTCTACCCCGATTGCGTCTCTACACCTCTTGTCAATAAACTAAAATTTCATGCAAAATCGCGTCGTGTAAAATTCATCTTAATTTAATGGTAAATTATGACCTTGAAAAACTTTTAATTTCTATTAGATTTTTATAATTTATACCAAACAATCAATTGACTTTTACGTTTTAATTAAAATTAAATTTTTATTTTTGAATATTTAAAAATGGGAAATGAAAATTACAGTCCTATAAAAACGTGCGGTAAATCTAAAGCGATTGGCATGTAAAGTAAGTTTTAAAATTACATAAAAATGTTTTAGTCACAGTGGTGACATGCCTTTAATTTTCTAACGAATAATTTAACTCGCAAGAATTTTTTTTCTTTAAAAAATATATTTTGCTTTTACGCAATAGATTGTTGGCAGTTGTGTTAAATTTTTTACTATTTCTTAAAAAAATGTTTCGAAATGAGGCAAGACAGAAGATAAAACATACGCATACTCATTGTCTAGCGTTATATATTCTTGTATACCTTAGACTTTAAATAGACTCCAGGAAATTTTTTTTGGGGAACAACAGCCTCTTAAAGAAAAATGGGAAAATTTGCCATGCATTAGATGTTCCATATGAATAAAAAAAAAACTGTGAGAGTGGTGCAATTTTAAACCGAATTTTCTGAGATAGATGTAAAGTTTAAAAGGCATTGGATTAGCCGTTTAGGAACTACGGCATAATTTCTAGATTTGTTATCACTTCCCCTACTGTTTGATGCCAAATTAGTGTGCCTGAACTTACTTAACAATTTCAGGCACTGCTGTGGTATGGACTTTTACTTCGTCTTTCTTTAACACAGGGGTTCTCACCAAAGTCCTGCTAATGGACCCCTAGTACACTATTTTTTTATTCGCGGAACTCTCTGAAGTAAAAGTTGAGAATAAAACTTTTATTTTTTTTTTTTAATACTGTTTTTCGGTTCTTTATGCAGACCCCTTTGATGGTAGCTACGGACCCCCATTTGAGAACCGTTGCTTTAACATATCTAAGCGACCTAGTTATTTAAAATTTTTCATTCATTATTTTCACAGCAAGAGAAGTGAAATCAAAATTCTCTTTACATATTTTAGGGAGTTGTCCGACTGTAGCTGATAAATAATTTCTTTATTTTTGTATTAAAAACGCTTAGTATTTGCATAAATGGTGGCGAATTCAAATCTTGCATGAACTTTGTGATTTTCTATATAAAACGTAACAACCAGAATAAACATATAAAGTGCAACACTAATTATTGTACGAAGCGTTTGTTTAATTAATTGAGTAATTATTTTGTGCTTTATTTATAAGAAAATACAGAAAATTTTAAAAGAAAAATAAAGTTTTTTGTTTTGTTAACGACAATTAATTAAACGATATTGAAAATTTTACAGAAACAAATAAATGCTCAACGCTCAAAGTCTAAATAAATCATATTTTACATAAGTAAAGAACAGACGACAGGGTGTAAACTAAAAGAGGTCTTGTTTTTAAACGTTAACCTCATTTCTCTCTGTAATTTCAATTTTTTGTTTGGAAACATTTTCGATAGACTTTCAAGGGAATTATAAGTTTGATGTTCGCCAAAAGCAATGTCCAGCATTTAGATACAAACCAATTCAGAATTTTTCTCTTTCTATTATGTCCTAATTTTCGGTTTAAGTAAATCGTGTTTGCAAAAGCCAGATTCAAGCTTCTTCTAACAATTGTCTTTTATTCGGGACTAAATTACTTCTCAACTAATTGAAATGGATATTTTACTAACTTTGCTTTTGGAGATTTTTCAATATACAGCATCAAGATTTTCGAGTTTTTAAACTTACGAAAGGTAATTACTGTATCAATTTATATATATTTGTACCCCAAAAACCGTCGACTTTTGTTCAAGTGTTAATGAGGTGCTTTTTCGCTTTTTCGCTTTGATAAATATAGTTCTTTTTTTGAAAAAGTGATTCTTAAAAGAGCTTCTTAAAAACATCTTTTTGAAAATCATAACAAAATAGAAAAATCGAAAAGGTACAACATTTTGTTTTTTTTTTAATCCTTAAAGGCGCATAAATAATCAACTGCGATTTAATCTGTAAAAAACATTTTTTAACCAAGAAACCATTAAGTTTGAAAAAGTTCTAAAGTTTAAATTAATGCTTTCCAATGCTTTATAGCATTATGTCCGTCTGTCCGTTTGTCCGTCCGTGTAAGTGTTGAAAACAAGTTTGCCGAGGCACTAGATGTGCTAGAAATAAAAAAATAAGTATGTAATTCGATCAGACATAGTGTCGAAAAAGGTGCTTTTGGAAGTCAGCAAGATCGGTCCACGTCCTTCGACGCAGCGGGCGAAACACCACGTCTACCTCTAATTTTTCTATATCATTTCAAACAATGAAGTAACTCCAATCAAAAAATCAAATATTTTTGGCGATAGAGAATTAAAAAATAGGAAAAAAAACATCAAGTAAAAAAATTGGCGCTCGCCCATATTCTCCGAGTTACTGGCCTCTAAAATTCTAAAAAATTTTAAAATATCAAAATGGGTGTCATTTTAAAGCTTTTGAAGAGATTTTTAAGAAAATACTACAATTTAGTTAAAAATGCTTAACCCATTAAGAGCCGATGTCACTTTTATGTAAAATTATATGTAGCAGTGCCATTTTTATTTTATTTTTTAATTCTCTGTCACCCCAATATTTGCGTTACTTCACTAAACAAGATTTTTACAGATGTAGGGTATCGAAGGGTATCCGTTTAGCCGAATATAGCACTCTTACTTGTTTATATTATTATCGAATAATATATATTTTTTTGAGATTTACCTTTCAGAAAGTTATAATTTTATTAAATTTAATTTCATTGAATGCGTAGACACTCATAATAAAATATGTATGTTTATTTTAAACCATGGCAAGTTGAAACTATTTGTAAAGTTAAGGTACAAAAAGTGGGTAAAACTTTTTTATTCCTTTTGTGTTTATTTTTTTTTTAAGCACCAAAAACAGAGGTACTTTTTAAGAAGGGTACACTATGATCTTAAACTATTTTTAAACGACTTCAAAAAAAAAAAAGAATGTCGTCAACTTGAGTGAATGTTGCTTTTTTACTTTGTGCCTGCAGAACTTAGTCATTTCTGAACCGAATTTGTAATTTGATAGATTATGCTTACAAACAGTTCATAATCTTAAAAATTAAAGGGTGTCCCTATACAACATACATGTTTTTTAAGTGTATTGTGAACCGTAAAGCGCACTTCTTTAAAATTTGAAGAAAAATGCGTGCTATTATAGCTATCAATAGCAAAAAGTAATACAAAAATAATTCTAAAATTTAAAGGGTGCCCCCATAGTTGACGTAAATTGGCTTATATGCGTCTATCTTTTGAACTGTTATAGACAAAAGCTTAAAAATTGAACAGAAAGGTCATATTGATCGTATAAGTATAAAAATTAAAATTTTTAAATTAAAGGGTGTCCCAATAGTTAATGCAAATTGATGTATGTGGTCAAACTTTTAAATTGTTATAGCCAGATAGTTGAAATTTTCAATGAACCTGTATTGCTAAGTCCTCTATCAAGTTTGAATTTAGAAATTAAAGGGTGTTCCCATATTTGAAGTAAATTGACCTATATGCGCCTATCGCATGAACCGTTGAATACAAACACTTTGCTTGGTATATAAAGTATAAATATTAAAAATTATAAATTATAGGGTGTTGCAGTAGTTGCTGTTATTTGATGTATGTGATCAATCTGTTGAACAGTTGTCGAAAGTTGATTAAAATTTGCACAGAACCTTTATTGCTAAGTCCGTTATAATAAGTGGCAAACTTGAAATTCAAAATTAAAGGTGTAGCTATAACTGATGTTATTTGACCTTTATGGCCCTATCTTTAAAACCATAACAGACAAACTATTTATTTTTATTTAAAATTAGAAATTTAAGGGTGTCCTAATGGTTGGAATTTGGTGTATATGACAAAGCCTTTTAACAGTTATAGACCAACACTTAGAATTTAAGCGAATTTTGTTTTACTGTGTCAGCAATAAAAAGTGCAAAATATAGAGGGTACCCACATAACTGCTAAATTTTCATGGTTAGTCTGCATTCATATTTTGTTCTACGACATATAAAAAATCCTGATGCAATCTTTCTTGCATATTATTAAATTTAATTCATGTATAATTCCCGTTCTAAAGAAATTTGATTTTAAGTTGGTCTGTTTTGAAGTCGATTTTTTTGCAAAAATTTTTTTTATAAAAAAATTGAATTTTCACCCGTTTTTATGCCCTTAAACTACAGGTTTAAAAAGTATCATCAACTGTAGTTATTTTTTAATTGTGTTATGATATATTTTTACTCCAACTGCTATCAATGTTATTTAATTCCAAAGATATTAAATTACCGATTTGATCGCTTTTTACAGTCAGAGAAGTTTTGCTAAGCTTTCACATGTCGACTGCCACTAAGTTTAAAAGCTGCTCATTCACCTTTATTTGCCTTCCTTAATAGCTATCACATTCCTAGAGTTATAAGTTTTTTTGCTGCTTTTTAAATCATTTGCTGTTGAACTAATTACGTAAAAAAATACTACTGACGTCTTTAAGCCTAAAGTTTGATTAAAACTATTTTTTTAAATATGACATGAAGCAGGGAAATGCTAGTTAACAAATTACTAAACGATGTAAGAATCTTGTCCTTTTATCCCCACTTGATTTTTAATAATTTTAAATTTTTTATAAACATATTCCACTTACCACTCGATTCAATCATAAAGAACCATGACATTGAGAATACATCCAAGCGAAATGCCAAGCCCAGGCCAGCATAAATAAAGTCATTAGGATTGGCCCAATAGCCTCGCTTCGTATCGGGTAGAAAGGGCCTACGGCCACTTTCATATGATGACTCATACACCATTTTGAGACCACAAAAATATTTTGGAAATCATAAACCCAACAAGAAAACAATTTTGTTTTACACAATTTTTAATTTTTGATATTTTTGAAAAAAATTTTTTTTTTTTTATCTACAAACAAAATGTTTTTTATGAACTTGACACTGAATTTAAAGAAAATAGGAAAAAAAACACAAATAACAACAAACAAAATGTTTATGTATAATTAAAAAGAATATTTGACTGCATGTATGAAAAAACACACAGAGAACTTTTGTTTTTGTATGCAGTTATAGTTTTTGAGAGAAAAACGCTCTTGGTTTTGTTGTAATTATTTATTACGATTAAAATCGTTTGTTTTTTTTTTTTTTATCAAAAATTTTTTGAACACAAATTGTCGTCTTAGAAATCTCTCACTAAATATTTCTTTTAGTTTCTTTTCGGTTTTTGTTTAAGAATTCTTGTGTATTTTGTTGTAATTGTTCACTTTAGCTTTAATTAATAGCACTAACTTGTTCTAATTAGTAGAAGCTTTGTCAAACGACTAATAAGTAACCATAATTTGAAATTAAAAAACACAATTTTGCGATGCAATTTGAATACTAACGGACACAAACAACACACAACCAAACAAATTATCAAACACTGTTTTTATTTATATTTATTTTTTTTTTTAATTTTGTTTCATCGCTTTTTCTCTACTTAATAATATTTTTCTGACAGGGATGGAAAATTCAGTGCTCTATGTTTTGATGTTAACAAAAGAAAGTAATTGAACTAAGAAGTCCTTTATAAAATCTGGAATGTAATTTCTGTCCAAAATGGTCTGACATAAGGGAACAGTGATTACGAAAAGAGCTGATTGTTATTTTATTTTATTAGCTGCACTAAGGAATGTTTGGACCCTTCGGCATTTTAAAGATTGTGGAAATATCTTAATGGTATCGCCAACTTCCATACACCTGATACCGTAACCTACAAAAATTCTCAATCTCGGATGAACCCAAAATACTCGAATGTCTGCGCCTTTTTTTCAGCCTACGGTGTTTATATGTGGGTAACAAAGGAAGATCATGGCTCAGTTGAGGTGTTTATTAATTATATTGAATTAAAATAATTTTTACATTCTAGATAGAGTGTAAACGAGAGAGGTAATATTACTAAGGTTTCACTGAATATCTTATAAGGAGTCCCATTAGATGCCTCCATTAAATGAAGTCTGAAATCAATAGCTGGAATAATAGCCTTGGGGCGGCAAGGGCGGATATTTGTGCCTTATAAAGTATCGATAAACTGCCATTAGGTTATAAGTTAGATCAACCCTTAAGTTTGCTAGAGGCAATCTGTATAACCTATAGGACTAATTTGAAAGACTTCTTGACAAATGACCCTGCTGAAAAGTGTCCCAATGTAAAAATGAAAAAATGGCCCAAATGTTTCTATTAGCGAAAAATGACAAAAGTTTGTGGCAATTTACTTTTAATTTAAAAAAGGCTAACTTTTTCTATTCTAATTTATATCTATTATCGATTTTAAAAAACAACCCAAACTTTTAAAAAGCCATGGTTGATCTTCTTAGTTGGGGCCACTTGGAATAATAAAGAGTAGCCTGTAGAAAATAATTTAAAATTATTCAAATTTCATTAATTTTGGGCAGCTAACAAAACAGAAAACTTGCCCTTTTACTTGTTTTCTGTAAATGAAATTGGCATCAGGAACATTTACAGTGGCAGTTCAAATTTTAAATTGAATGAATTAAAAATTAATTCTGGCTTTAGTTCATTTATTTTAATTTCTAAAAACCTTTTTTTAGAAAGAAAAATTGTTCTTACAAATGTATGCTCTTCTTTTTTAACCGCACAATTTTTTTTATTTTTGTTAAATAAAATATAATTCATTTAAAAGATTATTTTCCATGCCTGGAATATTACTTCCGCATCAGCTTAGAATAATAAAGAACTGTAAATGAATTTTAACTAAGCCGCAAACTGCTAAAATTCAAATGTGGAACTCATTAAAAAGCTGCTTAAATTCAAAAAGGTTTTGCATTTCAAAAACACTAAAGAAAACGATATCGAGAATGCACGGACAGATACATACATACATACATACATACGTATGTTGTTCATATTACCTTATTTAAACGTATTTTAAAAATCACTCATTTCTTTTATATTTCTCTTGCTCTCCTTTAGTTTTAATTCCTAATAAAATATATTTTTGGTTTTTTCTCCAAAACAATTAAATATATGAATTTCTTCATATAGATATCAGTAAGTTACATAATTAAAAGTAGAATATTTACCCGGAATGATCTTTTAATTTTATTTGATACTAACAAATGAGCAAGTGAAATTAAAACTGCGTAAAGAGTCCATTTCATTTTTAAGTTTGTGATACCATTTAAATTTCGATTTTCCATCCCTGATTTGAATTATATTTGTATATGGGTACGAATTTACATCCGATCCCTTTGTTATCGCAACAAAAATACAACAACCACATTAACAATTATTTAAAATTTTAAACTTTATAGAGTTCGAAACATTCTCGTCATTATCAGCATCATCATGTTTCTCCTCAGAAATGGCAACGAGTAGAAGTTTCTTAAAATTAGAAAATAAGTGCATTTTTGTGTGCATTTTTACTAAACATTGTCCTCGATGACTTTCTTCCTATTATGTTAGTTTTAATATTAAATTTAGATTTTTTTAAATTTTTTCTAAAAATTTTCATCAATCTTTTGGAAAAATCGCAGTTCTTGGGAGTATTTTAAAAATGACAATAATAATTGATGTGAATTGAAATCATTCTCGTATGTTGTTGTAGAGAGATAATATATATAGGGTGATTTTTTAGGTGGTTGGTATTGAGTTCCTTTCTAATACATACATATGTAAATGCAAATGCTTAGATACAGTGTTGGTGTTGGGACGGCAACTACGTTTCAATAAAAAAGAACGATATTTTTGAGAATAATGTCAAAAGTAACCAGTTTTTAATTCATTCATTTTCGTTTTAATTCGTAAGCTGGAGCGCTTAGAAAGAAGATAAGTTCATCTTAAGAATTTGTAAGATCATTGAATTTCTTTTTCCGTTTTGGGGCCCAAACTTGTGGTGATTTTATTAGTTAAATTAAAGTTCATAAGAAGACGTGTCGCTTTCACTTTCAATGCTGTCATCTGAACAAATAATTTCAACCGTTTTAATTTCTATATATTCATTTACTTATTTACTTATCGGAAATATAAGTTAAGTATGAAAATTTCATGTTCAAAATTTTAAGATTTAATTTATTTGTCAACAGGGACAATAAGTATCACGTGAATTAACTTGGCATATTTTGCTTCACTAATTTAATTTGTCATTCCAAAGCTCTTAATAAACTAAGTGTTTCCGAAATTAACTTTAACTTATTCTAAAATGTCCTCTTTGTACTTTGTGGAATTTACAAACGTATCTGATTAACATTTTGCACATCGAAAGAATATTTTTGATAAATTTGAATCAGTAATTGGCGTAAAATAATCGATTATTGCACATTATTATTTTTATACCCTTCACCACAGGTCGACCGACTGTATTAAGTTTATATATATTCAGAGTTCTTATTCATAGCAAAGTCGATTGAGCGATTGCCGTCTGTCCGTCCGTGTTCGTGGCGAAATCTAACTTGCCAAGGCACTAGATGAGTTAGAGAAAACTTAAATACCCCAATCGATTAGACATAGTTTCCAAAATTTTGCTTTTGAAAATCAGCAAGATCAATCCATATCTTTTGAGGCAGCCTCATTCCATATCATTTGGAACATCTCTAGATTTGTGAAGTAACTCCAAACAAAACAAAAAAAAATAGGGTGATAGAGAATAAAAAAAATAAGAAAAAACATCAAGTGAAAAAATTGGCACTCGCTCATATTTTCCGAGTTATGGGCCTCCGAACTTTTCAAAAAAAAGCTTTTAAAGAGATCTTTCAGGAAAATTAAAATTTTTTAAAAATGTCTGACTTATTAAGATCCGATGACATATTTATAAAACATTAGATATCGTACTTAATTTGTTTTTTATTATTTTTTAATTCTCTGTCAACTCTGATAGGAGTTACTTCACTAAACTATATTTACATAAATGGTGAAGGGTGGGTATACAAGGATATAGCACTCTTATTTGTTTTCATTAAAAAACCAATTATTAAAAATGTTTTGTTGGTGTTTTTGTTGTAGTGCTGCCAGCCCTTTTTAATGTTAAAAAGAATATTTAAATATAATTTCAAAAATTTAGTTTTTTAAAAATTAACAGGAAGCGTCATACCATCCTTACAACAGTCTTTAAGAATTGAAGAGATCATCAATGATTTTGTTGATGGAAATCCCCCTGACTATTTATGAAAGAACCGGTTGGTACTTAATAGACATAAACTCTCTCTACAAAAAACCTTAGTCTATTTTAATCAAAGTATATCTTTATTAAGTACATGCAGGAAATCAGCTGGAAGTTTTTCGCTTTGTTTTATTATCTTCATATATGTAAAAAATTGCTTACGATTTCTTTAGCAATACTTTTTTTAATTTAAAAAAAAAAATACTTTTTTTCTGTGTGATATGTTGTGGAAAAACTTAATTTAAAAACGATTTAAATACATAAGTAATAAAGTTTTAATTTGTGCAATTTTCACATTGTTTCCATGAAATTTCTATTAATAGGTCTGTTTTTTACTCTACTTTGGGAGCCTAAACTTTTGCTTCGTGCAAGTTATTTATATTTGTGAAACAGCTGTAAACCATAAACAAAATAAAAACAAATAAAAAGTTCCTTAGCAATATATGAAAAAGCGTAAAATAGTTATTCTAATATAAAGACAATTTGTAATGGCAAATGAAGACGGGTTAAAAACTGTTGTTGCAGATGTTGCAGAGAGTTCAAGTGATTCCAGTGATTGTGACGTCGACCTAGACCTTATTGAAAATGATTTGGACTTAAAAGAATCACTTTTGGATGGATGGATGTTTATAAAATTTTCGAATGCTAAAAGAGGAACAGCATTTCAAATTATTTGAATAAAATTGTTCCATCATATACGGACAAAGAATTCAAACAACACTTCCGCATATCGAGAGAATTATATTTAAATTTTTCCGCAAAACGTGCAGAAAATCCCACATATGCTTCTTTGCGAACCGATAATTTTATAATTTTTCGAAATTGTTTTTTTTTATTGAAACAGTCAAAACACTTTGATTTTTTATTTTGTATTTAAAATTTTAATTTTGAGTCCCCGTACTTTTACACAATTTTGTCTCTTTATGAAAGAAAATTATACTTGCTCGCATTTCCACGTACTTTACCCAAAAAATAAAGAAACAGACCTAATATTCAAAAATTTCTTTTAGTTTTTCTATTTTGTGTATTATTTTTTTAAGTTTTTCTCTTGTTGCATCAGAGAGGGTAAACGCAATTCACAATAGAGATATTTAGGTCTCGAATTGTACCTAACATATCTTTTTGTAAATAACAATGTTTTTAATAAAAACAAATGAATTTTTTATAAAATCTTTTATTATTAACAAGAAAGTACAAATATGCAAACTTTAGCATCTTTGGATTGTAGTCATCTGCATTTTGTTATTTTAATGTTGTATTTGTTGTAAACTTTTATGTACTTGATATTGTTATACTTTGATCTTGGTCGTACATCAAGTTCGTTTGAGAAGATTTCATATCCAATAAAAAAGATCACATTGAAACTGTTAGTGAATAAAAAGAAAAGTATTGAAGTCACATGTTATTCTAATCCTTTTTTATTTTCATTCAGAAGCTGTTTGTCTATTTAAAAATGTATCAATTTCCCTAGTAGAAAAAAGTATTCGAAAATTCAAAAAAGTTGATGTAAAATGTGTATTTCACTTAAAGCCTCTAAAGATGTATGAAAAAGTTGTTATTGTTCCACACACACCTATACACCTAAACACCTGGTAAGATTCATCGCATTTTCTTTTCCTTTTTCGCTTACATTTTTTTCCTTGTTTTGTGTTTTTGTTAAGAGTTATTGACACTGGCTTTATTTAATTCCATTAATTACGGTTGAAAACTTTTGACAGATACTGTGTATTTATATTAACTATAATTTTTTTTTTAATTATTTGTTATAAATAATTCTAAACTTGACGATTAAACATCTGTTATGCTGTAATAAGATCATTTTGAAAATATTAATTTCACTCATTATTATGACTTTTGGTTTTGAATTTGAATTTATCAAAAAAGATCAATTATTGAAATTTATGAAAATGTGGTTTCATTGAGACTGTAAGTTATACTTGCACTTATTAAGACTGTAAAACATGAAAAGTTAATTGATATTTATTGACAAAGGATTCTAGCAGTAGAGACAAACAAAGAAAAATAAAAAAACAAAAAAAAAAACAAAATAAAAAACAGGAAAACACATGTATCGGCGTTTATAAGTGCATACACCTCTTTCACCGAATGAAAGGGGGCCACATTTGTTTGGCGGTCTTTGTTTCTTTCGTCAACGAGGCAAGAGGGATAAAGCAGCATTAAAAATATCGCAAAATTTAGTATTAGATCAGGTAATGTTGAATTTACGTTAATTAAATTTGCATGATAAATACAAACTCCGGCTAAATGAGGAGTCCTATCGTATTACAGTTCAAAAAATACGCCCACATACGCATCATTTTATTACCAGCTGTATTGGCAGGTGTTAGGAACATACATCTTATACCTTGTGGCCGGTGCTGTAGCCAGGAAATTTCCCACCCTCTTGAGAAAATTAAACCGCACTATGACATCACCAAACTATTTCGATGCTCCTATCTCCGCTTTGCAACCTTCCTACCCTACTTACATCTTAAGATTTATTCCCTCATGTTAAATGAAAAATTTTTAATTCAATCAAAAATTTGCACAAAATTTGGGCAGAACTTATTGAAATTCTGAGCAAATTTTTAAACATTAACAACAACAACAAAAAATCGTTTTTTGCTATGGATTTTCTTTTAAACATTTAATATTGCTGAAAAAATTAAGAGAGTAACATTATTACTGTTTGCTGACAATTTAAATTGATAGTTCAGGCTGCTGCTTTTGCTTCTTTGTTTACAGTTTTAGCACCAGAACTTTGGTTTTACTGACACAGCGTGTAGAGCTGCCAGATTGCCTGTCTCTCCGTCTACCATTTTTGTTCGGTTTTTGGTAGGTTTCAATAAAAATATTCGGATTATATTCATATATTTCACTCTGATAAATGTATTTTTTTTATTTAAGAAAGACACTTAAACTGGGGCAACTAACTCATACCGCGTGGACGAGAATAAGGGCTTGAACTCAACTCTATGGACGCGCACCATGGATCAAATCAACTCGAGAAATAATTCGCAGGCGGTACATGAAATGGGTTCCCTAAGGAATTCAAGGTTTTATATTCACATATGTCTTTATAAAAATTTATTATTTGGAATCTTTTTTATATAAGTTTACTTTAATTGTTCTTGACTCCTTCAAATATAATTATTTCATTATATTTTTTTTACTGCTCATACAGCTCATCAGTGGATTCTACCAAAATTTTGTAAAGAAAACCTAAGTGTCTTTTATCAAAAGACAAATTGATTAAATGAAAGCTGCAATGAATCAAAATTCTTTGAAGACACGATAGTTTTTACTTCATTTTCTAGCAAGTCTAATTCCAGTATTAAAAAATATTTATCTCAAAATATTTTTCCTTTTATTCATTTAGTGTGGCCAACCTACCTACAGGGTACAGATGACACGGGCCATCATTCTTTTAATTTAATTTTTATTTTGTGAACTTGTTCTTATAGCAGAGATAGCAGAACAACTCTGTGAGAAATTCAACCGTCTGCCTGTAACGGTTTAAAAGATAATATTAAACAGTGAGGCCTCGATTATCCGAGATTCCATTGACCAAAAATGTCAGTATTTTATCTAATAGAAAAAAGACAAAAATAGTATTTTTCGCTAATACGCTCAGCGGGTGCGTCATACCGAGTTGTAGCAATGAACTTTATCAGCTGCACTTTAAACCGTTACGTTACAAAAAATAGCCATGAACTGTAAAGATCTGTTACTTCAAATAGCAAAATTTAAGCAATAACTAAGGTGCGTGCTACCTTTGTTTGTTTTATTAAAATAAAAAATATTTAAAAATAATTAAAACGTTAAGGAACTAATTTCTTTTAGAATATTAATGGCTGCATGTCACGAGTTTCTTAAAACTCTAAGTTCCCAAAGTACAGCATTACAAAAAGTTTAATTTTTGTTAAGAAAAACAGTAAAAGCGTGTTATTTTTGCAAGTTTATAATTAAGAATTGTTTAGTTTGTAATTTAGTAACGATATTTTCTAAGAGCTTCTTTTGGAAAAAGTTGTGAAAAGTTTTTGAAAATCGTATCCAAAATTTTAGAAGAGCTGCCTTTAAACAAATAATGTTTAAAACCAAATGGTGTTCTGAAAGTGACGCGAAATTTAAAAATAAATATATTTTTTTTAATAACGATGATAGGCAGACGCTTCAAATTTGCACAGTCAGTAAAATTATATACGCTAAAGCACAAGTTGATAAAAATTAATCTTTAAATTAAAAGGTGCTCTAATATTGACGTGCTTTTCATGTATATTGCTTTAGTTTTAAAACCGTAGTTGGCAGACATATAGAATTTACACAAGATACGTAAAAAAATGTCCATTACAAAAATTAATTGTAAAAACTAAATTTAGAAGTTAAGGGGACTCCAAAAGGATACTAACTTTAAATGCAAGTAACAATCGAGATGGTTTGGCAAATTATTTCAAAAGATAAGCCAAGAAATTGCTTTCCAGTTCAATAAAAAAAACTTTTAGATCTTTTTTTGACAAATTATATTTAATAATAAAATACGCTACCTTGATCAAATTTATGTCACATAAGTACTTAGATGCGTATCAGAGATGGGTACCGCTCACTTAATAAGCAATTTTCACGCATGGCCGTGATTAATTTTTATTTTGTTTGAATTATGTGACTGTTTTTTCTTTTTTTTCTTGTGCAATTCTTTGTTTTTATTATTATTTTTCATTTGACTTAAAGATAATCTAAAACAAGTGTCACTATTAATTGTTTTTATAGGTGTTGCTTACATTTGATTGTTTGTATATTATATCGATTTATCATAATTATGTCGTCTTTTTTCACGCTATTAAAACATGCGCTTGCACTAGTTTTTATGTTCAAAAAACTTAGTTTTTTTTTCGAAAATTGTATGTTTTACTTAAGAATCTTGATCCAGCTAGTAAAAAGGTTGCTGTAGAAGATTTTTTTTTTTAAAATACAACCGCCTGCAGGAATAAAAATGAAAGTTTAAAAAATGATATGGAAATATTATAGGCAGGCGTGGGTGGGGAGCTTTTCCTGCTGGCTCGAACTACATGGACCGATATTGCTGATTTTTAATAGCAACAATTTTAAAACTATGTCTGATTGTTTAAAGTACTTTATTTTTCTCTAGACCGTCTTGTGCCTTGGCAAAATTGATTGTAGCCCGAACACGAACGGACAGACTCTCAATCGACTTCGCTACGCATAAGAACTTAAATTACATATACTTTATGGGTTCGGAAATGGATACTGTAGAAATTACAGACGGAATGACAGAATTGGTTATACCCTTTTGTCACCTGTGTTGAAGGGTATACAAAATATAGATATATATAAAAAATAAGTTAGTACATGCGTAAATTATCTTGAATAGCCACTCACGACACCATCTCTAGTACTTATGTAAACAATTCTATTAAATGTTTGTGGTCTACGCAGCTCTTTAATAAAATCTCAGTAATTTTATTTGTTTTTTAAGGCTTTTATTAACTTAATTATGAAATATTTAATAACATTTATATCAATTTAAAATAACAAAATAACTTATTTTTGAAAGTATAAAAATCGTTCCATAATTGTGATAAATAATTGATTTAATTTACAATTTTTTTTTTTGGGTTGAGTATTAAATTATCTAATTTATTATAATTTCGTTGAGTATCCTACATCTGCAAAAGGCAGTAAATTAAAATTGTTATTCTATATGTAACAGGTTTAAGGGAGAAGATAAAAATTGTAAATATTGATGGAATATTTATTAGTTTCAAAATTATAAAAATTTTAAATATAATAAAATGTTTTTCAATTGTAAGGCGTGATTATTGCTCAGCGCAATGATCTCAAGGCACTCGGTGTAAGCGTCTAATTTCTATTTTGGTCAGACAATATTTTAAAGAATAAATAATTTTTGTTTTTATATAAAGTTGTAAGTGGTTTTATTGAAGAAACAATTCAAGCAACCCATCCCCAACGAGTGTTCGGCGTCAATTTATTAAGCCGCCTGCTGATATTTTTTGTTCAGCCGCCGACAATTTTAAAATGAATATTATTATTTTGTATTAAGTTTCTTATTAAAGTGGACTAGTATTTAGCTGATATATTATTGTCTTATTTAATTTTTTGTTTGTTTTTTAAGGTACCCAGGTTAAGAAAAAAGTTAAAAAAAAGCAGTCACATATCAGGTAGCTGACCAGGGCCACACCATAAGAAGGAGAAAAAAAGTTGAAATTTTGGAAAGTTTTTTTTTTTGCAGAATTAAATAATGGGACCTTTTACCTTATGTCTCATACTGAGGAGCCTCCACACGGTGAATGTGGCTTTTATGCGGGCGCTTTGTTTTTATCCCTTACAAGCTTGTTTGATTAACAGTTTCATTATTTTTGTGGTAGTCATTTTCTGTATTTTTTTTTTAACAAGTCATTTTTATATTTTTTATTTCATGATGAAATAATTACTAGATGGTCGCCATGGCGAATTCGTTCATTTTCGCCGCTGATGGTATAAATAGCTGACTAAGCAAAAGGAAGCCGAATTTAATTTATCTCTCTATCATCATTTGGTACTTTAAATGAAGTTATACCCAGTTGGTTTATTTCAAAATTTGGACAACAACGTCGGATATAAACAAAAAACATCTGGGCTATTAAGACCATCTGGTAAATTATTTCGCCATATTCTATTTTAAATAGTTGATTAGATTTTTACTTTGCTTTCGACGGTTTGCTGCAGGGTTCGGTAGGTGTAATTCGAAAAGCGAACGTTTCACTCGTTCTCTCAAAAATGTGTCAGTTAATGTATAAACAGTTAACTATTTTCAGGGTTTCCTTTAACGGAGAGGCTGACTACAAGGCATAATGAGAAAAGAAATTTTATTTTCGGTGAATAGGAAGAACTGAAGGCGCTGGCTCAATAGGACTTATGTCAAAGTTAAAAGAATTCTCACAAGTAATTTTAAAATACTTGAGAGGCATAGTAATTATTAAGCAGAAAAAAATAAGAATTAAAAGCAGTAAAAATTAAACTTTAAACTGTTGACGAGAAATTTAAGTATTTACATAACGACAAAAAAACAAGCTCATTGCCGATTATTCAAGCTCGAATAATCGTGGTATGTTTTTTCTTCTTTATAAAAGAAAAGTAGCACTTCAGGCATTATTACCTATTTAGTTAACCGTGCTACATTCTTTCAGAAAGGGATAGGTGAGAGATAAGAAATATGGTGCCGACGAAGGAGGTTGCACGTTTTCATGTCAATTCTAAAAATGTATTTATACCATTAAACAGTAAAAAACTTTTTTATTTTATGATTGGCCGCAGGGGTTGAACCCTGGCCAACCAGATTTGTACTCAACGTGTTAACCACTTCGACTACAGCAGCCTCAATTATTTACAACTTAGAATCACGCCTGTTTTGACTGACCCAGCAAAGTGTGCAGTAGAAGCCTAAAATTATTTGAAATAAAGATAAATTGAAATAGAATCCATTAGAATAACATAACAAAGGTCTTGAAAGACCTCATTTTCTATCCCCTTAATAATTGCCAGCACCTGACTGCTTGCTTCAATTTCAGTTAGTCTCGCGCTGCCACTAGCTCTTACTCTCATCTATAATGATTTCAGAGTATTGACTGCTAGTCAGTTCACTCAATGTGTGCCTTTTATGAATACCTTCTTTAAGTATCTTTTGCTACAACTCATATATTGGACGGATTATACTTGAAGTTTCCATGGTCTGTCACTAACGTCTTTACTCGTCTTAAAGTAAACCCAATCGTATCTAAGCGACATTCTATATTTTCCATCGAGGGTCTTTGGGTATTATTTGAGTTTATCTACATGTGGAAGAATCTTCTCTTTAGGTTTTAACATTCTAATTATTGTGGGAACTTGGTCCGTGCCACGCCCCTTCCCGTAGAAAATTGATTCCCTGGTGCAAAAAACTTATAGAAGGAACTCTTCTTGCCACTTCGTTTGCTGCTTCAAAGTCAGCAGTGTACATCTGTCCTCCACTTAAGCAAATCTGTTACTTCCAGAACAATTAAGGAACCAGATTAAAAGCGCTTATTTGGAATTTAAAATCATCTGGTTGTCAAGTGAAGTTAGAACTTTCAGTAAGTAGACCTGAAGACAGTACTACTTGTTACGACCTTGCCATTCAGCACTTTTGAAATAGTTCACAATAAAATTTAAAATTCATTTAAAACTCCCAGGAATTGTTTCGGTACCCAAAAGGTATTAAGGTAGTTTAACATATCCCCTTCTATTGTTATTTAAAAACAATTTAAATCTGTACCGAACGAATAACAATATTAACTTATTTCTACTTGTTCTACATTTATAAGAAATAAAAATTACATTGTAGAGTACCTAAACAGTTTGTCTTGTTCAAAATGTTAATAATTATTTTTAATATAATTTTTTCTACTTTGATTATCGTTTTTATAGTTTTGCGTCTCAGTCATTAAATCAAATTATCAACACATTTGATGTTCATTATTTAGTATGACCAGCATTTCAGATGTTCCCATTATCTCTTCATAAAAACGTCGATTGTCAGCATCGACGGGATGCCAGTCATGTGGGGAAAAACACTGACGAATGCGCTGCTTGAATGAACCCGTAGTTTGACTAATTTTATGCAACATGTATAGGGGTACCACAATGTAAACAAAACTTTGTGTCAGCAAAATAAGACCAGAGGGCGGATCGCTAGTAAAAAAAGATAATTTGTGCCTTTAGAAAAGAAAAAAAAAAAAACAAAACATTAGTAGTTAGAAAAATAAAGGCGTTTTTTGTTTGATTAAAAATTTAAGCGCCACTTGGGAATACTTACAATGCCACAGCCTATAAAGAAGGGTGTTACAAAACGCAGCAGTATATTAATTTTAAAATTTGATATCGTTTTGCCCAACATAAATTGTAAATCACATTGAAATCGCTCACGTCCATATATCCAAGTCGTTATTATAACCAGCAGTATGGATATGGTTAAATGCGTAACGGCCACAATGTCTGGCAAAAGGTGGAGCTGCTCAAAGCCTTGCTGAAATGGCATAAATTGCATACGATTAAAGAAAATAAAGGTAGAAAAAAATAAAGCTCAGAGTTTATATAATAAAAAACTTTAAAAAAATTTCTAAAAAAAGTTAACAAATCACATAAAACTAAATCGCAGACCGCTTTGCTGATCTTCTTAAAAGATTTTTTAAAATAATAATTTTAATTTGCATCTTTCTTATGTGACAATGTGGCATCTAAGCACACTTTTTCTTGCAATTTTTTTATGTAGGAAAGAATTCCATTTTATTTTCTTGTGATAGTCAATCTTGGCCTTTATCTGTTGTAAAGTTCAGATAACTTTTTGTGACTCATGTAATTATCGAGTTAGTTGCTATTTCTTTTATCCATTCTACAGTATTTGTGCAAAGAAATATCGAACTTAAAAGGAAGTGTCCCTACAAGAAGAAACATATGAGAATATTCTATACCAATTTTAGGTCTTGCAGTTTTTTTCTCCAAGACAGACTGAAATAAAATTAATCGATTTACTTACCTTGGTGCAAAAGAAAATAGAAATCAAAAGCATGACTAGAACAGATCCAATCGTAACGCTTGTTTTCCGCAGTCGTAATTTCTCAAACTCATCGAATATCGCCGTCAACACGGTCATCATCTGGATTATCTGTAATTAATTCGTTTTGTTTAACTGAAAATATTTAATTTTAATTTGTAAATTTTTCACAAAGAAGAATTTATTAAAACTGAATGTAAAGAAAGAGTTTAACAAATTTAGCGGGTTTAAACATGAAAAAATCGTAATGATTAGACAAACCAGTTCATTTAAACGATTCCATTGATTGAAATAAGGCAACTAGTTCACACCTTTAACTACACTGTTCATTTTTGAACTAGATTTTGTATTTGAACTATCAGACAAGATGAACTAGAATCCAAAACTGTAATCCTTTGTTTACTATTCCGGACATGAAATTAGTGCTGCCACGCTTTTTTTTAAACATTCGTTTTGGCAATGCTACGGTGTTGTTGCCCTAATATTTTGAAAAGAATATTTGGGCTTAAAGAACTTTTGAACTAAAGAAAGCTTTTGAACTTAAAGTTCGAACAACACGAACAACAACAATATAACCTTTGAACTAAGAGAGACTTGAACTAAAGAGAGCTTTTGAACTAAAATTGAACTAGTTCTTTTTCAAACTTTGAACTAAAAAGAGCAACTACTTAATTGAACTGTATGACACAGTCTAGTAATGATGATGTTTTAATTACCTTTGACTAATCACTTCAGTACCAACATTAAAGCTACATCTTTTTCCTCAGTTTTCATGTTGGCAAATATTATTGAGACTGCATATTAGTTAGATTATCCAGCTTTGGATATTACATCTATTAATTTCTGAGAGATTCCAGTCTTTTTGAACACAATGTGATCAGGTGTACAAATAGGGCCTCATTATTATCCTTTAATTTTTTACTTAATTTCTACTTTCCTATCTTCCTGAAACTGATGCCTATGTATGGTATGATGATGCTTCCTTTCCTTCTACGCTTCTACTTCCTTTTACCTATTATTTATATACCAAGGGCATAAAAATCTATTGATTTCAGCTGTACCACTAGTTTGGGAAAAGAAAAACTGTTCCTGATAATGTTGCCTATTGATATCAGGATAGAGGATTCAAGGTTGAAAGAGTGGTCTTCATTCGTAAATAGGGGAAGGAAGTATAGCAGACTGCAGAACCAATGCAGTGTGGCGTGGACTCATATCTCACTCATAAAGAGAGTGACTGGGAGGCTGAGCTATTTAAGGATATACGATGAGAATATCCAAACATCAAGGCGGATGCATGTGTACATAACATTTAATTTGACTTGCGAATACCGAGTATCTCTATACGAGATGGCAAGAAGTTTCAACCTGTTAATCTTTGGTGCGCCGGGGCACTTAGCGGTGCCTTGGAATATAATTTTCCTGTTAGGAGAACTTTCCAAGGAAATTGCTGGTAACTGCATAGATCTAATAGTCGAAGAAGAACAGTATCAGGGTCTTACTGCCGCAGTATTACCAACAGAACTACAAATCTCCTGCGTGCTCTTTGAAGACAAATGGGCACGTAAATGATTGTAATGTTCAGACGTTGCTCTATTAGTTCTCATGTTAAGAGATCTAACAACCTCTGCAGAAGATGTTAGGACAAGAAGGAAATTTTAGGGCACCACAAAGGGACCAATAATAATCGAGTAAGTCGGTGTTGAATATTAAGGCCGGCAGCCTGTGCAATATATCAAGGACCCCTTGTGAAGTAGAATTTAAATGTTCTTTTATATATTGACCAAGTACACTCGCTTTTTGTCTATAAAAAAATCCAAAAGACAAAAAATAGTAATTTTCTTTGAAATCTGTTATAATCCTTCGACTGCTCTTTGTTCTTAAGTTCCTCTGTAAAGCTTTTACTCTATATGCATTACGTCCGTTTGCCTACAATAGGGCACATGATAAACATGACGCCATTTGCTCTGTAAGTGGACCCAATAGCTGTGACACATGTATTGCAAGTGTTATTTTAATTGGCGTGTTGCGTATATGTTTTACAAAATATAGCGTTACTCTTACACATTCAGAAAACCGACTTATTTTATTGTTTTCCTTTTCACTTAAAGAATAAAGTGTACAATTTCATGCAGCCTAGAATAGTATCCCTGATGTTATCCGCTAATCTCTAATGATAAATATATCATCAACTTATTACTAAAACTGAATGCAAGCTAGCAGCGATTCAAATGCAGTAATTTTAATTGCAGTTAATACCGTCCTATTTATAACTTGAGGCTTTACTTTCTAAAAACGGTTAGATTTTTCCTCCAAAAAAAAATTTTTTTTTTTTTGTTAAATCTTAATTAGATGTTGAGACGAACAATTTTTAATTGTTCTTAAATACTTACCACAGCCGAAAGCTCTGCAAAAAATAACATAATAAAGAAAAGAAAACTCCAAAAATTAGGAAGACTGACAAAACTACCAAACAAATAAGCGTAGCAGATGTAAATGAAGCGCATGTTGTGCTGCTCATCAATTTGGTCATGTAATATTGCGACATGATCTGAAATGACAAAAACGAAGTGCATAATTACATTAAATAATTTGTTTTATTAATTTAAAATTTAAAATATTGCTACGATAATAAAATCTGTAGCAATTAAGCAAAAATATATGATGTTGTTTTCCTTTCAATAAAAGACATAATGTCGAAGATAAAGAGAACAGAATAAGTTTTTCTTTCCTTCAACAAAAAGTGTGGTGAAAAAGAAAAAAGATTATAAGTTCAAGCCCCAACAGATCCTTGAGTATAAAGAAAAATCATAGTTTTTTATTCGCAAGGGATGAGTTAATTAAAGGAGAATAATTAAAGAAAACAATTTTTCAAACTCGCCCGATTAAAAAAGCAAAACCTGGAAAGGTAAGTTAAACAAGGAAATTGTGGTCCAAGCCTCAATGGAGCCTTAATTAGATAACAAATAAGTTACATGACAGTCGGTGGCAATCGTTGGTATTTTGTTCTACAAATAGGGACAATTGTAAGTTCGAATATCGCCTGACTCTTATGGTATTACTGCCTAAGTAGCAGTTCTGGTCAAAGCGCTTGTTTCGAGAACAAGATATTTTGTCTTGTCCAAGTCAAAGGTTATTGTGTTATGTGCTAGCTTGCTAAAAGCGCATGTTTTCTAAATAGGAGATCGTGTGAGTGTAGATATAGCCCAAGTAAGAAACATAAAACAAGATTTGGTAGAGCAAACAAACAAATTTTCGTACTTGTAATCAAACCATCCGTTTTGAAAGTGCAAAAATGTAAAGAAAGTTCTCCAAAAGCCAGATAAGGAACAATTGATTATATTTTTTACATATGGTAAGTTGTATAAAGCACCTGCCAGTGTTCAGAAAAACATGTCATTCAGGTCTTATTTCGCTCACTGCGCAGTTATAAAGGAGATCAAAATCAATTACATAGTCTTGAGCTGATCAACAGTCAAATTACACGTAACAGTTATTTAAATTTTACACGAAAAATTGAATTTGAAGATCTATGGAGAGAAATGGTGTCCCTGTTTACTACCAAGCACAAATGCCAACTTACTGTTGCTGCCTTAGAACTGTAAAAATAACAGCCGTCTCAATTGAAATTAATAGGTGCATTCGCTTTGTAGAAAGCAATCACCATGAAATCGCTATTTAGGGGTTAATTCGATTGAAATTATAAAAAACAAGAAAATCTTGCAAAAGGTAAACGCATTTATCTTTTCTGAAAAAAGATCCTATGGGACATTCGAAGTCCAGAAATTTCCTTTAATGAAATAAAGGTACTTTAAGCTGAATAACTGCATTGAAGGCATGTCATGAGCGTCATATAGCAAAGGGAAAAACCGAAAACGGTTAGACCCATTTAAAATTCAGATGATGTGGGACAGCCTTAGTAACTACGAGAGACTGAGTGAAGAGAAATATGGTCTATAGTTACTACACGACAGTCTGAAATCACTACAGTACACAAATAAGGCAACTGACTAGACCTGCGCCGTATAATTCAATTTAGTGATCGCTCTTTTTAGTTCAAAGTTTGAAAATGAACTAGTTCAAATTTTAGTTCAAAGGCTTTCTAGTTCAAAATATATCTTAGTTCAAATGTTGACGTTTTGTTCGTATTTTAAGTTCAAACGCTTTCTTTAGTTCAAAAGTTTCTTTAGTTCAAATGTTCCTTTTAAAATATGATGGCAACAACACCGTAGCATTGCCATAACAATGTTAAATAAAATGTGTGGCAGACCTATTTTAATGTCAGAAATAGTAAACAAGGAAACACAGACATGGATACTAGTTCATCTTGTCTGGTAGTTGAAATACAAAGTTTAGCTCAAAAATTAACTAGGTATACCCTAAAGTATGAACTAGTTCACTTAGTTCAATCGATGGAAGCGTATAAATGAACTAGTTCGCTTATGAACTACACAAGTCTACAACTGACGGCACAAGCCTTAGTAAAAGAGTGAAACTCGTAAATTACCAATCGAGCCTGTTGAATGGGGTGTTGTTACAATTGTAGCATGTCAAAAATATAGCCATATCGGTTAATGATCTAATTACTTCGAAAAAGTATAAGAGCTGGACACTTTACAATGGCACCCATATTTTTAAGGTCTTTTTACTGAACATGATGCAAAAAGGATACTCAAAAAATAGCAAGACAATTTCCACACAATTAAATACCGTTTTCTTTTTTGCATAAAAAGAAATCTTTTTACCTTCAAAATGATCAAATGCTATGTGAGAACAAAGCGCTGCCATTTGAGTCATAATCAGAAACGTTAACGCAATCCAGTAGGTAGTTCTTTCACTGTCATGACGAAAGCGATTATGACTGGCCAGCTGTAAAACACTCCCACAGCCAGGGCCCAATAGCCACATCGGCATTATAATAGCTGCTCTAATACCAGACCATATGGCGGAGTGGCTGTCCGTGTACACGTAAGGTTTTAGATAATCCAAAAGTGTTGCCCACGTTAAACCCACGTGCATTAGTAAATGTATAAAGATGGTAAAGAAGAATGTCATCATTAGGAGACATAAACAGCGGAGAAATTTTCCTATCTAGGAAGAAAGGATTGTTAGTCTTTTATAGAATGCAATAGGGATTTTCAAAAGAGTTTTATTAAATCTTTTTTAAGACTTTTTTAAGCTTGTGATTGAAGTACTTACAAAAGAAACTCTTTTTAATAATACCAGCATTGTAAATAGCCAAATACCAATAACAGCACACAAAATTGGCCAAGAGATCGACAAAGGATTTAGTGAATTATCATCCGAACGTATAACGAAGCTGTAATTGAAAAAATTAAATTTCTTAATAATCTTTATAAAAATTAAAAATTTTATTATGAGAAACTTACCGAAAGAACTCCACTGTGGCATGTGGAAATAATTCTTCTTCCTTCCAAAAAACAAAAATGAAACGACATGGAGGGCAACTGTACTATTTGATTTTGCTTTTTTACTTACATCTTCATCATAAAAATCATGAGTTGAACAGTTGACACTATTCCATGTGTTATTACAACTCATCCATGGTATCACAGAATTTAAAGAATTGGTAGCATAAACTAAAGGAACTGCAGCAATGATGGCATAATATGACAATGATGCTAAATTAAGTAGTAAAATGGAATAACCAACGCCTAAAAAATTAGAAAAAGTGTGAAATTGATTGTATGGCTGAATATTGCTTGGCATAGTTACCTTTAAAAATAGGCGCTACTCGAAATACTGTTATAGTACCCGAGGAGGAAAATTGTCCCAAAAAGGTTTGTATACCAAATATTGGTATGGCGTATAATAGGGTACCAAGAACAAAAGGTATTAAGCCGTATCCTGCAAACAAAAGAGCGGTTAAAAAGTTTTTATTTAAGTATGCTGTAAATTGCTAAGAGAGAAATTAGCCTACAGGAATCTAAATTGTGTAATACAACACTGATTACTTAACACTGATTACTTAACAACAAGTAGGAGTGCTATATTCGGCTATGCCGAATCGAATATACCATTCATCATGTATGTAAATCTAGTTTTGTGAAGTAACTCCCATTAAAACAAAAAAGAAACAAATATTGGGGACACAGAGATTAAAAAATTAATAAGAAAGTACAGTAAATAATTTTACGTAAGTGTCATCGGCTCTTAACGGGTTAAGCAAATTAAAAAAAATAAATATTATCATTAAGATCGCTTTTAAATGATACCCATATTGGACAATCGTAATTTTGTATGAAAAACTTCAGAGACCCGTAACTCGGAGAAGATGGGCGAGCGCCAATTTTTTCACTTAATGATTTTTTTTTCTTCTCTAACGCTTTATCAGTTTTAAACAACAAATTTAGTTTTAAAAATTAGAAACAGTCAAAGGTTTATAATTTTTGCAGTGGTAGCGCAAAGGTGCTTGTACCCTGTAAAGGACTCAAAACTTTTAGGGCAACTTTTTATACCCATGCCTATTTATACTTTTATTATTTCTCAGTTTAAACTGCTTTTCGTATAACTGATTTAATTTGAGTCCAAAAACAACTCATTGAACGAAGATCAGGCCAGTTTAATGCATTGCAACCCTTTTGATTCGTATATTTTTATTTCTGAATGACTTGAGCTTCTCGCAGGAACACTGATTAGTTTCGGTTTAGGGTCTGAATATTACCAATGTATAATAAAGTTTCAAACCCTCTTTACTGTTCATTTGCTGGTTAAATGTGCTCCGCTAAACAAAGAACTCCCAAAACTCTCAACTGGTTGTCATATTAGAAAAGTTTCTATTTTTAGATATTTCCTGTACATCTTCCCTAGTAAGTGCTAAAATAAAATTGGGAAGCGAGAATTTTTTTTTAAATTTTATTTTATGTCATAAACTTGTCTTATTTACAAAAAACTGTAAAAACTTTTTCTTGTACATACTTTATTTGCTCATAATACATATGACTACAAATATTTCTTGATAATCTTTTATCTAAAGAAAAACAAGAAAACTTTTGCTCATCTAATTGACTTAAATACAAATTTACAATTTTTCATGTTCATAATTTGAATATTTTTCTGAAATTATTTCTATTACTGAAATAGCAGAAATCATTTAAAAGAAGTGGACGTGTTTATTTGCTTGTTACCTCTATTTTATCTACTGTGTCGATGCTTTGCTTGTAAAGTCCAATGATACTTCATGAATTGGGTATTAATGCATTCTTTTAAATGTTGAATTTTTAGCACTGTTGCTAAGATTCGGTGGTGCCAGAAATTTTCGTAGAATAATCTTCATTTATCGAAAAAATATCTTTTTTTTATTCTTTTTACCTTTGAAAATCACTGTTCACCGTTTGCAGATGAATAAGGGAGACATATCAGATTTATTAAAATTTTTGACAAAGTTGAAAACATTAACTCACTATTCGCTTTAGGAGTATTTCATATTGTATGCGAAAACTCTTCATCTGTAGCATTTTCTAAATTCTTAAAAAATTTACTAAACTCATGCGCGGAGTTCTCTAAATTCGTCATCTAAATTTTGTATCTCACTGTCGTCAATTAAATTTGGAAAAAAATTTTATTAGACTTACTAACGAAAAAACTTTTTTATTAATAAAGTCTTAGGGGTAATAAGGAAAAAGATCTTTAAATTTTATTTTAAATTAAAAATCTTAAAAATTAAAATTTAAGTTAAATCTTTTTTCTGGCATCGCTGCTAAAATTAGAAAAATATTTCAAAAACGTGTAGAGTATATCTTCTCTGTTCTCTAATATCTCTAACTATATGTGTTCGAATATCCTAATAAATGTTTAAGAAATTCAGATCGGTTTAAAAATTTGGGCTGCTTTAAGTCATTGGTTGTGTAGGAATGCAACTACTTCTTTAAAGTGTATTGCCGATAAACGAATAAGGACAGCATTAAACGTCGTCCCTATATAAAAGTTTTCAAAGATTTTGCTTAGACAATTCACCAAAGCAAAAATATCAAAATAATTGTTTGACCCAGTGCCTACAGTCATTGAGAATTCTATCGCATAAATTTATGCCACAAATATATCGTTACTCAGAGTCAGGTACCTTCTAAAACTATCGACAATGAAACAAGAAGAGGTTTGTTTTTTCGCAAGGTGTAGCGAATATTGTTCCATCGATCCAACGATCTTGAGTCAGATCTTTTATAAAACACTTATCCCTTGCTGCACTCTTACAGCCTTATTCATAACAAAAAATTTAGCATGAGGTTGGCATAACTTCTGAAACTAAGCAGGGTCTCTGCAACGCTCTCCACACAATTTGAAACTAAAAATAGCTCTAGAATGTAGCTGTGGATCAGTAAAACTATCTAAAATGGTTTTAATTGGCTGGGCCTACAGCAAAATATACTGAGACCCTGCTCAATTTTTCTACTCATGCCAAACTAATTCGCGGTTTTTGTTATGCATACGGCTGTTACGGACCAACCTTACTCAGCACGCTACGTGCTAAAACGTTAATCTTGTATTTTAAACTTTAATGAACTTATCGTGTTTAATAAAACCTACTGAAAAGAACTAAAAAAGAGATAAAAATGCTAGATTGTTATAAGAAAATTAAAATTGTCATTACTTTTTAATAGGAACAGAAGCAAGTACGTAAGAGTGGGGAAACAAGGAGCCAACTTCACTCCCTAACCGGCGTTCAAAATTGGATTTTCTAATTAAAAAGCAATGACGTCGACCAGTTCAGGCTTGCTTCACACGACGCTTTGCGAACTGATTAAGAATTGGCTGTTTATCTAGACTTAGTATCCGAAGGCTGTAAAAAAGGAATTTTTTTCACGGACCAACTAACAATGACGGTTCACGCATTCCTCTTAAGAAGTAGGTAAAACCCTATATGTCCCTCAAATTTCTAATTTATGCACTAATAATTTAAAACAATATACGAGGGCTGCTATATATATTTCTGGCCTGGCAACACTGAGTGCTGCCAAGTGCAATCTGACATTTCCATTGGAAAGTTTGTCATTTTTAAGCATAATCGTACTCAAAACGTTTTGACGTACGACCAATATTTGTGTTCAAAAACCATGTTTTAGAGGTGTCTCAATCGCAGTGGAAAATGTGCTTCCACAACTGGTTTGAGCGCATGCAAAAGTGTATAAATCATGCTGGAGAATACTTTGAAAAACAATAAAACCATTTTTGATTATAAATATTCGCATTTTCACTATTAGCCCAGAAATATATAGAGTAGCCCTCGTAAAGTCTATGAATAAACAAAACCGTGTAAATGATATTTTGCTTGTTCCGCGATTAAAACTGAATAACTGAGAGTGCAAATGATTTGATAGAAGACGAATCTTCTGGCAAGTCTTTAAATAAAAATAATTGCGTTTTAGGTTTTTAACCGCAAAAAATATTATTGTCTTTTTGATACGATCGGTCCAAATTTAACAAAATTTTCCAAATAAGAGTTTTTTTTCTTCAAAATCGTTAATATTAATAGCAGAAGCTTATTATGTCTAAGTCAAAATTGATTTCTTTCTTCGCAAAAAATCTATTAAATTCGTTTTATAGGGCGGCCGGCAAGTTAATTAAATTCTACATCTCCACTAACCGTCAAATTATTATGAGCATCATGTTGCACATGAAGTTGGCTAATGCAGACTCTTAATGTTCATGTTTCATTCAAATGCAACCATCGTTGGCCGAACATTTGTCTAAACAATGATGTTCGCCAACAAATATGACTTTTAGTATGATTGCTGTATTTCGAATTAACGACATCTATTAATTAACAGTACGTGCACTTTCTTTCTTGTTAAAAGCATTTAAACAATCTTGTCGACAAACAGAAAATTATGCTGAAAGAGAACATAAACATCAGCACGTTTTTGTTACATATAGTAAAATAGAAAAATTAACACCGTTGTTCTTCTAGCGTTATGTGCATGTCTTGTTTAGTTTGATGGCTAGTGGAGACGTATAGGATAATGGATCATAACTTGATTTAAACTACAATTAAAACTAAAAACTTACCTCCCAAAAACGATGATACGAATAGTGTTAATTCGGAAAATACAATTGTTCCAAATGCATGACTAGTACAGGCAAAATAAAAATCACAGGCCGTTGACCAGCGACCACGTAATTTATCATATTTAAATGGTTTCTGCAGCGTATCATATGTTGTGGTATTTGTAATGAAATTATTATTTAAACCTATTGTGGGGGGCGTTGTCTGCGAGTGTCTACGATGGCAATTTAATGCAGAATCTCCTCTAGTTATTGCTTCATGAATATAATCGTCCCCACTGCTACACACACCATTGTCATCATTAAACTCACGTACACTTGAACTTTCATAATTGTATTCGTGTTCGTGTTCATATTCATGTTCGTATTCATGTTTATTATTCGTACGTTCATTCGATGTGGACGTTGCTGGCATACAATTGCTTAAATGTTGTTTAGCTTCAACATAAAGTGATTTCATTTCTTTCTTATTTCTTGCTTCGTAAATGCCCACTGTCACTGATCGTCACTGATAACACCATTTAGCAGTTTCTAATATTAAGAGCTGTAGAATTGTTTTCGTTTTAAATAAAAAAATTCTTCTGCTTCAATGAAGTTTTAATCTAGAAATATTATTATTATTATTAAATTGGATTAATCAATTATTATTTAATTTAATTAAATATTTATTTGTTTGTAAGAATGTTTAATATTCTGCTTGTCTTCTTTGTTTCTTTTTAAACTCAATTGTTAATCGCAGCAGATGAAACGAAATATTGAAATGATTTGAGATTTTAGAATTTTGTAGTTCTTATTTATTTTTAAATCTATTAACAGCGTAAACAAAAAGCTACGAGAGTAATCTCTTGTATTAAATCAACTCGAAATTGTTTTAATTGTGATAAATACAAAATAACAACTGGTTGTCTGTGTTTTTTTTTAATAGAGAGCGTTGAAGTATAATTAAATGTTGTTTAATTTATTTCAAAAATCTAAAAACTAATTGCTTTTTGATTTATTTGCTTGAATATCAAACTCAATTGTTTGTATTTAAGAATAAAAGTAATTAAACCACGTTCAAATTAAATTACAGCTTAGAAATTTGAATTATTTTTATAACATTTTTTTTAATGTTAATAACAGTTTGATGTAACGTTCTTTATAAATTACTTTAATTATGTGTTCGAAGTATTTTTGTAAGTTAATATTATCTAGGGTTTCCAATTGTCTGATATTGCTGGGTATTGATATATTGCATATTGGATATAATTTCCGAAACTGCTCATCCTATTTTGTTGATTTTATACTCATTTAAAAACTGGCCGCTCTAATTAGTTTTAATTTGGCAATGATATTTTTAATACAAAGTGAATACTTAAAAGGATTAGAAGGGTTGTGACCATAGAAATGTTAGCTCTGCTCGGAAACCCAAAGGGTCCATTGTTGTTTTCTTCAGACTGCCATACAATAATACATTTGTACCGTGCCACCCATCCCTTACCCTGAAAATTACACTGAATGATACCATTTAGCAAAGTCTGCGGCCTTGTAATACCGGATAGAGACACATAATTTTTCATTATTTTTTAACTTCCCTTCGTCCTCGCACATTCTACACACATCGTTTAGCATTATGACATTACTTGACCTCAACAACCCTAATTTACACTGTCTCTACAAAGTTGTTGCCGCTATTCCGACTCTGAAACAGATGCAGAATTGAGTTCAATTGTAAATACTTATAATCTGCAAATTCAAATTCTTTTTTGTGAAAAATAAGCCATCCAACAAGTATTAGCACATGTTCTATAATTAAAGATTTCCCATTGAAAAGTTTAAATAAAAATCGGCACAAGAATTTCTTTCCTACCATAAAGTTTTACTGTTTAAAAAATGCTTTTTTTTAATAATAAGTTTTGCTTAGGGTTGTTGTCCCAACTTAGTAAATTAGTAACTTCAATCAAAAATAAAAAAACAAACAGATATTGCGATGACAGAATTAAGAAAAAAAAAACAAACAAAAAAATTAAGTACGATATGAATAAAAATTTTACTCTTTCGGCTAAAGGTAAATATTTTACTTCACTTTCTGCCATCCCTAAATTAGCGCGCAAGACGCGACGCAAAATAACGCATGGCTTTTACGCTGAAGGTGCATACCTAAATAAAAGCGCAACGTTTTGTTGTATACAGTAATGTTAACCTATCACTTTTAATAAAACCCTGTAAAATGAAATGCAAAACAGTGATAAAACCGCTATATAAGCCCGAAAAAAGCAAAAATGTCATTACTGTTTTGTAACGTTCTCTAAATACTACAACAAAATATGTAAACAACAGTAGCTTGCAGGCAACTGCATTATCTTACGCGCTGTCAAAATTGGATTTTCCAATTGCTAAGCGTTGACGCCGTGCTATTTAGGGATGCTTCATACATTTTGTATGTACATGAGAAATTTTGACAGATATCTTGCGCTTTACGTCGTAATTTAGGGATGGCAGTTTCTTAGCATTTTTTTAGAAAGAAACATTATTTACAAATGTATGCGAACGTTTTCCAAAGAAAATAAGAAAAATTAGACAGTAGCAGAAGAAAATTCAGCAACCGTGATCATCTGATGACTGATACAATAGCAAAAACAAATGTAAGAACAAATCTTTATGTGTCGACTTCATTGAACCAAATTAATATTGATATGAATACTCCTCGTTTTCTTATATACAAAGTTAGTTGGTTAAACAGATGATGTTAACAATGTAAACAACCTAAGGGACATATAACTAAGAATGCTGATTAGGGATGTAGCGATCCAGAAAATGCTGAATTTCATACATTTAAAAATATTTTAAAATTAAATTAAAAAATGAACTTTAAACTTAAAAAGTACATTTTTAATTCATTTTACAGTTCAAATCGTGGTTGGAGAAAAATATTAAAAAATATATATTTCTGGTTGAAATTTATCTTCGAGCTAAAATAAATGCTGCTCAAACTGTTTTTTAAAACGTGAAAATTGTATACTGACAAATAGGACATAGAAGATTTGCCTATTTGCAATAGAAAAATTAGAAAATTTTAATTTTTCAAATAAAAAAAATTAATTCTAGAATTAAATAATTATGTTTTAGTTTCTCTGTCACATTTTTTTTAAGTTGTGACTATTTTCTCACCTTGAGGTTTTGTTTACAAAATGTTTTTTTTTAGCATTTTTTTAATATTGTATTTATTATACACATGTTTTGATTAAAAAAAATTAAATTTAATATACAATTTTTGTTTTGATTAATCGAATAAATTTTTAACGAATTAAGAGCATTACACGAACGTCTTTTATTTTTTTATACTCAATTTAAAAATAACACAAATTGAGTTTGAACATACTTTGTTTTTTATAATATTAAATTTTTCTTCTATTTTATTGTTTGTTACTCAAACTCACACAACACATTGATGAATTTGTTGTTTATTGATAATATTTTTTGGTTGCTTTACTTAGTAGCAATTTAGCCATTTGTAAAAACAGACTTTGTGACATCTACGTCTACAAGTTTGACTACTCGACTAATGACTGGCCGCATTAAGATACAATAAAACAAATCTATTACAAAGTAAAAACTGTATACGGCAATTAATTAATCTAAAAAATTATTTAAGAGATTAAATTTGAATAACAAAATGTCTACAGTTACAACTACGCAATATTAAAATGAGTAAAACTTAAAAACACTGACGAATTTATATTAAAAATGTTAAATTGCCTCATGAGATAATCATCATTAGATGATCCTGCTTCAATGTATGGAAACAACTAATTTAAGCCTTAGATTAATTACTCATCTCGTTTAACTATAGATTTGAAAAATATAATTAAGGTAGTTTATATATTTTTTTAATAATTTTTTTTTTTTGCAACTGGCTAATGTTTTTTGAACTTTTAAAATCGTGAGTTTGACTAAAAATTTTCGATTTTATTTCATTACAAACTTATAAAGTTTAACAAATACATTTCAGGTTAAATACTAAATAGTCATATTCATTTTTAAAAGTTATCAAAATGGCAGTCGTTTCTTAATAATTTTTATTAACTTTTTTATGTCTGCAAGACAGCGATACCAGAATGAGGATTTTACCTTAATTTTAAAGATTTTTTTTATCATAATAAGATTTGAAGATCCTTTTCCTTAATTGAAGATTTTGAACATATTTAACTATGTGTGTGTGTTAATAATGGCGACATTCACCAGGAACACATTGTTACGAACATAAGATCTGGCAACCCCTGTTATTGTTTCACAATGTGCGTGGTGAAAGCAGAAAGTGAATAAAGCTACTTCCACTGCCATTGGGTGTGCGTATAAAATAATACGAAAATTAGTAGATCTACCTCGTCTGCGTTGGTAGAGGTACGTGCCCATCTTCAAACATGCGTACAAAGGAAGAAATAAAATTGTGTCAGGCAAATTTAAAATTAAGAAACTGAAGTATAATAGTAGTGGATTCATACATCCACTTTTATTGAGTCAATATTCTGTGTATTAAAAAGAATTAGTTTGGTTTAGACGCAATTGGTTTGTGCCTGAGGATTAAGTTCAAAATTTAACTTAGTTTAGATGCAATTAGTTTGTGTCTCAGGTTTAAATTTCGCAATTTTGCTTAGTTTAGACGCAATTAAAATAAATTTTGAAATTTTGCTTCACACATAACTTCTAAACCAGGGGTTCTCATCAAATTCCTGCTCACGGACCCCTAGAAAACAAAATTTTTTTGCGAACCCCTTTGAAGCCCAAGTTTAAAATAAAACTTTTATTTTTTTTCAGAACACTGTTTTTTCGGTTTTTCATGTGGACCCCTTGGATGGTTGCTACGGAACGCCAGGGGTCCTCGGAACCCCATTTGAGAACCGTTGTTCTAAGCAGTGTTATATTTTAATTTCTACTCAATCTTATAACAATTTCGTACTTATTGCGCAATAAATTATTGAGATTTTGTATGAAATATTGAGCTAAATAATGGCTTTTGTTGAAAAAAGCTAATTAATATTGAGTGTCTGAACAGGCTACAAATCTCCCGGAAAGATTAAGGCAAATATTGTGTGAAGCAATGGCCAGATAAATAAATTTAATATTTAATATAAGAGCAGCAAGACGCCCCTTATAATAAAGTGAAAGAGCTCTAGCTCTTAGCGGAGAGAAGGAACAAAATGATTACAGTGTACGGCAGATTTTAAGTTGTGGCTATTGGATTAATAGGGATTACTGGCTTGGATGTAAAGCAATGTGGAGAGATCTGTGTTTGGTTTAGGTTACTTAACAAGGCATCGAGTAGTTCATGTCTCGCTGGAGTAACACTGTAAAGTAGCGTGAATGGCTAATAACGCATGTTTAGTAAATACGAGACCATAGGTTCCTAAAGACGGGGGATCAAGTATGTAGTCAGATAGAGCCATAAGAAGTAAAGAAAAAAGCGAATTTATAATGTGCCACAGTGGTATTTGTAATCAAAAAAAAATCCATACGTTTATCCAAAAAGAGAAAAACGTAACAATATATAAGTAAAAACTAATTTTACCGTTTAAAAGTTTAATGCTACTGAATTAAATGAATTCTTTGATAATTGTATTGCCTTTTACATTGAGGTGTGTAAGCAAATAACAAAACAATTTGACTTTAACGACGCAACCTTAAGAAAATTTTCTTATATTAACCCTAAAAACGTTGTTAATGAAAAATTTTCTTCACTAAACAAACTTTTTTTCAAATTCAATTAAAGACAGTAAGATACTAAACTAAGATGACCACATGAATTTAATAAAAATTTAGAAAATGTTACAGTGGAAAAGTTTTGGTACGAAATGTCAAATATTTCTAGAGCGACTAGCGAGTTAATGTTTCTAATTTTGTCGAAGTTTTCTATGAATTTTTCCGGCACCACTGCTGCAATATAAGAAAAATCATTTTTGATATTTGTGATGTTGAAACATTTCCTATTAATTAATAAATTTTTAATTATTAGGCATATTAAAAAAATTTAATTATTTCCTTAAGCATCTGTTAAAAAGCTTTAATATGATACCCTTTTAGATATTTAAAAAATTTTGAAAATTTCTGAGGCCTGTGATTTGAACACTATGTCTGACCGATTGGCGTATTTAAATTTTTCTAGCTGATCTAGTGCCTCGGCAAACTTGATTTCAACACTGACACGGACGGGCATCTCTCAATCGAATTTGCTATATAGATCAGTGCCAATAGTTAAATTAGTAAAAGCAAGAAATATACAAATAGAAGGAAAAATAGCACAAATTTAAAATAAGATGAAATTATAAATTTCATCATAAATAGCAAAATAAATAAAATCGTAAATATTGAATTAGAACAATGAGATTCCACGAGGTGTTTTCTTACAATTAACAAAGTTCAATACAGTTTCCTTTAACTGATAATTTTTTTTTTGTTTGCATAAATTTGCAATTAAATTATATATTTATACTTCTTATATTTACTTATATTGTATTTTAGTTTGATTATAAATTGTTTTTATTTTTTATTTTTTGTTATTAATATTTGTTTTTAAGCAAATTTAAAACAATAAAATCATTCCAGCCTTTGTTCTTATTAAAATAAAACAAAAACAAAAAAAAAAAAAAAAAAGAATTAAAAAATACAAAGAATTATTTAAAACAAATGCTGATAGTAAAATTCTTTATGCGAGTTCGAATGAAACCATACTGAAGAAAATATTGACTAATTATAAAAAAAATTCTACAGTCTGCAATTTTAAATCATAAAATTAAATTGTTAACGTTTAAAAAAGAACAATGTTCCATGGAAGTTGAATATACACCCTTTTTGTATTTTCATTGCGATTGCATCAAAATATAATTTGCACTAATATTTAACAGGCTACGAATAAATCTAACCATCCTATTAAATGAAGGATTTTTTTTCTAACACTCCGAGTTAACGAAAACCTTCAGAGATATATTAGTCTATGAGGCAAGTCAGTGGTGTCTTAGCATCAATGTAGCAAAACATCTTAACGTTATACTTATCAAGAAAATTCGTTAAAAATCCTTCACAATCTGACGCTTTCAAACTTTAAATTAACAGTTAATATACCATTTAAATTATGAACAGAACTGTCATAGAAAGTAATCATGAGATCTTTTATTTTAAGAACAATTTTCATTTTGTCTCATTTTAAAATTTGCATAATGTTAATAATGAGAGCATACATTCGACAAATTGTATGCTTTTTGTTGTTGTTTCCAGGTATTTGGCTATAAGAACGAAGCCAAGAGAAATAGTAAAACACAATAATTGTACTCTTGTCATACCTTTCGGTGAAGACCGTCATTATTGGCTGTTGATGTGAGAACATCATTTTCAAGCCGCGTTTTGATTAGTACTGGATAAAGTGTTAGGTATTTGTTGCAGACTCGCAGCACTTAGACATATGATTTACAAACTTAAGGTAGTCCCACTTGCTCTAGATAAATATAACAAAGAACTCGACACAATTTACACTATAGCTAAAAATAAACGGTTACAACTTCACTACTATCGACTTACTACTCAGACAATACAACACCAAAAACAGGAAGAAAAAAACAAAGAGACAATTGATTACACATTATCAGAAATTTATAAATGAACTAATTTATAGATTAGCCAAGGTTTACAGACATTACTAAAAAAAGACAACACCCTATGAAACATTCTCAAGCCATCAACAGAAACAACCTGCACCTGCAACCATACATACGTAGGACAAACTGGACGAATATTAATAACAAGGTTTACAGAACACATACGATCCAACTTCACAATATAGCTTAACACACATGAACACGAGCCAAGGAAAACAGATGAATGTATGACATTAATACATCCTAGTAAAAAAGGACGAAGGCAAGACATTCTTGAAAATATAGAAATATACAAAACACCAACTTTTAACGGAGATATTATTAACGAACAGATAAATACAACCTCTGACACAGTTTTTACACCACTAAAATTATTAAAACACTAACAAATGAAAAACATCTATAGATGATCACACTTACCTATCCAATAATAAAAGACGGAAATAATAAAACTATAAACTTTCAATCAGGGTTACCGTTCGCCCGACTAAAGTCACAATTTGACCCTTTTTTAATGGTGTGTGACTTTTTGTGAGGCTATTTTTTGTCACCGACTTTTGCAACTTTTTTAATTTTTGGAACTTTCTACACTTTTTTTTGTAAAGTTTCTCACAAAAAACATTTAATTTCCAGTAAGTTATAAATAGCATACGACAATCAAATTTATTAAGCTTGAGTAACGCTGTTAGTATACATGAAATATGTATAGACGCATGTGTGTATGTATAATGCAACTGTACATCTTATAAAATATAATAAAAATGGATTGTAATGGGCTTTTTGATTTGCTCCAATTGTTTTTTTTTTTCGTTATGATTTTAATTAATAAAAATGCTAAAAAACGATGTACGTTTTTTTTTCTCAAAAGACTTTTTGTGCGACTTTATTTTTATAAAACAACTTTTTATGCGACTTTTCAAAAATTCTAGTGGTAACACTGCTTTCAATCAAAATGACAAATATCAAGCAATCTACCTGCATAATACCATTTCAATAGACACCATCCTAACGGACATAATTACCTGAACCCACCACCACTATTTATACAACAAATACCTAATACTATCTCCCCATTACAAATCAAAACCCGACTTGAAGATAATGTTATCACATCTAAAGCGATCGCTAGGCGTATCAAATAAACAGCCAGTGACTACGGTCTTCACCGAAAGGTATGACAACAGTATAGTATTTACTGGCGGAACAAATCCCATTAACTTAATACCAAACAATTATTGTTTATTAAAAATTGTTGCTTTAATTATTTTTTGTAGGGTACATAAAATATTCGAATGCCGTCTTTGTAAACTTTGTTTTGTTTATTTGCTTGTTTTAAGTGCATCGTTTTCTCATCAAACACTCATTAGAATTGTTTACATTTTGTGAGAGAATTACAAATTGTTCTTGTTTTTATTGCCTTTTTTCAAACAAAAGACAGCTGTTTTTTGTTTTGATTGCTTACGACAGTTTTTGTTTGTCAGATTATGGAGGAACACTATTATATTAAAAAAATATTTTCACATTGTTCAGCATTTTAAACTCAATTGTTCATATTTATTGCTTTAATTTTTTGCTGTCGTTATCAATTTTTAACCTTAAAATGTATTTCAAGGCAATAACGCACTGATATCAAATTTAGCTACAAAATATTTATTTTATTTGCTTTAACATTTTTTTTATGCTGAAGAATATTAGCGAAAAATATTTGCTTTATTTCCTTTCAAATCAAGAAAGTATTGTAATGTACGGCAAATACTTTTAAAAATGCATTAACTAACATTCTTTCTAATTTGTTGTTTTGCTTACAAATTACTTTTGATTTGTGGAGTGCCTCCCACATTCATAATATTTATAATTGGTTTAATTACTAACTCAAGTATATTTTTAAAAATACTAAAAAATATTTTTTCTTACTTTTACAGTAGTGGTCAAAACTATTGCAACAAAAATCATATTTTTTATTTGATTGCAAATACATTTTTTTTCTCTTCTGTTTCTTGTACTGAGTGAGTCTGACTGGATTTGAGCTCACCCTCTCTTGTTTATTAACATGCGCTTTAACAAACTTACGCAGCCACCAACACCAAAATACTCTTTGACTCCAGCGATATGTGAATAACTCTATCAATTGTTTCTTAAACATGCGCATGTGACCTGCTCAGCCATTCACACCAAACTGACTGCACTGTAACTCATAATTTGTTTACAAAGAAAAACCTTCAATCAAGCCCGTCTCGATTGCTTTCTCTACGTTTAAATCACGATTTTGTTATTCTACCGCACAGAAACTTTAACAATTTTATCCGCTGTTATAATATACAGACGCCTTTACAAGCACATTTTACCTGACCACACAGTAATTATGTATTTCGTTTTCTAGTAAAGTCTTCAGGAGGTATGAACGGCTCTTTTCTATTCTTATGCGCCTTTAAACTACTTAACCACCGCCGTTGGGAAATGAACTTATAATCTTTTCTTTTTGTTTTCTTCTTACACTACACTCATGCAATTAAAGTTTTTGCTATAATGGCTACGATAACATCACTTTTTTATCACAAACATGAAAAGCTTTTTAGATCTTATTTTCGTAAAAATTTGTAAAGCCTACGACTGACTACCCCACATAGTCGCACCATTTATTCACAAAAAAATCTGATGGAATTCTGTCCAAAATAGAAATATCACAAGAAAAAATGTGTTTAAGTGCCACGCTGTCACACTAGAAAGATGCAATTCAAAATACAACTCTGGCTTTAGGCAATAATAAGATGTTTTGACTGAAAATCATCTCAGATGAGGAACTACCGTTGAATACAAGTCGGTGTTAAGAACCGCACCTGTTGTTTGATTACGTATTGTAGTGGTTACTAATCGTAGCATTACTGATTTATCCTGCTTAATTTATTTTTTGCTTCATTTTTAAAATGTTTTATTATAAAAATATATTTTAATGAACAGTTTCGTATTCCACTGTATATATTTTTGCAAACTGATTAAAAAAAAATAAAGTTATTGTTACCGTATAAAATATTTTAACAGTGACGCTAAATTAAACATACTTCTTAATCACAATGTAAAAGACATACAAAAGTACTTTTATATACCCAAAGATAACAATTCGACAAACACTTTACTGTTGACAACAAAAATATTAACTTTTACTTTTTTTATCGATTGATTTTCCAAAAATTTAAAGCACAACGTTATCTTTTAAATTTTTTATTATCATCTACATATTTACAATTCACAAAATATTAATTTCCTCTCACCTTAACTATTTTGTTGACTTTTTCCAACACTGACAACCAAAAGTATAACGTAGGTGTTAGTCCGTCTGCTATAACAATTTGTTTTTGACTGGCTGACTGGTCTTTGTGTCAGCTTAAAGTGACAAACAATATCAACAAAGGCCAAAATACTAAAAACGATAACTCAACAAAACAATGCATTTTATTTTAAAAAGAAAGAAGCAAAAAAATATGCAACTAGAAGTACAAATATGAACGTATTTTTTTTTTTTTTTTAAATCACAAAAGATACAAAAAGAGCAAAAAGAAACCGGCGCCATAACTATTTTTTATCACTTTATTGCAAAAAGAAGAAAGACAATGTGAAAACTGGCAAAAATGAACTATAAAGTGCCCTATTGCTTTAAGTATTTATGGCGATACAAGAGACAAAACGGACGTAAGCCAATACAGGTTAAGTCTAAGGGTTCCGTAGCCGAAGTCCATTTGTTCTATGTCCTTAGCTTTAGAAATGTTCCTTTCAGAGCAGAAGTATTATTATAGCCACTACAAGAAACAAAATGAAATTAATTATTAAAGGGTGATGACCCCATAGAGATGATAATTGCACGTGTTTAGCTTTTTCATATTACAGTTATTGGCAAGCACTTAAAATTTACACCGACAAATATAAAAGCATAAAATGAAAAATTAAAGGGTGTCCCATACAAGCCGTGATTTTCACGTACAATGTCTTTAGAGCTTCATACGGAATTGAATGTTAAATTAACCTGCCCATAGAAGTCGTTATTTTGCAAAAATTACTTTATTTTTTAAACCTTTTCAAGGAGATACCTGAAACTGATACAAATTTTGCTTAACTTTTCTCCGCCTCAACAAGTATAAAATACTAAACTATAACTTTAAGAGTGCCCCCGCAGAAGATCTAGTCTTTTGTATATTTTCTTATATTGGAATAATAAAAACATACAATTTAAAATTAGAAGGTATGAGCTACGTATGGCCTACATGGCATGAAACCCTTCATATGTCAGCTCAACTAGCACTTGTAGGTTTAATTTACTACATCCTTACCTATGATTTGTCGAGCATTTTAGGTTTAATTTTATATTTTCTATTTTTTACCTTTATATCGGGAGTATTCTTATAAACTTAAAAATAATGAGTTACAGTACAAAACACGAAGATAAATTCAATTGCTTAATTCACAAAACCCCTTGTATCCGTGTATACTGTGTATTGTTCAATTCAAATACAATAGTGTATGCTTGTTGTTGGAAATTTTCATATGAAATTTCAATACACCAAAACACTTTTATTTTGCATGTTTTTGAAAAGTTGTATTGGTAATCGTGTTATCAACTACATGTGAATTCCATATCACATTGAGAAGAAAATAAACCAAAAACAATTTGTTTTATTTAGCATATCAAAAGTATACTTTTCGCAAAAATTTTGTTTTTTTCACTACTATTGTCTATTTTGCTTCCTGAAAACCTTCTTCTGAATACTTATTTTCTTCTTCATATTTGCTTTTTGATGTTTAATATACAAAATAAATTGATACAATAATACACTGCGTGTTCACAAGCATATAAACAGAAAGTGTATTCAATACAAAATACACCATACAGGATTTTGTGAACTAAGCAAATATCTAGAAAACAACTTAATTACGGGTATGAAATAAAAACTTTGGTGATATTCTAAGTTGTCTTTAAACTCTCTATTCTTTTATCTCGATATTACTTTTCTAACGAATTAAAAACTTTTTTTTGCCCTCTCTAAGGTAAGATTTGAAAATGTTCCAAATATAAGCTGTCGTTTAGGGTTTAAGAAACGAAAATTCCCAGGAGGGAATTCCCGGGAGACGTTATCCACAATTTCGCGGGAAAATTTGGGCTAAATTCCCGGGAAACGGAAAGTTCAAAATCATTAGCACTTTAAAAAAAATACACTGATTGTTTTCCAAATATTTTGGTTGTGACATTTAAAATTTTTCAAATATCCCGTTTCGTGTGATTTCTACGAAACGGGATATATTTTTTTTTGAAAATTTTGATGGTGGTGTAGATAGTAATCGATATGGAACACAAAAAAAATATTTTTCAAATCTTTGTATATCTATCTGTGTTAGCATCACGTAAAAACTGCTGGATGGATTAAAATAAAGTTTTGTTAAGAGGTCCCTTAGAACATTGGTTCAAATATAGAAACCTTTTTATTTTACACAAATATGTCATTTCGTAGAGAAACTAGTGTTACAAATGTGAAAGCACCCAATTTTACCGTTATAATGGTACTAAAACGGTTGTCAGTATATTTTATTTTCGTAGATGGAAAGTTTCTTACACTGTTTACAGAACTTTATAACAAATGTTTAAAACACATTTTTTTACATTTCAATTTTAAGATAATGGAAAATGATATATGGACGAAGTCGTGGGTACTGCTAGTACGATATAAAACAGAACTAAAGGTTACTAATTTGTTTAAAAGGGAGTTTAAGTTATTCGAAACACAAACATTATTATAACGTAGGGTTGCCAGACGGGCCTGATTTGGCCTGATTGTCAAGTTTTTTAATGCGCGTCAAGTGTCAAGTGAAAAGGTGATTTGTCAATGTTTTTGTAAGTTAATTTTTTTTTCTAAAATTTATTCTAGCTACATATGTAACAATACTTAAAAAAGTAAGTTTATATTTCTAAAAAAGACATCGAAAGATCATATTTTTACTATCAATACAACTAAGGACTAATATGATACATATTTTTTCTGTGCAATTATAATATAAAAAATATAGTTCTCTTTAGGTATGTACAATTGTAATAAAAGTGCCAACACTGATATTTACCCTATTACTCAACACTGGTAAATTGACAACATTAAACAGCTGAGTTGCAATACGTACGGGGGGTTTCCCCAGTAGTTGTGGTGGCCGGAAAGTGGAATTCGAAATAATATGCATGTCAAAAAATTGTTTTCGTTGCTACTATGGTTTGATCCAGGGCGAATTCATACCTGCTTTTTGCTCTCCTTTTTTTGATAATGTATTGTGAAAAAGCATTTAGTGTTCTAAATAATTTATATACCAAAGATAGGAATAGAATGTCCTTCGATCTAATAAAAGCCGAACTATTAATAAGAATAAATTTTAATGAGGACTGCAAAAACTTTCAAAATTTTTTAACAACACCCGATGGTAGAGAATTAATTAATTCTGTATCTAAGAATACAAAATATATGTGGCAAAAAAAATAGAACCTATATTTTTGTTCTTAAGATAGTACCTATATTTTTTTTAAATAACGCCTAAGTTCTCTCTAAAATATATAACAACTGAATTTTTACTCTTATATTGTTTTTTGTTTCTTTTACATTGTTTCTGTTATTTTTACTTTTTATGATATTTTTGTTTTTATTCTAATAATTTTTATGAAAAAAAAAAAAAATATAGTGTTTTTATTTGTCAAGTTTTTTTTTCAAAATCAAGTTTTTTTTTTGGGCAATGTCAAGTTTTTTGGCTAATTGGATCTGGCAAGCCTATTATAACGCATTGTTGACGACAATAAATCCTACCTCAGTAGAAAGTAAAAGGGCTTCCTTTATTGTTGGAAATTTTGCAACGAAAACAAGCAACAGCATGTCTAGTGAATTGTTAAATGCAGTTTTCAAATTACATATTTCAAAAAATGAATAATTAAATACTTTTTCAGTACGAATGTGCATTCATATGTCTTGTCACCTGAATTGTTTTTAAGTCTTACAAACTGTTGAAACTATTACATAACAATTATTTTTATTGTTTGTTTATATTTTAATTAAACTATGAATTTTTTAAAATTATTTCATTAAATAAACTTGTTTTCTTTAAAAATTGATTTTTTCTCGGGAATGCCGGGAATCTCGGGAATGCCGAAAATGAGATAATTTTTTTCCGTTTCCCGGGAAATAAAATATTACGGGAAATCCCAAGCTCTACTCTCGTTACATAGTTGATCTCACTCGAAATAAATTTTTTTACGTTGAAAAACGTGACAAAAAATTATAAAACAATAAAAAAAATGTATGTTTTACAACTGGACACAAAAGTATTTTAAATAAATGAGTAAAAGAGGCTTGTAACTTTTATTTTTGAAAAAGTGATTTATATCGTTGAGGGATACGTCTTTTATTGTTCCGTAAGAATGTTTCAAGTGTTTATTTCACATTTTAAAGACCTTATGATCTGCTGAACACAAAAAAATAATAATATTCATATCTAAAATACTATACGAGGGCTGCTATATATATTTCTGGCCTGGCAACACTGAGTGCTGCCAAGTGCAATCTGACATTTCCATTGGAAAGTTTGTCATTTTTAAGCATAACAGGACTCAAAACGTTTTACGTACGACCATTATTTGTGTTGTTTACAGTGACTTGAAAAAATTAATATAGAAAAAAATGGAATTAACTCGTGAACATTTTCGTGCCATAATTTTTCACAACTTTCGACGTGGATTATCACGACAAAAGTGCATTGATGAACTTAAATCTTTGTATAGCGATGAAGTACCATCCTATAGCACTGCGAAAAATTGGTATAGTGAATTTAATCGTGGCCGAAGCTCGCTCAAAGACGAATTCCGTGCAGGTCGTCCAAAAACGGCTGTTGTGCCAGAGAACATTGATGCCGTGCGTGAACTCATAATGCAAGATCGACATGCGACATACCGAGAGATAGAGATGTCCTTGGATATTTCTTCCACCAGCATACATTCGATACTGCATGAACACCTGGCCGCAAAAAAGGTTTGTTCTCGTTGGATCCCGCACAATTTGAAAGTCGCTCAAAAAAAGGCTCGTGTCGATTGGTGCAAAGAAATGTTGCAAAAATACAATTGCGATGCTTCAAAAGACGTTTATAAGATCGTCACAGATGATGAATCATGGATCTATGCGTATGAGCCCAAAACGAAACAACAATCGACCGTGTGGGTCTTCAAAGACGAGCAAAATCCAACGAAAGTTGTTCGTGGAAGAAGCACTTCGAAGCAAATGGTCGCCTGTTTCTTCGGCAAAACTGGTCATGTGGCGACTGTTCCGCTTGAGCAACGTAGGAAGGTCACTTCTGAGTGGTACAATATAATTTGTTTGCCTGAAGTCATCGGAGAAATTCGAAAAACAAACAAGACAAGACGAATCATCTTTCACCATGACAATGCGAGCTCTCACACATCGGCTCAAACCAGAGCGTTTTTGACCGGCCAAAACGTCGAATTAATGGGTCAACCGCCGTACAGCACTGACTTGGCACCTAATGACTTCTTTTTGTTTCCGCACATCAAGAAAAAAAAGCTTGGTCAACGATTTTCGTCGCCAGAAGAAGCTGTTGAAGTGTTCAAAATCCATGTTTTAGAGGTGTCTCAATCGGAGTGGAAAAAGTGCTTCGACAACTGGTTTGAGCGCATTCAAAAGTGTATAAATCATGCATTTTCACTATTAGGCCAGAAATATATAGAGCAGCCCTCGTATGTATTTGGGTAGCGATACCTATTAAAAAATAATAATAAAAAATAAATTTGGTTGTACAATAGTTATTCATACCCAAAATTAGTACCTCTTCATTTATATGGGTTACGGTTACTACAACAAGACACGTATTACAATGATGGTTAAAAACAAACAAGGGGTATTTTCGCTTAACCTTTTCTTTAAAAGGAAAAAAAAAACATTTTATCTGCATGCATATTGTTATCACATCCTGTATTAAATATTTATAATACATCTAAAGGGTTGTTTAAATAGAACTTTGTTTTACAATTGTGACAACACCAACAACATGATAGCTTTGACATTTATTTTTCTGTTCTGTTCGTAGTAGATGCATTCGCAATTGAGCCTCTTATTTTGAAAGTGACATAAGTCACTTTGCTTTTAAACTGATACACATATTCAGAGAATTGTGTTCTAAAGATTTTAAAAGTATTGAGGCTAAATTTCGAGAAGTCTTACTTGCACTTCAATCACAGGGTACTTATTCCCCAATTAAAACTTCTGTCAACATAAAATCGTAGCAGATCTTAACATTTAAAATTTTTTTATTTTTTTTTTTTTGAAAAAGTGATTTATGCCACCTGTAAAATAAAGAGCTCAATTGTTACAATGAATTCAATTTTGCTTGAAATTCGCATTAAAATATATAAAATTCAGTATAAAAATTCATTTTGGAACAACCCGCTATTTTTTTTTTTTTTTGAAAAATCATTTTTTCAGACGAAGCCCAATTTTACTTTTATGTCAGCAAGCAAAATTGGCACATAAAGGCTTCCTAAAGCGAATGTTGAGAATTCTTTGCAAGCTCAACATGTTACTGTATGACGAGCTATGTGGTGTGGAGGCGTGGTTTTCCGAACATGATGATGGAAATGCGGTAACTTGATTAAAGTGATTAAAAACTTTGATGAAAGAATTGACTTCTGTCAGCGTAGCCGTGGTACACATATGCCAGATATTATTTTTCATTCATAATTCCCTAAATTTTCTCTTTGTAATACAATACAAGTCTTAGAAAACAAATTTGTTGTTAAAAAGCCCTTTACCAATGAAAGCAATGAAAATCCCAGATATATTTTTTTCACTTTTGGACGTCATGTTACTCTAAACATGTAAACGACGACGGAACATCGTATTAGAAAACATTAAATATTATAAAATTTTGGACAACATGAAAGGAATCTTAGATTGTAACAAGAAAATTTACTACACACGGAGCAACATTAAGTGGAACATGCTCATGTTTCTTCAGTGTTTCCTCTTGTGCATCTAGTATTCAATATAAAGCCATACAAAACTCAATGCATTTAGTTTGATTTTAAGTAAGCGTTTGCCAACGTTTGTTAGTTCTAAAACAAAAATAAAAAATTTTCAAATCTTTTCAATAAAAATCTGTTGCCTTTCAAATAATTTTTCGTCTTAAAATGCTGCCACTGGAATTTTCAATGTAAACCCGTTAATGACCTTTTTAATTTCAATAGTCAAATAAATTATTACTTTCATTTAATAAAAAAATATTAATCTTTATCCAAAAAAAACTATGCGGTCTCTGCAAAAGTAGGGTACATGACAAAATAGTTTAAGCACGAATTCACAACACCGTCCTACTCACATTTTAATCTGCAATATTTGTACTTTGGTTTATGAGGTTGTTTTCTTTAGTAGTAGTTGTTGTTGTTTTTTTTTAACAAATATTTCCTATTGATTTTTAGTGGTAAGAATTTTATTTTCTGAAATTCCAAATCAATTTTTTTTGTTTGTTTATGAGCAACTAATTGCACTTTAAACCGTTAAACCCACAACACAGAAATTCACTTTAATTGTTGACTGGAATCTTATTTAATTTCCTGTTGTTCTTAGTCTTGGCAAAGTTTCATAAATTAGCTATTTCCTTTGATTATCACTAAGTTGTGGTATTTTAATTGATTTACTGCACACTTTAACTCACTTATTTTTTTTATTAAATTTACAACGTTAGCACAACTTTACGAGAATACGAAACTACAATTTGATTTCTTGTTCGATTTAATCAACACAAAGTGAACTTTTTTAACTTTAAATTTTCCACTAGATGATTTTTTAAAATTAATTATTTTACTTCTTCCAGCCTTTGCAGTTTGATCTACAATGAAATTTTAATCGCACAGTTAAGAAACAAACTTATTTTTCACTTGTTGCACCAAATGCAAACAACAACAAACTGTTGCTGCTCGTTCCCAGTCACCAGTGTGATATCTTCGTTTGAGAAACTTTATTTACTTTTTTCATTTTTGTATTTTGTTTTTTTAATTTTTTCATCGTTCCCCATTGGATTCCAAATAAATAGCAGAACTCTGATATGGTCATGTGTACGAGACATCCAAATACAAACATTGCACTAGACAAGCCATAGAAAATAAAATAAAAACAACAAACAAAACGAACAAAAGCACTCACATAACAGGTCGTCATCATTTAACATTAACGCAGTAAACACTGCTAGAGAACAAATACTTTTGTATGAAGTTTGTAGATTAAGGTGACCAACTAAAATTTATTTGAAACATTTTTAGTAAAAATTTTGCTGTAAATTGTAATTTTACGAATTTCTTGTTAACATATTTTTATAGTTGTTAGTTTGTGAAATGTTATTAATTTAACTGCTTTTGCATTACAAATATCATCAATTGCGGAGTTTGTTATATCCAGCAATAAGTAAAAGAACAGTCTAGCCAGTTCTTAAAATTGCTACTCGATTGGAAAAAAAATTTTATTTATAATTTTTTATAATTAGAAAAAAAAAACAAAAGTTGGCATAAAAATTATGTACAACAGCTAAGTTGTTAATTTGATTTGGCACATTGTGTGTTACATATTTTAATTATACTTTTTGTATAATGTTACCAACTTTACCATTCTTCATCGTGCACTATCTTAGGTGATTTGAAAACATTAGATTATTTAACTTTTAAAATGTTTATATTTTTAGAAGTCTTACAATAAAAACTAAAACAGTGCTTGGTTGTGAATTGAACAAGTGTTTGTGCAATATACGGCATTTACACTATGCAATTTTTTAAGAAACTAGAATGAATTTTTTTTTTTTAATAAAGCATATCGCAGCAACTTAAATCGAGAATTGAAAAAAAAAATAGCATAGTGTAAATCTGGACATAGAATAATTTTTAAATGGTTTTGAAAAATATCATATCTTTCAGAAGTGTTGTTCAATTTTTGTATGATAATGAGCTGTATTATGATAAACTGATCAAAATTTTTGCATGAAAAAAAAAGAAAACACCATTAGATAAAATTAAAAACCAAATTACATTAAAAAAATTTTATCAGGAAGTAAGCAGAGGGTTAAATATTAGAATAATGAAGGGGAAAGTCAATAAATGAGATAAATTAATTTTTTAGTTACAAGTTTTTAGCACTGCTCTTGCAAAACCTGAACAAGAAGAATTGTTCTTTATTTAATCCAGTAAGGGCTAGAAACAAGAAATTAATGTTCTGCTGTCACTTTGATTTAATCTCTCTGGTGTAAGACATATGACAAAAACATATTCATCCTGCATCACGATGTACTTTTATTTAAGTGACTGCGTGCTAGCCGCTTCGAGTTCGACTTTAATCAGATGAATTTTTAGATCATTGTTAATTTTAATTGTTTAAAAGTTTAAATATAAGTGGTCCCCATAACTAAATCCCATAATACCTACGAATTATTAAGTAGAATTCTGCAATCTTAGATAATGATAGACTTTTCGCTACTTTATTTATTTGTTAATTGTATATTAATTTCAATGACGGCAACTTTTAAAAGAATAAGTTTTATTTTAATTAATTGCTGGAGAACCACAATCTAAATTTTGTTGGTATGTTTTATTTTTTTTCCACTACAAATGATGTGATTTCTCGGTAATTTATATAGCATTTTCAGTTAAAATTAAAGCTTTTTCAAAACAAACGAAACCTTTTTCAAAATAAACGAAACCTTTTTTTAAATAAAAATCTTTTCAGAATAAATTAAACTTTATTCAAATTCAATTAAACATTTTTCAAATTAAATTAAACAAGAAAAAAATACTCGTAAAACATATTCATTTTTAATTAATATCCACATATTCATCTTAATATAATCAAGAATTTGTCCCCTAACTACTTTAGGAATTGTCATGATCATATCCATAACATAGTGCGCACAATCGTTTTGATTAATTTGTGCGACACTTTTCTCAATTACACTTACTCTGTGGTAATGTAACTTAATAATGATCGGGCGTGGAATTTTATTTTTTTCCCTAAGAAATATTTTAAAACGGGCTGAATTTACAGTGAAAAGGGAAAAAACTTTAAGGTAAACAAAACCAGCATTATTTATAGCAGCAATTAAAGTAACGTTTCTTCCCCTTGCGGTTGGCACAATAACATGAGCTCTATCACCTACCTTAGCACGTACTTGTGAACGCCGTAAGTTTAAGCTTAATCCGCACTCATCTATAAAATCATCTTTTCTTTTTGTTAAGGAGACTACATTGCAAATTCTGGGGCATACTGTCGACGGTTTTCAATAGTCGCTGCGTTATTCATACGGTCCATTGCGATTGAAGCCATTTTCAGCGATATTTAGAGTTCTTTTAAGCCGTTGAAAATTGTAGACAATGCAAGCGTTACATTAAATTGTTCAAATAATTTTTTGCGAATATATTTTAAAGTTATTCCCGGCTCACCCACAATCATGTCAATTTTTTCCAGGAATTGGGGACTTCATTTTTTTGCCTATTTTTTCCACAAGGAAGTTCCATTAGTTCGCAGTCATTTTTTTATACCGCGAAATAATAGTTTTAGTGGTGTTTATATTTACAGACGTTATACGAGATACTTCCGCGATGGTATTCCCCTCCTCAAATAATTTTATAATCATTAGTTTCACATTTTTTAAAATGGTAGTATATTTTCCTCTACTTCTTATTGTTCACTCATTTTCAACTTTTGACTTTAATGTGCAATTAATACTACTTTTATATTCAATTGCATTGACCCCTATCAAGTAAAGAAATTAATCCAACCGTTATCAGATATCAACAACAATAGTTCATTTACAGTAATCGTTAAAAAAATGGCAAATCAAAAAAAAAAAAAAAAATTAAAACAAAATATGACAAACCTACAAATTTTAGAACAGGTTTAATTTAATTTGAAAAATGTTATTTTGAATTTAAATAAAGTTTAATTTCTTCTGAAAAGATTTTCATTTATTTTAAAATGGTTTCGTTTATTTTGAAAAAGGTTTCGTTTATTTTGAAAAAGGTTTAAGTTAAACTAAAAATGCTATACAAAACCACGGTCAGTGCTCTGAAGGAGCTACAATGAAAGTAAAATTTGATTCAGTTCTTTAGAAATTGCCTTAAAGTCACACTTAGTTTAGATTTTGCACTGACCTCCGCTATAAATTAATGCTTATGTGCTCTCTTGTGATTCCTAATTAGGTGTCACATTGTAATATAATTCGTGCCAAGAAAGTTTTATTAATTTTTTCTTCTCTATGGTCACCTTAATGTAAACGTTATCATCACCTTTCTCTCACGTCAATTGCATTGAAAAATAAAAAAAATACAAAAAGCAAAGAAAAACAATTTCATTTTCATTTTCAATTACAAAGTTCATTTTTCAGCGATGACTTTGAAAAAAAAAAAAAAAAAAAAATTAAATAATGAAACAACAAAAAATGCGAATGACTATCAAGGAAGAGTCGCGAACAGTGGTTGGCAAGAGCTAAATAGATGAAAAACTATTTTTGTTTGTAAAATTTATTTATTTGGTTGATTTTAAATTAAATTTCTTGGGATATGTAACAAATCAAAAAGAATTTATTAGTTAATTAATCTATAAATTTTTGTAATAAATAGTTTTTTAATAGTTTCAATCAGGTAATTTGAAAATTAAATAGTTTTGTTAATATTCATTAATCTTCATTAATTATTTAATTTTTATTTTTTTTTCGTTCCTTAGTAGCTTTGCAACAATATAAAAAATTCATAAAGTACAATGTTGTTAGGATTTGGCAAAAGCTATCTATAATTTTTCGCCAAAATTTTGGTTAAATTCCCGGGAAACGGGAAGTTCAAAAAATACACTAATTGTTTTTCAAATATTTTAAAATTTGCAAATATCTCATTTCGTGTGACTTCTTTGATTTCGGTTCAGATTGTAATCGATATGGAATACAAAATACTTATTTTTAGAATTCTCGCCAGTGTGTCGGTCTGCCTGTCTGTCGGTGTTCGCATCACGTAAAAACTATTGAATGGATTTTAATAAAATTTTGTGAGGAGGTCCCTTAGAACATTGGTTTAAATATAAAACACTTCTTATTTCACAAAAATATGTCAGTTCGTAGAGAAACTAGAGATACCAATGTGAAGTCAACAATTTTTATTCATATAATGGTACTAGAACAGTGGTCAGTACATTTTATTTTCGTAGATGGAAAGGTTTTAACACTGTTTACAGAACTCTACAACAAATGTTTAAAAACACATTTTTCTAAATTTTAGTTTTAAGACAATTAGAAATGATTCGCGGACGAAATCGTGGAGCTAAAAGTTACTAATTTGTTTTAAAAGGAATTTGAATTATTCGAAGCCACTAGCATTTGAAACACGAACAAGGATAATTTTTATAGCGCATTGTTGACGACAACAAAACCTGCCTCAGGAAAAAGTGAAAGGGTTTTTCTATTGTTGAAAATTTTGCAACGAAGACAAGCAAAATTGTTAACTGTAGTTCTAAAATCATATTTTTTTTCAAAAAACACTTAATAAAGTACTTTTTCAGTACTTTTATCTTTGTTATCTCTTTTTATATAGTACAAATGTACATATCGTTACTTTAATACAGAAAGGGCCTAACTATCGTTTATCCTTCGTTACAGGAAGAGGAAAAATCTTGATAAAAAGAACAGTTTTGTCGTTGGAAATTTTTTATTAACGCATTGTGTTATTAAATTCTCTAAGCGATTTAATACTGTTACAAGTTCTTTAATCGAGACCTGTATAAAATTTGAATTAAAAAAAAAAAACAAAAAAGAAAACAGGTAAGTTTCTCTCTATATTAAGGCAACGAATGTATGTCTTGTCATCTGAGTTGCTTTTAAGTTTTATAAACTGTTAAAACTATTATTTAATAATAATTTGTATTGCTTGTTTATGTTTAAAGAAGACTATGAATTTTTTAATATTATTTCATATAATAAACTTGTTTTCTTCAAGAATTGCTTTTTTCCGGGAATACCGGGAAATTCCGGGAATGCGATAATCTTTTCCCGTTTCCCGTTGTTCTTATTTTTATTCCTACAAAAAGTATATTCAACAAAGCATTTTACACCAAAATGTATTTATTTATCTTCTTTGCCTTTGAATTTGATTATAAGTAGCTGTGCACTAACACTTCTTTTGCTTTATAATTTTAAGTCATTAAAAACCTTAAGTTACTTTAACACCCCAACCAAATAGATATTAGAAAAATTTGCGAGAATAACGGTCTATCCATGCCTTGAACGGATCAACGGAAAATTTTACTCAGTTTAGATTATTTCTTTTTTATGGTCAAACTGGGTTAGGGTTTTCATCTCACTCGTCAATATCCAACACTTACGAAATCGTAGGTGTCCTTTTTTCTACTCTGAAGCTTCTTTCAGTAAAGAGCCACCCCCAATTTTGAGATATAGAGGAGGCAACCTAGTTCAGTCAACGATATATAATTAAAGAAGTCCAACTGCACTAAATTTAAATATTCGACTGATATTCATAGTTTTATTATTTGCACCTAAGATATTGCAACTCCCAACATAAAATAGAACCAGAATTTGCTGCAGTAATAGCACGAATTCATAAAAAATATTTTTCTAAAACTTGCTTAAAGACTTGTTCAACAGCATAGTATTTTCACAAAAGAAAGTGTGTCTTAAATATTTGTTGTACTTTTTACAACGAGTAATGACCAACTTTGTAATGCGTTCATAATTATGAACGCGACCACTGACCTAGAAGATCAAACTGATTACAAGCAAATATTTATTTATTCTCTGTTATTAAATCCACAGGGTTGCCAGGATTTTAACTAATTAATTTTTTATAGTGATTTTTTTTGTGGTTGTGTTTTTTTGTTCGTTTTGTTTTTATTTTTGTTTTTGCAACCAGTTTAGCACTTTTTCAATAAAATTTAGTGTTAATGAAGCCAGTAGTTTCTTAATCGATTACGTATTATATGGTTACACATAAAAATACAATCTGATGAGTCATATTTTGCGGTGTATATCTTGATTTTTTTTTTTTTTTTATTAAATTACATTGTCAGTAATTGTTAGTCGCAACTATTTTTTCGCTAATTTTGCAAACCAATAAATTTTGATCAAGTGCAAACGTGGAATTCTGTTTCAATTAATAGAACACAGATTTATTACATTAAGCATTTTAAGTTTTTTTATGGTTCCATTTTAATAATGCGAAATATATTACAATGATCAAATAATTATAGGGGCAAAATAATGGTATATCGTCGCAGGTTGACACCTCTTAACTAGCAAAAAAATTTAATCTGGTTATTATTATTTTTAATGAAAAATTATTTCAGTAGCTTTGTTTTCTTTACATCATCCCTTCATTACAAAAAGTTGAAAAGGGGTATATAAGGTGTTTTTTTTTTTAATAAAATTATAAAACTAACAGTGGCATTTGCTGTTCCAACAATGGCAGCATGTTAATGAAATACGATCTTTAATAGTCTATAACAACGGTTCTCAAAGGGGGGTCCGTACCAACCATCCAAGGGGTCCGCATGAAGAACCGAAAAAACAGTGTTTTCAAAAATAATAAAAGTTTTATTTTGAACTTGGGCTTCAGGGGGGTCCGCGAAAAAAAATTAGTTTACTAGGGGTCCGTGAGCAGGAATTTGATGAGAACCCCTGGTCTATAATATTCAAATTTATTGACGTTATTCCAAGCCTATGAAAAGAACACCAAATATTTTTCAATTTGCGTAATTCTTGTATGTGCAAAAGTGACAAATAAAGAAGTTATTTTTGTGAGAGGACGTGGCGTAAGGAAGAAGCTCAATTGTAGAAGTGTTTCCATAACATAGACTGTGGCCGTTAGGAACAAAGGTAATGTTGAAAAATAATGGTAACAAACATATGTCGAAATAAATTTGGCAGTCTTTGCTGAATAAAACACGTAATTCTTAAATAAGCCTGTGCCGAATTTTAAACGTTGCACTTTTATAGTTCTTAAGTATATTAAATAATTACCATTCACTCTGGCCCGTACGAAAATGGAAATAGCAAAAGGTATCGCTAATGAGTAGGGTTGGAATTTCCTGGAATTTTTTATTTCCCGGAAAACGGAAAGAAATTTTTTTCATTCCCTGGAATTCCCAGTATTCCCGGGAAAGAAGCAATTCTTGAAGAAAACAAGTCGATTTAAGAAATAACACAAAAAATCCACAGCTTTGTTAAAATATAGACAAACAATAAAAATAATTGCTAATTAAAAGTATTAACAGTTTATAAAACTTAAAAACACTTCAGGTGACAAAACAAACACATTAGCATTTGTACATGTACTAAGCGAGAGATAATAAAGATTCAAATCGGTTAAAAACTATTTTATTAATTAGTTTTTAAAAACTGCATTTAACAATTCACTAGATATACTTTTGTTTGTTTTTGTTTTCGTACCAAAATTTCCAACAATAGATAAACCCCTTTCACTTTCTTCTGAGGTAGATTTTGATGTCAACAATGCGTTATAGAGATTATCAAAATTCTTTTTAAACAAATTAGTAGCTTCTGTTTTATATTTTACAAGCAGTGCTCACGACTTCGTCCGCGTGTCAATTACAATTTTTTAAAATTTAAAAAATATTTATTGTAGAGATCTGCAAAAAGTGTTAAAAATTTTTAATGTATAAAAATAAAATGTGCTGACAATTGATTTAATGCCATTATACAGATAAAAATGGGTGACTTTACATTTGTGCATATATTTTCTCTACAAAATAACAAATTTTTATGAAACAAAATGTATTCTTTATTTGAACCAAGGTTCTAAAGGACTTCCACACAAAATTGTATCCAAATCCATCCAGCAGTTTTTACGTGATGTGAACACAGACCGACAAAATTCCAAAAATAGGTGTTTTGTATTCCATATCGATTACTATCTAAGCCAACACAAACATTATCAAAAAGTATTTAATGTTCAGAAATGACCCCAGTACTGTTTTATTATATGTATAGATGTATGCAGTAGAAGTGTCACGAATATTTTAAGTTGTCACAATAAAAATATTTAAAAAAAAAATCAGTGTATTTATTGAAAGTATTATAATTTTAAACTTCCCGTTTCCCAAAAATTTAGCCAAAATTTTTCCGGGAAATCGTGGATAGCTTTTCCCAAATCGTATTTATGAGTCAACCCCATTCTTTTAAAACGATTTTTCTTACCGTTGACTTCCCTTAAATTATAAACAGAAATTAATTTTCATTTTTTCATTGTTTATTTTTCATCTCATATTTTTATTTTAAACTTTATTAAAATCTGCAAGCCCAAGGGTCTATCCATATTTTTTGGGTTCTATTTAAATCAGTACGGTCCTATAAAAACGCCCGTTTTTTCTCCTTTTTTTTCTTCCTCACCAAGTTCAGAAAAAAGGCTTCGTTACATCCTCTAGACAAATAAATCGCCCTATTTTAATCAATTTAAATTTAAATCTTTCTAGCTGTACAAGGCTTAACTTTTTATATTCTTGAATCCATAATTTATTACAGACATATCCTATTGGTTCTTTTTAATAGAGATGTTTTGAATTTTATTAAAATTGATTTAAATATTTAGCCGTGATTGACGCATAAATAATGGCAACTGAGGTGGCAAACCAAGAAAAAAATTTAATCTGTCATTCATTACACAACCAAAATTATGCTCACCCTTCTCTTTTTATTTTAATTTGTGACTATTAATTGAAACATAACAGATGGAAACTGTTTTTCGATTTGTAAAGCGATTCTTGGTCGTTTATGAACTATAAACTAAATAAATAATAACTAAATAAATAATATTTTCATTCAGTATAATGGTTGTTGTTTTAGCATTGCATTTTTATTCATTTGGCTTCGATGTCTCTATTTCATTGGTGGTGAAAATTATATTTTGATCTATAGCTCACCACAAAATATCAGTTTTTTGTTTAATATTTTGCGGTTTCTTTATTTATTGTTTAGACAAAACAAAATTAATTATAATATGATACCTGAATAATTGGATTATATTTCATACGTGTTTCTAGTTTTTTCTTGTATTTTTTTTCTTATTTATAACTACGATTTCTAGCAATTAAAGTAAATTAGGAAAAAAAAAATATTCTCTCCTAAATATTTTTTTAATTAAAAAAAAATTACATTTCAGTTCATATTTAATGAATATTAGAAAACTTTTCTCAAATAAAATGAAAGAAAATCCGCTGGACTATTGTTGTTATTTGATATAATCCTTTAAATCTTAAAAAGACAATGGTATGTTGGTTACCTTTACCGGCGCACAGTTTTTTAGTTTTTAATTTAAAATTATTTTTCCACAAAAAATTGTCTATTTCGGAAGGCTACATACATGTTTTTTAAGTGTATTGTAAGCCGGGAAGCGCACTTCTTAAAAATTAAAAAAAAATTGTATTACAAAAGCAGCCAATAGCAAAAAGTTGTACAAAAATGAATCTATAAATTAAAGGGCGTCCCCATAGGTGACGTAAATTTACTTATATGTGCCTATATTTTAAACCGTTATAGACAACAGCTTGAAAATTAGACAGGATGTCGATTATATTATATAGATAGTTAAATTTTACAAGAAACCTTAATTGCTAAGTCCGCTATAACAAGTAGCAAAGTTAAAATTAAAAATTAAAGGGTGTCCCTATAGCTGATGTAATTTGACCTATATGGCCCTATCTTTAAAATCGTTACAAACAAACTCTTGAAAATTAGACAGAATGTCCACTACTATATCAAGTATCATTACAAGTATAAATATTTAAAACTAGAAATTAAAGGGTTCTCTAATGGTTGTTATTTGATACCGTTATAGACTAACAGCTAAAATATACAAAGAACCTGTATTGCTAAGTCCGCTATAACAACAAGTATAAAATTTGAACGGCCCTATCGCTTGAACCGTTGTATACAAGCATTTGAAAATTGAACAGAATGCCCACTGCTTTGTCTGACACATTAAGAAGTATAAATATTTAAAAATAAAAATTAAAGGGTGCCCTTAAGTTTGTAGTTTGATGTATATGGCCAATCTTTTGAACAGTTATAGAAAAACGCTTAGAATTTAAACAAATTTTGTTATACTGTGTCAGCAATAAAAAGTGTAAAAAATAAATAAATTTTAAAAAAATCTGCTAGAAGTATGAAGCTAGACCAGGGTAGAACAAAATATAAAATGTTAAATTTTTAACGCTAAATTTCGCCAGACTATAAAAGATAATCCATTAGACTTGTCTAGTTCAAAAACGAACTAGTTCATTTAAACGATTTCATCGATTGAACTAACTGAACTAGTTCATACTTTTAATTACACCTAGTTCATTTTTGAACTATAATTTGTATTTGAACTTCCAAACAAGATGAACTAGAATCCATGTCTGTGATTCCTTGTTGACTATTTCGGACATGAAATAAGTGCTGCCACGCATTTGATTAAACATTCGTTTTGGCAATGATACGGTGTTGTTGTCATATTTTAATAATAACTTAAATAGCTTCGAACTAAAGAAAGCATTTGAACTTGAAGCTGAAAAGTATGAACAATACGTCAACATTTTAACTAAGAGAGATTTTGAACTAAAGAAAGCCTTTGAACTAAAATTTGAACTAGTTAATTTTCAAACTTTGAACTAAAAAGAGCGATCACTAAATTGAACTATATGGCACAAGTCTATAATCCACACTCATTTAGCAAAGTTCTCTAAGGACTTGAACAGGGCTATTGCCAGAATTTAGTTCTTCATACTTTACTTTCTTCTGTGCAGGTTGTACGGTTTTGTTGTTGTTGTTTATTTTGTCCAAATAATAAAAAAAAATTTAAATCGGAAAGGAGATTTTATATTTCTAAGTATGAGTATTTTAACAGCACTCTACCAAATTAGTTTTTTATTTAATTTTTAAACTTAAGTTTTAAATTGTTCCTTTAGCCATTTATAGTTCTGGTTAAACTAGACAACGTTTTTAGAAACAGCAATTTTATTTTTATACTTTTCTTTAAAAAGTTTTGAGCTAAATGCATATTTATAAAACTATGCGTTTGTCTTGCAGCCATCTTTGAAAAAACGGACAGCATGCGAAAGAGTGTCTGGGAAATAATTGTTATTAAAAACTTAGAACCGCCACATAATGAAATACATATGTGTTACAGAAGAAGTGTCTTAGTATTGTCCACAACAAAGGAAACAAAATATTTCTAGCAGAAAGTTTAGAGTTAAGGCTTCTTTAGTACGCGTATTTTATACGATGTATGGCCTGTACACTTAGCAAACATCGCTATCGTCGGCAAAAATTGAGAGTATGAGAGAGAGAGAGAGAGAGTATTAAAAAACTTGATCAGTTAAGGATGCTGGATGTACTGTCTGTCTAATGAAAACCCCTTCGAATGACTGAATCGTTATAAAATTTAAATGTTGGGATATGCCAACCCTCTCTATGTATTGTTTACTCAGTGTAAATCAGAAAGTTTGAAGATCAAGCTTTATTGGACTAGTTTTATTTTAAGTAAACAGTGACCAGGGTACGAAAACAAATAAAACAAAACGTTTTTTTTTTTGGTCTTTATAGTGAGTTAATCAAATAAAAACAAAAATTATGAGAATAATATTGCCATTTAGTTTAGTATTATATGTGGGCAGTGAGAAAAGAAAAATAATAAAAACAAAATGAAAAAATTTTGTGAAAAACCATTCATAAACGATTGCTTATTGATTTGCTCATTAACGATTGAAAAGAAAGACTTATTTCTTAGAAAGCTGCACAAGGCCTTCGTACGATTGTGTTGGTGTATCAAAGCAAGTATTAATTCCATAATTTATGCGAAAGAAAATAAGTTAACTATAACCTAGAAGTCCAAAAAACGTTGCACAGATCAAAAATTAGCTTAAAGTGAACACAAGAGAATTATCTTTTGGGACAACCTTTCAACATAATTTCCAAATGGGCTATTAATTTAGCAGAAAACATATTCAAGTATATTCAAGGATATTTTGTTCTTTAAAAGGATGCTATCAGGAAATTTTATGTCTCATGCATTAGTACTTTCATTACGATGTGCCTAAATCGTTTCTAGGGGTGACTTTGCCCTCCCCTGACATATTTTTCTCTGCCAATATGATTAGTTTTAATTAAGATAATGAAAATAATTATCTTTGTGCTTCTCACTTTTTATCAGATTGCGTGATAAATGCCTTTTACTTTTTGTCTTTAAGAAACACTTTCTGTTAAGTATTCAACTATATTTATTATTAGTTTTGCCTGCCTAATGGCGATTTTAAATTTTGCACAATTTTTTTTATCGTGTGTTTTGCTTTCCCAAAACGGATGAAAATAGTAAAAGTGCCTGTCATTACCTTAATTGAGTTTTAAGTGTTGACGTTTATTTACCAATTAAATGATCATATGTATGTACATTGACGTGAAATGACGTCTTTTTAATTTTACCTCTTTATTTTGGGAAAGAGTGTATTAAAATAACTTTCATTTTTAACAGATTTGCAATAGCGGATGTATAAAACTTGTTAACGACAGATTAAAAACGTTAAAATAATTTTTCAATGCTTGAAAATCCTGTTCAAATAATTTTCAAATGTCTAGGTCTTTTTTTATACCATTTTTTAAAAGTTATGGTAAGAAAGCAAACATAAAAAACTCTATCAAGAAGTCTTTAGCCGAAACTGTGCATAGACTTTATTCATAAGTCAGGATATATTGTTGCTATTGACTATTTTTTAACTTAAAAATTACATGTTACATTTTACTGCTTTCCTGGTGAAGTACCACGCCTTCGGTTAAGTTAAAGAATAATGTCGATTTCATGTAGGGCCAAAGCCCCTAGAGGCCAACTTGTGTCATTCTAATTGCTTTTTCTCTTACTGCCCCAGATTTTTTTTATTTTAACCTTTTAATAAGTTCTAACATAATTCGGATCTGTAGATTCGGAAAGAAAAAAGGAAAGAGACAATGGTCAGTAATTCCATAAACATCCACATGTTTACCACGATAATTGTGACCCGTTAAGATCATTATAACTCTTAAAATACTTCTCCTCATGTCTAAGATTTTTTTTGCTTTAGTAAGGTTTCTATTCCATCGCTCAGTTCATTTACTCATTAAGTTTTTTATGGATTACCACAAAAAATTACCGGTATTTTACCAGTGGCAGTCAATGTACGGTCCAAAACATGAGATTTTGGCACCGTCTTTTTAAAACCACATATCAACTAGATACAATTTTCCATTTTGGGTGGAGAGAGTCACGGTACTTTGCTTCATTGACTGTGACATTGCAAATTCAATGGTCCACAAACTGCACTTAACCGTAGATTTATCAGATTACATGCGTAGCTCTTGAAATGCCCCTGTTAGGTCTTTATGCCAAACTCAATAAGTCTGTTTTTTGACGTTCTCATTTACACAAAAATTAGCCGCGTCGTTTAAGATTTTTTTTTTTTATACAAAAATAGATCTTTGACAAACCTTTCAATAATTAAACAACGTTGTGATACGTCAACTAGTTTTAGTTCTTGCAGCATTTCTATTTTGTAAATATTCATACCCATTTCTATACGTAAAGCCGCTAAGGTAATCAAAATTGTAGACAACAGAGACGAATTGAGATATTAAGATCTGACTCTGATTGATAAAGAAATAATATTTTTCCCTATACGAACTCTACGCTTACTGGTTGGTGTCTTAATGTCAAATAAAGTAAAAGTGGTTTGAAATTTGGTTGCAACAGCTTCAATAGCCTGTTTGTGGGATCGATTTTAGCGATCATAAAATGGAAGTAATTTCCGATTTCAAACATCGGGTTATTCGTAGTAAAATCGCAAACTTTACTGAGCATTTTTAGTGTTGCCACATGACATAAATTTTTTTGCACAGTGAACAAATTTTTAAATTTAATTTTTTTTATAATCAAGTTTTGTTTTAAAACCGGTTTTGAAAAGCTGTAAATATAAAGTAATTCCATGTTTTGGTATTGCCAAGCATGAATCTGTGTAAGTCGTCAACAGACTTTGATCGAAATATCCAATTTATTCGAAGACCGTAAGGCAAATAGGAAGCTTCCCGTGTGTCTTCTTAATTCCCAGAAAACAGCAAAAAAATTCTAAAATGTCCATTAAGTTTTCTGTAGTTGAGTTTGTACATCTAGAAACCCGTATTTTTTTCTACGCAACTAAAAGGTGCTCTTTGTCCTATTCTATGCAACAACATATGAGCAAAATCGATTCCTTGAGTAATTGATTTGGAATTTCCTACAGCTGGTTTCTTAAAAGCTGTGATACTTAAACACTGTCCCATTTAGAAAACCATATAACGACACTTAAGACCCCGGGCGTATTAAGCAGCAGGATATAAATATTTGCTCTTTTTGTATTAAGAATAAATTAAGTGTAATTTTAAATAACTAATTACTCTCTAATGAATTAACTTAATACACAGATGGTGTTTTGCTTTTGCATTTACATAAATTTTTACTTTTGGTTATAAAAAAAGCCATATTAGCAAAACTTATACAGAATGTGATCACAGTTATATTGACAAAGAAAAAATAACATAAACCTTGTTAAAGACCAAGCAGATTTTAAACATTCCATAAATAATGAAAAGTATGTGTCCCCAATAAAGTGAACGTTCCCTGTTAAAAAATGTTGTAAGAAAAATTCAACCGCCAGTAGAAGTGTTTTCATTCTGCTAAGTTTGCGGAACTTTTAAATAAAACGCGAATAAGGTGTGGTCAATTTTAAATACGCAAGTAATTGAATGGGCGTCAAGCTGTCACTGAATTAATGTAACAAACGACATAACCACTGCCCCATAATTACTTACGTTAAACAGCTGTGTGTCGGTTTATTCTTGTATCTGTTGTTAGGTTTGTTCAACTGTCACTTAAATATTGTTTACATCAGAAAAAAACTTGTATGTAAACAAATTTTTTTTTACTGTTCTGTTCAAATGAGATAGCGGAAAGAAAAAGAGATTTTTTACGAGTGAGTGGTTTGAAATAAAAATAAAAAAAATAATAATGTGTTTGTGACCAACATTTTTCATTGGAATTTAGTTATGAATTTGTAGTGGTTTTAATGGTTGCATTAAACGAACTTGATAAATGCTACTTTGGGGATTCAGTTTTTATATTTATTTTAATAGTGCAGGAAATAGCTTAAGGCTCCAAGAGATTGGGTTGGCGTGTAGTCTGCAGGTCCAGAAAAAAAAAAACCTATATATGTTTACGGTTTCAAAGTGTGGAATAGTTTATGGTTTAACTGTGGTTCTTGCTAAAATTTAACATTTGGCTCACGAGTTCTGTGCATCAATGTCCCTCCAAACCGTAGTAGTCTTGTGACTAAGATTAACGATTCTATGATGTCACAATGTTCAGCCAACAGTGATCTTTTCGGAACTTAATAGTATTTGGATAGTGAGTTGTAAGTTATGGTTGGTTTTAATGCGATACAAAATTTTACCAAAACAAATGTAAACAACTTCCAAAAATCGATTTAATTTTGAATATTAAATTCGCACTTTTATACCCCTCACCACAAAAAGTGGAAAAAGGCTACACATAACTAATTTTGTCATGTCTACGATATTCATTTCCGGCCCCATAAAATGTATATATTCTGACTTCTTATGAATAGTGAATTTGATTGAGCGATGACCGTCTGTCCGTCCGTACGAGTATTGAAATCAACTTTGCCAAGGCACTGGATTAGCTAGAGAAATTTAAATACTCCTGTAGATCAGAAACAGTTTTAAAACAGAGTCAGATCAGCAAAATATATGGAACGATAGAGCATTAAAATTTAAGAAAAAATCTTCAAGTGAAAAAATAAAAAGTTCGATTGTCAGTATGGTCAATATGGGTATCATTTTAAAGCTTTTAAAGAGATCTTTCAGAAAATACTAATGGTTTTTAAAAATACTTAATCCATTATGAGTTGGTGAAATTTTTATGTAATTTTTTTATTTTAATTTTTAATTCTCTGTCACCTTAATATTTGTTTTTTTTTAGATTAAAGATACTTTCCTAAACTAGATTTACATACATGGTGAAGGGTATATAAGATCTGGCATACCCGAATATAGCACTCGAAATTTTATAAATTAATTAAAATCAATATTAATTTGGTAAGATGAAGTCCACACACAACTCAAAGCATTTCTTTATTATACATTTGTTTTTGCTTCGTACCAACCTTTGGCATGGCCACCAAATTAATATTGATTAGTTGGTTAAACAGATGATGTTTACAATTTACACAACCTAAAGTAAGTAGATGCGAAGAATGCTGATGAAGAATGTAGCGATCCAGAAAATGCTTCATTTCATTCTGCTAGTGTCCAATTTTTCTTGTTTTCTTTGGAAAATGTCTGCATACGTTTTTAAATTATTTTTTCTTCTAAAGATTTTTAGAAATTAAATCACAAAATGAACATCAGACGAAAAAAGTAAATTTTATTTCTTTTATAATGTCTATGGTTCAAATCCTGCTTGTGACAAAATTAAAAAAATTATATTTAAGTAATAAGATTGCGATCCAAGCAAAGCCGTAAAAAGCGACTTGAAAAACGCACAATAATTCATGCAAAAAATGACTTAAAGACAAACAGCTGGGAGGAAGGTCGTTGAATCTAAATCAAAAATTTATAAATGTAAAATGTAGCAGCTTTAGTACTTCACAGATTGTGCAAATTTCAAGCATTTGTTCCTTAAGATTTATGGTCATTTACGTCACAATCACGCCTCTTTGCGCACACCCTTTAATTTTTAAGTTAATATGTTTTATTGATTTTCGGAATTGGGATGCATCACTTCAAAAGATAAGTAGAAATCACATATGTGGTGTTGGGACACCCTTTAATATTTTTTTACGAGAAAGAAAAAATTCAAGACGAAAATATTGAAATAAATAAAATAGAGAAATATGTATACACGAATTGATAGCCTTCATTTTTTTCAGGGCGGTTTAAATTAAAACAAACCTTTTCCCTAAATGTAACATAAATATACGTAACGTACGTATTTGCTTGTACAAAATTGCACCCAAATAAAACTTGTTTACTTTAAATTTTTTTAATTAAAGCTTTTATATCTGCTTAAATATTTATAATTTAATTGCCATTTTAAAGAAATATTTGTAAATAAACTGGATCCATTAATTTTTATTTCAAAGTAAATTTAATTAACCGTCTTGTAAAATTACTCTATTAAATAATTATTGTGGCAAACTCCTTAAGCAAACTTAAATACCCGCTGAATGTTGAATGTTGTTTATTTGTTGGCGAGTTTAACAACTGACACAGAAGTTCAAGAACGTAGCAAAAACAAAAAAAAAAAAAAAAAAATACAAAAAACACTGGATGCTTTTTAAGGTAATAACATGTAACGTGTAAGAGAATTGCACTACATTTTAATGATAATGTTGCACCATTTTTAAAACAAACACACACACATATGTGGTGTAAAAACACAAAAATCTATAATTGATTACACTGAAACAATTAAATAGTAAAAAATATTTTTGAATGAAAAAAAAAACAAGATTTATAAAGAATTTTTTTAATTTATTTTACTATTGTTTAACTGGTAAATATTGAATTTACAAAAACACTTGATTCAAGGAAAATCTTACAGTACGCCCTTGCCCTTAATATCAAAGTTTAAAACTGTAATATTTCGGCATTAGCAAACATTAGAAATTTTTGTTTTATTTATATTTAAGGCTTTTTCATTTAAATATGTCTTATTTAGGTTTTAACGTCTGACTTAAGCCTTCCCGAAGTGGGACCAAAATCATTCTAACCTAATAATACACAATGGAAGAGAGTTATTCAAAATACAGGCTCTATATAACGGAAGGTGATTTTAAGCCCGATAGAACTTAAGAAAAGGACTATGATACTCCACTCACTTTTTTTAAAGATTTAATTTGAAAAACAGTCATCGATCAGTTTTTTAGAGATGAGAATAATTTTTTCTTTGAAGGATTTGTTAACAAACAAAATTGCCGATTCATAACTGAGCCTACAGACTTATTTACATACAGAAAAATACACAGTTTGGTGCGGTGAATGACATTGATCCGGGCGAGGAGAGGGTCCAACAGAATGGCACTACATGCCAGACTGCAACGATGGTCTTACTGAATTCAAAACTTGACCATTAGTTGATTTCGACAAACGGAGCTCTCTTTTAGAACATCTCGATTATTTTTTGTAGGACCAAGTAAAGTCACTGGTTTCTGATGAGAAACTGTCATCAGGCTGCGCTTCGTTTAAAATAACCGCCAAGTGGTAATCATTCTAATGATTTTTTTATACAAATTTATTTATTTATTTTTTTCAATTTAAAAAACACTAGTTAAAAGAACGTTGATAGACGTAGACGATTTTTAGGATGACAAGTCTAAGGATTCCGATTGTATCATTGGCATTCCAAGACGAGTTTCCCGAGATTTAAGCATAATTTTGGATTTTGTTGTTCAAAAATATTTTAAAAATACTCAATGTTTGGCGAATAGTTTTATTTGTACTCATGGCCTTTATATTGGTGTGGCCGTACAAACCAAGAAATAATAAAATAAATGCATGATACATTTTCTGTATTCCGGTATTACCGCCCTCAGTGATATCGGCGAGACTCGTACTAATCGATGTTTTGTTAAACAATTATGCACATCGATACTGACTAAAAATTTGCTGTAGGTTCGGCAAGACTTGAACTCTTGATGTCGTGTTTACAACCAGTCGCTATAACCATGTCTGCCACGACTGTCATGCCATACGCCTTCATCTTTAATTTTTTCATCGAGAGTCTGGGAGGTTTAAACTGTAGTTTTCTCTTTGTTCGGCTTTTATACAACTCATGTACCGTTTCTAAAAAATAGCAATTATTTGTTTTTTTTCGTAAATTTCTTTTGGAATTTTTTCTACCCTACTAGAACAGTGACCATCATTTGATCCCACAAATAAAAATCACTGATGATGGAAATATCCATCACTGCGTAGAACAAAGTTTTTTATCAAATACTTAATGCAAAAATGAAAAAAAGTAATTTAACATTTGTATACCTGTGACGTCTGTAGCAAACAGCGTTGCCATTGACTTTTTTGTAAAAAATATAATGTAAATTTTACCTGATCTTTGGAACACATTTAACTACAATACTTTTTATAAGTTGCATTTTGAACTTTGATTATAAAGTTTATATAAACACAAGTTAAAACTTAGATTTAATTAAAAAACAAAAATTCATTTAAATTTAATATAAAAAGCCGTACAACGGCAACGCTGTTTCAGTATAAAACTATTACAAATTTGTTAGTAGATAATTTTGTATGTAAATGTTTCCCCCACTCATTTCTTGCGGAGAAGTAAAAACCAGTTACAACGCAACAATAGCCACACGCACACACACACCACACGTATTAGTGGTAAAACTTACAATTTATGCAGTTCTACTACCACACTATTTTAGCTTTGTTGCTTAAGATATGTGAAGGGTTTCAAATATAATTTTTATTACAATACAAATTTTACAACTTCAAAATAAAAACTAAATTTTACAATTTCAATTCAATTAAAATTTTGAGAAAATTTTGGGACATCCCCGAAACTTGTTAAGTAAGAATGTCGCCTTAAGTCATAAAAATAAAAATATCAGACTATTCTATGTGCAGATGAACCGTTGAAGCCAGTGCCTTTAAAAAGATTTAAAATTTTAAATTACGAAATAATTAATTTTTGCTCAGTGTAACAAGTTGCCTTGTGAACTGGAGATCTCGATCAAGAATTGTTTTCTATAGAAAAATTATGAAATTTGCTCGCTAAATGACAGGTTTAATAAATACAGTTTGTGATATGTTAAATCTCTTGATCTAATTGTATTTTTATTGTTTGCAGCTTGGAAAAATATTTTCTTGTTTTTTTTTTTTTTTGTAATTGAGCTGAGGGTTGTCCCAGATTTTTTTAGTCTCTGCAAAAGTTCTATTTTTTAATTTGTTGTACTATAAATTGTTTAAAGGGGTTTTATTTAACTTAATTATCATAAAAATAAATATAAAACATTATTTGTCATCTAATGAATAAATTTGTTGGTACATTGTTGGTGTTAGATTTTTATATAAAAATAAGGGAATTAAACTAATAGAATCAGAATAGAACTTCAGTTCAAGTCTGTAACATAAAGTAAAGTTTTCTTCGATCTCTATAAATCAAAAACACCTTCACTATGAAAGTAAGTTTTGTTTTACTCAAAGCATTTACAAAAAAATATTTTCTTAAAAATAAATTACAATTTTTTTATTCATTTAGTTCGCTGTTGTTGCCTTGTGTACTTTGGCTTTTGCCTTGGGTGCTCACTCATCTGTTATTCCATGGGGTAATGTGGTCACCCAAATTGCTGGGGGCCCTCTTTCTTATACCGCTGTTACCTCACCATTAATATCAGCTTTGCATGGTTCTATTGTCGTTGGTCATGCTCCAGCTGCTGTTTCTGTTTTAGCTGCTGCTCCAGCTAGCTATGTTGCTCAGACTCGTGGTGCTGTTCATGCTGCTCCCTTGGAAGGACACCTTAATTCAGTAGCTAATGTAAATGTAGCTCCTGCTCCTGGCACAATCTAAGGAAATCCTTAAAACGTGTTCATCGTAGTCAAATAAAAAGTTTTCCGTTGCTATGGAAACTGCCAAAGTAATGTTTTAAATTTTTTCTTTGCCCTCTTTTCTTCAACATTGTTTATCAAAATCTACTTTTTCTTTTTATTTCTTTTACTATTTTCTCTTCACTATCTTTATGATTTTTGTTTGTTAATAAAGCAAGTTTTTGATTAAAAAAAAAAATAAAAAGTAACTTAACACACTTTGTATTTCCTTCTTATAGAGTTTGTATATTGAAAAATTTGTATTCGTTAAAAGTAGTCTTTTCATGTTGAATACAGGCTGTAAAACAGCCCAATATTATTGTGTCGTTTTCCTCATCAACATTTTATACAATTTTCCTTCTGCGCAATATGACTATAAAACCAGTAAGGGAGCTATATTCGGCTGTTCCCATTCTTATATACCCTTCACCATACATGTAAATCTAGTTTAGTGAAGTTACTGCCATCAAAAAGGCAAATATTAGGGTAAAAGAGAATTAAAAAATAAGTAAAAAGATTTTTGAGTACTACATACATAAAATTTTACGACTCTTAATGGGTTAAGCATTTAAAAAAATTTACTATTTCTTTAAAGATGTATTTAAAAGCGTGTTGAAAACTTGAAAATTTCAGAGGCCCGTGACTCGGAATATATGGGCGAGAACCAATTTTTTCACTTAATGTTTTTTTTTTAGTTTTTAATTTCTCTATCTACTTTATTGTTTTGGCCGCTGCATTGAAGGACATGGATCGATTTTGCTGATTTTCAATAGCACCTCTTCCGACACTATGTCTGTTCGATTGGCGTATGTAAATTATTTGTTGCTAATCTAGGGCCTTGTCAAACTTTATTTCAACACTTACACGGACGCTCAGACGGACATCGCTCAATCCACTTCGCTATGCATAAGAATATATACTTTATGGGATCGGAAATGGATATTGTGGAAATTACAAACGGAATGACAAAGTTAGTTGCACTTTTTTTCTACTTTTTGTTGTGAAGGGTATAAAAAGTAAATTTTGTTAGGTATCATGTCATAGCTTCATAACGTCCATGGATATTGAGATATATTTTATGGTATTCTACGTAAGAAAGATGTAATGTTTTTATAAACTGGCTTGCAGAAAATTTTTGGTAAGCGAAGCCGTTATTGGTTATACCATAGAGGAGATTAACTGCAAACATTATGACCCCTTCATAATTGACACTATGTCCACGCTAAGAACGACACCATGTCCACTTTGAAGTTTTTCAAGGCGACTTAAAAACCATAGGCATTATGTACTCGGACACTATGACATGCCACCTTTAATTTACAGTATCAATTACTGCGTAATAATATTGAAACTGTTAGGGTACCTTTATGTAATAAAGAACTCTTAAATAACTTTTGTAAATTTCATTAAGCTGATGTTATGGCATAACAAAAAAATAATTCAAAATTGGTTCAGAAGTAACTGAGTTCTGCAGGCACAAACATAAAAAGAAGCAACAATCAGCCGAAATGATAACCTCCTTCTTCTTTTGAAGTCGATTCAAAACAAATACTGCAGTGCCAGAGAATAAAAAAAAAAATTAAGTAAATAAAAATGTAATCGGCTCTTAATTGGTTAAGCATTTTTTTTAATTTTTTTTTTTTTTTTAATTAGGAGCAGCACTTAGGGAATGACCCCTACTTATGCAATGCATTGTAACAGAACTAGGAAATTAGGTTGTGGGAAGGGGGATTGAGGGAGTAGCGCTTGTGGACATTTGATTTGAATCACATTGAAAGTAGCTGGAAAGACATGTGCAGGGAGTTTATTCCATATACAAACTGTTCGGCAAAAAAACGAATTTTCTCTGTAATGCGTAGTGCGATTCACTGGCCAATCGATCACAAAGGAATGCGCTCTTGATGCAGAGCGCGTTGCGGGTATGAAATTACGGTTTTTAGGAACGAGTTTCCTGATTTCAAAAGAGCATATTCCCTTGTAGTAACGATAAAACAGTGAAACACGCCCCACAATGCGTCGATGCTCCAGTGAGTCAATAGAGCTGGATACCTTACTGTCACTGATGAGCTTCTTCGCTCTCTCCTTTACGCGGTCGAGTAACTCCAAAATAGACTTTAAAGCACTGGCCCATACATCAGAGTTGTGTTCTACGTTTGGTCTGATAAACGTGATATAAATAGTAGGGAGTACAGATGGAGTAAAGTATTTTTTACACCGTTTCAGAAAACGTAGTCGTGGTGTTTTTGCCCGCTGTCTCGAAGGACATGGACCGTTCTTGCTGATTTTCTCCAGCTCATCTAGTGCCATGGCAAAGTTAATTTCAACACAAACACGGACGGACAGACGGACATTGCTCAATCGACTTCGCTATACATAAGAACTCAAAATATTTTTATTTTATGGGATCGAAAATTGATATTTTAGAAATTACAAAAGGAAAGACAAACTTAGATGCAACTTTTTTACCTTTGGTGAAGAGTATAAAAATAGAAAAATTAGGCAAAATTATGATTAAATTAAAAAAGTTTTACAATTTAGAAAAAAACTAACTTAATTGAAAATTCAGCTGTTGTATGAAGATACAATACAATCCAAATATAATTTAAAAAATGAGTAGCTCTTGTATGTTAATTGTTGTTTATGTTTAGTAGCAATTTTCAACTTACAAATTCTTCACTACAATCTTGCAGTAGTTGTATCACAAAACAATGTTGCAAACTTGTTGCCGGTAATGAAAAAATGTGTTATAACTTAAAATTTATTTTGAAGAGGCGAATTGGTAATAAAGATTACTTTTTTCTTTGCTGCGTAAAGTTTAAACCAACCGGACAGATAACTTTTGATTAATTTAAGCTTTAATAATGTAACGAAATGGCGATCGATACGTGCTATCTAATAATCTAATCGGGGTAAGAAATATCACTAGATTAAAAAAAAAAAAAATAAATTAATTGATTAATTTCAAAAAGTTAAGAAATTAAGAAGCTGATGATAAGCTTTGATTTTAAGAAGGTCTTAACTGAGACTAAAATTGAAAAGTATGCGGCTAACCGCGAAATGTATTTATGTATGTAGCTTTTGGGCCATCTAATTATAAAGCTCCATGATTGTACTTCTAGAATGACGTGACCCAGAACTATGTTTGTTGCATATGATCAGAAGGGACGAAAATGCCAAAGAGATGTGAATAATATAAGAACCTTTGCTTAATGCAGGCCTTTTTCACGTACATGGAAGAAGAAAGATTGGTAAATAGTAGTCTGAGGCTCAAAGAAACAAAGGCCAAAACAAATGATTAAGTGTGACATCGTATCTGGAGAAATTTATAATCAACTATACGACGAGGTGTTAATCTTGCAACTTGTACTTTGCTGCCACTAACCGCATTAAGATTCCAAAATAACCTCTCTATTATAAAGGAAGTCTTAGAAAAAAATAATATACACTGCTATTTATATTTATTTATAACCAATGAAAAGCAGCATCAAAATATCGGTAACATTTGATCCCCTAAAGCTCTTTTTACTCCCTGAGAATTTAATTATTTAATATAATTGTTTTTACTAAACAGTTTAAATTAAAAATATATTGCACTTTGTTGTAAATCTATAATGTTCTTACATCAAGTCTGAGTCACATAGATTTTATCTCTCTACGATAGCATTGGGTGTCGACATCCCGTTTTGTTTTTTACTTTACTTCAGTATTTGACTCTTAATACTTTCATAAAATAAACTGTATCAGTGAGAGGTTTTAAAAACTTTAAAAAAGAAATTTGCAGACTGAAAAGTACATCATGTGTGAATATGAAGAACTAGTTTAGAAGGTCTAGGACAGACACATATTAAATGTGGAGGCTAGGAGAAATCTTAACCTAAGAAAAATGCTGTAAACTACGATAAGAAGCACTTTGGATGGCCAAGTACAACAACTCTAGCCAAAGGTAAACCAAAATGTTAAACAGATGGTTGTGCTGGAGGAACATAAGTAATTTTATCAATACAATTCTTAAAATTCGCAAAAAAAACGACCAAAATGAATACGAAAATAATAGCAAACTGTTTTTAATTCATTCGCAGTCTCAAGTATTAAAGATATTTTACTTTTCGATATAATTGTGAACTTATTCAAATTTATTTGCGTTTTTTTCCTTTTTTGTGTGAAAAGAAATTTGCAAGCATTTATTCCTAAATTTTAAGTGTCTCAAAAACGCATTTTTTATAAGAAAATCATATTTTTAATATTTTAAAGTAGCAGCAATAAAATTTAAATAATCTTATGCAATTTTCCATAAATTAATATAATAATAAATTTTTGTTGTTCTTTTAAAAGTATTAAAAAAATTGTTTAGATAAAAATAGTAATAAATAATTAAATTCAATTTATTGAACAAAATAAGAGTGATAGAAAATAATTAAATACTTATTACAACAAAAAGCTTCTGTAAAAAAATTATTATTAAACAGCTTGAAACAACTCCGTCCGTACACTCAAAGAAAAATGTCCACTAGTAAGATACAGAGTGCAAGTTTTGGTCAATGTGTGTTTATAAAAGCAACTGATGAACATTCTTATTTAACGATTCATAGACAAGCAGGGTAATTCATTCGTATTTGATTTTTTTTTAAATAAAAATATGGTCCCTGATTTTTAATCGAGAAAAGATATTGCGTAAAAATTTTGGAATACTGTTTTATATACGAAAAAATAAATTTAATTCAGGGCTTTTAAATATTTAAGGTCTGATGAAAACCAAAAAAAAGAAAAATAATTTTTACACATGCATAAAATGGTGGCTACTCAGTGAAATTTTGAAATTTTTGTCTGTATCTCTGTGTTCGCATCAAAAAAAAAAAAAAAAAAAATAATAAATAAATAAAAAATAAATAAATAAAAAATAAAAATAAATAAAAAAAGATTAAGTAATTTCTAAGAGAATAAAGAGATACAAATGTGAAAACACCCACACACTCTTTGTCCGTACGAACCATGGGTGAAAGAAGCTTTTACGTTTTTAAAAACAATAAAGACTAGTTACGCAATCGAGATTGAATAGTTTTAGTTTCGTAAGAAAAGCCAGATTATTAATATTTCCAGAAAAGATAACACAATAAATTAATTTTTCAATAAATTCTTTAAGCCATAAGTTATTAAATTTACTAACACTTAATTTTTGAGTGTGTTAATATGGCCATTAGATTATGACAGTTTGTTACAATGGTGATTATTTTAACTCAAAATCTTTTGATCTCAATAAGAACAACTTAAACTTGCACTTTCATTATTATGAAGGTCGTTTTAAATTTCCTTATTCTCTCTTATTTGTAATTAATAAATACAAAATTAATTATTAAATTTACATGTGTTCTTACATTTTATTAGAATTCTTTAATAACTTATGTTTATTTGAGGCTGGGCAATTTTTATATAAAAATATGAAAATTTGTTGAACTAAATCAGAATAGAACTTGAGTTTATAGCAGCAACACAAGCTTTAGTTTTCTGACAGCTTTTAAGAAATAAACAATTAAAAAATGAAAGTGAGTTTAAAGTAAAAATAAATAAAATTTTTTATAAAAAATAAGAGGAATATTTCTCAAAAAACAAAAAAAAAATATCTATATATATATATATCTATATATATATATATATATATATATATATATATATATATATATATATATATATATATATATATATAATACAACTAATTTAAAGTCATGTTAAAATTCATTTAAAAAATTATATTTCCTTTTTTCTTCAGTTCGCAATTGTCACTTTGTTCACTTTGGCCTTGGCTTTGGGTGTTCAGTCATCTGTGATTCCATTGGGAGGTGTTGTGACACAAATCGCCGGAGGTCCTCTAGCACACACAGCTGTATTATCTCCTGGTTTAAATGGTTGGGGCACTGTTGTAGTAGGTCATCCACCAGCAGCAGTTCCCGTTGCTCTTTCCCTACCTGGTGCTATTCCCACTGCTATTCACGCTTCCACTATTCCAGCACATTTGCCCACCGCCATTTCTCATTTACATGCTGGAATTCCTGCTGTTCATGCTGTTGTTCCTACTGTAATTGGTGGACCTGCTGGTTATGTTGCTAAAACACGTGGTGCTATTCACACTGCCCCCTTGGCAGGTCACCTCAACTCAGTAGCCAATGTAAATGTTGCCCCAGCTCCTGGTACCATTTAAATTTATTTTTTCAACACAATTTTCGATAACTTTCTATGAAACTGCCAGTGTGATAATATTCAAGAAAAAAAATTTTGCTAAATTAAATTAAATAAATTTTTATGACACGTAAAACAGAATGCATTTTAATCTGCTTTTTTAGTTGTTTAAGAGAGGTTTGTATTTTATTTTCCTTATTATACCCTTCACTTCAGGTGGAAAAGGTGCATCTGAGTTTATCATTCCACTTGTAACTTCAACAATATCCATTTCCGACCACAGTGTAACCGATTGAGCAATGTCTGTCATTCCGTCTGTGTTCGTGTTGAAATAATATTATACAAGGCACTAGACTGTTAGGGAAAATTTTGATTGCAACAATCGATGAGACATAGTTTCGAAAATGTTGCTATTGCAAATCAGCAAAATCGATTCATGTCCTTTAAGACAGCGGAGAAAACATCACGCCTGCCTTTAATTTTTCTTTATCTTTTTGTTAACTTCCGTTTGCATTCCCGCAGGTCGTTTTCTTTACTAAGTACTAAGAATACAAACGAAAGTTGATGGGATAACTAAGCAAAACACACAAAGAAAAATATCTATTGAAAAAAAAGATAAAAAGATAAATGATTTCTTTGTGAAAAAACCTAAAACAAACCTAAAATCTTTAAAATAAAACTTCATTTTAAAATCAAAAAATTACACTATTGAACTAAATTTAAGTTGTTTTTATTATGTTAATCCACTCTTATTTTAAATTCAAAAACTCATTTAAATATTTTCCGGGGTCTCTTGAACACCCAAAAAATATGAATGGTAATTCAAACAAATTTCTGAATTGGAAAATTTTGAATTCATATTTTAAAATGAAATATAAAATATTTTCGAAATAAAGCAGTAGTTTCTAAAGGCTTTATTTTAAATGTAACGAAAAACAAACTGCAAGGCGACTTTAATTAGAGAACCTCTTAGGCTGCTACTGCCTAATGGTCGGGTTTCAAACTTTAGCTCAACTTCTTTTTTGGTTTCAGTCAGTCTAAATGCCTAAAAATGTTATTTAAAACATATTTTCTTTATTCGTTGTGTATTTTTTGGAACTGATTATGATGTCAACATTCATGAGTTGTCAATGAATATAGATAAATGCTACATCTTATTGATTATTACTCATATATCTGTAAAATAATACATTTCGGACTAATAAGTTTGCAGCAAAAGCAAAAAAAAATCTCACACAATTTTTAAGTACTGAAGTTTAATTGGACTTATTTATTAAAGGAATATTAAACTTCTCTTTAAGACAATTTTATTTTAAATTTTATTTCTTAATCCCAAAAACTGCTGCCTTTTTGGTGATTTGGTAAAAACACAATGGAAGTAATTCTGTAGTATCAAAACGAACACTCCAATTGCATTGAAAGTTAACAAGGTTGCCGAGCTTTAAATATAAGGGAACCGGCGCTGCGATGTCTTAAAGTAGCACTCTTCAAGTCTTTGGAAATATAAAACTGTTGCCAATTTCTATTTATAGTCGGATTTTGGTAGTTATAAATTATGGTGGTAGCTTTTATGAAGCCCTAAAAGTTGCATTATCTTTTATACTGTCGGAGATATTCCTTTTTTTATACCCTTCAAAACAAAAAGTGGAAAAAGGTTATATACAAGTTTACCATTACGTGTATAATGTCTACAACATCCATTTCCGATCCCATAAAGTACATATATTCTGAGTTCTTATGCATAGCAAAGTCGTTGAGCGATGTCCGTCTGTCTGTCCGTGTTAGTGTTGAAATGAAGTTTGCCGAGGCAAACTCGATTGCACAAAAAAAAAATAATTACGTCAATCGATCAGGCATAGTGTCGAAAGAGGTGCTTTTGGAAATAAGCTTATCGGTCCATGACCCTCGAGGCAGCAGGCAAATCACCACGTCTACCTCAAATTTTTTCATGTCATTTGGAATGATTAAGTAACTTCAATGAAAAAATCAAATACATGTGGCGATAGAGAATTAAAAAATAAGAAAAAACAACAAGTGAAAAAATTGGCGCTCGCCCATATTTTCCAAGTTACGGGGCTCTCAAATTTTCAACTTTCTTAAAATATCAATATGGGTATTATTTTAAAGCTTTTGATGAGGTCTTTACGAAAATACTTAATTAAAAAAAAAAACTTAACCCATTAAGAGCAGATGTCACTTTTATATAAAATTATTATAAGCAGTACCAATATTTTTTATTTTCTAATTCTCCGTCACCCCAATATTTGCTTTTTTGATTGGAGTTACTTTACTTAACTAGATTTTCATACAATGTGAAGGGTATATAAGATCCCGCATATCTGAATATAGCACTCTTACTTGTTTTATATTAAATTAGTTTATTTTTATTTGAAAAACAGTAATTTATATTGCAAAATCTTTACCCGCTTAAAGAACATACGGTGTTAATTAGGCAGCTTCGATAAGAAGCTATTTGCTGTCTATTACAGATGAGAATCGCTACCCCAATTGAAATAATTATACCAAGTGTACTCTGCCAATCCAAGCAGATTTGATGAATGATTTTTAACCGTAAGAGGAATTTTAACACTCTGCCTATTATAATTCTCAGGTAAACGATTATTATTATTTACTTTGCATGGGTGCTAACACGTGCTAACATATTTCCTCCAAGCAATAAAAATATTGCGTAAATAAAATACAGTTAACGACATGCCGAAAGCGGTATAAGGTAAATTTGTTGTGTCGCAACGGAGAGAAAAAACTATTTTTGCTTCAGGTAGTCTAAAATAGAAAGAAATATCCATTTGGCGCAGTTGTCAGCTTTTTATGTCGATTTTGGCACTTAATTATTTTATACAAAAATATCTCACCATCCTTGTCTTATCATTTTATAAGAAAATAAACTGAAAATATTTCTGTAATAAACAAATGTGTAGAGTCTTTGATGAAATCTGATCGGTTAATTCATTTCACTATTTGTTTCAGTAAACTAAAAATAATTATTTTATTAATTGTTTTGAAATGAAATATCTTTTTTATTTTACGAAATTAATTTAGTAAACATCGTTGAAAAATATTACTTAAATAGTACCAGGAGCTGGGGCAACATTAATGTTAGCCACTGAGTTAATATGTCCAGCCAAGGGTGCAGTGTGTACAGCACCACGTGTTTTGGCAACGTAACCACCACCAGCAACAATAGCTGGAACGGCAGCATGTACCTGAGGAATAACAGCGGGTATATGTGCTGGAATTGCAGCAGTGTGAATAGCGGTTGAAATAGTTCCGGGTAAGGTGAGAGCAGTATGAACTCCTGCGTGTGGATGACCAACTACAACGGTACCCAAACCATGCAAAGTAGGAGATATCACAGATGTGTGGGCTAGAGGACTTCCGGCGATTTGTGTCACTACACCTCCTAAGGGGATCACAGATGAGTGAACGGCCAAAACCAAAGCCAAAGTAAAGAAGGTAACAATAGCGAACTGTAAAATATATTAAACAGAACACCACTCACTGTTTATTATTCTCTATAGTTAAAATTATAATCGACTTACTTTCATTTTGCTTTTAAGAATATGCAGAAAACTAAAGCTTGTGTTGCTGATATGAACTCAAGTTCTATTCTTATTCTACTAAACAAATCTGCAAGTTTTTATATAAAAGATTCTTTATTGTTGACATGCGTAACGTCGTATGACTTTTTTTAATTTTTTGCATTTCTTGGCAATAAAAAAGAAATATTGCAGATTATTTAAGTTAACAATATAACAACATTACAAAAACATATACTGTAAGAGAATATTTAAATTAGATCACTTTCGAACAACTAACTCCCTCGTTACACTCGATGAATAATCTCCATAAACATCAGGTGTTTTTGTTTGCAATATGTTTAGTATCCGGTTAATGTTGTTTAGTGAACATACGTCATTAAAATTGTTTAAGGCCTTATGAACTGCAAATACACAATAACGCATTTACATATTTGTATTCTCAATGAATTTATTGTCAGAGTTGACTTCATGTGTAGGTTTTTACTTTGAATATTTTTTTTTTAAAAAAGAAAAGGAAAAAAGATAAAAAAAATAATTATTACTTCTTCAAACAAAGTATTGGTAAAGCTTGCCACAACTTTTGTATATAAAAGGTCATGAGTTCATATCCCAAACGGAACCTTGTCTAAAAAGAAATTGTTCTTGAGAAGTTGTCTAGAAAGATGAGTAAATAAAAATCAACAGCTTAAACCTGCCAGAGTTTCGGTTAGCAAATGAAAGTTAAAGTTAATCAAACAAAAAAATTGGAAAAGAAAACAATAATTGTGAATTAGAGAAGCAGACAGATGGTTAAAGGACTCTTGCCTTTCGTAAGTTCCAGTGCCTTTTCCTTTCTTTTATCTACTACTTTTGCAACTATTTCAGAAACAATCACATGTTTGCTTTTTTTGCAATAATTTTTCTTCATTAAAGGCCTTGCTATTTCCTTTATTACAGTGCATAGATATTTGCGATTATTTGAAACTGGGGCTTTTCTCCTTTGGTCAAATTAAATTTAGTATAAATTCATGGCATCTAAATTCAAAAGCGTGGAAATGGAGATATTAGACCTTTTTGCTGCACTTCTCTAATAATCATAAGGTTTAAAGTATCGAAAAACTGTCTTTCGTGCCAAGCACATTTTAACTCTACCATTTATAATTCCCTAGATGAGTACCAAGTTCGAATAGTACAGAGATATTGTAGACGCTTAAGAGTACAGAAACAATCACAAGCACCACAAATTTTATTTTGATGATTATTTGTTTTTGTCTGTAAGCTTTCGCTCACTAATGTTTTTGCAATAAACTGTCATTTTCATTTTTAATTTTACTAACATTTATTTTCTGAGTTAGTAAATTATTCATTAAAGTGTAAGTATTCACAACATTTTGATCAGAATAAGATAACTTGAACTTGCACTTTCAATTTTCAAGGTTGTTTGAAATTTTCTTGTTCTCGTTTTTTTGTAATAACAAAGTATTGATTGAAAACACAAAGTTTCTAATAGAGAAATTCCTAAATGAAACAAATTAAGTTGGTTTCTTAAGCTGGATAATTTTAATATAAAAATATGACAATTTGTTGAATTAAAATCAGAATAGAACTTGAGTTCATAACAGTAACACAAGATTTAGTTTTCTGCCAACTTAAAAACAAAAGAAAAAAATGAAAGTGAGTTTCAATTGAAACTAAATAAAAAAATAAAATGAAAAACTAAAAAAAATTAAATTAAAAATATAAAAAAAATAATAATGATAATTTAGAGTCACGTTAAAGTCCATTTAAAAAAATATATTTCGTTTTTTCTAGTTCGCTACTGTCACTTTGTTCACTTTGGCTTTGGCTTTGGCTTTGGGCGTTCAGTCATCTGTGATTCCATTGGGAGGTTTAGTTACACAAATCGCTGGAGGTCATCTAGAACACACAGCTGTATTGTCTCCTGGTTTGCATGGTTTGGGCACTGTTGTAGTAGGTAATCCACCAGCAGCAGTTCCTGTTGCTCTTTCGCTTCCTGGTGCTATTCCCACTGCTATTCACGCTGCTAATATTCCAGCACATTTGCCCACCGCCATTTCTCATTTACATGCTGGCATTCCTGCTGTTCATGCTGCAGTTCCTAATGTGATTGGTGGGCCTGCTGGTTATGTTGCTAAAACACGTGGTGCTATTCACACTGCCCCCTTGGAAGGCCATCTCAACTCAGTAGCCAATGTAAATGTAGCCCCAGCTCCTGGTACCATCTAAATTCATTCTTTTCTACAGCCAATGTAATGAGATTAAAGAGAGAGATAATCAGGCATTTCAAAATTAAATCATTTCTTTTGCTTCATTCTGGATGCATTAAAATTGAAATATTCATTTTCATCTTCTTCTGTTATTTATTCTTTTTTTTAAACTTTGCTTTTTATTATTTTTTTCTCTATTTCTGTAAATAAAGCAAATACTTTACTAAAAAAGTAAAAAAAATTTAATAATAAAATGTGTTTGTATCTTAATGTTTATAAATTTATAAAAATCGTTCTAAATTTCCCCTATTGTGACGTTGTAAATCTTAATACAGAGCGCTAAAAGAGACATGTCTAAATAGGCGAACTTAATGTTATCGTTACATGACTTCAAAAAGGAGAAGATCGTTAAATTGTTTCATTTTTTAATATTTGTTATCACAGGGCTCCGTCATTATTGAAAATAATTTCGTTCTTTGGAAAGGTGCTGCCTACAAATGTGATACAGATTTATTTCAGTACAAAGCGTCGACTAGCGCCCACGTAGCCAACAAGGTTTGAAATCTAAGAACATGACTGTCCGGACCATGAACTTTCTCTTGCTTGAGGGTCTGAGACTATCCAACCCAGTCTATTTAAAGTGCAACAGTACAATTGGAAAGGCAACACACCTTCCTCGCGGACACCGACTTTAAGCAACAGCCACCACGTGAACCCCGTAGAGACTTCACCAACAACCGACTTTAGAGATGGGCTGCTCTTTGTATGGGCCACTGGCTCCCATGGCTCTAGTATAACTAAGGACACTGGTCAATCCTTCGACACGTATCCCACTTGCCTACCCAGTCCCTTATACCCCGAGAGTACTTCGTTTGAAACTTGGTTTGATCGGCCAGACTTTTAGTACCCCCAGGGGGAGGAAATGCCTACTGATTGATTGCCTTGCATTGTGTTGCAACAGGCGAAAATAATTGGAAAAATTCAATTTTCACCTTAAGAATTTTTCAAATTTCACCGTTTGTATATTTAGAATTTATTTTGTTATGCTGCAGTTTTTTAAGAGCAAAATATATTTTTAGAATCAAGCTTAACTAATCCTAACCTCAAATAATATTACATTTTTTTCCATGCGCTTAATAATCTCAGCTGTGTGACAGTAGCTACTATTACGACGTCATAGTAATCGATATCCTCTGCAATTTTCAAGTGTTTGTCTATAACGGTTTAAAAGATAGGCGATATATGTCAATTTACGTCAGCTATGGTGACACTTTTTAATTTATAGATTTGTTTTCGAAATCGGTTCAGAAATGTCTGAGTTCTGCAGGCACAAACATAAAAGAGCAACATTCAGTCGAATTAATAATCTCCTTCCTTTTTTTGAAGTCGATTAAAAATAAAGACGGTTCTTTAATATTCGAAATAAGTATGTCCGCATACATTTGTAAATAATTTTTGTTCTGAAAATTTTTTGTAAATTAAATGAATAAATGAACCTAAAGCCGAAACAGTAAATTTTAATACATTTATAATATCCACGATTCAAATCCTGATTTGGTAAATAAATAAAAAGGTTAAAAAATAAGAGTCGTTCATGAAATCGAAAATTTTTGACTTATTTCTTTTTATTCTTTTAGTAGGCTTTCATTAGAATATTCTTCTTTTTTTAAATCAATTTGTTTACTATATTTTTCATTCCTTTCTTGATTCTATCTTTTTTTTTTCTTCATTCAACATTTCTTCTGAATCCTTGTGCATCGTTCATAAACTTTTCCTCTTCCGCGTTAAATCACAAAATAACATAGAATTGATGTTTCTTTTTATGTTCCTTGTGTGGTTGTCACGTCTGTACTAAAAAAAAATGGTAACGACAAAATAAAATTAATTTCATAAGAATTTTTATTTTACATTTTTATTTAATTTTACATTTTTTTATTTTATATATACATATATGTTTTTAATTCTGTAAAATTAAATGCAGTAAGAAGACTAGTGTCATTCTATCGATTGATGTTTTTGTTCACAAAAATTGCAAGTAATTTTTCTAACAAAATATGATTTAGATAAAAAAATTCTTTAAATATAATTATTAACTTAAGAATTCTCCGTAATAAAACAATTTAATTAAATTAAATTAAATGCTTTTATATTAGAATTATAAAAAAATTTGTCAAGATTAAGAGACCGTAAAAAGCTTGAAAATGATATTAAAAGATGATTTTTTAAATTTTCAAAAGATGGTTATAAATGTTCGTATGATAAAGTTTAATTAAAAAAAAAAAATAAATGAATAACTAATACGAGTATGTGCCCTTCACATCTATTGATGGACGCGGGCATTTATACTTAAAAGCATTATCGTGCTAAACTTCAATAACTTTCTTTTTAAAAGTATTAATAGATGTAACATAACATGCTTTGACGTTTTTAAAGAGGAAGCCAATTTAAATTAGCCCATGAAGGAGTTACTCCATTAACAAAATAAATGAGTTCAGGTTCGTTCGTTGAAAGCTAATAATGGGAAATAATTTTTTTTAATAGATTTACCGCATGCACTTCACTCAATATTTGTATTCCTTATGGATTATGCAGAAAACTAAACTTCTGATATGCTAATTCAATTCTAATTCATGCAGACAAAAGCGCCAGTTTTTATACAAAAAACTCTTTAATGTTACATGCGTAATTTTCAATATAATTTTTTTTAGATTTTATGCATTAATTGTTATAAAGTTCAGGAATAATCGTATCTAAGACAGTGAACAATATAATAGTAAAAATAATCTTTAAGAAAATAACTAAATTAGAACACTTTTGAACAGCTCTCTCGTTACACTCAATGAAAAATGTTTATTAAGATCAAGTATTTCGTTGTGCTTTGTATCCGTTTAACGTTGTTCAATCATAGTACTAAACGTAAGCTTGTACGTAAAGCATTACAGACTTCAAACGTATAACCAAACATGTATTTTAGTGCAATCATTGTTCGGAGTTAGTAAAACATTTACTCTCCGAAAATTTTGAAATTTGAAAACAAAATCTACAATTATTCCTTAAAAAAAAATTAAGTAGCACTAAGCAGAATTTTTTTCTTGCCTAAGAACCGACTCCCATTTTAAAACTTCATTTTAAAAATGAAAAGTACTGCTCAGTTAGGTTTTCGATCTAAGGAACAGCAATGACAATCTATAAAATGTATAAAACAAATTTAAATATGTAAATGAATTGAAAATTATTTTTGCTTAAACTCCAGAGAAAAGAAGAAAAATTAGTCAGCAGCAGAATGTAATCCTGCATTTTGTAAAATTATTTATATTTCTCAGAAGGTTTTTAGAAATTAAAAAAAATAATCAATTTCAATTCACTAATAATATCCACAGCTCAAGTCCAAATTTCAAAAAAATTATATTAGAAAACTTAAATAACGAGGAGTCAGCGCTTAAAAGTTGGAAAATCTAATTTTGGTAATACGTTAAGAAGGAGGTTAGCCGCTTGTTTGTTTAGTGTTTGTATTGTTGAAAAGTTATGAAAATTTAGCAGGTTAAACGCCACGCCTACCTCTAATTTTTCTGTATCATTTGGAACAATTAAATAACTCCAATCAAAAAAAGCTATAGAAAATTAAAAAAATAGGAAAGAAAAACATCAAGCGAAATATTGGCACCCATAATTTCTAAATTATGAGCCTCTGAAATTCCAATAAAATAGTTCGATTGTAAATATGGTCAATATGAGTATGATTTAAATGCTTGTATAGATATCTTTTAGGAAATACTAAATTAAAAAAATATCCACTAGGAGCCGATGATTTTTTATGTAAAATTATGTATCACAACTATATTTTTTTCTGATTTTTTAATTCTTTGTCGCAACAATATGTTTTTTTTTTTTGTGTTTTATAGGAACCACTTCACTAAACTACATTTACATACATGGTGAAGGGTATATAAGATCCGGCATATCCGAATATAGCACTCTTACTTATTTTATATTAAATTAATTAATTTTTATTTGAAAAACAGTAATTTATATTGAAAAATCTTTACCAGCTTAAAGTACAGCTATCTACTGTCCATTACAGATGAGAATCGCTACCCCTATTAGAATAATTATACCAAATGTACTCTGCGAATCCAACCAAATTTTTGAATAATTGTTAGCCGTAAGAGGAACTTAAACACTCTGCTTGTTGTAGTTTTTAGCTACACAATAATTATTATTCACTTTGTATTGGGGGTAATACGCCCATTATATCTGTTTTTTTTTTACTATATTATGAATATTAATAGGGGAGTTATTTGAAAAAAATTTTAGCTGTTACCTATTACAGTAACACATAATAAATATTTACTTTTTATGAGGTGCCACGCCCAAGTGGAATGTAAAAATATATAAAACTGAATCTTACCAACCGCATAGCTGATAACAAACAGAAAATTCCAAAAAGATCTGTCCACTGCAGTTATTATTTTTTTTTTTTAATTAACAAACACACAAACACATTTTGTAATTTTTGAGATATTTTTAAAAAACTTACGATTATTTAATATAAAATTATACACTTCATAGAGGGATCATTCAGAACGATTGGACTTCTATACATAAAATATAACTGTAACGGGGTCACTTTTGTACATGAAATATTTTTGGAAAATTTTTGTCGCTCTGTTTGTGTTCACATCAAGTAAAAACTTCTGGATGGATTCAATAAAATCTTGTAAGAGGTCCCTAAGAACCTTGGCTCAAATATAAAATAATTTTTATTTCAAATAAATGTGTCATTTCGTAGAGAAAATAGAGATAAAAATGTGAAGTCACCCAATTTTATCGATATCAGTACATTTTTTATGGATGGAAAATATTTAACACTGTTTACACAACTCTACAATAAATATTTAAAAATACATTTTCCTAAATTTTAATTTTAAGAAAATTATAAATGACACGCGGACGAAGTCGTGGCCAATTATTTATAAATCTTTAAATTACAATTAAGTTTAAAATGCGATTAAACAGATTAAACATTATTACTTAAAAACATCGATGTAGTCGAAAAGTATTTCACTGGAAATATTCATTTTATTTTATTGTAAATACATTTCAATTAATAAGGCTGAATTTAACAGAATTTTTATAAATTTTTTATCTATGCATTTTTTAATAAATTTGTGTTTAATTTTTTCTATTGGGTTTTAAAATAATTTTGAATAAAATCAAATGTGTGTAAAATGAAAGCTGTATTTATAATACCAAACACTTAATAACAAAAATGTAGCCATGTTTTTATGTTTTGTTCAAAACATCTTTTTAATGTAAAAAGTCCAAATTTTGATTGCCTTTACCACAGTAATTAATTTAACTTCAATTTTATTTGATCAATTAGCAACAAAAAAAAAACCATAATAAAAAAATTGTTAGTTTTGAAAATCTTTGCTTAATTTTGTGTAGTTCTAAATTTTGTTTTGATTTTCAGTTTTTCTTATAGAGGTGGGTGCACAATTTTCGAAGTAAAAAGACCTGTGCAAATTTTGTCGCGGCAGGCGGGGTGTTGGTAAAATACCGCAAGGGATGAAAACTAATTATTATTATTCGCAGAAAGATTTTTTAATAAAACTCCTCACTGCTCGGAAATGTACAAATAAAATTATTTTTTATAAATCACACCAGAACATTTCCTCCAATTATCAGAACGTGAAGACTACAGACAGGCAAAAGAAATATAGCGTAAATAAAATATAGTTAGCGACCGAAAGCGGTATAAAGTAAATTTGTTGTGTCGCAACGAGGAGAAAAAGCTATTCTTGCTTCAGGTAGTCTAAAATAGAAAGAAATATCCATTTGGCGCTGTTTTCAGTTTTTTATGTCGATTTTGGCACTTCATTATTTCATACAAAAATATCTCACCATCCTAATCTTATTATTCTATAAGAAAATAAACTAATTGGTTTTCTGTAGCAAGTCAGGGTGTATAGTCTGTAATCAAATCTAGGTCGAGAAATTCATTTCACTACTCGTTTCATTGAACTATAAAAATGTGTTCTATTGATTGTTTTAAAATGTAAAATCTCCTTTATTTTACGCACTTAATTTAGTAAACATCGTTTTAAAATGTTATTTAGATGGTACCAGGAGCTGGGGCAACATTTATGTTAGCCACTGAGTTAAGATGTCCAGCCAAGGGAGCAGTGTGTACAGCACCACGTGTTTTGGCAACATAACCACCACCAGCAACAACAGCTGGAACGTCAGCATGTACCTGAAGTGCAGCAGTGTGAATAGCGGTTGAAATAGTTCCGGGTAAGGTGAGAGCAGTATGAACACCTGCGTGTGGATGACCAACTACAACGGTACCCAAACCATGCAAAGTAGGAGATATCACAGATGTGTGGGATAGAGGACCTCCGGCGATTTGTGTCACTACACCTCCTAAGGGGATCACAGATGAGTGAACGGCCAAAACCAAAGCCAAAGTAAAGAAGGTAACAATAGCGAACTGTGAAATAAATTAAGCAGAACACCACTCACTGTAATTTATTATTCTCTATAGTTAAAATTATAATCGACTTACTTTCATTTTGCTTTTAAGATTATGCAGAAAACTAAAGCTTGTGTTGTTGATATGAACTCAAGTTCTATTCTGATTCTAGCAAACAAATCTGCAAGTTTTTATATACAACTTCTTTATTGTTGACATGCGTAACGTCGTATGACTTTTTTTTAATTTGTTGAAGTATAAAAAGATTTTCTGCATTTTTTGGCAATAAAAAAGAAATGTTTCAGTAAAATTTAGTTATTAATATAACAACATTACAAAAACATATTGTAAGAGAATATTTAAATTAGATCACTTTCGAACAACTAACTCCCTCGTTACACCCGATGAAAAATGTTCATAAACTTCAGGTGTATTTTTATTCATGTAATTGTTTGCGTTGTGTTTTGTGTCCGGTTAATGTTGTTTAGTGAAAATACTACGTCACTAAAATTGTGTAGAGCATTACGAAATACAAATACACAATTACATATTCACATATTCTTATGCAATCAATGTCACATTTGACTTCAGGTGTAGGTTTTTACTTTGAATATTTTTTTGTTTAAAAAGAAAAGGAAAAATATAAAAAAATTAATAATTACTTCTTGCAAATAAAGTATTGTTAAAGCTTGCCACAAATTTTGTTTATAAAATGTCATGAATTCACATTCCAAACAGAATACTGTCAAAAACGAAATTGTTGTTGAGAAGTTGTCTAGAAAGCTGAGTAAATAAAAATCAACAGCTTAAACCTACCAGAGTTTCGGTTAGCAAATGAAAGTTAAAGTTTTTCAAATAAAAAAATTGGAAAAGAAAACAATAATTGTGAATTAGAGAAGCAGACAGATGGTTAAAGGACTCTTGCCTTTCGTAAGTTCCAGTGCCTTTCTTTTTTTATCTACTACTTTTGCAACTATTTCAGAAACAATCACATGTTTGCTTTTTTTTGCAATAATTTTTCTTCATTAAAGGCCTTGCTATTTCCTTTATTACAGTGCATAGATATTTGAGATTATTTGAAACTGGGGCTTGTCTCCTTTGGTCAAATTAAATTTAGTATAAATTTAAGGCATCTAAAGTCAAAAGCGTGGAAATTAAAATAATAGACTTTTTGCTGCATTTTTTTAATAATCATAAAGCTTTAAGTACCGAAAAAGCTGTCTTTCGTGCCAAGCACATTTTTACTCTACTATTTATGATTCCCTAGATGAGCACTTAGTTCGAATAGTACAGAGATATTGTAGACGCTTGAGAGTACAGAAACAATCACAAGCACCACAAATTTTATTTTAAATGGTTTTTTTTTGTCTAAAAGCTTTCGCTCACTAGTGTTTTTGCAATAAACTTTCATTTTTCATTTTACTAACATTTATTTTCTGAGTTTGTAAATTATTCATTAAAATTTATCAGAATAAGATAAGTTGAACTTGCATTTTCATTCTCAAGGTTGTGTAAAATTTCCTTGTTCTCTTTTTTTGCAATAACTAGGTATTGAATGAAAATACAAAGTTTCTAATAGAGAAATTCTAAAATGAAACAAATTAAGTTGGTTTCTTAAGCTGGATAATTTTAATATAAAAACATGACAGTTTGTTGAATTAAAATCAGAATAGAACTTGAGTTCATAACAGCAACACAAGCTTTAGTTTTCTGTCAACTTAAAAACAAAAGAAAAAAATGAAAGTGAGTTTCAAGTGAAACTAAATAAAAAAATAAAATGAAAAACTCAAAAAAAATTAAATTAAAAATATAAAAAAAAAATAATAATTATGATAATAATAATTTAAAGTCATGTTAAAATTCATTTAAAAAATATATTTCGTTTTTTCTTTAGTTCGCTACTGTCACTTTGTTCACTTTGGCCTTGGCTTTAGGCGTTCAGTCATCTGTGATTCCATTGGGAGGCTTAGTGACACAAATCGCTGGAGGTCATCTAGCACATACAGCTTGGTTGTCTCCTGGCTTGCATGGTTTGGGAACTGTTGTAGTTGGTCATCCACCAGCAGCTGTTCCTGTTGCTCTTTCACTACCTGGTGCTATTCCCACTGCTGTTCACGCCGCTAATATTCCAGCACATTTGCCCACCGCCATTTCTCATTTACATGCTGGCATTCCTGCTGTTCATGCTGCTGTTCCTACTGTGATTGGTGGACCTGCCAGTTATGTTGCTAAAACCCGTGGTGCTATTCACACTGCCCCCTTGGGAGGCCATCTCAACTCAGTAGCCAATGTAAATGTAGCCCCAGCTCCTGGTACCATCTAAATTCAAACTTTTCTACAGCCAATGTAATGAGATTTAAGAGAGAGAGATAATCAGGCATTTCAAAATTAAATCATTTCTTTTGCTTCATTCTGGATGCATTAAAATTGAAATATTCATTTTCATCTTTTTCTGTTATTTATTCCTTTTTTTAAACTTTGCTTTTTATTATTTTTTTTTCTCTATTTCTGTAAATAAAGCAAATACTTTACTAAAAAAGTAAAAAAAATTTAATAATAAAATGTGTTTGTATCTTAATGTTTATAAATTTATAAAAATCGTTCTAAATTTCCCCTATTGTGACGTTGTAAATCTTAATACAGAGCTCTAAAAGAGACATGTCTAAATAGGCGAACTTAATGTTATCGTTACATGACTTCAAAAAGGAGAAGATCGTTAAATTGTTTCATTTTTTAATACTTGTTATCACAGGGCTCCGTCATTATTGAAAATAATTTTGTTCTTTGGAAAGGTGCTGCCTACAAATGTGATACAGATTTATTTCAGTACCTGCCATGATGGCCTAAACTGACGGTGGTCCTACTACTGAGTAGAATACAAAGCGTCGACTAGCGCCCACGTAGCCAAAAAAGTTTGAAATTAAAGAACATGGCTGTCAGGACCATGAACTTCCTCTTGCTTGAGGGTCTGAGACTATCCAACCCAGTCTATTTAAAGTACAACAGCACAATCGGTAAGGCACCGCATCTTCCTCGCGGACACCGCCTTTATGCAACAGCCACCACGTGAACCCCGTAGAGACTACACCAACAACCGACTATAGAGATGGGCTGCTCTCTGTATGGGCCACCGGCTCCCATAGCTCTAGTATAACTAAAGACACTGGTCAATCCTTCGACAAGTATCCCACTTGCCTACCCAGTCCCCTATACCCCGAAGCACTTCGTTTGAAACTTGGTTTGATCGGCCAGACTCTTAGTATCCTCTGGGGGAAGAAATGCCTATTGATTGATTGTCTTGCATTGTGTTGCAACAGACGAAAATAATTGGAAAAATTTAATTTTCAGCTTAAGAATTGTTCGAAATTCACCGTTTGTTTATTTAGTATTTGTTTTGTTATGCTGCAGTTTTTTAAGAGCAAAATATTTTTTTAGAATCAAGCTTAACTAATCCTATCCTCAAATAATATTACATTTTTTCCATGCACTTAATAATCTCAGGTGTATGATAGCTTTAACACATCGATGTCCACCCACAGCACAGTTATTGTAGCTAAAGAAACACGCATTTATATGTTCTTTTGTTTATTCGTCATAAAAAAGCGACGAAAGCACATCTTGAAGTTAAAGATCGAAAGTGCTCAGACAATGAAAGAAAAGAGGGAAATGAATTAAAAAGGCCCTTATAATGTTTCATAGCAATATAAATAATTATTCATTAACTATATTATTTTATATTATATTCGAGAATGCTTGCGTCAGGATTTTTTTTATGTTGTAGAACAAAACATGAATGTAGATTAAACAAAAAAATTTTGAAGTTATGTAGTCACCCACTTTTATTGCTGAAACAGTAAAACAAAATTAGTTTAAACTTTAATCGTTAGTCAATAACCGTTCAAAAGATTAGCTACATACATCAAATTACAACCGTAAGGGCATCCTTTAATTTCTAATTTTAAAAATTTATACTTCTTATTTTACCTGATATGGCAATGGACATTCAGTCTTATTTTCAAGAGTTTGTCTGTAACGGTCTTAAAGGTAGGGCTATTACATTAATTACATGTTTTATAGGGACACCCTTTAATTTCTAGTTTAAAGTTTCCTACTTGTTATAGCGGATAAAGCAATAAAGGTTCTGTGCAAATTTCAAATAACAGCAACTATTGTAACACCCTATAATTTATAATTTTAAATATTTATACTTCTGAATATACCAAACAAATAAGTGGACATTCTGTTTAATTTTAAAGTGTTTCTGGATAAAGGTTTAAACGATAGGGTCAATTAACTTCAAATATAGAAACACCCTCTAATTCTAAATTTAAATTTTATACTTGTTATTATAACGATAGCAATAAAGGTTCTTGGTGAATTTCAATTATCTGTCTATAACTGTTCAAAAGTTTAGCCACATACATTAACTTACATTAACTATTTGGATGCTTCCACTTGTTATCATAACGTCATAGTAATCGATATCCTCTCCAATTTTTATGTGTTTGTCTATAACGGCTTAAAAGTTAGGTGATATAAGTCAATTTACGTCACCTATGGGGACACTCTTTAATTTATAGACTTGTTCTCATATTACAATATGAGAACACATGTACGTTGTGTGGGGTCACCCTTTAATTTTTAAGATTATGAACTGTTTTTAAAACGGAATAAATATTCAAGAATAATGTATCAAATTACAAAAAATTTTCGAAATCGATTTCGGTACAAACATAAAAGAGCAACATTCAGTCAAATTGATAACCTCCTTCCCTTTTTGGAAGTCGATTAAAAATAAAAAAGACGGTTCTTTAATATACGAAATATGTATTTACTATCAAATTTAGTAAATTCAGAGATATTATTAATTTAAATGTAACTAAGCACTTTTTCCCAAATAAAATATATTTTTAGTTTTGAACATCACGGCTTTAATGCAAATATGGAGATACAAAATATGTTGTTTGCAAAGTAAATACATTTTATTGTCGGATAAGTATTAAGTGTAACAGGGATTTCTGTCTTCTCCCGAGTAATTTATTGTTTTTTTTTAATTTTCTGTACAAGTTCTACTTTAGAAGATAAAAAAGTTTTATTATTAAAAAGCGCTATATAGTTTTTAAAGCAGTTACAGATTATATATCAATCTGCAAAGGATCGTGTTTTTATCTGTTTTGTATTCGAAAGTATCGTGCTACTCCCCTGAATTAATTAATACTCTTAATGTTATTTCACTGTATGTAAATTATCTATCTAAAACCCAATAAAAATTCGAAATTCAAGATCAAGTTATTGACCTTATCTTATTTCGTTCTGTTATTACGTCTTACTTGTCAAATCTTATTTTAAATTAGATAATTTTCTAGAAAATCGATTTTTTGCAATGAAATATATCATATTGGTTGGTGAAATGGGTCATCATCTGGTCTAATTATTAGGTGCATAAGCGAACTTGATGATAGATACACACAAGGGGCACGTTCAGCTTATTTTTAAATTTATGTTGCCGGAAATATCTACATTTTTGATATCTAATTTTTCCTAACACGATACTCCGTGTAAGAGTTCTTTTATGACTTCGTCTTAACAAATTAACATTGATTAAATGGTTAAAAAGATGATGTTTACAATGTACATAACTTAAGGTCTATAAATGTCTAAAATGCTGATGAAGGATGTAGCGTTTCAGAAAATTTGGCATTTCATTTTGCTAGTCTCTAATTTTTCTTTGAAAAACGTCCGCATACATTTGTAAATACTTTTTTTTTTCCGAAAATTAGAAATTTAGAAATTAAATTAATAAATGAACCTAAAGCCGAAACAGTAAATTTTAATACATTTATAATATCCACGGTTCAAATCCTGATTTGGAAAATAATTAAAAAAGTTAAACATGAAATTAAAATTTTTTGAATTATTTCTTTTTATTCTTTTAGTAGACTTTCAATTGAATATTCTTCTTTTTTGAAATCAATTTGCTTACTATATTCTTCATTCCTTTCTTGATTCTGTCTTTTTTTTTTCTTCATTCAACATTTCTTCTGAATCCTTGTGCATCGTTCATAAACTTTTTCTCTTTTGCGTTAATGCACAAAATAACACGTCTGTACTAAAAAAAATTGTAACGACAAAATAAAATTAATTTCATAAGAATTTCTATTTTACATTTTTATTTAATTCTACGTTTTTATTTTTTTATTTAATATATATTTTTTTTAATTCTGTAAAATTAAATTCAGTCAGAAGACTAGTGTCATTCTATCGATTGATATTTTTGTTCACAAAAATTGCAAGTAATTTTTCTAACAAAATATGATTTAGATAAAAAATTCTTTAAATATAATTATTAACTTAAGAATTCTCCGTAATAAAACATATTTTTATGCAGGATTGAATGCTTTTATATAAGAATTACAAAAAAATCTGTCAAGATGATATTGTAAGATGATTCTTTAAATTTTTTAAAGATGGTTATAAACGTTCGTATGATAAATTTTAATTTAAAAAATAAATTAATAACAACTACGAGTATGTGCCCTTCACACCTATTGATGGACGCGGGCATTTATACATAAAAGCATTATCGTGCTAAACTTGACTAACGTTCTTTTTAAAAGTATTAATAGATGTAATATAACATGCTTTGACGTTTTTAAAGAGGAAGCCAATTTAAATTATCCGTGAAGGAGTCACTCCAGCAACCAAATAAATGAGTTCAGGTGACCCTAATGCATAAATTCGTTGAAAACTAATAATGGGAAAAAAATTTGTTTAATAGAAGTAACGCATCCACTTCACCCATAATTTCTATTATTTAAGGATTATGCAGAAAACTAAACCTTTAATATGAAAATATGAACTCAAGATCAATTCTAATTCAAGTAAACAAATTTGCCAGTTTTATACATAAACTCTTTACTGCTACATGCGTAATTTTCAATATAATTTTTTTAGATTTTATGCATTAATTGTTATAAAATTCAGGAATACTCATATCTAAGACAGTGAACAATATAATAGTAAAAATAATCTTTAAGAAAATAACTAAATTAGAACACTTTTGAACAGCTCTCTCGTTACACTCAATGAAAAATGTTTACTAAGATCAGGTGTTTCGTTGTGCCTTCTATCCATCCGTTTAACGTTGTTTAATCAAAGTACTAAACGTAAACTTGTACGTAAAGCATTACAGACTTCAAACGTACAACTAAACATGTATTTTAGTGCATTAATTGTTCGGAGTTAGTAAAACATTTACTTTTCAAAAATTTTGAAGTAACCCAAAAATAGAAATCAAAACAAAATCTACAATTATTCCTTAAAAAGAATTAAGTAGCGCGAATCAGAATTTTTTCTTGCCTAAGAACTGACTCCGATTTTACAACCTCTTTTTAAGAATGAAAATGTAACAGCCAATGAAAATCTATCTGTTAAAATTCTCATGTTCATATAAAATGTATAAAACAAACCTAAATATGCAAATGAATTGAAATTTATTTTTGCTTAAACTCCAGAGAAAAGAAGAAAAATTAGTCAGCAGCAGAATGTAATCCTGCATTATGTAAAATTATTTATATTTGAGAAATTAAAAAAAATAATCAATTTCAATTCACTAATAATATCCACAGCTCAAGTCCAAATTTCAAAAAAATTATATTAGAAAACTTAAATAACGAGGAGTCAGCGCTTAAAAATTGGAAAATCTAATTTTGGTAATACGTTAGGAAGGAGGTTAGCCGCTTGTTTGTTTAGTGTTTGTATTGTTGAAAAGTTATGAAACTTTAGCAGGTTAAACGCCACGCCTACCTCTAATTTTTCTGTATCATTTGGAACACTTAAGTAATTCCAATCAAAAAAAGCTATAGAAAATTAAAAAAATAGGAAAGAAAAACATCAAGCGAAATATTGGCACCCATAATTTCTAAATTATGAGCCTCTGAAATTCCAATAAAATAGTTCGATTGTAAATATGGTCAATATGAGTATGATTTAAATGCTTGTATAGATATCTTTTAGGAAATACTAAATTAAAAAAATATCCACTAGGAGCCGATGATTTTTTATGTAAAATTATGTATCACAACTATATTTTTTTCTGATTTTTTAATTCTTTGTCGCAACAATATGTTTTTTTTTTTTGTGTTTTATAGGAACCACTTCACTAAACTAGATTTACATACATGGTGAAGGGTATATAAGATCCGGCATATCCGAATATAGCACTCTTACTTTTTTTATATTTAATTATTTTATTTTCGTTTAAAAAACAGTAATTTATATTGCAAAATCTTCACCCGCTTAAAACACATACAGTATTAAGTAGGCAGCTTCAATAGGAGGCTATTTGCTGTCTATTACAGATGGGAATCGCTACCCCTATTGGAATAATTATACCAAATGTACTCTGCGAATCCAACCAAATTTTTGAATGATTGTTAGCCGTAAGAGGAACTTAAACACTCTGCTTGTTATAGTTCTCAGCTACACGATAATTATTATTCACTTTGTATTGGGGGTAATACGCCCATTATATCTGTTTTTTTTTTACTATATTATGAATATTAATAGGGGAGTTATTTGAAAAAAATTTTAGCTGTTACCTATTACAGTAACAGATAATAAATATTTACTTTTTATGAGGTGCCACGCCCAAGTGGAATGTAAAAATTTATAAAACCGAATCTTACCAACCGCATAGCTGATAACAAACAGAAAATTCCAAAAAGATCTGTCCACTGCAGTTATTATTTTTTTTTTTTTTTGAATTAACAAACACACAAACACATTTTGTAATTTTTGAGATATTTTTAAAAAACTTACGATTATTTAATATAAAATAATACACTTTATAGAGGGATCATTCAGAACGATTGGACTTCTGTACATAAAATAAAACTGTAACGGGGTCACTTCTGTACATGAAATATTTTTTGAAAATTTTTGTCGCTCTATTTGTGTTCACATCAAGTAAAAACTTCTGGATGGATTCAATAAAATCTTGTAAGAGGTCCCTCAGAACCTTGCCTCAAATATAAAATACTTTATATTTAAAAAAATGACATTTCGTTGAGAAACTATAGAAACAAATGTGAAGTCACCCAATTTTATCGATATCAGTACAATTCTTTTATGGATGGAAAATATTTAACACTGTTTACACAACTCTACAATAAATATTTAAAAATACATTTTTCTAAGTTTTAATTTTAAGAAAATTATAAATGACACGCGGACGAAGTCGTGGCCAATTATTTATAAATCTTTAAATTACAATTAAGTTTAAAATGCGATTAAACAGATTAAACATTGTTACTTAAAAATATCGATGTAGTCGAAAAGTATTTCACTGGAAATATTCATTTTATTTTATTGTAAATACATTTCAATTAATAAGGCTAATTTTTACAGAATTTTTAAAAATTTTTTATCTATGCATTTTTAATAAATTTGTATTTAATTTTTTCTCTTGGGTTTTAAAATAATTTTGAATAAAATCAAATGTGTGTAAAATGAAAGCTGTATTTATTATACCAAACACTAAATAACAAAAATGTAACCATGTTTTCATGTTTTGTCAAAACATCTTTTAAATATAAAAAGTTCAAATTTTGATTGCCTCTACCACAGTAATTAATTTAACTTCAATCTTATTTGATCAATTAGCAACAAAAATTATCATAATAAAAAATTGTTAGTTTTGAAAATCTTTGCTTAAATTTGTGTAGTTTTTAATAAACTTTTTTTTAATTTCGGTTTCTGAATTTTGATTTTCAGTTTTTATGGAGGTGGGTGCACAATTTTCGAAGTAAAAAGACCTGTGCAAATTTTGTTGCGGCAGGCGGGGTGTTGTTAAAATACTGCGAAATGTGTCGGAGTCGTCTCTAATGGGATGAAAACTAACTTTTATTATTCGCAGAAAGATTTGTTAATAAAACTCCTAACTTCTCGGAAATGTACAAATAAAAATATATTTTATAAATCACACCAGAACATTTCCTCCAATTATCAGAACGTGAAGACTACAGACAGGCAAAAGAAATATAGCGTAAATAAAATATAGTTAGCGACCGAAAGCGGTATAAAGTAAATTTGTTGTGTCGCAACGAGGAGAAAAAGCTATTCTTGCTTCAGGTAGTCTAAAATAGAAAGAAATATCCATTTGGCGCTGTTTTCAGTTTTTTATGTCGATTTTGGCACTTCATTATTTCATACAAAAATATCTCACCATCCTAATCTTATTATTCTATAAGAAAATAAACTAATTGGTTTTCTGTAGCAAGTCAGGGTGTATAGTCTACTCGTTTCATTGAACTATAAAAATGTGTTCTATTGATTGTTTTAAAATGTAAAATCTCCTTTATTTTACGCACTTAATTTAGTAAACATCGTTTTAAAATGTTATTTAGATGGTACCAGGAGCTGGGGCAACATTTATGTTAGCCACTGAGTTAAGATGTCCAGCCAAGGGAGCAGTGTGTACAGCACCACGTGTCTTGGCAACATAACCACCACCAGCAACAACACCTGGAACGGCAGCATGTACCTGAGGAATAACAGCGGGTATATGTGCTGGAAGTGCAGCAGTGTGAATAGCGGTTGAAATAGTTCCGGGTAAGGTGAGAGCAGTATGAACTCCTGCGTGTGGATGACCAACTACAACGGTACCCAAACCATGCAAAGTAGGAGATATCACAGATGTGTGGGCTAGAGGACCTCCGGCGATTTGTGTCACTACACCTCCTAAGGGGATCACAGATGAGTGAACGGCCAAAACCAAAGCCAAAGTAAAGAAGGTAACAATAGCGAACTGTAAATTATATTAAGCAGAACACCACTCACTTTAGATTATTATTCTTTATAATTAAAATTATAATCAACTTACTTTCATTTTGCTTTTAAGATTATGCAGAAAACTAAAGCTTGTGTCGCTAATATGAACTCAAGTTCTATTCTGATTCTAGCAGACAAATCTGTAAGTTTTTATATACAAATTCTTTATTATTGACATGCGTAACGTCGTATGATTTTTTTTTTAATTTGTTAAAGTATAAAAAGGTTTTCTGCATTTCTTGGCAATAAAAAAGAAATATTTCAGTTTAATTTAGTTACCAATTAAACAACATTACGAAAACATATATTGTAAGAGGATATTTAAATTAGATCACTTTTGAATAACTAACTCCCTCGTTACACCCGATGAAAAATGTTCATGAATATCAGGTGTTTTTATTCATGTAATTGTTTGCGTTGTCTTTTGTATCCGGTTAATGTTGTTTAGTGAAAATACTACGTCACTAAAATTGTGTAGAGCATTACGAAATACAAATACACAATTACACATTCACATATTCTTATGCACTCATTGTCATAGTTGACTTCAAGTGTAGGTTTTTACTTTGAATATTTTTTTGTTTAAAAAGAAAAGGAAAAAGATAAAAAATTAATTTTTACTTCTTGCAAATAAAGTATTGTTAAAGCTTGCCACAAATTTTGTTTATAAAAGGTCATGAGTTCATATCCCAAACAGAACCTTGTCTAAAAAGAAATTGTTCTTGAGAAGTTGTCTAGAAAGATGAGTGACTAAAAATCAACAGCTTAAACCTACCAGAGTTTCGGTTAGCAAATGAAATTTAATCAAATAAAAAAATTCAAAAAGAAAACAATTATTGTGAATTAGAGAAGTAGACAGATGGTTAAACGACTCTTGCCTTTCGTAAGTTCCAGTGCCTTTCTTTTTTTTATCTACTAATTTTGCAACTATTCCAGAAACAATCACATGTTTGCTTTTTTTTGCAATATTTTTTCTTCATTAAAGGCATTGCTATTTCCTCTATTACAGTGCATAGATATTTGCGATTATTTTAAACTAGGGCTTGTCTCCTTTTGTTAAATTAAATTTTGTATAAATTCAAGGCATCTAAATTCAAAAGCGTGGAAATGGAGATATTAGACCTTTTTGCTGCACTTCTCTAATAATCATAAGGCTTAAGGTACCGAAAAAGCTGTCTTTTGTGCCAAGCACCTTTTTACTCTACTATTTATGATTCCTTAGCTGGGCACTTAGTTCGAATAGCACAGAGATATTGTAGACGCTTAAGAGTACAGAAACAATCACAAGCACCACAAATTTTATTTTGAATGATTATTTTTTTTTTGTCTGTAAGCTTTCGCTCACTAATGTTTTTGCAATAAACTTTCATTTTCATTTTTAATTTTACTAACATTTATTTTTTGAGTTTGTAAAATTATTCATTAAAGTGTAAGTATTCACAACATTTTGATCAGAATAAGATAACTTGAACTTGCACTTTCAATTCTCAAGGTTGTTTAAAATTTTCTTGTTCTCTTTTTTCAAATTAACAAAGTATTGATTGAAAACACAAAGTTTCTAATAGAGAAATTCTTAAATGAAACAAATTATGTTGGTTTTTTAAGCTGGATAGTTTTAATATAAAAATATGGAAATTTATTGAATTAAAATCAGAATAGAACTTGAGTTCATAACAGCAACACAAGCTTTAGTTTTCTGCCAACTTAAAAACAAAAGAAAAAAATGAAAGTGAGTTTTAAGAAAATAAAAATTAAAAAAAGAAAATGAAAAACTTAAATTAAAAATATTAAAAAAAAAAAAAAATGATTAAAATACTTTGAAGTCATTTTAAAATCCATCAGCAAAATAATACTTTGTTTTTAATTTAGTTCGCTATTGTCACCTTGTTCACTTTGGCCTTGGCTTTGGGCGTTCAGTCATCTGTGATTCCATTGGGAGGTTTAGTGACACAAATCGCTGGAGGTCATCTAGCACACACAGCTGTATTGTCTCCTGGCTTGCATGGCTTGGGCACTGTTGTAGTTGGCCATCCACACGCTGCAGTTCATGCTGCTCTTTCTCTACCTGGTGCTATTCCCACTGCTATTCACGCTTCCACTATTCCAGCACATTTGCCCACCGCTATTTCTCATTTACATGCTGGCATTCCTGCTGTTCATGCTGCTGTTCCTACTGTGATTGGTGGACCTGCTGGTTATGTTGCTAAAACACGTGGTGCCATTCACACTGCCCCGTTGGAAGGCCATTTGAACTCAGTAGCCAATGTAAATGTTGCCCCTGCTCCTGGTACCATCTAAATTAATTTTTTCAACACAACCTTCGATAACTTTCTATGAAACTGCCAGTGTGATAATAAACTAAATAAATTTTTATGTTTCGTAATACAAAATGGATATCAATTATCTTTTTTTTTTGTTGCTTAAGAGAGATTTTTAAATCATTTTCCTTATAATACCCTCCACCTCAGGTGGAAAAAGGTTTATCTGAGTTAGTCATTCCATTTGCAACTTCAACAATATGCATTTTTTATGGATAGTGAAATCGATTGAGCAATGTCCGTCTATTCGCAATCCAAATTGTGTCGATATTCAAGGGAGTCAATAGAGTTACATACCCTGCCTCCTTTGAGCCTATTCGCTCTCTTCTGAACGCGATCGAGTAACTTCGGTCCAAACATTAGAGTTGTATTCCATTTTTGGCCGGATTTAGGTGGTATTAATACTAAAGACACTTGAATACTTTTCTCGGGATTTAAGTTATATGTTTGGTCTATAGAATATCGCACTGAATTTTCATTCCAAGAATATCAAGAGTTCCTGATTCCACCCATACTTACAAAGAAGCTCCATTTTCGGTCGAACACCTATGTATAAGCATTCGAACATTAAAATCAACTCTTTTCATCCGGCCTCAATCAGATATTTTTATAACATCGTGATCAAGTATATCATTCATATTCTGCAGCTTGGCTCTAACCTTGAAAAGGCTTGGTCTTTTGTCGAATGAATGGGAATGACAAACGCTGCTGGTAAATAACCAAGGGAAAGAACAGAGCCTTCTAGTACCCCTAAATTTATCTTAAACTCTCGCTGGATGAAATCCTATCTTTAAACACTCTATAATACGACCTTTGAGGGAGTTCAGCATAAATCGAGAAAATTCATTACCGGCACCAAAAGCAATACGTCCTAACAAATTTGCACTATGCCATTCTCTATTAGAAGGCTCGGAGATATCTAGAGCAAACACTTTACTTACGCCGAAATAATGTAAAGAATGACACCATTCTTTCAAAAGGAAAGCAAGCAAGTCCAAGTAGAGCATCCACTACAAAAACCATTCTGGTGGTCCCTCAATAAACTGTTGGACTACAAATATTTCGAAAAATGAAGAGTTATCATACTCTTAATCACCTTAGAAAGCGTAGATACAACTCTTGTTTATCTCCCCATTTTTGGAAATACACCAAAGGGTAGCTATTAGATGTGTCATCTTCAAATATTACTGCTTTTAGACCAGAGCTGGAATTCCTTTCATTAGCATATTAGGGCGTATGAAAAATTAAAACCGTTGTCAATATCCTATTTTTCCACAGACTTTGTTATTTAGAAACTATAGATTTATTTCTATTTTTTTTACCAAATCCCTCACTGTGCAATATATCACTGTTTGGGGATAAATTTTGAGACACTAGTAAACCGTATTTCTTCCCAGCTGAAACCACTGCGGATTAATTCCCAAAATGCAAACACATTAATGCGATAATAAGACAAAATACTTTATTTTTTCTTTTATTAAGCCCTTCACTACAGGTGGAAAAAGGGTATATTGAAGTATGTCTTTCCATTTACGCCCCATTACGTATGTATAAACGATGAGTCCTCATGCATAGCGAAATCGATTAAGCCATGTCCTTCCGTTTCGGACTTAAACTAACTTTGCCAATGCAAAGCTAGGGAAAGTTTTAATACACCAATCGACAAAGTTTTGAAAATTTTACTGTTGCAAATCAGCAAGATCGCTCCATGTCTTTCGAGGCAGCGTGCAAAACAACACGTCTGCCTCTAATTTCTCCATATCATTTGAAACAAATCTAGTTTAATAAAAAAAATTAATGAAGTGATAGAGATTAAAAAATAAGAAAAAAAACCATATGAAAAAATTGGCACTCGTCCATATTTTCTAAGTCATGGTCCTCTAATTTTGTTATAAAAAAAAACGGTTGTGCTTTAAGGAAATTTTAATTTTTTTTTTAAAATGCTTAACTCATTAAGAACCGGCGACATTTTTATGTAAGATTACATACTTAATTTTTTTCTTATTTTTTAATTCTCTATCACCCCAATTTAGTTTTTTTTTTTGTTATTGGAGTTACTTCACGAATCAAGACTTACGTGTATGGTGAAGAGTATATAAGCAATCTTATTCGTTTTTTAATTCTGTTTGAAAAACAGTGGCGATATATTGCACGACTTTTTTATTTCGATACACTATAAACCTGTAAGTTGTAAAATTAGTTAAAATGCTTATAGCAAAAACTGCGGTAGCTGGCGACTTGGTAACTGGATTCCCATCGGCGTTAAAGGTAGGGCTAAAAATGTTAAAAATCCACACAAGCACTAAAAACTTCTAGAGCTAAGAAATATAAACCAAATCTAAATTAAACAACATTTTGTTAACGACCATGACGAAAGAGGCTTAAAATTAAGCGGGAAATAGGCAGATATTGTGCCGTTTTGTATAACAAAAATAATTTTTGCCTCTGCTAGTCTTTTAAACCTCACAAGGAGCTAATTACAGGCAAGCAGACTCCAGAATTTAAAAAAAAAATACTAAAATTTCGATTTTCGAAACTGCTAAGTTATTTTTTTCTTTATTTTACTTTTTGGTTTTGTAAAATTTGTATTATTGTGTGTAACCATTTTGTAAGAAGACAAAGCTTTTGAAAAAATTTACAACGGTGTAGATTGTCTTTGTGTATTTGATTAAATCCAGTTCGTTAAAACTATTTCGTGACTCGTTTCATTGAACTTAAAAGAATTATTTTATTGTTTCGAAATGAAATATATTTTTTATTTTACGCAATTGATTTAGTTGAAAATGTTATTTAAATAGTACCAGGAGCTGGGGCAACATTTATGTTAGCCACTGAGTTAAGATGTCCAGCCAAGGGAGCAGTGTGTACAGCACCACGTGTTTTGGCAACATAACCACCACCAGCAACAACAGCTGGAACGGCAGCATGTACCTGAGGAATAACAGCGGGTATATGTGCTGGAAGTGCAGCAGTGTGAATAGCGGTTGAAATAGTTCCGGGTAAGGTGAGAGCAGTATGAACTCCTGCGTGTGGATGACCAACTACAACGGTACCCAAACCATGCAAAGTAGGAGATATCACAGATGTGTGGGCTAGAGGACCTCCGGCGATTTGTGTCACTACACCTCCTAAGGGGATCACAGATGAGCGAACGGCCAAAACCAAAGCCAAAGTAAAGAAGGTAACAATAGCGAACTGTAAAATATATTATGCAGAACACCACTCACTTTAGATTATTATTCTTTACAGTTAAAATTATAATCGACTTACTCTCATTTTGTTTTTAAGATTTTGCAGAAAACTAAAGCTTGTGTTGCTGATATGAACTCAAGTTCTATTCTGATTCTAGCAAACAAATCTGCAAGTTTTTATATACAAATTCTTTATTGTTGACATGCGTAACGTCGTATGACTTTTTTTAATTGTTGAAGTATAAAAAGATTTTTTATTCTTTCTTGGCAATAAAAAAGAAATATTTCAGCTTAATTTAGTTACCAATATAACAACAGTACAAAAACATATATTGTAAGAGAATATTTAAATTAGATCACTTTCGAACAACTAACTCCCTCGTTACACCCGATGAAAAATTTTCATAAACATCTGGTGTCTTTTTATTCATGTAATTGTTTGCGTTGTGTTTTGTATCCGGTTAATGCTGTTTAGTGACAATACTACGTCACTAAAATTGTGTAGAGCATTACGAAATACAAATATACAGTTAAATATTCACATATTCTTATGCATTCATTCTTATAGTTGACTTCAAGTGTAGGTTTTTACTTCAGCAATTTTTATGTTAAAAAAAAACACACATTAATAAAATACTTCTTGCAATTAAAGTATGGTAAACGCTAACCACAATTTTTTCTGAGGAATAGCGTTGATTACGAGGTTCCATCCAGTATTATCACACCAAGAAGAACAAAAGCAAAGCATAATACATGCAATGGAACAGCACTACAAAAATCTTCCTTCTTCAAATTTTTCAAAAAATAATTTTGTTACCTTTTTAAATACACAATCAAAAGAAAATAGATTATAAAATAAAACGGATCTTAGTAGGGGTTATTATAAAATATAAGTTTTTTACCTTTAGTGGTCTTTTGTATTACTTGGTCTTAATTTTAATTATTTGAAACTTTAATAAATTTTAAACTAATAGTTTACTCGATTAATCGAATACTTTTTAAAGTTTTAATCGATTATTCGCTAAAATATAATCTAACCGACACCATTATACTTACAAAGTAAAAATAATCGTTTTGCATATTTTATTGTAATTAATTATTAAAAATTTAGAGAAAAGTAGTGTAGACCTGAGTCAGGTTTTGGTCATTTAGTTATGAAATGAAGAAAATATTGAACAAAATCTATTCACATAATAATTGTACACAAAATTTTTTATCGTATGATGAAAAGTATACGCATTTATAAGCCTTATAATTTGAAGGGAAGCCACTCGAAATTCCGTTTTAAGATAAACTTTGAATTGGGCCGCTAAAAAAACTACTAACGGTCTTTTGTAGACAAAAAGTTTGTATGAACAAAATATTTGTAATTTTGTAACGAAAAAAGAAGTTTATGTAACTGAATCGCGAAAACCTTGTATTTTAAGAGTTATTAATAAATAAAGCTAAACATATTTTTAACAGCTTTTTAATACGATTTTTACTACTAATGTACGCGCGGCCTGGCTGGCTTACAATTTAGAAACAAAATTTTGACGCTTATCATAATTTTAATCCTCTAGATGACCGAAAGTGAGCGGGGAGTAGAAAAAAAAAAACACTTTTGCAAATCCCATATATTCCATGGGTGCTCTAATGTATATTTAGGCTTGTAAAATTTAAAATTTTAAAATGTTTTCATAACTTCATATGAAATGTGTATTTAAGTTTATTAAATTAATTTTAACCATTTTAATAAATAACTTTTTTAAAAATTATTTGTTCACGTTTATAAAACATAAGAATACTGGAAAAATTATTTTTAACTACTATGGCTTTTTTATTTTTTATTAATAGAAATGAATAAAAACCTTAAAAATACTTATTTTAATTTAAGCCGATTTTTTTGTCATTATTTTTTACTGTAATGCCATCCCAGCCAGAACCTTAATTTAAATCAAGGTTCTCTTAAACTAATTCTATAAGTTTTCTTAAAGTCGCAAATAATGTTTTTACTTTATTCGTATAATATACGTTCATGAAATATTTATTACATATTTTTATTACCTAACTTATCCTTTTGAGCTGTTCGGATAATGCATTATTTAAATAAATTTTCCTTCGGGCTTTAAATAACTTTTTTTGTGGCAAATTAGGTAAAATAGATTATCTGTTATCCAAGGTGTAAGTTTTCTGCGTGTAGTTATGCTTCTATTTGCTATTACTGAGCTTTCTCTAGCAGCTTCTGATAATGTTCACATATATGATTCCAAAATAAGTACTCAGCCCAAGGAGCACAGAGATATTACGGAAGCTTAAGAGTAAAGAAACAATCACAAATAACACAAATTTTTATTTTAAAGAATTATTTTTCTTTTTTTTTTTTTTTGCTGTCTTCAAGCGTTTGCTCACTAACATTTTAGTAATAAACTTTCATTTTCATTTTACTAACATTTAAATTTTGAGTTTGTAAAATTATTCATTAGCTTGTAGCTTTTACAACATTTTGATCAGAATAAGATAACTTGAACTTGCACTTGCAATTTTCAAGGCTGTTTGATATTTCCTTGCTCTCTTTTTATGTAATAACAAAATATTGACTGAAAACACATAGTTTTTAATAGAGAAATTCTTAAATGAAACAAATCATGTTGGTTGTTTAAGCTGGCTAATTTTAATATAAAAATATGACGATTTGTTGAATTAAAACCAGAATAGAACTTGAGTTCATAACAGCAACACAAGATTTAGTTTTCTGCCAACTTAAAAACAAAAGAATAAAATGAAAGTGAGTTTAAAGTGAAACTAAATTAAAAAATAAATTGAAAAACGAAAAAAAAATTAAATTAAAAATATTTTAAAATAATAATAATTAATAATAATAATAATAATAATAATAATAATAATAGTTTAAAGTCATGTTAAAATTCATTTAAAAAATATATTTCGTTTTTTCTTTAGTTCGCTACTGTCACCTTGTTCACTTTGGCCTTGGCTTTGGGCGTTCAGTCATCTGTGATTCCATTGGGAGGTTTAGTGACACAAATTGCTGGAGGTCATCTAGCAAACACAGCTTTATTGTCTCCTGGTTTGCATGGTTTGGGCACTGTTGTAGTAGGTCATCCACACGCTGCAGTTCATGCTGCTCTTTCCCTACCTGGTGCTATTCCCACTGCTATTCACGCTTCCACTATTCCAGCACATTTGCCTACCGCTATTTCTCATTTGCATGCTGGCATTCCAGCTGTTCATGCTGCCGTTCCTACTGTGATTGGTGGACCTGCTGGTTATGTTGCTAAAACACGTGGTGCTATTCACACTGCCCCCTTGGAAGGCCATCTCAACTCAGTAGCCAATGTAAATGTAGCCCCAGCTCCTGGTACCATCTAAATTTACTATTTTTTCCTGCCAATGTTATGAGATTTATGAGAGATTATCAAACATTTTAATAATTTTAATCATTTCTTTTGCTTCATATTGGGTGCATTTAAATTGAAATATTCATTTTGATAATTTTTTATCTTCTTCTGTTATTTATTCTTTTCTTTTAAATTTTGCATTTTATTATTTTTTTTTTTCTTTTCACTATTTCTGTAAATAAAGCAAATACTTTAGTAAAAAAGTAAAAAAAAAAATAAATAAATAACATAGTGTTTGTTTTTTGATGTTTATAAATTTATAAAAATAATTCTTAATTTCCTTTATTGTGGCGTTGTAAGTCTAAATACAACCAGACCCCTATACCCCGAGGTCAATTCGTTTAAACCTGGGTTTGATTGGCCAGACTCTTAGTACCCACGGGGTGAGGTTATGACTACAGGTTGATCCTATGGCATTATGTTGCCACAGACGAAAGTAATTTAAAAAAATCAATTTCCAATTTTGGGATTTCTCAAAAATTTGTCTTTTGTTTATTTAGTTTCGTTTTGTTATGCTGCAGTTTTTATTAGAACACACTACATTTTTGGAATCACGCTCAAACTAATCCTAACCTTAACTAATTAAATTTAATTTAATAGAAAAACCTTTTTCTTGGCATTGCTAAAATACTAAAGTTTTGAAAAAATTGCTTTGAAATTTGAAAAACATCGAAGTTAAAAAACATTGCTAAAAGAAACGATACATAAATGTTTTACCGATGTTTTAAGTTTCTCATATGCATAACAAGTCACAAATATTTTTATACATAAATTCACCATATTTTAAATGAAACACAAGAATAATTCTTCTTAATTTATCTATCTATCCAATAGTTTTCATATAGAGTTCAGGAAAAGAAGTTTGGATATCTGGTCCCAGAAGCCTATTTCTGTCCCGAGTAAGGTTGCTCCAGGGGTCGAAAACAAACGCTCAAACGCTCGCTGGGCACAGACGGCAAACGTAAACAGAGGTACTTAATAAAGAAAAACGGAGATACTTAACAATACTGTTACAAATATTTATTTAAAGTAATAAAAGTAATGAAAGCACATAAGCACGTGTTTTAAGACAGCAGAGCACAAATAAACGATGTTGATGTATCGCCGATATATCGTCAACCAAAACATCGATGCATCTTTTGCATCCCTATTTGAAATACAGTTTGCATAATGTACTAATAATTATTAATTAATTGCGTGAAAATAAGAACCAATTTCAACTTTAATTAATGGTTTTCAGCGTCAAAGGATTTATTTGTGTGTAGTTTTATATTTGTGGCAAAATAAATTTGAATTTTATTTTTATATAAATTTATCATACAAATAACACATGTTTTATTAAATATTTTCAAAATATTTTTTTTCTTATTTATATCTGTGGCAACGCAAATTTATTTGTTAAAAAAAAATATTTTTCAAATAATTCCCGCAGACGTAAAAAATTGTTAAAGTGGAACTGCCTTCTATTATTGTATCATGACTAAACCACTGCAGAATTTTTTGAACAAAAATCTCTTCTAAAATTAACTTGCCATTACGATTTTGTATTTTTGATTTTAAATCTTGATTTTCTGTTCCTTCATTGCTCTTGTTTTCTTAGAGCAATCGGTTACCCACTAAAAAGTTTTCTGTTGTTTTCCTTTCAGAGTTGTTTACATTATTGTTTGCTTAATTTTTTAAAACTAATGCATTGTTCTCTTATTTACCTTTACAAGCTCTACTATAGAAGGCAAAAAAGATTTATTGCTAAAAAGTGCTATATCGATTTTTAAAGCGGTTACAGATTATATATCAATCTGGAATAGTTCGTTTTTTTAACTATTTGTTATTCGAAAGTACCGTGCTACTACTCTGACTCATTTAGTTCTCTCAGTGTTATTTCACTGTGTGAACATGACCTATTTATACCCCTATAAAAATCTGAAATTCAATATCAAGTTGATGACTTATTTCTTATTCTTACTTTTATATTGGAGAATCCTCTAGAGAAATCGATGTTTCTGGTTGGGATTTTTTTTTTATAGTTCATGTTGCTTAAAATTTCCACAATTTTTAATATTTGATATTTCCTAACATAATGCTCCGTTTAAAGGTTCTTATATGACTTCGTCTTACCAAATTAATAATGATGATGTTCATAGCATTTCACTTCTGCTAGTATCTAATTTTACCTTGTTTTCTTTGGAAAGAGTCCGCATACATTTGTAAATAATTTTTCTTTCTAAAATTTTTTAGAAATTAACCTAATGAATGAACCTAAAGCCGAAAAAGTAAATTTTAATACATTTATAATATCCACGGTTCAAATCCTGATTTGGGAAATAATTAAAAAAGTTAAAAAAATAAATGTCGTTCATGAAATTAAAATTTGTTTTCTTATTTTTTTTTATTATTTTAGTAGACTTTCATTTGAATATTTTTTTTTAAATCAATTTGTTTACTATATGCTACTTTCCCTTCTTGATTCTATCTATTTTTGTTCATTCAACATTTCGTCTGAATCCTTCTGCAACGTTCGTTAGTTTTTTTCTTAAGAGCAAAAACACAAAATAACACAGAATTTATATTTCTTTAAATGTTTCTTGTGTAGTTGCCACGTCTGTACTGAAAACTGGAAATGATAGGATAAAATAAATTTCATATCACGTTTTTACTTTTTTAGTATGTTTTAAAATCTTAAATTCTGTAAACTTAAATACAGTCAGAAGACACAAGAATTATTGTATTATTCTATCGATTGATATTTTTGTTCGCAAAATTTTTAAGTAATTTTTCTAACAAAATATGATTTAGATTTTCCGTTAGAAAACAAATTTTTTAATGCGGAATAAGATGCTTTTGTAAAAACGAAAAAGATTGAAACACAAATTTTAACTTATTTAGGAAAAATACCCAAAAGGTATTATGGAAAATTCTGTGAAGATTAAAGAGACCTTTAAATTTCCAAAAGATTGTTATTAACGTTCGTATGATAAATTTTGATTAAAAAAAATAAATGAATAACAAATACGCGTATGTGCCCTTCACACCTATTGATGGATGCGGGCATTTATACATAAAAGCATTATCGTGCTAAACTTGAATAACTTTCTTTTTAAAAGTATTAATAGATGTAACATAACATGCTTTTAAGATTTTAAAGAGAGAGCCAATTTAAATAGCCTTCTGAGAAGAAGGAGGAGGAGGATTTTGCAGAAAGCTAAACTTTTATTATGAAAGTATGAACTCAAGTTCAATTCTTATTCAAGCAAACAAACTCGCCAGTTTTTACACAAAATATCTTTACTGCTACATGCGTAATTTTTAATACGATTTTTTTAGATATTATGCATTAATTATTATTAAGTTCAGGAATACTTTTGTACAGTATCAGTGCACAATATAATAAATAAAAATATTCTGTAAGAAAATATTTAAATTAGATCAGTTTTGAACAACTCTCTCGTTACACTCAATAAAAAATTTCCATAAAGATTAAATGTTTCGTTGTGCTTTGTATCCGGTTAACGTTGTTTAATGAAAGTACTAAACGTAAGCTTCTGCCTACAGCATTACGGACTTCAAACACACAACTAAACATGTATGTGTATTTTTAATTAAGTAAAACATTTACTCTCCCAAAATTTTGAAGTAACAAAAAAGAAAACTACAATTATTCCTTTCAAAAATATTATTAAAACATCTTTTTAAGAATGAAAAGTACTTTTAAGTTTTTTGTCCGAAGTAACAGCCAATCACTATCGACGCCAATTACAATTTACATATCTGTGAAAAATGCTCATGTTCCTAAAAAATGTATAAAACAAACCTAAATAAATGAATTGAAATTTATTTTCGATTAAGTTCCAGAAAAAACAAGAATGTAATGATGCATTTTGTAAAAAAAAAATATTCAAAAGAAAATAAATTTTAATTCATTAATAATATCCACTGTTGAACTTTTAATTCCTAAAAATTAAATTAGCAAACATAAATAACGACGCTTCAGGGCTTAAAAATTGGAAAATCTTATATTGGTAGTGCGTAAGGAAGTGAAGTTGGCTGCTTGTTTGTTAATTTGTTTTGGTTTTTTATTGTTGAAAAATTATAAAAATTTAGATATTTTTAGGGCAATCTAGAGCTCAGATCTCCTTTTTTTAATTGAAAAGTGTCAATTTTAATGTTCAAGTTTACCCTCATATTTAGGTGTTAGATTTCAGCGTAAAAGCTACGCGCTAGGTAGCATTGCGCTTAACGCGCTTATTTAGGTACGTCTGTAAGTCGTAATCAGTAGGGTAAGCGGCTAGAGAATATGGTGTCTGTAGAGAAGAACATCTGCTTTAAGCCTTTAAGATATATTTAGACCGAATTTGCAACTTATGTCCGAGAATGATGCAAAATAATTTGTTCGAATCTTTACTTGTTTCGAGATTAGTTTTCGAACAATACTCTTCACAAAATAAGCATTAATTATGTGGATATTGCACGTCCGTTATTTGGATACAATAACGTACTGGATTTGCTTTTCATATCCTGGAAAGAAGTAAAATTGCTTTTTGTCACCATTTCCATGGAAAAATAAAGGAATTAAGCAAAACTACTCAATTTCACCCATTAAAGTGGAAATGGAAATTTGACAGCATATATTTTATGCACACAAGAACTTTTTATTATTTTTATAACACAATGGCCAATGCAAAAGAATAATAAATATATTGTTACGAAAACAAGGCCGTGTTTCATGAGTTTAAATCCCAGCAACAAATAATGTTTGCTAAGAAGGTATTTAAAACGTCAAATATATCAAAAACAGCAGTTAAGTTCCCAGAGTTTCGATTCAAAAAAAAGGGAGGCATCTCATAAAGTGACATAATACCCATCAACGTATAGTCATAACGTCCATTAATATTTTACGTATATTTTATAGTATTCTATGTAGGAAATATGTAATGATTTTATAAACTGACTTGTCATTATTACAGTAGTTCTCGCTTATAGTCCACAACTACAGTTGCACAATTTTTGTGGACTATAAGCGAATTAGGACTATAACCGAATTTTTTTAAGCCACTTTATGGACTATAACTGAATCCAGATATAATACACATTTTGGACCTTATACAAGGTATGCAATTTCTTCAATAAAACCACTTTTTTTAAACAAAATAAAAGTTTATTTAAAACATTTTTGACATTTGTAAAAATTGCCAGAATTCTAAATAAAACAGGTTGCCAGTTTGTTAAAAAAAAGTATTAAAAAAAACAGGGTGGACTATATGAAAGCTTTTTTCTATACAATATTAGCTATGTATGCAAAGAAAATTTGGCCTTTAAACGAAAATGGACTATAGGCGAAATGGACTTAAGAACAAATAATTTGTATGAAATTCGAAAAAACCTGCAAGTGAATAGAACTGTTTTGGCTTACATCCGTTTTTGGCCTTTAAGCGGAATGAACTATAAACGAAAAGTACTGTAATGATTAAGACGAATGCATAATAAAACAAGTAAGAGCGCTTTATTTTGCTATGCCGAATTTTATATACTCTTCATCATCTGTGTAAATCTAGTTTAGTGAAGTAACTCCAGTTGAAAAAGCAAAGATTGGGTTGGCAGAGAATTAAAAAATAAAAAAATAAAATAGTACTGCCTATTTATAATTTTACATAAAAATGCTTTCGGCTCTTAATGGGTATTTCCTTCGATATCTCTTCAAAAGCTTTAAAATGATACCCATATTGATATTTAAAAATTTTTGAAATTTTCAGAGGACCATAACTCGGAAAATATCGGAGAGCGTCACTTTTTTCTTATTTTTTAATTTTCTAACACCCCATATATTTGTTTTTTATACCCTTCACCACAAAAAGTGGAAAAGGGTATATATAAGTTTGTCATTCCGTGTGTAACTTCTACAATATCCATTTCCGACCCCATTAAGTCTATACATTCTGAGGTCTTATGCATAGCGAAGTGGATTGGGCGATGTCCTTCTAACCATCCGTGTTACTCTTGAAATCAAGTTAACCGAGGCACTAGATGTGCTAGAAAAAAATAGGTATTTCATTCGATCATACATAGTGTCGAAAGAGGTGCTATTGGAAATCAGTACGATCGGTTCATGTCATTCGAGGCAGCGGGTAAAACACCACGCCTACCTTTAATTTTTTCATGTCACGGAGCTCTGAAATTTTTAATTTTTTTAAATGTCAATATGGGTACCATTTTCAAGGTTATAAACAGATCTTTCAGAAAGTACAAAATTTTTTAAAAACGCTTAACCCATTAAGAGCCGGTGACATTTTTATGTAAAAATTTTTTTTCTTATTTTTAATTATCTGTCACTTCAATATTTGTTTTTTTGATTGGAGTTATTTCACTAAACTAGATTTACATAGATGGTGAAGGGTATTTAAGATTCAGCAAAGCAACATAAAGCACTCTTATTTGTTTTTTATTAGAGTTACTTCATTGTTCCAAATGATATGAAAAAATTAGAGGTAGGCGTGGTGTTTTGTGCGCTGTCTCAAGGACATGGACCGATAATGCTGATTTCCAATATCACCTCTTTCAACACTATGTCTGATGGATTGGTGCATTTAAATTATCTCTACGTGATCTAGTGCCTCCGTAAACTTGAGTTTAACACTAACACGGACGGGCAGACTCAGAATATATAGACTTTATGGGGTCGGAAATTGATATTGTAGAAATTACAAACGGAATAATATAATTAGTTATGCCCTTTTTCCACTTTTTGTGGTGAAGTGTATAAAAATGATTTTACCATTTAAATACTAAGTTTAAAATGGATAAAAACTTGCATAATGTATCCAGTTTCCTAACAAAATTTAAGTGCACAAATCAAAAAAAGTGCACAAAAAAATGTCGAGAAAAAATAATTTGCGATAAAGGGAACTTTTGTGTACATGAAGAATTTTTCACGTGAACTATTCACAATTGCAATTTGTGGAAAATGGAAAACATTTGGAGGAAAATGATAATCATGATAGGAGCGAAAGTTATTCTAATAAACTTGTAGATTGCGTTTTGCATTTTACTAACATTTATTTTCTGAGTCTATCAATTTATCCATTAGCTTGTGACACTTTATTACAGTCCGTAATGTAGAGTGTTTTAAATCAATTCTTTTTGATCAGAATAAGATAACTAGACCTTGCACTTGCAATTTTCAAGGTTGTTTGTTATTTCCTCGTTCTCTTTTTATGTTATAAAAAAATATTGACTGAAAACACATAGTTTTTAATAGAGAAATTCTTAAATGAAACAAATCATGTTGGTTGTTTAAGCTGGCTAATTCTAATATAAAAATATGACAGTTTGTTGAATTAAAATCAGAATAGAACTTGAGTTCATAACCGCAACACAAGATTTAGTTTTCTGCCAACTTAAAAACAACAGAAAAAAATGAAAGTGAGTTTCAAGTGAAACTAAATAAAAAAATAAAATGAAAAACTAAAAAAAATTAAATATAAAAATAAAAATGATAATGATAATTTAGAGTCATGTTAAAATCTATTTAAAAAAATATATATCATGTCTTTTTTTTAGTTCGCTACTGTCACTTTGTTCACTTTGGCCTTGGCTTTGGGCGTTCAGTCATCTGTGATTCCATTGGGAGGCTTAGTTACACAAATCGCTGGAGGTCATCTAGCACACACAGCTTTATTGTCTCCTGGTTTGCAAGGCTTGGGCACTATTGTAGTTGGTCATCCACACGCTGCCGTTCATGCTGCTCTTTCTCTACCTGGTGCTATTCCCACTGCTATTCACGCTGCTACTCTTCCAGCACATTTGCCCAACGCCATCTCTCATTTACATGCTGGAATTCCTGCTGTTCATGCTGCTGTTCCTACTGTAATTGGTGGATCTGCTGGTTATGTTGCTAAAACCCGTGGTGCTATTCACACTGCCCCCTTGGAAGGCCATCTCAACTCAGTAGCCAATGTAAATGTTGCCCCAGCTCCTGGTACCATCTAAATTCACTCTTTTCTACTGCCAATGTAATGTGATTTAAGAGAGAGATAATCCAGCAATTTAAAGTTAAATCATTTCCTTTGCTTAATTCTGGGTGCATTTAAATTAAAATATGCATTTTGTTATTTTTCATCTTCTTCTGTTATTTATTCTTTTCTTTTTTCTTTTCTTATAAACTTTTCATTTCCTTATGCATTTTCTTTTCACTATTTCTGCAAATAAAGCAAAAACTTTACTAAAAAAAAAATAAATAGTTTAATGTATTGGTTTTTTACTATTGATTAAAAATTAAAACTAGAGTTCTGAAATTTCTGAAATATGACGTAGCAGTCTTGAGTTTCGTAGAAAAAAAATATTGTAGAAAAAGAATATCGTATATTTTTTCTAAGAGCCTTATAGTTTTTTACATCCCTAATCTGGACAAGATTTTCTTTTTCTTGAGTGTAGTTTTTTTACAGTTTGCATCAGAATAATAATTTTCCTTGTTAGGAAGTTAGAAATGTTCTTTTTTAGTTATTATTTCGTTTTGTTTCAATGAATTTTACATTCGCAAAAAATACTCATACAACACAAAAGTTATATATGCTAGCGAATTTATATCGAGCAAAAAAATTTAATCCATTGTGTACTTCCTAAGATTCATTACAACAACATTAACGGCGTTTTTTAGTTTTAACTTACCGTACTCACTCTAATTAAAATCCAGCAATAATTTCAAATCATTACTGAACCACAACGGCCATGATATTGTTGTTTCGTAGCTAAGATATCAAGGCGACAACTTTATCTTAATTCACCGCATTCTGGAGAAAAATCTCAGATGTGAACGCAGAAAGTGAATTTTGAGTGACTTTCTGCAATCGGCTTATTTGTAGTTATTTTTTTAATAGAAGAGCTTCAAATGGTGTTTCCAACCCACCGTAAGTATCAACGTTAATAGATTACGGAAATCTCTGGCAAATTCAATGAAAGTAATTGTTGAAGTAATAAAATATTTAAAAAAGATTAAATTGCTAATCCAATGTTTATTATTTATGTGAAGTTGAGGTTTTTTCTTTATAGTCGTATTATCGATTGCCGTGACGTTTTCTTTAGGCAATTACTGTGACTTTAATTACACACTTTTATAGTATCTCAAGCGGACCAGGTAACTGCTCGGACTGGACAGGAAATCCATAAGTATCACGGTCTCGGTACTTACTGGTCACTGTCTAATCGGCAGGCATGATGAAAGACTGGGTCTGCCCTCTAATGAATTCTGTCGCAGCTGTGGCTCGGAGGATGAGGAAGAGACCGTACTACACCTCCTGTGCCACTGCCCATCCCTGGCTAAAAGAAGATTTAAAATTCTGGGCTCTCCTTTCTTTAGGACTCTTAAGGAGCTATCGTCTCACTCTATAGGGGACATAGAGAAGTTCATTCGGGAATCTTCGTGGTTCTTAATTGGGTAAGGGGAGTCGCGCCGTCTTCCCTGTGGTATCACAACGGGCCATTCGATCGTGCTCAAGCGAGCTTCTTCGTGAAAGGCTGCCACTCCTAACTAACTAACTAGTATTTCTAATTGCTTTTAAACAAATCTTATCAATAAAAAAACTTTCAAAATTATGAGTATAAGTAAACAATAAAGACAATTAAGGAAAAAAATATAAAATTTAGGAGTGGCGTTTAAATTGCAAAAATTATTTAAAGCTTTAACTATGACAACTCATTTATTAAATTAATCTTTTATAAATATTTTAGAACAGCAAAGTATTTTATTTACTACTTAAGTGTTTATTTTAATGAAACTAAGACTTTCGAAGTCTCTTTTCATTATTGTGAAAGAAATTACCATAAACTGAATGCCTTAAGTTAACGAGGTATTTTATTACCTCGCCGCCAACTTTATTAAACTTCTTACTTTACTCGCAATTCAATAGCTTAATTCGCTATTCACTAGATTAACTTTACCGTTACGTTAAGCTAATGTTATTAGTAAATGATGGCTTTTTGAGAGCCTTCAATTCATCGGCTGCGCTAAGTCTGTAATAAATAGCGGCACCAATTTTAAGGGTGTCCACGAAAACAGTCCCTCTTGATGCGTTATGACTACTTTTAATACCTAAAGGTCCGAGAATACGTTAATTTCACGTAAGCACCCATTTACACGTTTCTTTTCGTCTTCTTACCTAAAAAAGAAGAGATTGATTAATTTTTAAAAAAGAGCAGTTCCGTTTACATAAAAAGTTCCCTTCCTCCGGTGGTAACAATCGCTGTTTGCTGTCAGCTAAAACTGCTTCAGAAACAGAACTCAAATTGCAGATGCAATTTTTAGTTAAACTTCTGCTCAAATAGAGTAAACAAATACTAATACACTATGGAGATGAGCAATCTCGAGATTTTTGAGACGTCGCGTTGTTTCCATCTAATGATAACACAAAAAATAGAGGGTTTTCATAAAGACTTTTGAAACTTTGCAGGGCAGTTATGTTTAGCCTAATTAAATAATGTTCTAAAAAGCAAATGCTTTTATATTTCATTATATGTTATTCATAAAACTGGATATGTGAGAATGATTTTTTTTGACCCACGACAACACATATTCATGAAGAAAAAATTTCAATGTTATTTAAATTTTTCTTGCTTTATGGTTTTTGTAACTCACCATCATTAGTGACACTTTCGATTTGATCTTTAATCTCTATTATTTTTCATCTTAATATCCCTCCATGAAGATGTAAGTGGATCTGATATAATTTATCATTATCATTCATAGTGGGTTAAATACAGTTAAAAAGTGTTTGAAATATCGTATATTTATTGACAAATAGCCGGATATCACCTTTAGTACAATATCAAAAAATTCAATAAGCTTGTTTGGAATACCAGTAAATTCTGCTGCTGCAGCAATATTTGAAAAGAAACACGTGCAGCATTTCCTTAATTACTATTGACATAGCCAGACTTAAATTAGTTTATTATGGCGCCTGTTCCTTTTTGAACTTTTTTTAAATTCTGGTTTCATTTTTTAAAAATATTTCCTTGTTTCCTTACAAATTCGACAAATTTTACTCAGAATTCTGTAAGCCATGTGCAATAAATATACGAAACATTTTATTCAACAGTGAAGTGTTGAAAGACCGTATCTAAAATTATCCTTATTTGTTGGCCAGTTAAATCTGAGTTATTAACATAAAGGACATTGTTTAAATTAAGCATTAAAATATTTAATTCCGGTTGAATTTTTATAATTTTCAGTATAAGACATTACAACCAGAAGATCATGTTTTCCCTTTTTTGTAAACTTCAATAAAAATTAAGATATTTTCAAGTTTTAAATATATGCTTTATAACAATCCAAAAAATAATTTAAATCAACTTAAGAAAATATAGTAAATTTTAATACAAAACCTATTTTTATTTCTTGTAGCAAAAAATTAATTTTTTATGTTTATTTTTTTAAAAGTATAAAAAACTACTTTAATTGTGACTTCAACGACCCCATTCAGCAAAAAAGCGACAATTTTAGTATCTTTTGACGTTAATATTTTTCTGATTGTGAATTTTATGGAAAACAGTAAAATTCAATTTATACTTTGCGATGTTTGTATCTTTATTCAGTAAAAACTTTTAAACAAGTAGAGAAATCTGAGCCAAAATTATAAAAATGGACATTTAACAAATTTTAGTTTTTTTTTTTCAAAAATAGGTGTTTTGTGTTCCATATCCATTACACACCATCTACACCAACATCAAAACTTTCAATAAGTTTTTTGTTACTTTAAAATCATTAGCATTTAATCTAAATATAAAAAAAAAACAACAAAAAAAAAACAAAAATATTTGTCATTAAGGAAAAAACATTGCTAAACTTAATGAGAAAAAGGAGAAGTTAGATATTAGCAAAATGTAATGCTACATCCTTCCTTGATATTCTTCGCATTTATCTACCTCAGTTGTTGAAGAAATAATAAACCAGTTTGTTCTTCATAAATATTTCTTAATACCAAAAACAAAATCTATGAACTTAAGCCTGAAAATAATTCATTGAAACAACTATTTATTTAATATTGTTGTATTGCAATTAAAATGCTGATTAAAACAAATGCGTTAATATTTATAATACGAGCAGCTACAATTTTAAAACTGGTGTTAGATTTTAATAAAATTTTAATATTTTTAAATGATTATATTTTTCAAAATTTATATGTACGAGTTTTTTTTCTGTAAAAACTACACAGGTGTCAGTAATTGAATTGTTATGACTCTGTATTGTAAATTTTAAAATTAATTGCATGCATTTGTTCGGTCTATTAAAATATTTAATTTGATTGAATATAATTGCAGTTGCATTGTAAAGGAGTGTTTAAAAGAAATAAACATGATTATATGTAAATGTGACATTTTTTATTTGCCCCACAAATACAAAAATAATTACAGAGCAGCCCATTAAGTTAAAAAGAAAGTTATTTATGGCCTTAAATAAATAAATTAGTATTGAAGTGTTTATTCATTTAGTAGTATAAGGAAATGCGTATTTGACTAACTGTTTTAAGTTTTATTTTTTAACGCCCAGTTAATGTTATCAATTTTTAATGCTTTTGATAAATTTAATACAAACTTAAAAAGCATCAATCTAAATGGAAATGTCCGTAATAAACAGACAATAATAATAGAAGTTATTATCAAATAGCAGAAATAATTATGTAGCCGAAACACTCAACCAGTATTTGATGCAGGAAATGCAATAGTATTCTCGGTATAACTTAATAAATGAGTGGCTTATAATGGGATTTTTGAAGTACCCTGCTTTACTTCAGTCTTTCTACGAAAAAATGCAATCTTCTCTAACAGTTATTACTTTATGCAGTTACTTTTTTACTTTTTTATTTGAATTATTTCCGACAAAATTCTTAAGTTTATTCAAAATGACCATCCTAAATTCTACATTGTAATTTAATTTTAATAAGATTTTTAACCGAAACATTTACATTAGACTTTTCTTTAAATCCGTAGTGAAACAAATTAAATAAGCTGACTAAGAAAGCTTGTCGAAGCCTTTATTTTTATAAGTTTTCATAGAAAAATTAGTTGAATAAGAGTTTGGCCTTTGTTTTGGAAATAAATTTTAAAAACTACACATCTTCTTTATGGAAGTATTGATATTTTATATTATTTACTAACAGTGTCCACGACTACCTCCGCGGAAAATTGAAGTGAGCGCTAATTATTTCACTTGATGTTTTTTTCTTTTGTTTTTATTCTATATCGCCCCATATACTCGATGTTTTGATTTAAGTTACTTCATTGTCCCAAATGATATGAAAAAATTAGAGGCAGGCGTGCTGTTTTTGTCCACTGCTGATTTTCAATTGCAAAATTTTCAAAAATATTTCTGATAGATTTGCTTACTTAAATTTTTTCTAGCTATTTATCTAGTGCCTCTGCAAAGTTGATTTCAACACTAACACGGACGGACAGACAGACATTGCTCAATCGACTTCGCTCTGCATAAGGACTCATAATATACAGTTTTACTTTATGTGGTCGGAAATGGATATTATAGAAATTATAAACGGAATGACAAAATTAGTTTTACCCTTTTTCAATTTTTTGTGCTAAAGGATATAAAAACAGTTAATTAATCAGTTTTAAATCATCTTCGGTAGTCTTCAAAGACTACCTTTCGCGATTTTTGTTAAAACAATCTTCTTAATGCTAATTGGGTAGTTGTTATTGTAAGCAAAGGAAAGGTCAAACACAAATAAACAATTCACTAGTAAACGTTTATAATTGTTGTTAGTGTATAACTAAACAAGGGTTGGTTACCACTAAGGATTGGATATCCTCTTAGTGTTTGTTAAATACAAAAGGAACATTTATGTTTCTTATTTTATAATTCTTATTCAGTTGTTTCTAGAATTTGTTGAAATAGTTTAGGTTGTGTTTATAAATTTATCGCTTCTCGGCCTTATGGCTAAGATCAAAGTGTAGTATCTGTTCTTATCAGCTTAACATCTGATAGATCCTCCATCGGAGGACAACAAATGTTAAACTGATTTTTGGAATAAGACGGAAGTTTAGGGGCTTGCTCCACTTCTGTCACGGGTTGGCCCGGTATTGCAGTACCACCGGGATTTTGGCCCAATTTGTAAATCAATTTCAAATTAAACAATTTAGGAAAAAGGTGTAACGAAACGAAATTTAGTTGTTGGCGGAATTTAAGAACGGGGAGATACGTTACCTGGCGATATTTTAAATTCTAAGCGATATTTTTGGATATTTTTTACAATTTGCTTAATAATAACACATTGCATTAAAAATGTAAAAAATCTTTGCATCTTTATTTAACACGGTAACCTTGTTGTTCATATGACATTTGGGCATCATTTGTTACCAGAGCTGCCAGAATATTTTGATTGAAAATCTGCACTTTATAGCAAAATTATAGGCTTTTTTCGCACTTTAGTTTTGAAAATTTGTCATAAATAAAAAAGTACCTTTAAGGTTTTCATTCATTTTTACTAATAACGCATAACTTTAAGATAATTTTTCTTAAGTTTTATAAAGGTAAAGAAATATTATTGTTAAAATATATTTAATCAGTTCAAATAATAATTTCAAAGTAAGTAGACTTAGTTTTTTGTGTCTAAAAATAAGAGAATTTTTATTGGAAAGAAAATTTATTGAAATCTAATAACTTTCGTACTTTTTAATTGTATTCATCAGTCTTAATCTTAGTGCATTAAACATTCTGACATTCTTGACTGCACTGCATGCATTAACATTCCATGAAGTTAAAAAGCAAAAACAAAAAGTAAATAATTATATTTATGATGCGAATGTAAGTGATAGCAGTTCTGATATAGAGTTTCGCTTACAGTATGTGCCCTGTTAAAATCTTAAAAGAGCACATTTACAATCACCTCAATTGAACGAATCAACACGACATCAGCTAGAAACAGGTCCATCTACATCTAACCAATCACTTCAAAAATCTCAACAACCAAAACCTTCACCAATTCTTATTCCAAATGTCGGTGACATTACTAAAATGTTATATAAATTAAGCGAAGAAGTTGAACACAATGAATTTTATTATAAGTCGTACAGTGACGGACAGATTCGTTTAAACGTTAAGACAGTTGATTCTTACCGAAAAATAACTAAATATTTTGACGATGATAACATAATATTTCATACTTATCAACTGAAACAAGAACGGGCTTTCACTCCACACAACAGCAATTGGTGATATAATAGCTATGTTGGTATTGTTAGGACATCAAGTCAGAAGTGTAAGAAATATATAAAGCCTCATAATAGAGAACCCTCTGCCAATGTTTTTCGTTGACTTAGACCCTAAGTCTAACAATAATGAATTTTATAATATAAAGACATTTTGTAATGCCTCTGTTGTAATAGAAGCGCCAAAAAACATTCAAAGATATTGTTCAGTGTATTAGATGACAACAATTCGAGCACACGAATTCATATAGTAAAAAGCCATATTCATGTGTTAAATGTGGACTAGAACATCCCACCAATGAATGCACCAAGTCGTCAACTGCTCCACCGCAATGTGTTCATTGTTTAGGGAATCATACTGCGAACTATAGAGGCTGTATGGTTTATCAAAACTTGGCCACTAAAACCAGAAATATAAATAAAAGAAATGTAATAAATCCCTGTTGCTACTCAGAATAGTGGTCAGTTGACATATGCCCAGGCCGTCAGAGGTACCAAAGATGGAGTAAATAATGCCCTGTCGATGTTAGAAAAACAAATTGAACAAACCAATACTTTTATAAATATACTTTTATAAATCTCAATGTTAATGACAAAACTATGCAAATAGACCTCAATTTCGCAAAATGGAATGCTCATGCCATTTTGAACCATATAAATGAAATATAAATATTCTTAAAAACCAATTTTATTGATATTTTATTAGCTTTGAAAATACATCTTACCAGAAAATCCCTTTTCAAATAAGGGGATTCGACTTAAAAACAGCCAATCAACCAAGTGACAGGGCTCATGCTGGAGCAGCTATCGTCATAAAATCCACTATTAAATATGAAATATAAGAACTAATAACTGAAGTATATATGCAAGCTGCAATAATTGTAGTGTGTCTTTTTATTCTCTCTATTCACCGCCAAGATTCAGTATTGAGTGTGATCAAATGATGAAAACTTTTTTAAAAGCATTGGCAATATATTCATAGTTAGTGGAGACTACAACGCCAAACACACATGGTGGGGATCACGTTTAATTAACCCTAAAGGTAAAGAACTTTTTTAATGCATAACCAAAAAACAATTACATTTCATTATCGACAGGAGCACCCGCTTACTGGCCAGCTGATACTAATAAAATACCAGATCTTTTAGATTTCTTTGTTTATAAAGGAATTCCTTCCAACTCGCTTGACATTGTTTCTAGTGATGACTTCAGTTCTGATCACAGTCCGATTATTTTAAGCTTTTTAACTGGTTGTAAAAAACGAATCAAATACAAAGATTATTTATTCAAACACCTACCTGAAGAATTTTTAACAGTTCCCTGATGTAGAACTTGATTTAAATTTGTCATTGAAAATCGGATTTAAAATTGATATGGCAATTGAAAATTTTTCAAAACTTATGACAATTTTACAAAACTATTTCACTCACACTTCCAATTTTCAGCTGTCTTTTGAAATAAGGCAACTTATCGCTATGAAAAGAAGGCTACGTAAAATCTGGAAAACAACGAGATTACCTTCAGTTAAAACAAGTTTTAATCATGCGGCTAATATTTAAAAAAAAGGTAAAAAGTCTTTTGGTAAATATTTTAATTAATTAAGTCCGAATCATACAAATGAATACAATCTTTGGAAAGCCACAAAATATCTGAAAAGTGCTCAAAAACGAAATATTCCAATAATTAACTTAAACGGAGTTTAGTGTGATCCGATCATAATAAAGCGGCTGCATTTAAGGCCCAACTTGAAAATACGTTTACCCCCCATTTTCCTCCTATACAACAGAAGAAGATGCGGAAGTTAATAATTTTTAGTTGTCGCATATCAAATGAGTTAACTAATCAAGCTTTTTAGAAATCGTGAAATCGAAGACGATATTAGAAAACTAAATTCAAAAAAAAATCTCCAGGTTATGACAATATTGATAGCAAAACTCTTAAAACTTTACCTAAGAAGGCTATGATTTTGCTCACAGTTGTGTTTAATACTGTTCTGCGACTCTCATATTTTCCAAATCAATGGAAGCACGCTAAAATTATAACGATACCAAAGCCTAACAAGCCTGAAAACTTCATTGAATCTTATAGACCTATTAGTTTGCTACCAGTTTTATCGAAATTATTCGAAATACTTTTTAAAAAAACGTTAATGCCTATAGTTGAATCTCTACAAATTATACCCGATCATCAATTTGGTTTTCGAAACAAACATGGGACTCCCGAGCAGTTCCATAGAGTTGTAAAAACAATAAGAGACTCTCTTGAAAAGAAACACTACTGATGATCCGTATTTCTTGATGTAAAACAAGCATTTGGTAGAGTGTGGCAAAATCTTCTTTTGTGTAAATTAAAATATATGCTGCCAGCTCCATTTGACCTACTGCTCAAATCCTGTCTTAGTGATTGTAGCTTTTATGTCAACATCAATGATGAAGAATCAGAAGTACGGTTTAGTAAGACTGATGTACCACAAGAAAGCGTATTGGGTCCAACTCTGTACACATTATTTACTTCTGTTATGCCGATTAACAACGATTTAGTAGTTGCAACATACGCTGATGATACCGCTATACTAGCAGCCAACGAATACTTGACAACAAAAAACGCAGATCCAAACAAAAAATTTTTCAATTTCCAGCCTATAAACGATTTTGTCATACTGACTAAAAAAATTGTGCGCTATTTGTCAATTTGTTTTTCAATTATAGAAATATTATTTGAATGAAGAAATTTGTTGAAGTATAACTTAATTTCTACAATAAATTTGTTGAATAATATGAATTTCCTAATAAAGTCATTTGTTGATTTGATTATGATATTTATTGAATAATAAAAATATATTGATTAAATATTTTATCAAACCAAGAAATGGTTTTATTAAAAGAAAAAGACTTTTTGATAAAATAATTTGTTCTCCTTTGTTTGATTAAAAACTTTATCGAACCAACAATTTTTTTATGGAAATTTACCATGATTGGACGAAAAGTTTTACCAATATTAGACCTTTCTTTCCACCTAAATCAAAATAAGAAACACTTATTGTAATATCATTTATTTTATAAAAAAATTAATTTTTATTTTTTTAATTGTTACAAAGTACCATTAAAATATATTTTTATATTCTCTAAGTTTAAAATTTAATTAATTGCAGTATGTACTTTTGAATATTTTTTTTTTTTGAGTTTTGAATAAAGTTATAAAGCAAATCGGATTCTTTAGGAAACTCCAAGTTAAATACGAAAAAAATTTAAAAAGAATATTTACAGCCGTAACTACTTGTACCATTGGATATTGTATGTCATCAAAGTAAATAAAAATTTCTTTAATATGTGAAATATCACCAATAATAAGTAACCTTGGTTGAATGTTGCATTTTTGGAGTTTTAAAAGATTGATTTTCATAGGCAATTTCTCTTTTGTTTCTGCAATAAAAGCAAAAGAATTTAGAGAATCCTCTACTATAAAATTCTTCCGAATTTTGGCCCCAAATTTATCCCTTAAAACTTTTTGCTGCGGTGGGAACAAAAAATGCATAAAATAAAAATTCGAAAAAATCCTCGATTCTGAAGAGAAATAAATTTAAATTAAAAACTAAAAGGATGAAGAGTAAAATTAATTTACCATCGTTATAACATGATAATTCTTTTAGCATTTTTGAAACCGAGGCATTTGGCGTTCTGGGCCGCAGCATATACAACAATTTGTTTTCATTAAACAACCAACATTCTCCAAATGAGCAAACGAAATGGGTCTAGTAGGGTGAGTAATGGGTGTTTAAGTGCACAAAAAAACTTGTGCAGACTAAAATGCCTCATTACAAAATGAACACTTAATTATATTTACCATTCTAATGCGATTTCCTTCCGAACAGTAAAAATTTATAATAAATGTTTCTTCACTTTATATATTTTTAATATAAAAAACTTTATATTATTTCAACACACAAAGCAAACAATAGTTTTATTTTTTTGTGACTTTTATTTTTTACACATTTATTTTATTTTATTATTTTTTATGCAAAGGTAACTTATTAAATGAATATACTTAAGGTATTTAACTTAATTAAAAAATCCAGTGTAGAGAATAATTTTCTAAACTATCAATTCGTATTTATGTATATGTATGTGCATACATACCTACATATATATGAACTTAAGCATAGTAACAGCTACAAATAGAGGAATTAATGTTTTTTATCCAATAAATAAATTTTGTAATCAAAATTAGCTTTAAACTGACAAATCCTTTATCAAATCGATTTGTTGGTTTTTTTTAGAAGAACGATTTCAACTAATTTTACTATTAATTCAAATAATTCAACATTTTGGATAAAAAAATTGTAGGCAATTTGTGATTCCCAGTTTTTTCTGTGTGGAATTTAATGCTACGGTTATTTATTGTTAATGTATTTATTAGATTTGTTTTTAATCTTTCATTGTAAATAGATTGCAAATCAAAATATTAAAAAAATGTTTTTTTCTACGACACATTAAAAATCCTAACGCAGTCTCTTTCGTTTATAATATAATTAATTAATATATAATTACCGTCCTAAAGAAATATGATTTTAAGTTTGTCTATTTTGAAGTCGGTTTTATTTTGCAAGAATTATATTACCTAAAGGTCCGAGAATACGGTAATTATACGTAAGCAACCATTAACACGTTTCTAATCCATCTTCTTACCAAAAAAGGTAGAAATTTATTTATTTGTAACAAAGAGCAGTTCCGTTTACATATTAAGTTCCTTTTGTCCGGTGTAAATAATAGCTTTTCTTCTGTTAGCAAAAATTGCTTCAAAAACAAAACTCAAATTGCAGATGCAATTTTTAGTTAAAGTTCTGCTTGAAAAAAAGGAAACAAACACTAATCCACTATAGAAATTAGCAATTCAGCGACTTTAGAGAAACTTCGCACAGTGATTTGTTCCCATATAATAATAATAAGACAAAAATAGAAGGAGTTGACACAGACTTTAAAAACTTTGCAGGACAGTTATAAAATGTGAAAACATGGGTTTGTTAAACCAATCATAATTGCTCTTGAACAAAGGACTGTTGTTCTTATTAAGTGTCCTTTATAGAAAAAATTCAATAAAACAGAAGTTATTCGAAATTCGAAATGGGTATTTTTGTGAATATCTATTTTGCTCACCATCACGCATAGTCATGATAAGAACATTTTTACGAAAACGTGATCACGTGCAATTAATTAAAAGCAAATTCAATAAAAAATTCCATTTAAGTTAAATTTTTTCTTGCATTTAGGGATTTGTAACTCACCATCATTAGTGACACTTTCGATTTGATACTTAGAAGTATCTTCAAAATTTTTTTTATTTTTCATCTTAATATTCCACCTTAAAGATATAAGTGGATCTGAGGATATAATTTATATGAATATTAGGCATATAAAATATCATTCATAATGGGTTAAATACATTTCTTTTGTTAGTGTTAAAAAGTGTTTAAAATATCTTATATTTATTGGTAACAATTTTAGTATAATAGCAAAATAGTCAATAAGCTCGTTCTGAACACCGGTTAATTCTGCTGCAGCAATATTTGAAAGGAAAAATGTGCAGTATTTCCTTCATAACTGTTGCCATATCTAGACTTAATTTGGTTTATAATGAGGCCTGTGCTTTTTTGAACTCTTTCTAAATTCTGGTTTCATTTTTTATAAACATTTCCTTACAAATTCGACAAATTTTACTCGGAATTCTGTAAGCAATGTGCAATAAACATTCGAAACATTTTTTCCAACAATAAAGTGCAGAAAGAACGTATTAAAAATGTCCTTGTTTGTTGGTCAATTATATCTGAGTTATTAAAGCAAAAGACATTGTTTAAATTCAGTATTGCAATATTTAATTCCGGTTGAATTTTTATAATTTTCAGTATTTTTCTCTTCGCTTTTTTGTAAACTTTAATAAAAACTTCAATATTTTCAAGCTTTAATTAAAGTAAGTGTAAGCTTTATAACAATCAAAAAAATATTTTAAATCAACTTTATTATTTTAATTTATATCTACCCAGCAGGAAATATAGTAAACTTTAATAAAAATCAATTTTTATTTCTTGTAGCAAAAATTAAATTTTTGATGTTTATTTTTTAAAAGTATAAAAAACTACTTTAACTCTGACTTCAACGCCCCTATGCAGCAAAAAAGCGACATTTTCAGTATTTGTGATGTTAGCATTTTTCTGATTGAGGGTTTAGTGGAAAACAGTAAAATTCAATTTATATTGTGCGATGTTTGTAGCTGTATTCAATAAAAACCTTTAAACAAGTAGAGACATTTGAGCCAAAATCATAAAAATGGCCATTTAACAAATTTTATTTTTTTTTTAAATAAAGGGTGATTTTTTAAAAGCTACAGGAAAGTTTTTCAAACAAAAAAAAATTTTTTTAAAAATGCATGAAATCTTTATTTGAATTGATAGTACCGTCCATATAATTTAATGTTTGATGATTATTTCATGAAAATGTTGACCTTGACTGCGCCTCAAGTCGTCCATCCGCTAAGTCCAATTTTGGCATACTATTTCCAACATTTTGGCCGGTATCTCACGAATAAATGCTTCAACGTTGTCTTCCAAAGCGTCAATTGAAGCAGGCTCTTGCAATGCTTCTGGCTGATGTTCACCCCAAAACCGACAATTCTGCTTACTTACGTACCCATTGAGCCAAAAATGAACTTCGTCGTTGAACCCAATTTTTTGGTAAAAAAGTGGATCTTCGGCCAACTTTCCAAGAGCCCATTCACCAAAAATTTTACGTTGCGGTAGGTCGTTCGGCTTCAATTCTTGCACCAGCTGTATTTTGAAAGGCATCACACCTAAATCATTCCGCAAAATTTTCCACGTTGTTGAGTAACAGAGGGCCAATTGCTGCGAACGGCAACGAATCGATAATTGATGGTCATCATTAACACTGGACGATACAGCTGCGATATTTTTTTCAGTTCGCACTCTACGAAGCGTGTTGGTGGATTAGTGTCCAACAATGTAAATTTGGTGCGAAATTAAGTCACAATAGCCCGAATAGGCGCTTTAGTGGGTCGATTAAACTGACCATAAAATGGAAAAAGCGCACGATGAATTTTCTTAACAGAGCACGAATTTTTATAATAAAATTCAATAATTTGCAAGCGTTGTTCGTTTCTAAAACGATGTATGGTTAAAATATAGATCAAATTGAAGATGTTTGACAGTGAAACAAAACACGAAACTTACGCCAGCTGTATAAACCAGTGTTGCCAAAAAGATAATAGCTAAAAAATCGGCCTTTAGGTGATTTGTAGTCCATATCCATTACTATGTACACCGACATCAAAACTTTCAAAAAGTTTTCTGTTAATTTATAATCATTAGCACTTAATCTAAATTAAAAAAAAAACAAGAATATTTGTCATTAAAAAAAAGCATTGCAAAACTTATGAAAAACAGGAAAACTTAGATACCCGCAGAATAAAATGCTGCATTTTCTAAAGCGCTACATCGTTCCTTGGTATTCTTCGCGTTTATCTACCTCAGTTATTGAAGAAATAATAAACCAGTTTGTTCCTCATAAATACTTCTTAATTCCAGAAATAAAAGCTATGAACTTAAACCTGATAATAATAATTCATTGCAATTAAATATTGACATGATTAAAACAAATGCCTTAATATTTATAATACGAGCAGGTTCAATTTTGAAACTGGTGTTAAGTGTATTAAGAATTATGATTTTAATAAAATTTTAATCTTTTTAAATGATTTTATTTTTCAAAATTTATTTGTACGAGCTTTTTGTGTAAAAACTACACAGGTGTCAGTAACTGAATTGTTATGACTCTGAATTATAAATTTCAAAATTAATTGCCTGCATTTGTTCCGTCTATTAAAATATTTAATTTGATTGAATATAATTGCAGTTGCATTGCAAAGGAGTGTTTAAAAGAAATTAACATGATTATATGTAAATGTAAAATTTATTATTTGCTCCACAAATACAAACATAATTTCAGAGAAGTCCATTACGATAAAAGGAAAGTTATTTATGGCTTTAAATAAATAAATTAGTCTTAAAGTGTTTATTTAATTAGTAGGAAATAGGCATTTGACTTAACTGTTTTTAATTTTATATTTTATTATCCAGTTAATGTTATCAATTTTTAATGCTTTTGATAATTTAAGAATCAGCAATTTAAATGGAAATGTACGTAATAAATAGACAATAAAAATAATGGAAATTATTGTCAAATAGCAGACATAATTATGTAGCCGAACCACTTAACCAGCACTTGATACAGGAAAGAGTGGCTTATAATGTGATTCATGAAATACCCTGCACTACTTCAGTCCTTCTACGAAAAATTCTTTTTTGTCGAGCAGTCAGTACATTACAGTTACTTTACTTTTTGACTTTTTTATTCAAATGAAGTTAATTATTTCCGACAAAATTCTTTAGTTTATTTAAAATTTTGTGATCTAAGTAAGCGGTAGCTAAATGACCATCGTAAATTCTATATTTTTATTTAATTTTAATAAGATTTTTCACTGAAACGATTGAATCAGCAGAGAGACTTTTCTTAAAATCCCTAATGAAAAAAATTAAATGAGCTGACTAAAAAAGCTTTGCATTAAAAAATTATTTAAAAAAGAGTTTTGCCTTGGCTTGAAAATAAATTTAAAAAATTGCATATCTTCTTTATTGAATTATTATTATTTATTGTTTACTAACAGAATCCACGACTATGTCTGCGTATCATTTCAAATTTTCTCAAAATTCATTCACTTATTTTTTTTTTCTTGCTTTCATTAATCATATTATTTCCTACCTAACGGCTTAATTAATACTTAGTTTTATTTTATTTTGTTTTTGAAACATTTATATCTTTGCTATATAGATTATTATTACAAAACCCGTCAAAAGTGCTTAATTAATTCAACAAAGGAATTGTGATATAATTTTCTTCAAATACAGTTTTTGCCGGACTTAACTTTGATATTATACACATATTTTTGGTAATGTTTTAGTACTTTGATTGTTTAATTGTCGCCTTTGTGTCTGTTTTCTGCCCACTAAAATTTGCCTGCGTTTCTGTGTAATGGTTCTTTATACATATGAAAGCACTTAACACAAAACAAACTGAGCACATACTCACTTGAAGTTCTTTGGTCAATCCTTTTGTTTTTGATTGAGCATTACTTTCACTTTCACTTTTACTTTATGCTTATAGAGGTCATTGCCTCCACTTATATATTTTCCTATATTTCTAATTGACCTGGACCCATATACCACTGCAGTCAATGGGCAATTTCTTTAAATGAACCCAATCTTCTTCACTACCAGCAGCAGGGGTTGAACCCTCGACCATAAACCAGGTTGGCCAGGGTTCAACACCTGCGGCAGCCAATAATTCAAATGTGTTTTTCTGTTTAATTATATAAATACATACTCAACAACAGCATGCAGCCTTCTATGTCGGTGCTTCTACATAGCACACTCACCGGCGAAGTAAAATAATAAAATGGCTAAACTTTTACCACCTGTCCTATGTTGTCTTCTTTAGTAAAGTTACTCCAATCAAAACACACAAAAAAAAAACAAATATTGAAGTGACAGAGAATCAAAAATTAAAAAAAAAAAATTTCATAAAAATATCATCAGCTCTTATTTGGTTAAGCATTTTAAAAAAATGTTAGTATTTCCTGAAAGATCTCTTCAAAAGCTTTTAAATGATACCCGCATTTATGTCTTAAAAATATGGTGCAAAAGTGTAGTTGTCTATGTAAAGTTTAGAGGCCCATAACTCGGGAAATATGAGTGAGCGCTAATTTTTTCACTTGATGGTTTTTTATTTTCTTTTTTTATTTTATTTCGCCCCATGTATTTATTTTTTTATTGGAGTTACTTTATTGTTGCAAATGATATGGAAAAATTAGAGACAGGCGTGTTGTTTTGTCCACTACCTCGAAGGACATTAACCGATCTTGATGATTTACAATTGCAAAATTTTCAAAAATATTTCTGATATATTGGCGTACTTCAATTTGCTCCAGCTCTTCTTGTCCCTTGACAAAGTTGATTTCAATACTAATACGGACGGCCATCGCCTAATCAACTTCGCTATGCCTAAGATGTCAGAATATAAATAATATTTGTGTTCGAAAATGGATAATGTAGAAATTACAAACGAAATGACAAACTTAGATATAACCTTTTTCCACTTTTTGTGGTGAAAGGTATAAAAACAGTTCATTAATCAGTTTTAAATCATCTTCGGTAGACTCCCTTTCGCGATTTTTGTTAAAACAATCTTCTAAATGCTAATTGGGTAGTTGTTGTTATAAGCAAAAGAAAGGTCAAACACAAACAAAAAATTCACTACTAAACGTTTATAATTGTTTTTAGTGTATAACTAAACAAGGGTTGGTTACCACTTGGGATTGAATATCCTTTTAGTGTTTGTTAAATACATAAGGAACATTTATGGTTTTTACTTTATAATTCTTATTCAGTTGTTTCTAGAATTTGTTGAAATAGTTTAGGTTGTGTTTATTAATTTATCGCTTCTCGGCCTTATGGCTAAGATCAAAGTGTAGTATCTGTTCTTATCAGCTTAACATCTGATAGATCCTCCATCGGAGGACAACAAATGTTAAACTGATTTTTGGAATAAGACGGAAGTTTAGGGGCTTGCTCTACTTCTGTCACGGGTTGGCCCGGTATTGCAGTACCACCGGGATTTTGGCCCAATTTGTAAATCAATTTCAAATTAAAGAATTTAGGAAAAATGTGTAGCAAAACAATGTTTAGTTGTTAGCGGAACATTGCATTATATTTTCAATAACAAAATTTTTGAAACTATGTCTGATCGATTGGCGTATTTTAATTTTCCCTAGTGCATTGCATCAGGCCCAGTTTTGTCAGTTATGGCGATTCTCGGCAAACATGGTGATAAAAAATAAAAGGCGATATTTTTAAATATTTTTTATAATTTTCTTAATAATAACATTCCACTAAAAAACTTTGCATCTTTATTTAACACGGTAATCCTGTAGTTCATATGACTTTTGGCCATCATTTGTTACCAGGGCTGCCAGAATATTTTGAGAGAAAAATCTGCACTTTATGGCAAAAAAAAATCGGATTTTTCGCACTTTAGTTTTGAAAAATCGGCATAAATTTTAAATATTAACGCATGATTTTTATAAAGGTGAACAAATATTATTTTCAAAAGATTATTAAACTGGTTTATATTAAATTTACAAGCATGAAACAACATTTCATAAAAAGTTGTGAACACATTTTAAAATTTAAAATATTTACAAGCTTAAATGTACATACATATGTATATACATACATATGTATGTATATACAACTAAATAAAAAAAGGTTTATTTTTTAAGAAACATCAAAATTTAGCTTTACATATTAAAATTGACGGCACTAAATATTCGTTCGACACTGGGGGACGAAAGTGGCAAGATTATAAAAATTTGTTTCACAAATTGATTAAAATTGAAAAGTCTTTTGCTGTATGCCTCACTTTATATCAGAGATGGTTTACTAAAAAAAAAATAAATAAATTGAATTCGTTCTTTTTAAATATTTTTACAAAATCCAGAAAGGCAATCGGAATCTACAGCTTGTTTTCATTTTGATCTTCAAAGTGCGAAAATTCCTTAGGAATATCAAAAATAAAGCTGATTCCTTTTTTGTTTATTATGACTTATGGATTTACTGAACAAAGTGATTTAAAGTTTATTTCAAAATTAAACCGTCTTCATATCTGGGCGACCATATGCATATATAAGAATTTACACAATTTTTGCAATTAATTGTTAGTAATTTGTTCTCGTTTAATTTCTTTTAAAAGTAAAAACACATACGAGAGATGCAGTAAATTTGCTTTCATTACTTTAAAGCAGATACAGTAGTCAGAACTTCTGTGGTCTATAATAGCACTTTTGTTTGCTCTCAACTGTAACACATTTATATTGGATTTATAAAAACCATTTATAAAAGTCGTAATGCTGCTTAAAAAATGTTGTGCTTATTATAATGGGAACTTGCGGTACATAACGCGTGTATCTGTATAGAATAGTGTTTGCTAGCTTTTAGTTATTTGATTGCCAAAAAATAGTGGAATTAAAATTTTTAATATAAAGTCGCTCTTTTACAATATAAAATACTGTTAAATTATAAACAAAATAATTGTTTTTTACTTCTAAATAACAAATGTTTAACAATTGTTTACAATAGCAAATTATGTAAAACAGGCTTTTAGTTTTCAATATTTTATTTGCAATTTGCTTCCAACTATTAATTTTATCTACGCGACACTGTTCAACAAAAATAAACTCATCCACATTTAAAGAAAAATTGAAAGATTATAAAGAGTATAAACATCTTAAATCAAGAACAGCTTTTAGTTTTTTTTTCTTTTACGTACAAATTTTTTTACCATAGCAAATAAATAATAAGGCGATAACACGGGAATGGCTTTTACGATTTGGATTAAAAGATGCTGCACAAAAATTACCTTTAAATTATTCAATTACTCCTCTTTATCTCTTCAACTCTTATTAACAAATGTTTCTTTTAAGAAATCTAGAACAAATCATTTCATATTTTTTAAAAGAGCTTTTTTGCAGAACAGTGTAATCCATGATTTTAAAGTGGAACAACTTAAAACAAGCTTAATTGAAGTCATGTGTTTTTCAATTTAAAACAATTTAAATTTAAAGATTCATAATCCGTATAAAATTGTTTAAAGTTAAAGTGATAATAATTTAATCTGAAAAGATAATTAATATAAGCAATGGTTAAATTTAAATAAAAAGAAACGAATGTAAAATAAAAGTTTTAACGGGTCATAATCTCTTAATGGCTTCAATAGCAATTTAAGTCTTAGAACTGATTTTAGAAAGCTTTAGGAAATATCGAAACTTTATTTTTTTTAAACGAGATGAAATGTTACTTTAAGCAATCACTTTTATTTTAAGGTAAAAAATCCTTAAAAATCAATTCCAAAAAAACACAAAAATAACAAAAAAAAAAACCTATAGAACATAGTAAATTTGGATTGGGTCATTCATTGCCTAAAGTCCTTCCGAAACCATAAATTTCATTTTTTTTTTTCGATTTTTTTTGTTTCTGAGAGTCCTTTTCACTGGATACACTTTACCCACCGTTTCTCTAACTTTTTATGGCCCTGCACAAAGGCAGGTATCATAAATTGATTAAAGTTGGAGTCTATTGCTGAGATCAGTTTTTTATTTAAAACAAATCCTTTTGTTAAATTAAGAAACAAAAATTAACTCAAACTGCTCTTCATCGCCTTATTGACCATTTTCTCAGGTCTGTTTTTGTTTTAATAAAAATAGCGCTTCAGGCAACAATGCGTATTAATTAGTATAACCGTGCCACATACTCTAGAAAAGGGATAGAGAAGAGAAAATACAGGTGGTAAAAGTTTAGCCATTTTATTATTTTACTTCGCCGGTGAGTGTGCTATGTAGAAGTACCGACGAAGGAGGCTGCGTGCATCCTTGAATATGTATTTATACCATTGTCATGAGCAAATAATGTACTTCGTTTCCTAACGACGCGAGTAACACTCGTCAAATATGAGAACGGAAATTTTTTTCCTTAACGACAACTGACTTTTTGGGGCAGCCGCTTTTTAAAATCATTAAACTTTCCTAAAAGCAAGTACAGATGTATTATGGATTCCACTTAAGTCACCTGTGATTTAATTGAAAGTTTTGCAGCTTTAAACATTTTTGTAAGTAGTAGTCCGGGAGAATTCCTCCAGTATTTAGTGGTAAGGGGGGCGGTCTGGTAACTAGAAATTTTTTGAAATTTGAGCTACAAAATTCAAGCCATTTTACGAATTAAAAAAGGCCGCACTCCCCTTCTGCATTGTTGTTACCACTGTTCACTTTTTCTTAAAGAAAGAAGAAATATCCGACTGTTTTAGTATCGACATTTTGATGAGGAATGAATAAAATCGTTTACATTTATCACTGATAATATAGACTTGATAAGACTTTTTAACAATGAAAACGACAGTACCATCAATAGCAGTAACAAAACACTACGCTCGGTTCCTCGCGCAGAATGGCCACTGGATGTGCGTAAGTGCTGCCACATGCCAGAATAGCTAAAATTCCCCGCATTGTTCTGAAGGAATTCCCGAATTCAGATTTTAGCACCATATTTAATACAGCCTAGTATTTATTGGCTTTAATTGAAGCTCATGTACGTATTTTGCGTACTTATAAGGGCTGTATTATTTACTACATTACAAAGTTAGAGATATCAACAAAACAGAAACATATTATAGAATTTAATAATGGATTACAATATTAACGGATTAGATTAGGCAAAAATCTTTAGTTCATTTAAAATAATTGTGAGAAGTTTCCTGAAGAGCTAAGTAAGCGGTAGCGAAATGGCCATTGAGATGTGGTATCACCTCCAATTACCAATATCGGGAAAATTGCACAAAAAAAAATTAAAGTTTAATTAAATTAATTTAATATTCCCGTGTTTTAATTTTCAATTATTGGATTAGATTAAGTTAGCTTTTATAGCTTGTAATTTGATTAAATATAAATTAATAAAACGCCATTTTTTTAAATAAATATTTTATTAGAGATTAATTTGTTATTTAATTTTTAATGTTTTGCTTCTCCCCAAAAGCCCTCCCTCCCGTAAATCCGCCACTACTAACGGCATGTATTATACTGCATAAGAAATACTTCTCTACCAATTTTTTCGAAAATTGTAAGTTTTACTTTGTGTTGTCGCGCAGTTTAGTAAATAAAATGTTTACTGTATCAGGTCCTAGCAGCAATGTCAGAATGAAGATTTTTCCTTAATTTTGAAGATTTTTTTAACAAAATAAGATTTGCAGATCTTTTTCCCAAAATTAAGATTTTTTTGATTTAGTTGTTTGACATCTTTATTAAACATATTTACCTGTGTAATACAATTTTATTGTAAATTAATACTCAAAATAAAAAATTGTGTCACTGCTGCTAATGGATAAATATGTAAATAATGATGACCTGCTAAAGGTACATATATATGTAAAAACTAATATTTCTCTTTAAAAGTTTAATGCTACTGAATTAAATGAATTCATTGACACTTGTATTGTTTTTTACATTGATGTGTGTAAACAAATAGCAAAACGATTTGACTTTCAAAACGCAACTTTAAAAAAAAAGCTTTCCAATATTGCTAAATCTAATAAAACTTTTTTTCAAATTCAGTTAAAGACAGTGAGATATAAAATTTAAATGACAATATGAATTTAATAAATATTTTAAGAACTAAGAAAATGTTACAGTAGAAGATTTTTGGCACACAATGTCAAATATTTCTAGAGCAGATAGTGAGTTAATATTTCCAACTTTGTCGAACATTGCAATAAATTTGATATGTCTCCTTTGTTCATCTGCAAACGTTAAGCAGATATTTTCAAAAGTATAAAGAATTAAAAATTTTTAAGGTTAAATAAAGATTTTTCTTTGAAAAAATCTGGCACCACTGGATCCGAGTATAATTCCTGTAAAGGTGTGTTTACATTATGTGTACAAGTCATATGGAATGTCAAAATTGCTATCCGTATGTAATTTCGTGTGTCTGTCAAAATCAGTGATTAACATACAGTTTATAATTTGTATATGTTATGTGCATATACCATAACCTCTTGTCGTTCAAAAGCAAACACAAATACTAAAAACAGTGATAAATCTCTTTTGCGATAACTATTTAGAATTTTACAATTTAAGTTTTAGCAAAATACTTAGAAAAATCGCTATAATATATATTAGAGGTCTGCACTTAGGTACTTGGCTATGTTCGTTTTAAAAAACACAAGCTCAAAACTACAAGTTCTCAGGTACGTGGCGTAGTCCATATAAAGTACATCTTATTAATGTATTTTCACATTTGAAATTGTTAATTGTCTTAGTAAAGAAATTAACATACACTTCTCGCTCATTGTTCATGCATAAGTATGCAAGTGTTATTGCTAAGTTGTAAAAAAGAAAAACATTTCAAAAATTTCCATTGAAGAAAGGATTATTGTAAACAATTTCATATTTAGAATGTTTTCTAAACTTTTCGCTACCTGAAAGATGCACACACACTAAAAAACCAACAAATGATTACTTGTTTAAAATATTTACTTAAGAATAATTGTCAAGTACTCGTCGCACCAAAAAAAAAAAGAGATCATGATTTTTGAAGTTTACTTCCACTAAAAAAAAAATAAAATACTAAAATGGAGGTAATTAGGGCCATGATTCGAAATTCAACCCATTTTTTACTTTATACTTTAGCGCTGAGTTTTGTTGACGTGGTTATCGTATTCGTGGAAATGCCTGTTTTGCCGATTATAACAATAAAAGTTAAACAATATTTTTTTTTTAAATCTTGTTTTTTTATGCTATAAACACAATCAAAGGCTACCGACCATCGACTACCGACTACAAAAGTAGCTGGCTACAAAAATAGCCAAGTCGCCAGCCACTTAATTCTTTTAACGACTACCGACCACTAACTACAAAAAATAAGCATCTGTTTTAACATATGTATTAAAGTTAAGCAAAACAACCAAAAAAAAAAAAAACGAAAAAAAATTCGCGAAAAAAAGTAAATGAAAAATGTAAACAAATGAACAGATGATTATAATTTTTCAATGGTGCCACTACAACAGTTTTTCGCCTTTTTAGTAGCGATATTTAATGTACTGCGTTTTTAAAACCACCATTTCATGCATTGAGGCAGCAATAATCTGTTTTTTTGTAGTCAAGAAAAATAGAAATTATCCTAAGTTGGCTACTGGCTACAAAAGTAGCCGTGTAGTCGGTAGTCGTGTAACGGCTAAAAGAATTATTCTCATAAGCTCTCATGTATTCTATTTTTGACATCTTGTAGTCGATGGTCGGTGGACTTGATTGAGTTTATAGCATTAGTCTTAGTGTTTTGAGTGGAAATTTTAAAATTAAAAGTTAGCATCACTGAAAACATCTGTTGTCATAAGGTTTTACATATCAAATAGAGCGTGCTCTAAATGAAAAACTAACACATGTTATAACACATAGAAAAATAACATGAAACATACATGAGGTTTACACTATGTGTGTTGATTTACATGTGGAAAATCTGACATTCCATACGACTTGTACACATAATGTAAACAAACCTTAACTACGCTCTAACTAGAGCAGAAATAATTATGAAGTCAAAACACATTTTTGAAAATGAAATAATAAAGCCGAGTCTTTACTTTGGGCAGGCATATATTAACATCAACACAGACTAATTAACTGGAAGAGACACCAAAGATAATCCTAAAGCGCCTGAACAAATATTTTAATTTACTCTGTAGCTTGCACGGAAAAAAAGTGCTGTTTCTGCTACTTCTGTTGAATTTTTTACGTTCATTACCACCATAAGATTCACAACGAAAATATGAACAAAAACAGACGAATCGGTGGAGCCTCTCTCGAGTTTTACGCTTTGCAACACATTTGGGGATAAGTATTTATTTTGTTTTTCTAGATTTGGAATTTTTATTTTAAAGTGAAATAGAAACATTTATTAAAAGAAAAAACATATATTTTAACAGTATTTAATAAAAAGAAATTCCATAGCTTTATATTATGACCTTCTAAATTCATGTAAACTTTCGCACTTATTTAATTTGATAAAATTTATTTTTCGTCAGCAATTTGTTGACAAAAATAAGGATATTTGTGATAAACTTTAAAATTGTTTATAGAACAGAAATCTATTGTAAACCGATCCATGCAAATATGAATACCTCTATCATAAAACAATTGACAGTCCACTTACACAAAAAATACTTTACAATCATGGTGAAGGTTATGAAAAGATTGTAACAATTTATTAACTTTGTTAATTGTTTACAATAAAAAAAATATAAGATATATGAAGTGTTTTCTCATATCATCAGTATTTCAGACTTAAGTTTGTGATCTTGTTTTTGTTGCTTTTTGGCGTGGCAAAAATGTAAATGTGTAGCTGCTTGCCTGCCCCACTCCATAATGCAACACTTGACTCATTAAGCCACCAGCTTTAAACTTGAAACATTAAATTTTTTGTATAAAAGCTGATACAATTTCCTTAGCAAAATCAGAATCAAATCAAAAATCGTTCATTGAACAACAGCTTGAGTTGACTTAAAACAGTTTTTCTTTCAATTTATTTTCCAACCTCTTTTCCTTCAATCCTTTCAACAACATGAAGGTATATTTTGAAAGGAAGTGTTTGAGTTATAAGTGTTTTATATTAACAAAAAAAAAAATAAATAAAATTTTGAAGGGAGTTTACTAAGAGTTTGCTCCTTCAAGCCTTCATAAAATATTCTTTAGAAAATTAAAAATAAAATTTTTAATGTCCTCGTTAAGGCTGCTATTTAAAGAATTTTTTTACAAAGGCCAAGGAGTTAAAATTGAAACTATCTTTAGTCGAAGCTTTTTTAGAGTTCTTAAAGAAACTGCAAAATCCAAGGCTAATATTTTTATTGCTTTTGTTTTTATATTTATACTTCACAGTTCGCTCTTGCCGTAGTCTTGTTGGCCTTTGCCGTTAGTGTGGAATCATCTGTACTTGGTCTTAACCCATGGGGACTTCCATTGGGTTTAGGTCATGTCTCTGTTGATCACAGCGCCTGGGGTGCTCCATTACTCGGTCATGGCTTGTTGGCAGGTCATGGCTTATATGGAGGTCATGGTGTATTGGGCGGTCATGCCATTCCCGGCATCGCTCTTGCTCAAGGACCTGCTATTGGCCACACTGGACTCGGTGTTGGTCTCGGTCATGGCATTCACGATGTTCATGGTCCTGGCGTTTATGTTGCTAAAACACGCGGCGCTGTTCATACTGCTCCATTGGCTGGTCATATCGCTTCAGCAACTTCAGTTAATGTGGCTCCCGCTCCTGGTACTATTTAAACATCGAAACGATCCATAACAGACACACTACAATCCATCAAGTAAAGCATCTTAGTCCCAAAAAATGTCTATTTCATTCCAACTTATAATAAAATAGCATAGCACACACTCTACATCACTTATCTTCAATATAACTCCAGCAAACACTTTCTTAATGTCGATGACAAATGGTTTGGAGCTCAAGACCAACAACAATCAAGATGTATTCTTCTGAACTTTTTGTTATCTAATTAAATCTTTACTTCTCTTCTATATTCTATGCCTTTGTCTGTCTATAACTATCTCATTCTTTAACTGTAAATATTGTAAACAACAACATAAATTTAAAAAAAAAATACAAAAAAAAAAAAAAACAAGTCAAACTGTGATCCAGAAGCGATCAATATTTTACATAAAAATAAAATATGTAAAATGAAAATAAAAATTCTAGTTTTTTTTAATTTATTTTAATTAAATTTTTTTCAGGATATCGTTAGAGATTCTGAAATAAATAATTTGGGAATCGATCATATAAACTAATTTTGAATAATTGAGAAACAATCTAACAAATCGCAATATCCATTGTATTTGACATTCATAGCAGGGTACGAAAATTAACAAAACGAAACGTTTGTTTTCTTGAGATTTTCTTCTGTGCAGTGAGTTAAACAAAACAGAAACAATAAGAAGGATTGCTCCATTTAGCCTTGTACCATTTTTGCTCATGAGCAATGAGAATAAAATTTTTTTTTTCTAAAAAAAATTTTGCAAACGAGTGCCGAATGCTCGTTATATTGCAGAATGTGTTAACGCTTCCTTAGCAACACTTTTTTTCTTAGCGAACAACACAATGCAATAGTGCGATAAATCAAAGCAAGTAAAGTTTCAAATTAAGCGAGATATCTTGGCAATTGTATGACAGAAAAAACGCAAAAGCAAACAATTTTCACTACACTGTAAAACTGTCTGAAAAAATGTATGCAAAGCAATCTTTATATCTATTGTCTCGGATAGAGGCAGAAGTTATTACCAACCGATAGTTTTTGCGTTGTAATATTTAGGAAAATTTACTGATTCAAGCGATTTTTTAGCTGGTGGATTGTTTGTTTAATATTTCTTTAAGAAGAAGTCAGGAAGAACATGAGAACTAAAAAAGACCGTTCTCCCGTTGGATAAAAATTTCTTTTTAAACATTCTGATATTACTTGTTTTACTATATAGTGTTAAGAACATAAGTAGTTGAGCAGTAAGTCCATGAGTATGCTTTGCAGATGAAAGGTAAAATTGGTGGGGATATGGTCTTCATATAAACCATAATCAATATGTCGATAAGTGTACGAAAGTAATTCAACTAAAAAATCGTTCGAAAAGAGTTTCTTTGGGTAAACCAACTTTTCAATAGAAAGATCAAGAAAAACTTCTTAGAAATTTTTTGTTAGAAACCGGAGAATGAATGCAGATGTTCGAAACTTTTGAAACCCATCCCACGCCTAATTAAAGCTAAATAGTGTTATTTTAGTATGAAAGTAAGAATAGTGATTGAAAATGTATTTCTTGTTCTATTTTAATTTTTAAACTTATACACTTTTTTTTGCTTTTGAACGACTATTTATTTGCACACATGTCGGAAGTTATTTCTAAAAGTGATTTCGAAGAAGTTTCCCGTTCATTAAATTTAAAAAATACGAAAACGTCTTATGCAAAGACAATTTTTAAGCTTTTTTGGCGAAGTAAAATAAATAACTCTCTCTCTCCTTTCACCACCTGTCTTATCTCTTATCTATCCCTTTCCTAAATAATGTAGCACGGTAACGAAAAATAACTAAATAGGTTTTAATCCCTGAAGTGCTACTTCTCTTTAAAAAAAAACAAATATTTTTTATATAAAACAGTGCTTTTCGCTCATCTACTTGCTTTGGTCAATACAATCACTACAATTAAGGCTGCTGTAGTTATCGTAGAAAGCACGTTAAATAAAACCTGGTTGGCCAGGGTTCAACCCCTGCGGCAACCAAAAATTAAATGTTTTTTTTTTCTATTTAATGGTATCACATATTCAGAATTTAACAATACAGCACGCAGCCTCCTTCATCAGTGAAGTAAAATAATTAATAAAAAAGCTACATTTTCGCCACCTGTCATTTCTAACCCTTTTCTAAAGAATATAGCACGAATACACCAATTAAACTAGGCATCGTTGCCGGAAGTGCAACTTCTCTTTTAAAAAAGTCACACAATTTATTTGTTTATCACAATTCACTTCTTCATAATTTGTTTCATCAAATGACAATCACTGATGATGAAAATATCTATCACTGCATAGAACAAAGTTTCTGTCTTATTCTTAATGGGAAAATGACACAAAAGTGATGTAAAGCTTTGTATACGTGTGATGTCTGTTGCCTGTGACTTTTGTTTTACAAAAAATATAATGAAAATTTTGCCTGGATCTTACGAACAGATTAAAGTACAAAACTTTTAATAAGCTGTATTTTGAAATTTGTTAATAAGCGTGTATAAACACATGTTAAAACTTAGACTTAATTAACAAAAAAAAAAAAAAAATCATTTAAATTTAATACAAAAAGTCGTACAACGGCAACGCCATTAAATGAATTAGTAGATAATTGTGTTTGAATAAGTTTCCCTCACTCATTGCTGGGAAGCAAACCAAACGATAAGCGTAAGCGAAAAGTTTTTCTTTATTTTTTCTTTTTCAAAACGCTTTAATTTTGCTCGCATTATTTCTTTTCTGGCCATTTCATGTGTTATTGTCAATTGTGCCTTAAAGCACAGAAATATATCGCATAATACCTCCCATTATTTCTGTTTTGTTTTATTCACTATAAAAGTCAGCGAAGTTTAATTTTCAGTGTTTTTATTGAACTAATATTAAGCAGCGTTTATGAAGATGATATAGATTTTTGTTTGTAATGACTTAAAACATTGAAATAAATTCATTCGATTGCCAAAGTTTGCCATTTAAAAAGAGAAACCAAGTAAAATAAAATACCTGTATCAGTTGGTCAATTTACAAGATGAAGATTTTTTTTTTAATTGCAAGAGTTCCAAGTTATCTGGTCATGAGAAAGAAGCCAATTCTTTAATAATATCGATTACATGAGAGCAATAAGAGACTTACTGGAATGGGCATCAACTCAAAAAAAAAAACCTTGGAAGTCACGTCTTAAATTTTTTTCGTAAATAATTCTGAACTGAAAGACCAGAATTGCATAGAATTGGATTCGTCTGGAGTTTTAAATTTCAAATACGAAAACACAGTTGACCTTTTTAGCAGTAGAAAGCATAAATGAATGTTGAGAAAGTCCTATATTGAATGTCACAGTCTACAGAATTGATAAAGTGGCTAAGAAATTTAAATCAGAACAATTACGACAGTTATGACATAATGAAATATTTTGTACAATCAGATACATATTTTGAATATTTTTAAATTGACTTCCTATAAAGATATCAATTCATTTAATTTATTTACAACTTTTAAAAAATATCTACTTACAAATTTTTATTTGTTTTAAACGGGATTTCAAAATTTACATTCTTAGCAAAAGGCCATTACTCGTACACTCACATTTGTACATTAACGGTGAAGGGTATTTGAATATTTAAAAAAAAAACTTTTCTTAATAGTTTATTAAGTTTTATGTGTGGTGGTGGTGTTTACTTTTCTATTGATTTTTGGTGTGGCCAAAATGTAAGCTCAGCTGCCCCACACAAAGATAACAATAAAGACAACAACAAGAAACTTAAGTTAATTGTAAAACTAGATTAAAATTTTAGTATAAAAGTTGCTATAATTTGGTTAATGAAATCAGAATCAAATCAAATAGCGTTCAGTGAACACTAAGTCAACTTTAAACAATTTTTTCTTATTCTCCTCCTTCAATCCTTTTAACGACATGAAGGTAAATTTTGTAAGGAATTTGTTTAACGGTTTTGTTTAATTCCTTTTTTTCTTTTAAATTTACTAATTTTCTATAGTTCGTATTTGCCGTAGTCATGTTGGCTTTAGCCGCCTGTGTACAATCATCTTTAATCGCACAACATTCCCCCGGAGTATCGTATGTTACCACAGCCTTACATCCTGGCATTTTGGGAGCACCATTAGGTTTACCCTTGGGTTTGCCATTGGGCCATTTGGGACCATTGGCTGGTCATGGCATTTATGGAGGTCATGCTATTCCCGGTATTTCTCTAGCCCAAGGACCTGCACATACTGGTCTCGGTCTCGGTCATGGTCTCGGTCTTGGTCATGGTCTCGGTCTTGCTCATGCTGCTCACGGACCTGGTGTTTATGTAGCTAAGACTCGTGGTGCCATACACACAGCTCCATTGGCTGGTCACATTGCCTCAGCAACATCTGTGAATGTTGCTCCAGCACCTGGTACCCATTAAGTTAATTTATAGAAAAACCATGGCACACACTCTACGACATTAATGCAACATTAGATGGTTAGATTTTCAGCAAATGCTCTTTTCTTTTTATAGTCGGTCAGTAATGAAATAAATCTTAGATTAAATTTAACTTTTTGTTATAAATGTTATGTACTTCTTTTTAAATGTAAACGAATATAAGAAAAATTTTAGATTTTTCAAAAAAAAAAAAAAACTAAAAAATAAAATAAAATAAAAATAAGAAAATTAAAAAAAAATATCGTTATTTAGTCGCTTAGGCGTATTTTAGTGTGTAAAGTTTGTTTGAGGGTCTAAGGGAAAACGATTGACTCCAACTTCAATCAGCAAAATCAGTAATTAAATAAAAATAGTCCAATTTTGAATAATAGAAACAGTCATTCGCCGCCCAGTTTTGAAACACAATTGAAATCAAAAGTTTTAAAATCGAAAAGAGAGATAATCTGAAGCATTAAAATTATATTGTAAATCATATTGTTATTTTCAAAATATTTGCCTTTATTTAGGATTCCTGCTTAATTTATAAAAAATATTTCATTATCTCATATCGAGTCAACTATCGTATCGAATAACATATGCGACCAGTAACGAATCGTAAATTTAAAGAAAAAGTTAAAAATGTATGCAATAAAAACATGATACAAATCGGGTCCCAGTAGATATTTTAATAAAACTAAGAAAAAATATATTTAATACGTCAATGCATTATTGGACACTTGTCTACAGCGGTAGTTATCGCTTTTGACGAGTGTAAATTTTTGCAAAGCGTGGGAAGTGAATATTTAGTCGGGTTGGGATAGAGCAAAGTTTTCAAAATTGTCATTTAACGAAAAACCAAATAGAAACAAAACTTTTCCATATAAATTTCTCACCTGAAAAACTATTTCTCGCTTCTAAAAAATTTAGACTGTTTATGAAATACTAATTCAAGTTGCTGATTGAATCAAATTATTTTTCTGCGTACGAAACGCAATAACAGCTTGCAATATGTAACATCTTTGGTTACTCGACATCGAATGTTATTATCTCAAATTGAGTGCTCAATATCGAATGCGGTGACTAAGCCCCAGTACACCCTTTCGATTTTTTTTTACTTTTTTCTTGTTGATTATGTGTTTTTTAACAAAATTTTTTGCATCGAATCTTTTATATGCTTCACCAAAGGAATTATGTATTTCTTCTTTGTAAATATAGTTTTTTGCCGAAATATGTAAATCTTTGCTACAATAAACATATTTAGAGCGAACTTGAGTGGTTTATTTGCCACCCGAGGAAAAGGATCTGAATAAGCCGAGCTTTGGCTGAAAGGAGTATTCTGAAGACGTGAAATATTTAGATTTCACTTATTCAATTGTATTATAGAAAATTAAATAATTGTGTAAATGTTTTTTTTTTTCTTTTGTTTCGAAAGCGGGTTAATAGTTTTTAATTATTTGTTGTGCATTTTCGATTTTCCATGAAATTATAAAATTTTAAATTAGTTTTTAATTTTTGTCTCAGCCAGGGGTTGAACTAGTGATCTTCATAAATCAATTAAAATTTACTTTTTCGGCTTTGGTTCATTTTTTAATTCAACTTTTATTAAGAAAAATTATTTTTCAAATGCACGCGTACGTTTTCCAAAGAAAACAAGAAAAATTAGACGCTGGCAGAATGTAATGCTGCATTTTCAGGACCGCCAAATCCATCTTCAGCATTCTTTGCATCTAACACCTTGATTTGCGTATACTGTAAATATCATCCATTTAACCAACTAATCACACACAACTCAACGAAATTCACACACAACTCAAAGGATCTCTTTGTTATCTTCTCTACAACACGTCTTGTACATTTGTTGCAATGCAAATTTTATTTTTAATCATTCATACTTGTTTTCTCACAACATTATAGATGCTGTTCCAGTATCATATAAACTGTTGATGAGTTGCAGCATTACATTCTGCCAGCGTCTAATTTTTCTTGTTTTCTTTGGAAAACGTACGCGTGCATTTGAAAAATAATTTTTCTTAATAAAAGTTGAATTAAAAAATGAACCAAAGCCGAAAAGTAAATTGTAATTGATTTATAAGATTTTTATTGCGAAAACCATTTAATGGCAAAACGGAAATATTTAGTGATATTTTCGTGACACTAAATATTTTTGTGAAATTTTAATCGTTTGGTAAATTATCAATTTTTGGTTAAACTAGAGCTTTTTTTTGCTGAATTTTTTAGTTAAGTTTATTATTTTTTATAAAGTTTTGGTAACAATGTAATATTTTTGTGAAATTTAGATGGGTTTTTCTAACAAACCAACAAAAAAAAAAAGAAACAATTAAATTTGAAAAAAGATGTTGCTAAATTTCAAGATTATCTCTTTCGAAACTTTGCCTGAGAGAATTATGGTTATAAATTTTCTGTAGCTCATCTGGATACGTTACAAAACTGATTTCAACCCAATAACGGACAGACGGAGGGACAGAAGTACAAAGGGCTATCGCTTAATCATGTCTATGGGCTGGGAATTAAATATTGTAAAAATTAAAAACAGAGTAACAAACTTATAAATACCCGTTTCACCTGTGATGAAGGGTATAAAAATACGTGTTTTTACTTTCTGGTATTAAAATAGTTTAACTAATAATTTATTACAAAGTTATTTTTTTTACATTTAATCACAATTAATAACGCACTTAATGCGAATAATTACTTTTTATGAATTAACTTTTCAGCGCACTAATAACCCAAATGTTATTTGTAATAAAATCAGTAAAATTTATTATTGCTGGTAAAGGTAGTTCATATTGCTCAACTGAACTCATAAGTGAACCTTTAACCACATTTTAGATAAGCTAAGGCTGCTTGCTTTACTTCAAAAAGTTTTTTGACTAAATGAGCTTAAACAAAATACCTATAATCAATTGTGACTTCTTTTGCTTCATTTTTATTTTAGTAAGAAGTAATGATTATTTACAAGAGAGAGTACTATGTTTGGCAATGCCGATTCTTATAAACCCCTCAATATTATGTAAATCTAATTAATTGAAGTAACTACAATAAATAAAAAACAAATATTGCGGTAACAGAGAATTAAAGTACACAAAAAAATTAAGTACGATATAAAAATTTACATAGAAGTTTTATCGGATTATCATATTTCCATTTCCTGAAAGATGTATTCAAAAGCTTTTATATGATACCCATATTGATTGATATCTTAAAACATATGATGCGTAATCGTATTTTTTATGAAAACTTCAGAAGCCAATAACTTAGGAAACATGAACGACCGCCAACTTCTTTACTTGATGTTCTTTTCTTATATTATTTCAATATCACTACATATTTTTATTCTTTTGGTTAAAGTTACTTCACTAAACTAGATTTGTTTCAATTGCTATGGAAAAATTAGAAGCAGACGTGATGTTTGACCCACTGTCTCTAAGGACATGGACCGATCTAGCTGATTTTCAAAGTTTTTGAAATTATGTCTGATCGATTGGCGTATTTAAATTCTCTCTAGCTTATCTAGTGCCTTGGTAAATTTGATATTAACACGAACACGAACGGACAGACTAACTTCTCTCAATCAACTTCGCTATGCAAAAGAATTAAAAAAATATTTATATTCTTTATGGGGACGAAAATGTTTATTGTAGAAATTACAAACGGAATGACAAATTTAGATACAACCCATGCAGGGTATAAAAACAAATAGCAACAACTTTACATTTGTGTTTACAAAAATATAGTTTGCTGGGGTACTTGCAATTTCAGTTCTACTGTAACTGAGGATACTTAAAATGAAGGTTAAACTTTATGTCATAACTAGCCGTTCCCACGACTCAATCCGCGTGTCATATAAAATTTTCTTAAAACTCAAATTTAGGAAAATGTGTTTTTACATATTTATTGTAGAGTTTTGTATACAGGGTCGAAAATTCTCCATCTATAAAAAAAAAAACGTGTAGAAAACTGTTTTATCACCATTGACCGCTAAATTCGGGTGCTTTCTTTGTGACTCTACTTTCTCTATGAAATGACTCCTTTATCAAAAAAACGTATTCTATATTTAAAATAGGCTTCTAAGGGACCTCCTCATAAAATTTTATTCAAATCCATCCATCACGCGATGCTAACAAAGGCAAAAAGATGGACAGACAGACAAAAATTTCACCAACAACAAAATTTTCTAAACGAATTTCATAAACAAAAATGGCCCTGTTACAGTTTTATTATATTCAGTTAGTTTAAAGTTTCTTACAAACTAAAATAAAAGCAGTTTCATATTAAATTCTACTATTTTAGATGTCTGTTGCGCAATTACGTCTAAGAGGCCTAATAAATTCTAATGGAATTCGGATCATAGATGGACATTTATTCGTTTTAACAAAAAGAAGGGTAAAAGCCAATGCAAAGCAAACACTTATCCGTCACAACTCAAAATTTCCGAATTGAGCCATGCAGAAATGCTTTTCACTCATAAAAAATTATGATCTTATATTGAGTGCTGGGATAAAAATAAATCTATGGAATCCAAAGAGTTCAAAAAAAGAGAAACAAAAGCCTTAATGCGTTTTTCGCAGATCAAATTTTTTGTTTAATGTGACTCTATTGCAGCAAATTTTCGATATAACGAAGTCGACATTACATGAATTTTTTACTTTTTGTAGCATAATGGTCAACGAAGTTGCGGGAAGAAACTGAACCATAAATATATTTGAAAAATAAACACACATATTTTGATATATTTTGTCATTTTTTTTTTGTAATTTTATTTCATTTTGTAAATAAAATCTCTAAAATTTAAAGAAAAACAGAAACAATATAAAACAGTAACAGAGTTTTTCTTAAAGATCAAATTAATTTTAATTTTTAATTTTTTTTTGTTTGTTTTTGATTTTATCTTTTAAGATTTATGTTGTTGCAATACTAAACAATATTTACAGTTAAAGAATAAATTGGATAAATAGACAGACAGATAAAGGACTAAAAGGAAAATTATAGAAAAGGGACAGATAGAAAAATAAAGTTTGAGTTGTTGCTGTAGTTGTTATGATAGAAATGTGCCAGTGTAGCTTCCTCTTGATTGTTGTTGGCCTTGGTGTACAGGATTTTGATTTAAAAAAAACTGTGTTGTTAATGAGATCCTTGTAGATGTTGAAGGATAAAAGATATTTACAAGCATTAGTGATGTTGAGCGTGTGCTGGATTGAAGAATCAAAAGAAATCTGCTTAAAGAACTCTTAAAAGTGGAAAATTAAAGAGGAAATTGGAAAGAAATAGTTTGGATGTTAAGGTTTGCATTTTGAAAAGAGCAGGATAAGGATAAAGAATGTTGCAGGTTTATTTTAGCTTATAACTAGTTTGGCATAATGTGTCATCAGATTGGATTGTTTAACGGTAGCTGCAGTGCCTATGAACGACTTGTTTGGTAGCTTAATGTGTTCCGGGAGCTGGAGCTACATTCACTGAAGTAGCGGAGGCTATATGACCAGCTAAGGGAGCAGTATGCACAGCACCACGTGTTTTAGCTACATATACACCGGGACCATGAACACCATGAACACCATGGCCGAGTCCGAGACCATGACCGAGTCCAAGACCAGCATGTACAGGTCCTTGGGCTAGAGAAATGCCGGGAATAGAATGACCTGCTAACAAACCGTGACCTGCCAACAAACCATGACCTGCTAAAAGACCGTGACCTGCCAACAGACCATGTCCAAGCAATGGACCACCATAGCCAGAATGGTCAATAGCAGCATGACCACCCAAATGTCCCAATGGCAAACCCAATGGCGCTCCCAATAGACCAGGATGTAAAGCAGCGGTAACGTACGACACACCAGGAGCATGTTGGGCAATCAGAGATGATTGTACACAGGCGGCGAGAGCCAACATGACTACGGCAACTACGAACTGTTAAAAAAATAAAAGAAAAAAATTATTTTTATTAAGTGTGATTTTTTTAAACATTGCAAAGAGTTTTAATTTTAAAAAGGAAAATTTATTTGAACAAGCAAAAAGTGAAATAATTCAAAGACATAAATTTTGGGTTCTTATTCAACTGTTGACTTTAGTATTCTATATAAAGGATATTTAAGATTAAGGCTTAAGCCCTCCTTTATATTAGAGGATGTTTTATGGTTATATATTTTGCAATGCAATTGAAAAATGCATTACTTTACTTGGAAGAAATGTGACTTTGAATTAAATTCTTATTCTAGAAAGACTTTTTAAATCGACATCAAAATTGCTACATATAGTTTTCTTAAATAAAGTCATGAATAGCAGAGATCTCTTGCTAATAAGTGCTTCGCTTCTGTACTTTCAATGAGAAATTTCATCTTGTTTTACACAGAATGGGCTGGAGGAATTTATAAACCTTTTTATTATTTTATATTTTGAACAGCATTATTAACACCGGTATAACATGTGTAAAACAAGGAACATACCATTATTTCATGTGAGAAATATCTCACTTTAGTCATAGAAACGAGTACAGATCTAAAATAGGTGATGAAAAAGATTTCGCGACGGTCAACTTTTCTATTTTTTTGTAAAAAATAATCTTTAAAATTATCCTGTTATTAATTTGGATATTTATTGCTGAAGCTGACGCCTTCTTCGTACTTTGGTTCCCCTCAACGTGTCGTTCCAACATGACGAGGTGGATCAATGATAATAATTAATCCAATGTATAAATCGGAAATTAAACATTGTTCGTGAAGCTTAGTGACACACATCTGGTGATGTTGTAGACAGTTGAAAAAACCACGAAGTAAGAATGTGCTAAGAGCTTCAAATAATTAAAGCCCGAAGAAGTGGCCTTCATTATCTTAATGATAAATGTCTGCATTTTGTGCTTAATGAAGGCTTTATTTCCTTGATTCTTTAAATCAATATTTGTTTAATTATCATGTATCTGCGATGAAATTTACCATAACTTTATAAGAAGTACTTTGTGGTTATTCTTATTTGTAAGCGACTAACAAACGCTACAGCATCCATTTCGGTACAATCTTATTTTACTCTGTAGGCTCTAGAGTCTGCAATTGAGTAGTAAGAATAAAAACAAAGTAGCAATAGCCCTTTCTAGTGATAAATGCAGGGCTGATAAATAGTTTTGAGTTCTGTGACACTCTATATAAATTTGCAGTTAGCTTCTTTACTTATTGCTAAGGCAATTCCTAAGTGACAGAGACAATTAAAGATTCTAACACTTTCTATAAAAGAAACCTGTCAATTTCACTAGGTGATGAAGTAAATAGCAATATTCTTTACACCCTTCAATATATCACTTGACTAATCAAAATAAATTTTTTCAGTGCCGTTGAATATGGTACAGGATGGAACTAATTACCGCACTCGAAAGACTGACTTATTTGATGCACGACTACTTCCCTTAAGGTAGTTATAGGATCGAACTTCAACAAACGCAACTTGTCACTTTAACATGACGTTATGATTGACACTGTTTAGATTCTCTGTGATAGGACTGCTGTCTAAACTAAAATATTTACTTTATATTTCTTAAGCTTTATTTTTATGAAATATTTTAAAACAAATCAACAAATTAATTTTTTCACCATTTACAATTTAGAGCTTGTTGTACCACCTAAATTGGAAAAGTCCTGAGACGAAAACGACTGGAATAAGGGATATCTATTTCAAGCAGGATATTTTTAAACAAAATTTTTAATCTTCTGTATGACACTTGTGGAATTTATTTAAAACTTTACGATTACTGCAAATTTTTTTATAAAAATGGCTCCACCTTTAACGCCATTCTTATTCCCACTTTTTGGGAAAAAAGACTCAGACTTCAATACTCTGCAGTAAAGTAATCTGCTGTAGGTACAGACGAGGTCTTAGCCTGATGAAACTAAACACTTTAAAGCAGGAAACTTCAAATGTAATAGAGGAAATAATTACGGGGAAATTGAAGGGTGTAGAAAATTATTGATTATTTGCAATTTTAAACATTAAGTCCCCCAATTAATCTGTTTGGACACAATAAATCTTGTTTCTTTGTAAATAAAGCTTTATCAAGGAGTTATATCCTTTAAAAAAATTTAAATTACACTCAAACATTTTTCTTATATTTTAAATACACACACAAACACATAAATAATAATAATTTACCTTCATGTTGTTGAAAGGATTTAAGGAAGAAAAGAAGTTGGAAATTGAAGAAATAAAAACTATTTACAATGAATTGAAACTGGTGTTCAATGACTGCTTTTCGAGTTGGTTCTGAATTTATTAACGAATTTATACCAACTTTTATACTAAAATTACAAATCGAGTTTAGAGCAGAAGTATTTAGTTTTTTATGGTGTGTGGCAGCCGCTTACATTTGGCCACACCAAAAAACCTATAAAACAAAAACAATTTTATCAAGAAAAATATATTTTATTTTCAATTTGATACAATTTACAAGCGTGGTGGGAAATAAACAATAACAACAACAAGAGCAAATACCATAGTTTTGAGAAGCCAATAACAGCAACATTAAGTGGCATGCATTTGCCATGAAACAACAAAAAAAAAAAAAAGAATTATTAAATCAAATAATAACTTGTTTCTAATGCAAAGCTTAAATCAAATATAATTCAAAATTTATTTGCTGCTTAAAAACAACGTCAATGTAACATTTAATCATAGAAACAGAAAACAATTTTACTTAACAAAATTTTAAAAGTTGTTAAATAAATAAACAATATTGAAAACCATACATCTACTGTCATTCACTATGAAATTCTTTGTTTTTCTGGCATTTTTGACGTGACATGTTTTGTTGCCAGAACAAATTGAAAGAAATGGTTAATTTACATCTTTTGTCTTAAGTAACAGAAGAATTTTATAGATCTCTGACGCATATAACCATTAATGCGTTGTTTTCAATAGATATGAAGCAGATCAAGTCTTACGAAATTCAAGTTTATCAGTTTTTATGATTAACTCGACCTTGTTTCTCGTGTATATGGAGTTGCTTTTACAAAGGATTAGACATTTTAATACATTACTTTAATTTTAAGATGTTTGAAGTGTGTGAATCGGGGAACAAGCAATTTTAAGGAGAACCAAATGAAAACTGTATTCCTTTGGAGTTGCATTTCTTTACGATTGAAGAAGAAGAAGGAAAATGTATTTCATATTTAAAATAAATAATGGAAACCGAATTACCATTCATTTTCCATTCGATTAATTACTTCAATATTAACTTCTGCATTTTTTTTTAAGTTTTTAAAACGTCAGTTATTTTCAGTTATTTTTCTTTCATTAGTTCCTTTTAAGGATCTTTTCATGCACTGTTAAGATGGATAAACTTTTACAGCGTTTGATCGCCTTAGAGCAACAGGAACAGTTAACTATTTTTGAATTCAAAAGAAAAGTTGTAAGATTTCAGATAGCAGCAAACTATTACTTTTAAGATAATTTTGCCAAAAAAAACATTAAGTTTCTTAACATTAAAATGGTGAGATATGTGTAAAACTTTGGTGTATGGACTTAATAATCATGACATCACGAGTCAGCTTTACAAGAATTTTGATATCTTTATTCCTGATTAGATAAAGTAGGCCAAAATTGGCGAAGAATCTAATTTACTAATGGAAGTATCACAAAATTAATAACTAAACATCTTAAGGTCCCTACGAATCGGAAAATTCCCATTAATTTTCATGCCCAAAAAACCACCAATCTCATCTCGGCTTGTTTTAAAATTGATCTAAGGTCAGATAAAATATTCTTTTGTAAACTTTGAATCCGCAATAATCTAAGATTTTGATTGGGCTTCCTGCTAATGACTGTCATATTGGTATTGAGCAATGAAAGATTCTAGCCAATATAGGTTATCGATGTAAACGTTTTTTTTAAACTTTTTTAAACCCAGCTTATTGCGCGACTTTTTCATTTTGTTGCCACTCTCTCTCTCTTTTTTTGTGAGGTTATACACAAAAACAAAATTTGTTATCAACGCATTAAAAATTTTCTTATTCTTATTTTTATACCCTTCCATAAAGTATATATAGATTGAGCATTGTCCGTCTGTGTTGCGGTTGAAATCAAATTTGGCAGGTCAGTAGATGAGCTAGAGAATATTTAAATACGCCAGTCGATCAGACATAGTTTCGAAAATATTGCTATTAAAATTCAGCATATCTTTCAAGGCAGCGGCAAAAAAATACGACTGCCTCTAATTTCTCTACATCATTTGAAACAAACTCCAATTAAAAAAAATGTAGCGGCAGAGAGTTAAAGTAAGAAAAATACACTATCAGCCATGTCACAGAACATAATTCCGTTCGGAAGTGGAACTGATTCCGTATTTTGCTTCTATAGAAAACGTAAAACGAAAAAATTTTTCGGAATGAAACCACTTTTAGTTTGCCATGTGGAATTGATATTTTTAGCATTTTGTTAACATAAAAACCATTCAAGATATTTGTTTATAGGTAAAGCTATTCTTTATCTTGCTTATTGATCCAAAATAAATTTATTTCAATATGGTGTTTCTTAATCCTTTAAAAAAACCAAAAAATAAACGGATGTTGCTTTATTTTCTTCTGCCGTTACAATTATAGATATTTCGGGCATTTTTGATATTTTTTATTTTAAATTTTTTAGTAATTCGCACTGAAACACAAATATTTCTTGAATTTTTATTATTTCTTAAGTCAGCTGTTTTTTGTTTTGCCACATTCGTTGCTATGTTGCCATATTTTGAACAAACACAAGTGGTTTCGTACTTTCTTCGAACGGAATCTATTGAAGCTAAAACCATTTCGATTGGAATAGTAACTTCGGAATCATTTCAATTCTAAACGGAATTTGTGACATGCCTGTCTATATATAATTTTACATAACCCCAAATCTATTTTTTTAAATTAAAGTTACTTCACTTAACTAGATTTACATACATGGTGAAGGGTATTACGGATTCGACATAGCCGAACATAGCACTCTTGTTTGTTTAAGATAAAACCGTCAATAGACTGACATTGTTGCTATAATAAAGAAAAAAACAAGATTTTTGCATTCGTCAAATTTATTCTTTCTTATTTTGCAACACTGACATGCAAAAATTCTTAGCAGCTTTTTACAATTTTTTTTCTAAAAATAAAGTATAAAGCCATTCGCAAATGAAGATATTTAAAATTTTTAAATACTGCTTCCAAACAAAAACCGAGTTCAAAACAGATTTAATCTTTCTGCCTATAACGAATCAAGACTATGGCCACATGAACTATTGGGACACTCTTATATTCAAATTCCAAATTATAAACTTGTTCAAATAACCAACAGTTTGGCAATATACATACATACATCAAATTGAAGCAACAATTGGGACACCCTTTAATTTATTAATTAAAATTTTGTACTTGTTGTTGTAGTAGACTTAAGAATCAGGTTTTTCGTAAATTTTAACCGTCTGTCTATAACGGTTCAACAGTTTGGCCATATAAATCAACTATTTGAAAACCCTGTAATTGATAATTTTAAATATTTATACTTCTTACTATACCAAACAAAGTAGTTCATATTTTGTCTAATTTTAAAATATTTGTTTACAACGGTTCAAAAGATAAGACCATATAGGTGAAATTACATTAATTTTGGGAACACCCTTTAATTTCTAAATTTAAATAATATACTTGTTTTTATAGCGGACTTTGCAATACAGCTCCCTTAAGGTTTTAGACTTCTGTCTATAACGGTTTAAAAGATCGGCCACATACAATAAATTGCATAAACTATCGGGACACCCTTTAATTTACAAATCTAAATTTTAAACTCGTTATAGCAGGTTCGTTGTAAATTTCAAGCGTTTGTCTACAACTGTTTAAGAGTATGGTCATATACATAAAATTAAATGAACTATTGCGCCACCCTTTAATTTATAATTTTAAATGTTAATACTTTCTCCTATAACAGTCTTAACAAAGGACATTCTCTCCAATTAACAAGAGTTTACCAAAAACGTTTAAGAAGATAGGCCCTTATAAGTCAATTTACATCAATTATGGCAACACCCTTTAATTTGTATATTAAGTTTATAAACTTGTTGATAAAGCGGGCTCAAAAAAACAGATCCCTTTTAGGTTTCAGCGTACTGTCTATAACAATTCAAAAGTTCGGTCACATACCCCAAATTACATCAGCTATGGGGACACTCTTTAATTTCCAAATCCAAATTTAATACTTGTTGTTATAGCAGAGTTAGCAATACAGGTTTATTGTAAATTTCAGGCGTCTATGCACAACTGTTTAAAATTATGGCCATGTCATCAAATTAAATGAAATATTGGGGAACCCTTTAATTTAATTTTTGAATATTAATTTTTTTTACTATAACTGTTACAGCAATCGACATTTTGTTCAATTTGCAAGCGTTTATCTACATCTGTTCAATATATATAACGATTTATGTCATCAACGGGAACACCCTTTAAATTTTAGATTTATTTTTGTATTTCTTTTTGCTATAGGGAGCTTTAGTAATGCGCATTTTTTTTACTAAATTTTAAGTAGAGCACTTTGTGGTTCATAATATACATACTTGAAAAACATGTATGTTGTAAGGGGACACCCTTTAATTTTTTAGATTATGAAGTGCTTTTAAAAGGGGACAAATCTGTTAGCATAATCTGTCAAATTACAAAAAAAAAAATACAAATTCGGTTTTTAAATTACTGAGTCTGCAGGCACAAATATAAAAATGCAACATACAGTCGAATTGAAAACCTCCTTTTTTTTAAGTCAGTTAACAAAAGGGTCTTTGAATCTGGCAATATTTTCCTAATAATTCATTAACAAAATGAGAAGCTGAAAATAAAAACATAAAAAAAAACTAAAAAAATACTATTGAAATGTGGTCACAATCAAAGAAAATTATAGAGGTTGAGCACGAAAATTGCAACAACGCTACATTTTATCTGAGAAACGTAATATTTACGGTGTTTTTACATACAGTTACAAAAAGGTTACATTAAGTATAAATGACTCAAGCAAGGCGAAGTGATTAGACGTCATTTTTACTCGACGACTTTAATTTTCTTAAATAACTTTTTATTGGCCCTTTTGAAAAACTCCTGACGGTAACACAGATTGTTTCAGTTCTGAATTTATAGACTTCTTAATAATTTCTTTGTGTAAAGAATACCGGAAAACCTGTATCAATTAGCATTTGCTAAAAGAAAAACAAATGTTGGTCGTAAAAGAAATATAAAAAATTGAAATAGTGTCGCTAACCATTTTCACGCGTGCAAATGAGATTTTTAAATAAATACAACTAATTCGCTCAAAATTAATTATATCTGCCTAAAAATAAAATTCGATAGAAAGTTCCTTTCCTGATGGAAAAAACCTGATATAAATAATATTTTGTATATTTTTTTAAATTGTAAAAAATAACACAATGAAGAATTTTTTTACACGAAAAATCAGAACATGGTATTAATATTTAAAAATGATTTCGGGAATGAGGCCACCGCGGCTGCTCATGACAAAGCGCATTCTGGACGTCCCATTTTGGGTCACTGTTTCAAGTACTGCTAGCCATTGTCACAAACAACACGAACAATGTTGGCCTTCAAAGCGTTAATTGTTGCTGGTTTATCAGCATAAACCAGTGACTTAACATGGCCCCCACAGGAAATAATCGAAAGGTGTCAAATCGCACCTTGAAAGCAATTAATAGATCCATTTCTCGAAATCAACTTATCGCCAAATTTTGATTTCAGTAACGGTCTAAATTTATTTTTCATCAAAATTTATTTTTTTGAGTTATTTTTTATAATTTCAAGTTCCTTTGGGCTTAAAAAGCACCTTATAGCTTTTATGAATTTAATGCGATTTTTACCTCTTTTAACTTAATAAGTGAAAAGCTATAAATGTTCATGCATGAAACGGGAAATCATAAAAGGGAAATATAGTAGTTTTCTTTAGAAAAACTTTTTAAATTAATGAAGTAAGACACGTAATATTAGACAATCACTAATATTTTACTAGACTTATTTTGCAAGCTGTGACATTATGTCTAGTTTATTAATTTTACTCAGTGGCATATTTTAATTTTGTTGAAGATGAATAAAAACTAACGAATTTTTTTTTCAAGTTGCAAATAATACTAAAACTGAACAATCAATGTTTTCACACTTGAATGCCTCTAATTATTAAGAACTAAAAAATTTTAATTTGGCCTTTCGTATAAGTCGGCGCGTAAAGAATTATTTAATTAATTTATTAATATTTTGCCTCAAACACTATCAATTATTTATTAATCACACTCAAGAATTTAGCATATAATTATTAAATATTTTTCTTTCAGTTTTTTTATTATAGTTGGTCATTTGAGTAATTTCATTTTTGTTTGTTTTACCCAACTGATAAATAACTTTAAAAACAATTGCTAATATATATACACTTATGTATATATGTATGTATATAATTAAAATCTAACTAGAAGTTCTTCAAGCGATGTTAATTAATTTTTATTTTGTTTGTAATAGTTTTATAATTGTATTGTTTCTTTTTTTTTTTTTTTTGTAAATAAGTGCACCTGTTAAGCTTGTTGGCCAATTTAATGTACAGTCATTTTTGCCTTCCGACTAATTTTTCCGCCTTTAGTCGCTGTTATTAATTTCATTATTGATTTGTCACAATAAACTCTGAGCTAAAATTTATTATTTAATTTCTATCAACTTGTTATGGTGCACGTTCAATTTGAATTAGATATTAATTCCCTGTCGGATGTCAGCGGTCTCATTGTTTGTGGCTCTTTTGGTGAATCACTCTCAGTTGCTGCTTAAAAATAAAGAAGAATTTGTTTTAAAAATGTGTTGTTGCCTTTTCCATCTAAAATAATTTTCACATTGTGTGTACTGAATATTTAAATTATTTTATTTATAGATTCCAATTTAAGTGTGACTTTGTGTTTTATCATAACTCTTACTAATGGGTTTGTAATATAATTTTTTTTTTTAATTATTTATACTAGAGATAAACGTTTTATCGGCAAATGAATGCAAAAGTGTAGGAGACAATATTAGTAAATTGTCATGTCATTATCAATGCTATAGTTTGTCAACGTTAAATGACATTATCAAGACTAAAAATCTTAGTGTTGTTTAATTTATTAAAAGTCGCTTTTTTTCAAAATGTGTTGTTACTTGTCAATAAGATTCAGCATAACATTTTCTATAAATATGTAAATGGTGTCTATAAAGATTGCTTAAATATATTTAAGCAGGATGCAAATTTTGTCTGTTTGAAAGATTTTGTAGTACAAGAGAAAGTCACTTAGTCTGTAAAACAAAACATGTTAAAAAATAATTTTTTGAGTTACAACTATTTGGTTTTTTAATATAGTTTCCCTCTAACTCGTTGTAATTCATCTTGTAATCTGCTAACTCCCCCAAGTCTCTTGACAAAAAATGATTTTACAAGATCCTCAAAACAAGTTGCACCGAGATGAATAAAATCTCAAGACAGGTAAGTCACTTTGCTGAAAATATACATATCAAGCAAACTGGTAATTGCAACTGACGTCCATTGTTACTTTGCTTTAGAATTTATGAAGAAGACAGAGATGTAGATTGAAGCAAGCAATGAACAGATACACACTTTATGATAGCAAACAATATTTTAATCCATTGATGAACCGTATGAGTAATTGAATTAATCAATTAATCGAGAAAATCCTTAGGTCTTCATCAATTATAATAAATAAATAAATTTTTAGAAATTAGAACTTTTTTAACCTTTTATTTAGGGTTTCGTACTCAAAGGGCAAAAACGCAGCCCTATTCCTTAAGCTGAAATTTCCGTCCGTCCATCTATATTTCCGTCTGTCAAAGGCCTCTATTTTTGCAACTGTACATGGAATCTTATACACTAAATTTGATAATTCTTGATGTGGTATTTTATCTTTAGTTTTGATAAATAACCTTTTTAATGTTAATTTTTTATTTCTCTAACCGTTCTGATATTCCTGGTACATAAATTAAAAACTTTTAAGTAATTGGCCTAATCATATTATTTTTATTTATATTTTTTCTAATTATTTACTGTCTTATTAATCTATTAGTAAGATGAATAGGGCAATTATTATCACTCAATGCATTTCAAATTTTCTACTTATTCTTTTTATAAAACTCAATATCACTTATGGTAAATATCCTTTCCATTAAATTTTTAGCTGCATTTATTATAATTCGTTTACTAGATTTAAAACAAAAATTAATGATTCTTCCAGAAGCTGTTGGTTTTTGGTACCAGTCTTTTAATAAATTATTTCCACTCCTAATGATTTAAGAACCTAAATATGGAAATTCTGAATCACATTTTATCTCTATTTTAAACTTAATACAAGGGTTCAATTCATTAAAAGTTTAAAGTAAATTATTATTGCCATTTTCTGATATTATACAAAATAAATTATCAACATATTTAGTCAATATTATTGGTTTAATACTGAGCTTTCCTATACATGTGTCCAGTAACTTCTCCATAACACTATCAGTCAAAATTGGAGAGGCAGGATATACCATCGGTAATCCTTTCTGTCGTTTAAAAAATTTACTATTATATTAAAAATATCTATTATCTTCTATACAAAATTTAACATGACGTAGAAACAGAAACTTTTCTATATTAATATGTCCTTCAATAATGTTCCATTTTTCTTCAATTGTGCTTATTCCTAGATTAAGAGATACATATGCTTTTAGGTTCCTAATCTTATTTAAAAATTCTACAGAATTTTTAAATTTATACTTAGATTGTTAATTTATCTTTTTTAGATCATTATTTATATACTACATTATTGTTGTTGTTCTATGTTGTTTAAACAAACATTTGTTTTTCTGATGATGCTACACAATGGAGTAGCGAAATATCAAAAATTTCTATAAAAAATAAAAGATCTATTGCTTGAAAATTAAATTTAATATCAATCATTAAATCTAAATACATTACTTGAGAAAAAGCATATCCATGTGGCCATTTTGTTACTGCTCATCCAAATTTTGTATAAAAAAATCAAAAGTCTTTTACCAAAAGCCAAATTGATTAAATGAGAACCACAATGAATCAACAAAGCAAAAAAACAACGAAAACTGAAAAATCTTTTATACAAAAAACTTAGTAACATTTATGTGAAAAAAGGGTATATATGTTTGTCATTCCGTGTGTAATTTCTACAATATCCATTTCCGACCCCATAAAGTACTCATATTCTGAATCTTTATGCATAGCGAAGTCGATTGAGCGATGTCCGTCTGTACGTCCGTGTTAAAAAAAATAATAAATACGTCAATCGATCAAACATGGTGTCAAAATAAGTCCTATGGGAAATCAGTATTATCAATGCATATCCTTCGAGGCAGCCGGCAAATCACCATGCCTACCTCTAATTCCTCATCTCGTTTGGAACAATAAAGTAACTCCAATCAAAAAAAAAAAAAAAACACATGTATGGGGCGACAAAGTGGAAAAATTGGCGCTTACCCATATTTTTCGAGTTACGGGTCTCTGAAATTTTCAAACTTTTTAAAATATCAATATGGGTATCATTTTAAAGCTTTTGAAGAGGTATTTAAGGATATACTAAAATTTTTAAAAAATGCTTAGCCAAATAAGAGCCGATGACATTTTTTTTATTTTTTTAATTCTCTGTCACCTCTATATTTGCTTTTTTGATTGGAGTTACTTCACTAAACTATATTTACATAGATAGTAAAGGGTGTACAAGATTCGGCATAGCCGAATATAGCATTCTTACTTGTTTTTTTTTTCATTTTTCTTTAATAAAGGCTGCCATCGGAAACTATTCATATGTATTTGAAAGATTTAATGAAAAAATAAAATCATATATTCGGTTATGCTGAATCTTTTGAAGAGTATCTTCACTATTCATATATGTATAACCACATGTACATATTAATCGGTACAAAAAACGGAAATGGACATATGTATAAGTATGTTGTCCCTATTATATTTTTTATTTTTTTTTTAATCAAGGTAGATTAACATAAAAGAGATTCCAAATAATAAATTTTCATCTACAATAAAATCTTCAAGAAATCAGTATCGAATAAAAAATCCGTAAAAAGCGGCTGTTGCAATGGAGTAGCCAGCAACTTTCTTTAAAAATATTCAAATTGTGCTTTCAAACGTTATGGCATTCTTAAAGGAATATTTTTACGATCTCTGATCAAAACTTCTATTCCACAGATCTCAGCAGAAAACTATAATAATTTAGTATTTCCGGATATCAAGTAATAAGATAAATTATGCATGACTTAATTTGCTTTCATTAAACATGAATAATTACGGGATTACCATTTTATCCATTACATTAATAAAATATATTATAATATAAATATATTAACCAATGTTTGGGCAATCAAAAATTAAAAATGGGTTTGTTGTAAATTCTTGTAAAATCATATCATAAATAAATTTTCCTATTTTTCTTATTTTTGTTTTGTTTATCTGAAAACCTATTTGAGAGACGGTTATTATCGCTGATTATATTTTGCGGCAAGTAAACACGAATTAAAACATTCCTCCAATGAAGAACTGTTTGTAATTTTACCAAATAATCTAGTGGTTATACATTTAATATCTAGTTTCCTTAGTTTCATATTTCGCGTTCATAGGGGGGCATCCAAAGAATACAAATTATAATAACATTTATTGACATTTTTGAAAAAGGGTTTTTACAAAATTCTACAAACTTAATACCGACTTCAAAATGTAAACAAAACGTGATGTAGGGGCTAATATTAGTAATGAGTATTGAAGTCGATTAAAACTTATTTTTATATAAACATTTAAGGCACAATTAAGACAACAAATTAAACAATAAACAAAAAAAAAGATATTAAATAATACAATAGTAAGAGCAGCCACAACGTCAATAGCAGCAGGAGGAATGATACAAGTGACAACAAAAACAACAACTTATAATACAAATTTGCAACTTCGGTCAATTGTTATAAATGCTGGAGATAATGGAAACACATTCCAAAAAAAGGCAAAATTACTTACTCACATGTTTGTATGTCTGTATGAACACAATGAATGTAATTGAGAATTACTTAAGATTAACTATAAAATAAATAAAAAAAGAAAAAAATTAAAAATAGAACCCATTTCATTTAAGGTGCTAGATAATTGTAGGGTGTGGTACATTCAACAATGCAATTGTTTCTTTGTATTATAATTTGAGTACATTTTTCTTTAAATATTTAAAGTTATTTTTAATATGTTTTTTTTTTTTTGCAAGAATAATAAGCCAGCTAAAACAAAGCGATGAACGCGTGCTCTGTAGGAACTTTAAAGTTTCATTGTTGTGAGTTTTTTTTTAGTGCTTTTTCTGTCTGTCTACATTTGTGAAATGTACGTGCTGCAATGCACGCGGGCATCAGATAAACTTGCACGTTTCTTATTACACTGTTAAAAATTAAGTGGACGGAAGTTTATATTAACAATAATGTTTCTCGTATTAAAATTATTTTACGATGTTGAGCAATACGAAAATAAAAAATACTTATTTCTGCCTTTAGAATTTCTTTTACTAATCTGGTGAAGCAACTTTAACATCTTTAGAACAAATGGAAAAACATGCAATGAATCTATCTGCACCAGCATTTCTAGAATAGGATAAATAAAAGATAGCGAAGCATACATCTAAATGTGGTAAATCCGCTCACGGTGGAGCGCCTAAGCTAGCTAAAGCTCTCTTTAGTTCAAATGTTCTGTTCACGTGTTTTTCGAACTTATCAACTTCAAGTTCAAAAGCAATTTAAACTAAAAAAGTTTTTGAACTAAAGAAACCGTTTGAACTAAAAGTTGAAAAGTACGAACAATACTTCAACAGAACATTTAAACTAAGAGAGACTTTGAACTACAAAGCGCCTTTGAACTAAAATTTGAACAGTTAGTTTTCAAACTTTGAACTAAAAAGAGCGATCACTAAATTGAACTATATGGCACAAGTCTACGGGTCACGTTCTTCTTTCATGGGTCAATATTTATAAATCCCCGTTTTAATGTTTTCAAGTTTTAGGTTTCAGTCGGATATCATTCATTTTTGACTTAACATTATTTACGATTCTTCAATTGCTTATTCCCATGAATGCTTCTCTAGTAAATGCAATGTGAAAGATTTTGTTTATATTTAATAACCGAAATATTAAAGCGGCACACCACAAACGGACTTGTTACTATTTAGAACATTTTAATTTGTTGTAAATCTAATCGAATCTACAAATATATTTAGAGCCGTAAAACTGTTATTGACTAAATGTTCCAATTCCAAATTTATTCATTTTCCTTTTCGCCGTTAACGACATTTGTTGTTCGTAGCGTATCAATAAATTCCACTGAAACTAACGTAATTACAAAACCCACTTGTTTTTTTTAATAATTACTTCTATTAAGATTTCTAATCTTGAAAAAAAAAAAATTTGTGTTATAAAAATTTACTGTGTTTTCGTATCTCAGATGTTTGTTTTGCGAACCAACAAATTTAAAAGTAAAACCACAATTGCAAAATGTTGATTGTGAGTTTTACAACAATCAAGTTGAGGGCGTTTGGATTTTTTTTCTCTTGTATGAATTTTACTTTTTATTGTTGTTAAATGGTCATAATTCATGAAAAATAAATTTAAAAAAAGAATTAAATAATTTAAATTTATGTTGCAACTGTTACAATAAATATTTATTTATGTTCTTTTTTCTTAGTTAAAATAACAAAAAGGAGTTTTTTTTTCTGCCATAAAGTAGTTCAACAGCTTACAACGCCCTAGCGGTTTAACATGACTTTTAAACTAGTTACCAAATGTGTTTAACGTTTCATGCTGATTTAAGTTCTAAATTATTTTTATGCGATTTTGGAAAATGACAATGCAATGACACCTAAACGTGACATTAATATTTTAATATTAATACCTAAATAAGTTTTTGTATTTGGGAATAATAGAAGGATTACTTGGGTGTAAAAATAAATACTTTTTTCTAAATTATTGTTTAACTTACTTGCATTTATAAGGTTTTAAGGTTTCTGCTCAATTAGTTTTATAGCATAATTACTATAAATGAACCGTCAAATTCAAATTAATAACACTGTATATTTTTTTATTAACTTGGAAAGATCTAATCAAATTTATATTTCAAATTCTAGAATGTTATACGACATGACCTTGATATTTTATGACCATGATCTTTTATTTTTCTCGCACTTTTTACCATCGGATATCCCATTATTTCTTAAGGTATATTTCAACATTTATAACAGCTCGTGAGCGATAAAAGTCATGACCGGGTTTTTTCTGTTTGTTGACCGGACACAGACAGACTCAGAACTAGTGGCTGGGCTTACCTTGTACTGGTACTAAAAGAGTAACATTTTAAAGTAACATCCTTAAGCGAATTATTTTATGGTAGTAGAAATTTAAGTACTATTTTTGCTGGGATAATGTTTTGTTTTTTTTTTTAAGAAACATGTTAAATCTATCGCCACTTTGGCGTTGTTTTAAACAATATTTTTAAGACAGATAGTTCTTAGCACACCTCGGATTGTTATTTCATATTGATATTTCCCAGCCATTTGTCTTATGACCTTTTAAATTAAAATCTTTTCATACCAATAACAAATAATTGAAAGCTCTTACTCCTGAAAGATCTTACAGAAGAAGATAGGTCCAGAGATGTAAAACAGATTAAATACAGATTATTTAAAGTTCGAAAGTATTCAAAGTTAACAGAAAATAATAATGTAAGGTTGTAGTCCTTTTTTTAATACGAGGTTGTCAAATTGGGCGCTCTGTATCCTCACTTGCCTTAAAGCTGCAAAGATATCGAGGTATGTTTTATTAAGCCCGACTCTTCCTATAAAGACATTTCAAGTTTCAGATAATTTCAACCAGCAGCTTAGATACTCCAAATTTATTACCATTTATTTTGTAAAAATCCCCACTGTGCAAGATACTATTACAAAGATACATTTCTGAATTTTATCAATTTTAACTCGAAATTTTTCTATAACTTTTACTTTTAAATTGTAAATATTTTATCAAATAATAATAAGATAACTTAAGGCCGAGGCACATGAAATCCATCATACGTTGTAATTTTACGTATTTAGCTGCAGTCAAAGTAACGACGGATGAGGTTGGCACAATGAGTATTTTGCTGACGGTTATTAAATCAAAGTTTTCTCTCTATTTTTATTCACTTATAAATTTAATTTGTATTTTATTCACTTGTTAATTTTATTTAATTTGTATCTTATGTTTTGCCACCAAAATCATTTAATTAAATTCACAGAGTACAATTAAAACACAGCAAGAGTTAAAGGAAAACCGAAAGAAGAAGAAGCAATTTATAGCTACCAAAGTATTGAACATACGTCTAAAGTTAAAAGTTTACCAACCGTGGAACTTGGTGTTGACGGGCACGTATTGATTGTAATATCGCTCATAAGAAAACATGTATTTTAACTGACTTGTCAGTTGAATACGTCAAAGTTTAACTCATGACGGATTCTATGTATATATCTCGGCCTTTAATGAGAATTTTATGCAAAATTTCCAAAAAAAATTAAATTTTACATTCAAATACAGTCTGACGGAAAGCTAAGCAAGCAGGCCTGAATTTAAATAATTTAATTTTTTTAGATGTTCACATCTAAGAAAATAAGTTTATATTTGAAATCTATTTTAAAATAAAATTGTCATACAAAATTCATTTTAAAATAGATTTGAAACCTAAATTGTTGTTTGTAAATGTGGCAGCACGAGACAAAACAAATTATATTATGCCTAACACGTCGTCTTGACGAGACATTGATTTGTTCAACCATTGAACAAATACATGTGCGCACAGTAAAATGGCTTGTGTAGACCATCGTTGTCGATGTCATGTTCTTGTTCAAACAGCGTTTTCAGAACATTTGTTCGAACAACGATGTCTGCCATCAAATGTCACTTTTATTTTAAAAATTCTAAAAAAGATTATATTGACTGTAAATTTTTCTATTCATATGTAATTGTATATGATTTAACGAAAAATCAATTAAAAATAAGTAAAAATATATTTAAACTACAAAAAAAACAACTCATGAACATCGCCACGTTTTCTCCACATAGAAAAACATGAGCAAATTTTCGTTTCCTATTCTGCCGACGTTTTGTTCATGTGCAAACAAAGCAATGGCTCGTCAAGACGTAGTGTAAATATGCCGTAAGTATATTAAAACCATACATGGGAGTAATTAATTTCATAGACTAATTAATTGACAATATCCTTAACATTAAATGATAAATAATGCTAATGATATTTTTAGCTTTAACATTACTTTCACTAATGACAATGCTTTTTAATGAAAAGTGTGCATTGATAATTGGTTAAAAACAAAATCATTACCATTGACTAATGATCAAATGGATTTCAAAACATTATCATTAAAGATTGTATTTCTTGTCTTTGCACACTAAATGCACATCTTAAAGTATCGTATACCATTATTTTAAAATGATATTTTGGTCACAATAATTGGAAATCAGGAAAAACGAGACATTATGGAAACATATTTTTGTGTCAGGTTTAAGTTCTGGTAGCTGGGGTATTAAGTGAATTTAGTTCTCAGAAGTATGCTAAAATTAATAAATTATTTAAATATTCAAATATAGATCTACCTACAGGAGTTTTAATATTTTTATACATTTTATTTTAATATTTTTGTTCTTCATAAAAATAATTATTTTTGATTCAATTGTAATTTGTTACTAAAAGATTTCATTTAAATTTCATTACCATTAGCAAAAACAATTATAATTAAAATAAAATCATAAGCATTAAATGGTAGCTAAATTTCTTTCGTTGCCATTATTTTAAACAATGCCAATGAAATTTTAATGGTAATGAAAGAATCCCAAGTATGTTAAAAATAAAATATATTTTTTTTTTAAATCTATTGATTCATTTACTTCAATCAAGGGTTTTCTGAAGTTTATTTAATAGTTTTTGCACTACCCTTTGATTCTTAAGAACATTTAGTTAATGACGAGCCCAGTCAGAAAAGTGCCAAGTCTAGTTTAGTGCTGCAAGGATTTTCCTACTGACAAACAAATAAACAGGACTCCTTTACAATAACTTGTCTTCAAAATTTCAGGTTTCAATTTTATATTCGTATTTCATATAGTTTTACATTTTTATATATCATAAAGTGCCCAAAATGAGTTGTGACCTTCACGGTTTTATTGTATCGTGGTTGCGCAAAACTATTTATGAGACAGACAAAATCCTGCCTTTAGCTAACAGCAAGTTGTAATAATGGGCCTAAGCTTGTTTTCTTCAAACATAGTAATAATAATTTTTTTTATTAAATACATGCTTTAACTGGCAAATGAATTAACTCTACTCTTATTTTGTTTTCAAAATTATTTCTTCAAAACATTTATTGAAACCTTGAATGTATTTTTTTTTTTAATTATTCATATCATAAGTATTACTAATTTTACATGGAGTTAATAGATTTGGTAAGTGAAACAAGCATTGAAATATATTTTTCGTATTCAAAAAATTAAAATTTATGCAGCATTAATTTCCGATTTGCCTTTTTCGCTTATTAAATACTTATAAAACCGCCCTCGTAGAAATAACATTCTTTATTGTTTAAGTGACCCAATCTTATTCTAGCAGGTTTTAGTTTGTAGTTGCAAATGGAATCCCAATTTAATGGCTTATTTTAAGTTAATTTTTTATGATTAAGAAATTCAATTCCCTTGTGCAATTTATAGCAAAACAATAACAAACCCACCCATATCATTTTTAGCATCACTGACTTCAAGTACGGCCAGTTTCTTTTTTGCTTTATAATCGTGCCATAAAAATAATTTGAAATTTTGTTTTATAGGGTAGATGAAATATTTTTTAAAATAACCAAAATAATGTGTTTCTATTTTAATAACTATTAGCAGCATAATACAACATAATTGATTTAAAGTTGATTGGTCTAAAACAGATTATGTTTAAAGTTTTAACTCTAATTTAAAAAATAATTATTGACATTATTGAAAGTGTTGTAAACATTTGCCTTCGTCTGATTTCTTAATAAAGTTATTAACTGCTTGGTGTCATAATTTGAAACACATGTTTAAAAGTTTTATTTTATTTTGTCAAGGAAAGGCTTCAAATTTAAAATTTATTTGACTGACAGTTAATTGTATGTTTGTGTTTATTGTATCTATTTTTATAACTGTATGTCCGGCAATTGAAACAGCTGGTGTCAAAAAAAAAGAAGGAATACAGGTATACAATTCACTACATTGGCATTTTAAATAACCTTCTGTTTTTAAACGAAAAGTAATTTGAATGTTTTTTGATTTAATTATATTATTTTTGATTCATTCTTCAATCTAATTCATATACTTGGAGTTATGTATTCATGGCATTATTTTGTACTTATTTTATTATTTCTAAAACGTCAAAATTAAAGCTTTTATGTACATTTATCTACAGAATGGTAAGAGTTGTAATCAATAACAAAAATTTTTTTAAAATTTTTAAAAATTAATAAAATTTTTTTTTAACTTTGTCCTTTAATGCTGAAAAAACTAGCAACGAGGGAGTGAAAAAAGTGTATAAAGTTTTGCGTAAAAAATAATCTGTGCAAGTTTTTGCTAGTAAAATGTTTAACCTGTGTCATATAGGCATAGAAGAAGTAACGTCGATTTTGGGAATTCAAAACCGAAAAAACCGGGAAAAACCTTGAAAAAATTAATAATAATATTCGGGTCAATTTAACGAAAAAGCAGCAGTAAAATTCAAAGAAAATATTTAACGCTCTCCTTTTTTTCTTAATCGTACATATATAACTCTCGTACGTTGTGTATGACGTGTAGCTGGGCAATGTTAGAACTGAACGAAGGAAAACATCACTCAGTAACGAAAAAGCGACAATTTTACTCAGCCTAAAATATAAGATGCCAAAGTGCATAATTATTATGGGACACCTTAAAAATTAAATTACATCTTAATTTGAGACAATTATAACCGCTTCTAAACTTTGATAAAACAGAATAAAGACTTCCAATAATTTTATTTTGTTCAAGTTTATTAACTCGTGATCACGTTGCACTGTGTCACGAGCAAAAAATGGCTAAAGTCAATGTTAGAATTTAAATGCTTATTTGTTTGTTTTCTTTTTAAAACACTCTGGTTAGATGATATCTAAAATATCTTTGTAAAATGTTAAAAAAAAATTAAAAATATAGTGGTTCAAAGTTAAGATTTGTGTACAGCATACAAAATTTACACGAAAATCTCTAATTGTATGTTCATTAACAATAGTAAGAATTTAAGTATTTTTAAGTATTTGAATATAAAGGCTACAGAAAATTGTAACACCACTGTTTTTGTTAACAAATATTGATCATATGTCAGAAACCGTAAATATACTATTGAGGCGTTGTCAAGATTTTTCAGCAGCCGTTAACTTTCGTAAAGAATTTAAAAGAAAGCAGAAATAAAACTTTCTGTTTTTTTGTTGTATTTTGTAGCTACAAGTATATATAAGCTGCCCGATATTGCCTTACTGCAGATACGTTTCTTTTCAATTGTGGCTAGAGATAAGGCAAAGCAGACCCTGCGATGCTATGCGTCATGTTAAAGATTTTGTAGAAAATTATCTGAAAAGAAAGAAAATAAGGTTTAATCTTTTAAAATTTTTTTCAACAATTAGTCTAATTATCATCGCATGAAAGATAGATTTGAAGCTGAGTTGAATGACTGGCGAGACAGCAAATTATCTGGTGCACTTCAACTTTGCACAACATTTTAGTTCATGGTATAGATTTAATTAAATATTCTAACACTCCCATTAAAATGTTATAAGAAGAAGCATGAGAATCAAGCCATAATATATAAGATGTACAAGATTAAGACATACGAGAAAAATAAGTAGGATTGTCTCCATTTGTGTAAGTTAAATATGTTATGCTTAATATATAAAATTTATGTTTCTAAATTTCTTTTTTACTGAGCCGCAGGGACTCACGTTTAAATTATTTTTTGTAAAATATTGCTCTTATCTGATTACTAAGTTTAAAGTTATGACAATTTTTTTAATTTTGCATGTATAGAAGGTGGGCGTTGGGTTTGACCGATTTTTTTACTATATTACTTAATATATTTACATGCATGGTTTTGTTCTTATCGGCTCGCCGGTTTTTAAACTGTAAAAATTCTTAAATTTATATTGTGTGGGAAATGGGCGTGTTACTTGTTAGTTTTTATCTAAATTTCGCATAAATATTTCTTTTCTGCTCTATCTGCTTCTATTTTTGGCCACCCGTATTATGAAATCACGACACAGTGCGTTGATTCTAAACGCATTTTTCTTTAAGCCTTTTATTTCAAAATACAAAGGAATCAAATACACATATAAACAAAAGTTTTTTATTCAAAATGAAAACACTTTTTTCTGAAGCTGCATTTAAAAGAAACATATTATCAAGTTGATAATCTAACGCTCTGCTGTTTATACTGATTGATTGTCAGTTGTTCTAATTCTATTTTATTTATTTTATTAAAATAAATTATTGTCAGTTATACGAAGAGTTCTTTTCTGCCAATTAACAAGATGAGGGCACAAGTACATCAGATCTATGAATTGTACTCGATGGATAAATAAAATTGTTTTAGAAACGCAGAATTGAAAAAATCAAATTTGAATTTCCAAGCAAACAGTTTTTTAGTATTTTTATTAAAAATAAATCAATCAAATTAAAATAACTCATGAAAAGTTAAGATGATACTGGAACGGCATCCATAATGTTTTGAGGTAATAAGTATGATTGATTAAAAGCAAAAATTGCATTTTGTGGCCATATCTAAGGTTGTGATACAAAAGCAAAAACAAATGTACAAGACTCTTGTAGAGAAAACAACAAAGAAATGCTTTAAGTTGTGTGTGAATTTCTTTCCAACCAAATTAGTATTGATTAGTTGGTAAAATATATAATGTTTACAGTGTACACAACTTAAGGTAGATAGATGCGGAGAATGCTGATGAAGAATGTAGCGGTCCATTGCATTATGCTAGCGTCTACTTTTTCTTGTCTTCTTTGAAAAACGTCCACATACATTTTTAAAAAATTTTTAGAAATTAAATTAAAAAATTAACCTAAACCGAAAAAGTAAATTTTAATTCATTTAAAATACTTTTTATTTCATAAAAATATGTCATTTCGTAGAGAAACTAAAAATATTTTGGGTCAAAATTATCGAAATTTTGTGGGACCTTGTTCTGTTTTCCCATATCATGGTAACTATTAAAATCATCTATTCTATTCTATTCTGCCAGTTGTAGTATTTGATATATAAAGCCTGATTCACAAAATTTTTTTTAAAAGGATGTTAAATTAAATTATTTTTTTTTTAATCGATTGAACGATGTCCCTCTGTCCGCATACCCGTCCATGTTATTTTGGAAAATAATTTTACTAAGGCTGGAGCTAGGGAAAATTTAAAAACGCCAATCGATCAGATAAAGTTTCGAAAATGTTGCTATTAAAAATCAGCCAGATAAGTTAATGTCCTTTGAGACTGTGGGCAAAACATCATGCCTGCCTCTAAATTTTTCATTTCTTTTTTTAAACTTTCGTTTGTATTCCTGCACGAGTTATTCCCCTTTCCTTTCACTAAGCTGGAACAAAAACCCTAAGAAAAACTTGAAATTTTTAAAAAATAAACAGTTTTTGAATGGAAGAAGTTAATGTTAATATGGTTTTTTGTATATGGTGAGGGTTATATAAGAATCGGCATAGCCGGATATAGTGCTCTTACTTGTTTTCAACATACCCTTATGATTAAAGACTTGGCTATTCTCTTGTCTCTTAAATATTTTGCCAATAGTCGGCAGATAATAATTTTTTATTAAATTCTTTATTCTCGTTGGGAGTGTATAAGAAATCCCCGTTTAATACAACTGGACTGTATGTATTACATTAAAGCCATTTAGATAATTACTAGTGTGAAAATGCAATGGTTTAATATTGAAACATATTAAAGGCCAAATTACTTAGGGCATTGTCAACGCCCTGTTAAACATTTAAATAATTACGAAAGACATGATGTGTCACGAACACTGTCATAAATATTAATTTGTTTCATACTGGTGAATTATGAGTAAAATATGCTAAATTTAAAATAACATTTATTTAATTAAAATATTGTTTTAATTAAACACGATTTTTTTACAGGTAAACATTTTTCCTATAAATAATTGCTGTGTGAAACATGATCCGTTTCATTAATAAATTAATATTTATTACTTGTTATTAATAATTTAGTATTTAATAAAAAAAAACAATACAATTATTAGAATAACAGGACTTGTTATTTTAAAAGTAATTAAATGATTAATATAAGCACGTGAAACGCCTCAGGTTGGAATTTGTTTACTTTAAACTACAGGTCATGTTCACAAAGAAAGAAATATTTTTACTCTTTAACTGAAATTTTTTAAATTTTGAATTACGTTTTTACATAAAATCAGGTGATAATGTTAATAATTTCATGTTGTTTTATAAAAGTAAAGAGGATAAGCAACAACAACAATATCTTGAACGATGCTATGCAGAACTCTCTAAAATATTTATATCACTTTGTTCCGTTGTGTCCGTTCGTTCATGTAACCACAGTGTATAACTGTAACAAAACAGAAAACATGTGAAAACTTTCGCTACTGTTCACCTTTTGACAGAACTCTAAATTTAATGCTACGACGTACAAAATTCTTAACATTAACACGATTATGTAGGATGTTTCTTTAAATATCAGTTTCCTTATTTAACCAAGTTAAAAAAAATCATTTATGTAAATGTACTAAAATAATATAATTGAAAATATATTTAGTACAAAATATGAATTTTAAGAAGTTTTTGCAAGAAAATAAGAAATCTTAAATGAATGTGAATTGAAACTTAAATTAACTCAACTTTAAAATTGAATATATTTTACATTCAAGACTCCTAAACCGGATTTTCTTTTCATCAAAATATCAACGATCGCAATCATTTCTTAACAAGTTGTTGACTGCCGAACAAGTAGTTCAAAATCTCAAAGGGTGGTCCTTGCAAGCCATAATTATGACATGTCAACAAGAAGCACCCAAAAAAACCACACTTTGTATGAGTTATTTTATTTGTTAAATTAAGCATTATTGATTATTTAGCAATTTTTTTTGTGAAATTTGATTTTACACGGTATTCGATCAAAATGAATAATTAATTTTTTATTTTTATTGCAAAATGCGTGGGTTGCAGGAGGCGAAGTTGGAGCAATAATGTTAACGTCAATAACGAAGGTAGCTTAGCATTTATTTAAAACTTTAATAAACGGGCGCAAAGACAATTTGGACATGCAGGCAAACACATGCACAGACTTGAATATTTACAAGTTCCCAATGACCACAACAATATAAGTAATTATCGAATGGCTATTTTTTATTTATTTATTTCTTATTTTTTAGTTTTTATTTATTTTTCTTTTTTTTTTTTCTTTAAGTCTTAGTTACAGTTTTAATTTATTGAAAGCAATCAATTGTGTGTGTGATACAATTAACAACAGATTTTTAACCTGCAACTCGTTATTGTACACACAAATACACAGAGAAATATTTAACAATTGATGTTGCAAGCAGGTAACAATGTTAAGTATGGGGTAGGGGCAGTATAAATAATTTTATTATTTAGATTTAAGCTACTAGATAATATACATATTTGATAATATTTTTTTTTTTTGTTTTTTGCAAAATGTACTTCAGCATTGTGGCATGCAGCGGCCAGCCGCTTAAGGCTAAAAATGATTGCAAAAATCAATATAATTAAGAAATGCTGTTGTGGTTATTGTTTTTTTTTTTTTTTTTTTTGTAAAAAATATTCAAAAAAACTCCTTTATTTAGTTCAACAATTTGTTTGTGTAACGTTGTCGTCAGTATCAATACATTAACAAAATTTTATTTAAAGCTATTTAGGTTAAAATTTGCGATAAGGAGAATAGATAAAATATAAATATTTGCTTTTTTTATGGAAACCCAAAAAATATTGCAGATATAAATTATTTAAAAATATTGATTAAAATTATACAAAAAAAGTTAAGCTCAATAGACTATTTACTGCAACCGTTTCACATCTTGTATTGTATTCATAAAAACTTAAAAACCACTTTATTTTTACAACAAATATTATCGCTAAATGCTACTTATGCCACACAGGAGAAAACGTGTTAAGGACTCGTCTTAATACGATATTTGTAATAGAATTACAATTAATCAGTCAATGCGAGTTGGAGTCACACAGGAAGTGTTCCGTTCCATGTATAGGTTACCGTATAGTTTTTAATTCTATATTCTTCATAGGAATGACATAGTGTGGGTAAATTAAAAATAAGGCCTTGTGAAAATAACGTTACTATTTGCACACATCTTTATTAGTACTTGCCTTTGCAGCGGACAAGCAATATATTCTCTACGTAAATTTGTAGCCTCAGCCTCATACGATTCTAAAAATAAAATCACATTCATATGAAAAATTCACGTTAACTATTGCGAAAATCTTAATTTTTTTCTTTTTGTATTTTCATAATGGCAGACTTAAGGCCAGGATTCACTATCATACACAATCGTACGATTAAATCACACAAAAATCTGACAGAATTCTGTCCTACTTTAAAAATCGTTTTAAAATGGCGTCGTAGGTGCCACACTATTATACAAAAAAGATATAAAAACAGATGCTTTTAATATTTTGTTGTTGCTTTCTCCTCATCTTCAAAAAAAAAAAAAACATCAACTCTGATCGCATAGAAAAAATCATTTTATGAATTTTTTTAAAAGATTATAAAATCGTACAGATCTGTCAAAAAGTCTGTCACACACATGCACTTTTAGTCCACACTATCATACTTTTTGAGCACACATGCAATTTTTGACAGATCGTACGACTGAGTATGATAGTCAATCCTGGCCTTTACCAGCACCTACTCTGCGTAAATTTCAAGCGACTGCCAATAACTGTTTGTAACATCTCAAGAATCATTTCATTATTCTGTCACCTCAAGTAATTGATACTGAAATGGTGTTCAAATCTAAAGTAACACTGTAAAAAACCACAAAGTAGTTTTTTTTGCGTGAAACATGTCTCAGATTGTATATATGATAATCATATTGTTTTACAGAGGGTTAGCTAGAATAAATAATGAATTTTATAAAATTGTAAAAGTAAGTGGTTTAATTTAGGTCACCTTTGGAAAACAAAACGTTTCCTGTAAAAAATTTCTCACTTAAATTACAGACATCCTTATTTTGATATGAAATTATGGGCTGACCTATTTTTCGTAAGAACTAGAAGTTTCTATTGCTTCTAAAATTATAGTTTGTCAAACATTCACATTAGCTAAAGCTTATTGCTCTTCCACAGGATGCTGACAATGTATAGTGCGAATTTTCAAAAACAAAGTGGAAATCAATCTTCAATTTCTAAACGAACGAAATAATTGGTTTTAATAAAAACAAGAATGCTATACTCGTATCCGGGTAAGCCGAATCTTATATACCCTTAAACACATAAGTCTTACCACATGTATTGCACTGCAGGTTTCCCATTGAATAGCTATAATAAAAATTGGAATAAAAATTCTATCTTACCATAAAGTTTTTATGTTAAAAAAAATTGCTTTCCCGAAAATTGTAAGTTTTGCTTAAGGTTGTTGTCCCAACTTATAAATGACCAGTTTTTCTTACCTTTTTCATTAATTTTTTATCATAAATGTAATTTCTGCAAAATTTATTTCCTACTTCATAAAGTATATATATTCTGAGCCCTTATGCATAGCAAAGTCGATTAAGCGATGTCCCTCTGTCCGTCCGTGTAAGTTTTGAAATCAACTTTGCCAAGATGAGCTGTAGAAAATTTAAATACGTGGCGTAACTTTAATCATAAAAACAAAGGTATGGGGCGATGGAGAATTTAAAATATAAGAAAATATATCACATGAAAAAATGAGAGGTAGACCAAATTTGCCGAGTTAGGGGACTCTGAATTTTGGAAAAGTACAATTTTGCACCACATTTTTTAGATATTTTCTTAGTTACGGGCCTCTTAAATTTAAAAATTTTTTAAAATATCAATATGGGTATCATTTTAGAGCTTTTGAAAAGATCTTAAAGGAAATACTAAAATTTTTTTAAATGCTCAATCTATTAAGAGCCGATGGCATTTTAATGTATTTTTTTTAGTTATCTGTCACCTTAATATTTGCTTTTTTGATTGGAGTTACTTTCCTAAACTAGACTTACTACACCATGTTAGACAAGGGTATATAAAATTCGGCATAGCCGAATATAGCACTCTTACTTGTTTTAATATATAATTAATTTAAACTTATAATGTAATCATTTTCTAAGTCTGATTAACAATAATCTATACTTTTAAAGACTTGAAAAGTATTTACACCACGTTCAAAATCAGCAGGAAGTAAAATCTTACATTTAGAAAATATTAACTACAGGATCTGAATTTAAACAAGCCAATTTCTGTTTTAAAATTTTTATTAAATACTTAAACAATAAAGAAACAAAAAACAACATTGACCATTAAACCAATATTATTTACACTAAGAGTTAATATATTTGTTTTTTTTTATTATGAAGTTTTTTTTTAAACAATCGTGATCTACTGGAGGGATATATTGGCAATCAATCAATTAAATCTGTAAACTTTTCTGATGTTATGAGTCTGGTATGATGGTGTGGTCTTCCTCGTAAGAACAATAAATTTTGTGATTTAAAATCCACATTGTCGCTAACTAAAGTTTCATAGAAGAACATTGAATATGGTTTAGTTTTTAAAACGGTTATCCAACCAATCTTAAAGCAATTAACTTCTTCACCATTGATATTTTTTCGCCTCTTAAGAATTGCATCTTCTAAGGTTTTTGTTGAAATAAAAACAGCTTGTTTTATTACATGGGTCTTTGTTTTAGAGTGGCTCTTAATCCTTCCCTTCCGAAAATAAATTGTCTTTAGCTTTATTTACTCCATTACTCGGAAGCTTAGTGTACCTACACAACATTTTTCATTCGTTTATTAAAAATACACTAAATGAGAGTTATTAGGTACTTAAAGAAAAACAGATTACATTACATTACGAATATGAAGTTTCGTTAAAATCAAGGTAACATTGTGATTACATTCATGTATTTTGTAGTTCCTAAGGCAATATTTCAATAAATAAATTTTGTTGATACAGAATTATAATTTTTTTTTTTAATTAATGTTGTTTACTTTTACACGTTACATTTTAATATTTAATTGCTATTAATAGCGGGTTAATAGTTATTAAGCAACTCCAACCAAGGTTGGTTTTTTATTGATATTTAATAATTTTTTAATTTAATTTGTATTAACGACTGACATTAAATATTGTTGCTATTAATTGTTTTGTTTACAACTTCTATCCATTCAAATTAATTTACTTGAAAAACTAAAAGATACATTTTCCAATATTTCTCAATTAGGAAATGTTTCACTGCAAAACAAGAAATTATTGATCAGTTTTAATTTTTCTCACATATAATTTCAATAAACATTCATTATGCCGCACCCTACCACTTCAGAAGAATCTCAATTTTATTGATCAATACCCTGTAAAATTACTATAATAAAATTAAAATCATAACGTACGAGAGCTTAAGTTTTATGCGAGAATTATTAAAATTCCATTGCAAACTCCCTTAATTTTTTATTTTTGTATCGCATTTCCTTGCAAATGTTTTCAACTGAATTTTATGGCAATGATCTTGTTGTTTAACGTTCATTTTGATTTATAAACAATAAAAAAAGCAAGAGTATAAAATAAAAAACAAAAACAACAACAATTACAAAATTATCAATAACTGTAGCATGTAGCTGCGGATGGTATTAAGACAATAAAAAACCCACACAAACAACAAAAAAAGGCGTTACCTTAACATAATTCAAATTGCAGCAGTTGGTCATGCTACAGAAAGAACATATAATTTTATTACAACAGAAGCACCCAGTAGGAAATATCAATGAGATGAAAAATTTAATTAATAAATTGTTCAGCTGTTTGAAGGTCATACAATCAAGCTTTTGTTCGAAATAAAGTAAAGCGCGAAATTTGAATGACAACAAAAATTTAAAATATTGTGTCTTGTTTACTACAATTTGCAGATAAAGAAATAATTTCATTAGTATTTAATAAAAACTGACAATAAAGCCTAATAAATAAATAAAAGTTTAAGCTTGAGGTTTTTAAAATTACTTTTGAATTTATACTTATGTAGTTTAAATTTAGTGTCTGTAAATCGGTTGCCTATTGTATTATTCAATGCTTAAAAAATTGATCTGGTAACACTACAATGAGAGTAAAATTTAAATAAAAAAGGGAGTTTAAATCTTTGGGAATTAAATGCCATCTTTTATTTTAGACAGCAGCTTTATCTACAAAATTCTTTAAAATATTTTGTTTTAAAATTGGCAGTTTGTCGCCAGAAAGAAACATAAAAACAAGAAATTAAATACAAAAACAAATTTGGAATTTTTTGTAAGTTTTTCATTTTAATTGACAATATTGTCTATATACGTAAATAATTACACATCTTTTTGAATAGCATACAAATAAATTAGTTATAAATATTTTATTTAGTAGCAATGTTAAATTAAATTTACAGACAGAGTTGGGAGATGATTTTGTCGCTTCCGAACTGCATTAATTTAGTGAGTGGCAAACGCATTTAACTTATTTATAAGAACTATTTTTTTAAACAAATTACAAGAGCCCTTTTTACACCAAAAATATTGCGGTCTGTACCAATGGCAGTTAAATTATTAAGGCTTTTAAATATTGCTTCTGCTTTTGCCTCGGCTGCAACTAAAATGCTCAAAAACTGCCATTTTTCACCTCCGTTTTGTTAATATATAAAATACAAGCTGCCATTCATTTATGTCTTGTTAAATCCGCTTTCTTTTGCATTTTAAGCATTATGGCATTATTATTAACTGTTATACTTTTTGAACAAGATGATTAATTTATTAAGTTAATTGGATTTATCCCGCCAGTAAATATAATACTGTTGTCATACCTTTCGGTGAAGACCGTCGTCACTGGCTGTTTATTTGGTACGATTGGCGAGCGCTTTCGATGTAAAGAAATCATTTTCAAGCCTCGTTTTGATTAGTACTGGTTAGATAGTGTAAGGTGTTTGTTACTAGTGGTGGGTTCAGGTTGTTTTGTCGGTCAGAATGATGTTTATTTAAATGGTATTATGTAGGTAGATTGCCTGATATCTGTCATATTTATTGAAGGTATATAATTTTAATATTTCAGTCTTTCATTATTGGGTAGGTAAGTGTGACCATCATAATTTATCTCTCTGAGTAAGAAGTCGTTGAGGTTTTTGTGTTTTACTATACAGGTGCCTTAACTATCTTATCTACGCTTATAACAATAAAGAGATTTTCTCAAAAAGTCTACATCAGTTTCACAACAATTGCTTGCCTTTTCCTAACTGAGACATCGGTGACTTTGAACTGATCCACTACGGCTACTGAATTATAGTTATTTTTCTTTCAACTCAAAGCTCTGTTGGATCTTATATTTGAAAAATAAGCCTTAGAAGCGCTAGCACCATGGCTGCGCTTCATATTTAATTATTTTCCATTTATTCTGGTTTATTATACAACCCACAGTTAAATCTATGAGTCAAAATTTAGTATCGTGTTAAGTTATAAGTTAGTGTCATAGTTTCAGGGTAGCTGTGAGCTGCAAAAGAAGGAAATTTGGCCTTCACTGACCTACCATGGTTGTTTATATTTTTTTCAATCTTTTTAAAGGCAATTTAAAGACTTCCGTCGATGAAATGTTGCTGTCGGACAAGCGGAAATGCCAGCAGGGTAACATACTTAATAATGTTTTCAAGGCTTTGCATTCCCAAACCTGTGACATGAATAGGATTGAAATCCCGTGGGGTCAATTGCAAAAGCATGTCTAAAAAAATACTACATCAAAAAATATGGTCTGAACACAGTTTTATAAAAGGAATGAAATAAATTTCGTACAGATGTGATCCAAAATTTAGCCCTACGAGAACAGTGACTACCATCTGATCCATCAAATGACAATCACTAATGATGGAAATATCATCACTACGTGGAACACATTCTTAATGGGAAAATTAAAAAAAAATGATGTAAACATTTGTACACGTGATATGTCTATAGCAGACAGCGTTGCCAGTAACTTTTTTTACAAAAAATATAATGAAAATTTTGCTTGATTTTGGAACCGATTTAATTATAAATCTATTTATAAGCTGCATTTTGAACTTTGCTAATCAAAAACTAAAACTTAGATTTGGTTAACAAAAAAATTCATTTAAATTAAATACGAAAAGCTTTAAGCACAACGGCAACGCCGTTTCAGTATAAAGTTGTTGCAAATGTGTTAGTAGATAATTGTGTATGTATAAGTTTCTGTCATTCATTTACTAATGGGTTAGTTTTCTCAATAGATTGCAAAGGTAGCCCAGCAAAGTATTAGTTTGTCTTTTTGTTAAACAAATGAAGAATGAAAGTCTGAAGTTGGCTGTATGTGCACTTTTATTTATTTTATTTATTATTTTTGATTTTTAGACAAAATTACTTTTGTAACTAAAATATCGCAAGTCTTATTTATTTATTTTTCTTTTTGTGTTCATTATTAAAACACAAGTGAACTCTGATTTACCGTACGAATTTGTGCTTTAAAACATTTGTATTTTCGAACTTTCAGTGCAAGACTGAAAAATGAACTGTTTTGGTGGTAAATAATCAACGTTAACCCGAAACTATAAAGGTCAAAGCGTCAAGGAATCGTAGTATAGGTACTTCTGATACAATGAAAATTCAGTTGAATAAAAGTCTTATTGCGCTGCATTTTCCTGTGGGTCTTTTAAATAACAAACTTGTACATTTTTGAACACTTGTGTTATAGTAACATGCTATTGTCATAAAAGATCTTTAATACAAAGATTATAAGTTACCTGGTACTTTAAGTGTAGAAGTGTGCTCCAATACATGTTGCATGGAATTGTAAATGTATTAATGAACACACACACACCCCAGTACTAAATTAATCGTAGATGAATAAGAAAAATAATCTAAATTAAATCATTGAAAGAAATAAATTCAATATGAATATAGTTATTAGACATTGTTATTGTAGGGGTAAAATGGTGTAAACTGACGATGAAAATGTTTAGACCAAAATTTCAACACCGCGCCTGACTACCGTCAACAAATTGTTGCAAGTGGTTTTTCTTTTTTTTTTCAACTTTTTTTTTGCCTTAGACTTTAACAAAAGTAGCATTCCTTGCATTTGTAGAAATGAGGTTAAGTATTGTATTTATAAGTGACCAACACTCATGCCACCACATGCCAACTGAGATAAGAAACATGGAAAAACATTTTTTTATTTGTTGCTATTTTCATGCTGTAATTTGGCTCATGTTTCTAGAGACTGGTTTATTAATCAAAGTGATTTAAATATAAAAAATATTGCATCAGCCAAATATTGTGTAATTATTCGAAGGATAATTTTTTATTTATTAAAAAACAATTTATAATAATTATAATAATAATTAAACTTTCAAAAAATTATTATTTTCTGTATATATGGGACTTTTTATTTGAAATTGGGACAATAAAATATTTCTCCACAACCAAATTTTCAAATTTAAATTAAATACGAGTAGTTTAAGGATGGGGGGTTTTTAACTAAATTTAGTAGAACAGAAATCAAATAATTTAAAAAGGAAAATTTTTAGATTTACACCACAATTTAACAATTGATACAAATAGAAACAGTAAAACAGATCCCTGACTTAGATTAAAATTGTTATTTAAGTATTTTTGTCTAAAAGTTAACGAAAGTAATAAAAGTATATAACATCTCTGACTTAACTTTCTTGCAAATGTTGTGTTATTTATAGTTTATCTCTGTAAAGATACACAATTATACATAATTTAACAATAGAATGTAGTTCCACTTCAAAAATTTTTGATGTTCGCCGAAACTATTTAAAATTAATTTTTTAAAGAACCAAATTAGCGTTGCCACAGACATAAATTAGAAAAGAAATATTTTGGAAATATTTAACTAAATAAGTTTAATTTGTACAATAAATTTACACAAATTTAAAATTACAAAGAAATAAATTTTTGGATTCTTAAAAGAAATTTTATATAGACGACTTATTAATATAAAATTCGCTTATTGTTATAATTTATAAAAAATAAAACTATAGAGTAAGAGTTTTACCGGACTAACCACCTTGGTTAATTCAAATCACAAAGAAGTTGATTTTTATAGTAAGTTAAGCAAACTTTATTTCAAAGCATTCTTCCAAAAAAAAAAAAAAAAAAAAATCCTTTTTGACCGACTTCAAAAAAAGAAGGAGGTTATTAATTCAACTGAGTGTTGCTTTTTTATGTTTGAAGTTGCAGAAGTCAGTCATTTCTGAACTGATTTTAAAATTTTTTGAACTTTGATATATTATGCATACAGATTAGTCCCTTTTTAAACACAGTTCATAACCTTAAAGATTAAAGGGTGTCCCTATACAACATACATGTTTTTTAACTGTATTATGAACCACAAAGCGCACTTCTTTAGAATTTAAAAAATGCGTATTACTATAGCTCCTTATAGCGAAAAGTAATACAAAAATTAATTTAAAAATTATAGGGTGCCCTATAGGTGATATGTATTGACCTATATGATCCTCTATCTTAAAACGTTATAGATCGTTATGGACACAATATCGATTACTATGTCCGAATTAATGTATAATTATCATCCTAAAGAAATATGATTTTGAGTTTGTCCATTTTGAAGTCGGTTTTTTTTTTTGTAAAAATTATTTAACATTAACTATCTAATTTAAATTTGAATTGCACTACAATTTTCTTTAGAGATGCGACCAGAATATTAATTATTTCTATTAATTTTGAGAAAAGTTAAATTTAATTTTTCTATTCTTCCATAAATTTCTTCTTTTTCTTATAAAGGCCACTCTTAGATAAAACGTTCAAATATATATAACTCTGATCTTTTTCCTCAAAGGTTTGAACACCAAATTCCTTTAACTCCATTTTAAAATAATATATTCCGAAATGATTTTAAGACTTTAATTTTTTATTTTATTTATTTGTTCCCAAAATTTTTCGGATTCTTGTTGTTGTTTATCCTGAAGATAAAATGTAGATTTTGCACTTTCTTTCTATGTTCGTAACAATGTCATCTTCTTCAAAATGCAACAAACACACCAAAGGTCTCTTTGGCAACTCGGACTCAGTTCAGTAACATTACAAGCACTAAGCCATTTTCTTTTAAACTATGGGATTATTGAAGACAGTTGGAAACATTAAAAATATTACAGCAAAATTCTTGCAGAAATGTCTTGTACTGTTGCAGTCAGCAGCAGTATAAAATTTTGCTTATTCTTAAAAATAAATCTAAATCACGGGAATATTAAAATAAATTAACTAAGCTGTGTTGTAAAATTGTAAACCTTGGTGTGTTAGATATTTGTTTGAAATATTGGAGAATAAATTATTAAAAAAAACAATCAAAACAATTTTTAAACTTTCAGAGCCTTAAAAAAGGCGGAAGCTTGAAAAAACAAAAATTAATTAATGTTTAAAATGTCGTGCTAATTATCTCGATCGAATTATTAAAATCAAGTTTCGATGGTCATTTTGCTACCGCTCACTTAGCTCTTCATGAAACTTCTCACTAACATTTTTAATAAGCTAAAGATTTTTGTCCAAACAAGAAAGCAGAGACAACAATCAAAGTTGAAGCAAAAGCAATAATAACCAACATAATATTTTAATAGTGTAACACGGCATTTCACACTTTACAGTGGGAAATTAAAAAAACATAGTAAAAATTTCTAGGAAAATTAGGATCTTAGTACTGCCATCAAATATTGCTTCAACAAATTAAAGCTGTGGACTCTGCATACTAATAATCATAATTAATACCTTTTTTAATTCTCCAGTTACCCGATAATAATGACTGACCTTTAGTGGACGAGATCCCGCCTATTCCTTCAATTCACCCATTTTTAACCTAATTAAGCAAATTGACAAGAGAGTCTTTTCTACATTGTAAGAGTTTTCTGGGTAAACGATAGTAACTGTTCAACTGAAATGAGCGGTACCACGCCCACTGTTTCGATACAACTAGTTATTTGCCAAACATTGCCTTTTGTATAAAATTTAAAGGCTTTAATATTTACAATGTATGGGAAGTACCATGCCCGCTTAAAATATCGAGTGACAAATTAAATAATAAAATCCTATAGATAATTTGCATCTTATAAAGCAGAGCTCGTTTGTCGAAACTCAAAACACATTTTGCTCATTAATATGACAGGAAGATTAAGTAATTTTATCTCTAAAGATCCATGAATAGACCGTTGGCCTCAGGAATTTTGCTATTACCAGCGGCTGCCCTTTTCAGCATTAAACTCAATTTTATTTTATATTTTTTAACATTTTTATAATTTTTTAAAATAAAACTTTCCCTTTCACCCACTAAAGTCATACTAATTTAGTTCATATACCGTGATCGAAATTATTATATCGAAATTTGGAAGCATTAAAAAAAAACTATGCAGGAAATATTTTTTTCTAAACGTTTTCTAGCCATGCGAGTAAACAGACTGAAATGCTGTATTGGCCTTCTCTAAAACGACTCGAAATAATTGCTGAAATATGCAAACAATTATTTTAATAATTCTTAAGATATCAATTTCAACCAAAAATGTTAATCAAACGTCATGATAAAATACGACAGAAGAAAAAAACATTAATTTTATATTAAAAAAAAAATAAAGTAAAAATAAATTGTTTTAAAATATATTTATTTATTTATTTTTTTTTTTTGTTTTTTTTTGTACGAGAGCTGCTCTATATATTCCTGGCCTAATAGTGAAAATTCGAATATTTATAATCAAAAATGGTTTTATTGTTTTTCAAAGTATTTTCCAGCATGAATTATACACTTTTGCATGCGCTCAAACCAGTTGTCGAAGCACTTTTTCCACTCCGATTGAGACACCTCTAAAACATGGTTTTTGAACACTTCAACAGCTTCTTCTGGCGACGATAATAGTCAGGGATGTACGGCGGTTGACCCATTAATTCGACGTTATGGCCGGTCAAAAACGCTCTGGTTTGAGCCGTTGTGTGAGAACTCGCATTGTCATGGTGAACAATGATTCGTCTTCTCTTGTTGGTTTTTCGAATTCCTCCGAAGAGTTCAGGCAAACAAATTGTAGTGTACCACTCAGAAGTGACCGTCCTATGTTGCTCAAGCGGAACAGTCGCCACATGACCAGTTTTGCCGAAGAAACAGGCGACCATTTGCTTCGAAGTGCTTCTTCCACGAACAACTTTCGTTGAATTTTGCTCGTCTTTGAAGACCCACATGGTCGATTGTTGTTTCGTTTCGGGCTCATACGCATAGATCCATGATTCTTCACCTGTGACGATCTTATAAACGTCTTTTGAAGCACCGCAATCGTATTTTTGCAACATTTCTTTGTACCAATCTACACGAGCCTTTTTTGAGCGACTTTCAAATTGTGCGGGATCCAACGAGAACAAACCTTTTTTACGGCCAGGTGTTCATGCAGTATCGAATGTATGCTGGTGGCAGAAATATCCAAGGATGTCTCTATCTCTCGGTATGTCACATGTCGATCTTGCATTATGAGTTCACGCACGGCATCAATGTTCTCTGGCACAACAGTCGTTTTTGGACGACCTTCACGGAATTCGTCTTTGAGCGAGCTTCGGCCACGATTAAATTCATTATACCAATTTTTCACAGTGCTATAGGATGGTGCTTTATCGCCATACAAAGATTTAAGTTCATCAATGCACTCTTGTTGTGATAATCCACGTCGAAAGTTGTGAAAAATGATGGCACGAAAATGTTGACGAGTTAATTCCATTTTTTCTATATTAATTTTTTCAAGTCACTGTAAACAACACAAATAGAGGTCGTACGTCAAAACGTTTTGAGTACGATTATGCTTAAAAATGACAAACTTTCCAATGGAAATGTCAGATTGCACTTGGCAGCACTCAGTGTTGCCAGGCCAGAAATACATATAACAGCCCTCGTAATTATGCATTTATTTCAACTTTGTTTTTTGAACTAATTGAAGGCCTCTTAGTTTACAAAAATTAACAAATATAAATTAACTTATGCCAATCGTTTTAATTTGCACTATGAATTGTGTTAGAATTGCAATTTTTATAATTTTTTCTTCTATAATTAACGCCCATCGTCAACATCAAGCATCTCAATAACAAAAAAAAAATATTAAAATATTTTTTTGAACAAATGAACGAATACAAATAACAAGTTTAATAAAAACTACAAAATCTAAATATTTTGTGGCACGCAAACAACAACTGCTTGCAAGTTTCTATTTTTATAAACAATTTCAACTAAAAAACAAAAATTGAAAACATTTACAAAGTACATTCAACTTGAACGTTTTATATTCCAAAGTGCAACACAAGTCACATTAACAAACAGAAATATTTTAAATTAAATTGAAGTCATATTCAAACTGCAAACTGGAGCAATATCAAGCGCAACACATTCATGCAACTAAACAAGAAACCACGTTAAAAATATAAAAATAAAAATAACACCTTCATTATGTGTTAAACAATTTAACTTTGCAAGCTCCTACGAATTTACGCTTAAAAATATTGCGTAAGAATTGTCGCCAAGTTTAGTGACTTTTATAACGAGTAGTGCGTTATTGACACTTTTATGGTCTAAAGAAGTAATTTGGCTTAATGCCAACCAGTCTGCTCTGGCAGTTGCTTGGAATGCTGAACTGGTACAATGAATTGCATTTTTTGTTCCGTTGCAAAACTTGTTGAACAGGAAGGTACAGCGTTTATAAACAAAATGCGTAAAATTAAATGCGTAATCTTGAACTTGTATTCGAATGAAGTGAATTGGCTGTTTGTTGTCTTTTTTACGCAAATGAACTTGAGTTAATTGAAAGTGTTCAATGTCAGTGAGTTGTTTTTTATAAATATTCTGTACCTGATTTACAAAAGATCTATAAAACAGATTTCTAGACAAATTTGTCTTAAAAATTTTTTTACATATAAAAAAATATTTTATGAATGCGGCAGTGAAATAACAATAACAATAACAATTTACCTTTCAAGTTTTGGTTTCATATGATTTCATTACCTTGTTTACATTTGTAAATTGTATGTTCGATTTTTGTATGTCCGGTGGCGTTTTATGTTCTTTTTGATGTTCAGCTGGTTATGAGGACAACTACTCATATTTTAAACCGTAGAAAAATTATAAATATGACGCATGTGCTTCGTTTACTTTTAACTCACACGCAAATGGTATTTTATTGTGTTTAATTTCAACAGCAAAATTGATTTGCCTTTGGGCTTGGCTACTGGCTCGATTTATTATTCTGCTCCTTATTGTTTGTAACTGTAGAAGCTGCTGTCGTGTAGTTGTATGTTTGACATCATGTTTTATAAAATTTACTTGTCCATTAAAGCTATAGAGTGTTAATTGTTGGTGTTTGTTTAAATCACAACATGTTCTTTTTTTATCGTGCTGCGTTTACTAAAATGTCTTTCTCAATGGCAGTCTTTGTTTTTGCTTATCTGATTTGAAGTCCGACACCTGATAGTTTAAAAACCTGATAGATTTATCATACATTTGAATTATTGTTATTATTGCCTTTGTGTTTTTTCTTTGAGCTATTTCATTATGATAGCAAATTTGCAATGAATTGGTTGTATAAAATTCTTGCAAAAAACCGACTTAAAAACAGACAAACTTAAATTCATATTTCTTTAGGACGGTAATTATACATTGATTATATTATATTCGAGAATTTAATTGCGTCTGGATTTTTTACATGTCGTAGAAAAAAAAATTGATGCAAATTAAAGAAGACAATTCAACAGTTATGTAGTCATCCTTTATTTTTTGCACTTTTTATTGCTGACACAGTAGAGCAAAATTTTTTTTAAATTCTGAGCATTTGTCTATAAAACTCTTCAAAAGATCGGCAATATACACAAAATTACAACCATAAGGGCACCCTTTAGTTTCAAGTTTTAAATATTTTTACTTAATATAGTAATGGATATTCTGTCTTATTTTTAAGAGTTTCAAAGATAAGGGCATATAGGTCACATTACATCAGTTACAGGGACACTCATTAATTTCTAACTTCAAGTTTGCTTCTTGTTATAGTGGACTTAGCAATATAGGTTCTGTGTTAATTTCAATTAACTGTCTAGAACGGTTTAAGAGTTCGCAACTATTGTAACACCCTAAAATTTATAATCTTAAATATTGTTGCGAAGATGCTTTATTTAGGTCATAAAAAGAAATAAAAGTAATTGTCACCAAGAAAGTAAAACGAAACGACCTATTGTGTATGTTTACAACGCCAGAAGTTTCTACAAAAACTTCCTAATCATAAAACAAAAACAACTAACATAAAGCTATAAAAATAAACGCAACACACAACTACACACACACCTACATAACGATTAATAAAAATAGACAGCATGTATAAGATAAATTCAAATTAATAATGGAAGGTTCTGGAACCAAATAACAATCATGTGTCTCAAATGATAAATGCGTAGTAGAGAAATGTTCTACCAACAGATGGAGTAAAGTTCTAGTATATTCAAGAGCCTTAACATTGGCTATATAAAAGCAACGGCCATACATGCTGAATCATTCTTAGTGAAAACGTCAACCAGAAAAGATCTTGTGGTAAAACGGATAAAGTTGCCATCGCGTATTTTTTTGTACTAATCGCGAATAAGTGAATAATCGTTTAATAAAAGTGTAATTTAAATAAAGTAGTAAATAAATTGTGTTTATTTATTTTGCAATAAAAGAACTCAGTAAAATAAACGTTTATAAATTTAAATAAACGTAACAATTGGTGTCAGAAGTGGGATTGCAAATAATAAATAAATCACGATGAAATTTGACGAGCTTAAAGTTGAGCAGCTAAAAATGGAGCTAAGTAAGTTGGATCTGCCGACAGCGGGCAATAAAGCGGAGTTGCAAAAGAGATTGATAGACGAATTCAAGCAGCGAGGTATTGATATTGGGACATACGAATTCGGAGAAAAAGAAAAACAAGAAGAGATTGAAGTATGTGCCCCAGCAACAATCAGCGCTATGGACTTGAATTCTATGTTTGCAGCTATGATGAAGAAAATAGAAGAAAATAATCAGAAGCAGGACAACCAAATAAAGAAAATGGAAGAAAATAACCAGAAGCTTCAAACAGCAATACTAGAAAGCTCTACTATAAACGGAGAACGGCTTTTAGCAGAGGTTAATGAGAAATTTCAAGAAATATCAGAAGCCTTCGGCAAAAGAGTGGACGTCGTGGAAATGAGAGTCAGCGAGTTTGATGAAAAATTGTCCGGTTTAGATAGAAAAGTAAACGATGAATTGCATAAATTAAAAGTGCAAATGGGCGATCTACAAATTCGAGAAGGACCAGTAAGAGTTATCTCTGAGCATGCTAGCAAGATAAATAGTCCGAGCTTTGACGGCAGCGCACCTTTTAATGTTTTTAAGTTCCAGTTCGAAACAGTGGCCAACAAGAATAGATGGGACAATGATGAAAAAGCTATAGAGCTTATTTTGGCCTTAAAAGGACCAGCAGCAGAGATACTCGAAAGCTTACCAGCCGGATGTAGAAATAATTATGAGAACATAATGGATGCCTTACAACGTAAGTACGGAGGTGAGCATAAAAGAGAGCTTTATAGAATGGAGTTACGAGGCAGGGTTCAAAAGGCAAACGAGACGCTTCAAGACTTCGCCATGGAAATTGAACGTTTGGTGCAGCTGACTTACCCAGGCGAACATCACCCGTTTCTCGACCAGTTTAAAATTGAAGCATTTGTGAATGGTATACGAGATCCAGATGTTAAATATGCGGTTTGTGCTACGCAAAAATCAACCTTTGCAGAAACTATCTCGTACGCGCTAGCACAGGAGACCGCAAAAGTCATCTCGAAGCCACAGGTGTACAAGGTGCGATGTCTTGAGACTGATGATTATAACCACGGCGACAAAAGAAGCGAGATAAAAGATATTGTCAAACAAATAATGGAGGAGGAAAGGGGTAAGTCTCGCGCCAAATGCTTCAACTGCGGAAAAGTTGGCCACTTCCAGCACAACTGCAGATCCATACAGAAAAAATCAAGATCTGCTTCGCCAACGAGGGACAACAAGCTGGCGAATAACACCAAATCGCTCGAGTCATCGTTAAACTAAATCGAGCTAGCGCTAAGGGGCAAGTGCTAGCTCCCACAACCGATGGCCCCACAATCTCGATTTCAATTGTGCAGCAAAAGAATAGCAACCTAACTGCTTGTGGCCTTATAAACGGAAGAAAGCAAGTCCTCACCATAGACACAGGAGCGTCTCAGTCGATAATAAGGCCCGATTTAGTAAAAGGCGCTGTGGAACCGTTAAACAATGTACGACTGCGCACGGCTACTGGGGCCTTTGCCACTGTCTATGGACGAGCCAGGGTAAGACTGACTATAGCAGACATCAGCGTTGACCATGTATTTGTTGTCGCCGATATAGTGGATGAAGTTATCATTGGTGCAGACTTTATGATAGCCAACGGTATTAATCTGCACATGGGCGAGCAAATAATGATCTGGCGTAATGTGGAGATACCCCTGGATGTTGGTTATGAGAGCAGGACCGCAGTAAGAAAGCTATTTGCCGTTGAACGCCAGAAATTACCACCTCAGGCGGAAACTATAGTATGGGCACGTGTGGAGGCAGATTGTGTGGATAACCGGTTGTGGGTGGTAGAACCAACAGAAGTAAAAGAGGACATTTTAACAGCTAAAGCCCTCGTAAAAATCTGCGAAGATGGAAGAGTTCCTGTGAGAGTACTCAATCTGTCCAATAACGAAAAGACCATAAACAGAAATTTTGAGATAGGTCGATGTGAGCCAGCTGAAACCATAATAAATTGTGCGGTGAATACAGTATGCCCCAAATTACAAGCCAGAGAAAGAGATTTACTAGCAGAACAGGTGCAAAAATGGGTGGCAGAACTAACACCTTCTGACAAAAACAAAGCAAAGCAGTTGTTGAGAAAGCATGCCTCCGTCTTCGCCCTAAGTAATAAAAGCCAAGGTAGAACGGCAGTTGTGAAACATGAAATTAATACTGGCGAAGCGAGGCCTATAAAACAAGCACCGAGAAGTGTTCCCCTAGCAAAGCGAAACGAGGTCAAGGAACTTGTCAGCGAAATGGAGCGGAACGGAGTCATTGAGCCATCTTCGAGTCCGTGGAGTTCGCCAGTAGTTTTAGTAAAGAAGAAAGACGGCAGTACCAGGTTTTGCGTTGACTACAGGAAGCTCAATGACGTCACCAAGAAAGACAGTTATCCGTTGCCTAGAATTGACGATACCTTAGACACGTTGGCCGGAACAAAATGGTTCTCTACCTTAGACTTGCAGAGCGGCTATTGGCAAGTAGAAATAGCCGATAAAGACAAGGAGAAAACTGCCTTTAGCGCGATTGGTGGTTTATGGCAGTTCAAGGTGATGCCATTTGGGCTTTGCAACGCTCCAGCTACTTTCGAGCGTTTAATGGAACGTGTGCTTAAGGGTCTCAATTGGAAAACGTGCTTAGTGTATCTGGATGACATAATCGTGATGGGGAAAACTTTTGACGAACACCTCAAAAACCTGGATGAAGTATTTAAGCGTATAACAGCTGCAGGATTAAAATTAAGTGTTAAAAAATGTGCCTTGTTTCAAAAGGAGGTAAAATACCTGGGGCATCGTGTTACAGCTGAGGGCATATCAACTGATGAAGACAAAGTACTGGCAGTAAAGACCTGGCCTCGCCCACAAAATCTTCATGAGCTGCGTAGTTTCCTGGGGCTTTGCACATACTACAGGAGATTTGTGCCGAACTTTGCTCAAGTGGCTGCTAGCTTGCACGAGTTGACCAGAAAGTCGCAAACGTACCACTGGAATGAGGCAGCGGAAGAAGCATTCCAGAAGCTCAAGAAACTTTTGTGTACGGCACCAGTCCTTGCCTATCCACTAGCTGGACAGAAATTTATATTGGACACGGATGCAAGCGGCTATGGAATAGGAGGAGTACTTTCTCAGGAGATTGATGGAACAGAAAAGGTCATTGGCTACTATAGCAGGGTACTCTCGAAGCCCGAAAGAAATTACTGCGTTACACGACGGGAGCTTTTGGCAGTGCTGGAGTGTGTTAAACATTACCACAAGTACTTATATGGTCAACATTTCATCTTAAGGACGGACCACTCCGCACTACGTTGGCTGATACAATTTAAGAACCCCGAAGGGCAGCTCGCACGCTGGGTTGAACGCTTGCAAAGCTATGACTTTAGTATTGTACATAGAAAAGGCGGAAAATACAACAACGCTGATGCCCTTTCAAGACGGCCATGCAATGTAGAGTGCAAGCACTGCACAAATGTCGAAAAAAAGGAGTGCGTCATTGACGTGAGGCTTACCCAAATTGGTTCAAGCGAAGATTGGTCAAAGGCACAGAATGAGGACCCAATTTTGGCAAAAATTATATTGGCTAAACAAAATAATAGAAGACCGAACCATAATGAAATATCGGCAGAAAGCCGCCTAGCAAAATCGTACTGGGCTGAGTGGAATAGCCTGAAAGTGGTAGATGGCTGCTTATACCGATCTTGGGAAAGCACAGATGGCAAAACCACAACAGACTTAATTGTCGTGCCAACTTCTAAACGGAGTGAGGTAATGAAGCAGTTTCATAATGGTTCCAGCGGGGGTCATATGGGAATAACAAAAACGCTGGAAAAGATAAAGCAACGATTTTACTGGGTAGGCTGCCGACAGTTCGTAGCTGATTGGATAGCAAATTGCGAACAGTGCATTGCGGCCAAGGGTCCTACAAGAAAGAGTCGTGGCAAGCTTCAGCAATATAACGCAGGTGAACCCTTTGAGCGGATAGCTATTGATATAGCAGGTCCATTTCCTGTTAGTAATGCTGGAAACCGATATGTACTAGTGGTTATAGATTACTTTAGCAAGTGGCCTGAAGTGTATGCCATTCCAAACCAAGAGTCCAAAACAGTAGTGGACGCTCTTGTTAACAATTGGGTGTGTCGATACGGTGTTCCACTAGAACTGCATTCAGATCAGGGACGAAATTTTGAATCGGCCATATTCAAAGAGATGTGTGACGTGTATGGTATCAAAAAGACGAGAACGACACCGCTGCATCCACAGTCTGATGGCATGGTAGAAAGATTTAATCGTACCCTAGAGGAATATCTCAGAAAAGTGGTCAGTGCACACCAGAAAGATTGGGATGAGCATATACCAAAGTTCTTACTAGCTTATCGGTCAGCTGTACATGATTCAACCTCATGTAGTCCAGCAAAAATCTTGTTCGGAACAGAACTAAAACTGCCAGCAGATTTAGAATTTGGTATTAAACCAGGACCTGCAGACGAAGACAATGGAAATGTTCCTCAAGCACAAGAAGACCTGCATGAGCTTCATGAGTTTGTCCGTAATCGCATTAAAATGTCTAGCGATAAAATGAAAGCCAGATATGATCGAGCAGCAAACACGGAGGGATTTACTGAAGGGCAAATGGTTCTACTATATAACCCACAACGCAAGAAAGGTCTGTCTCCTAAACTGCAAACTCACTGGGAGGGACCATACAAGGTGATCAAGAAATTGAATGATGTGGTTTACCGGATACAGAGATACCATAATCCGAGGTCAAAAATGAAGGTTGTTCACCTGGAACGGCTGGCCAAATATGGCAAAGGTAATGTTGAGCCTATTCGGGACGAAAAGGCTTAAGTGGGCGGCAGTGTTGCGAAGATGCTTTATTTAGGTCATAAAAAGAAATAAAAGTAATTGTCACCAAGAAAGTAAAACGAAACGACCTATTGTGTATGTTTACAACGCCAGAAGTTTCTACAAAAACTTCCTAATCATAAAACAAAAACAACTAACATAAAGCTATAAAAATAAACGCAACACACAACTACACACACACCTACATAACGATTAATAAAAATAGACAGCATGTATAAGATAAATTCAAATTAATAATGGAAGGTTCTGGAACCAAATAACAATCATGTGTCTCAAATGATAAATGCGTAGTAGAGAAATGTTCTACCAACAGATGGAGTAAAGTTCTAGTATATTCAAGAGCCTTAACATTGGCTATATAAAAGCAACGGCCATACATGCTGAATCATTCTTAGTGAAAACGTCAACCAGAAAAGATCTTGTGGTAAAACGGATAAAGTTGCCATCGCGTATTTTTTTGTACTAATCGCGAATAAGTGAATAATCGTTTAATAAAAGTGTAATTTAAATAAAGTAGTAAATAAATTGTGTTTATTTATTTTGCAATAAAAGAACTCAGTAAAATAAACGTTTATAAATTTAAATAAACGTAACAATATTTATACTTCTTAATACACCAGACAAAGTAGAGGACAATTTGTTTAATTTTCAACTGTTTGTATATACCGGGTCAAAGGATAAGGCCATATAGGTCAATTTACAACAAATATGGGAACACTAAATTCAAATTTTTTACTTGTTGTAAGATAGGACTTAGCAATATATGTTCTTTATAAATTTCATCCATCTGTCTGTTACAGTTTAGAAGTTTGGCCTCATTCTTTAAATTACATTTACTATTGGTACACCCTTTAATAAACAATTTTAAATGCTTATACCTGTTGTTTTAACGGTTTATTTATAACGGTTCAGAATATAGGCGCATATAGGTCAACTTACGTCACCTACAGAACACCCTTTAATTTTTCGATTAATTTTTGCATTACCTTTTGCTATTGGGAGCTACAGTAATACGCATTTTTTAATTTTCAATAACTTTTTTTACGGCTCATAATACTCTTAAAAACATGCATTTTTTATTGGGACACCCTTAAATTTTTTAGATTATGAACTGTTTTTAAAACGGGACCAATCTGTAAGCATAATCTATCAAATTACAAAAAAAAAATTAAAATCGGTTCTGAAATTACTGAGTTCTGCAGGTACAAACATAAAAAAGCAACATTCAATTGAATTGACAACCTCCTTCTCTTTTTAAGTAAAATGAAATTTGTATCTCTCTTTTGAGTTTTTATATCTAGTCTCAGGAAAAACACAACAGGCTGTGCCAGGAATTTTTGTAAGACCTTAATTTGTCTAAATTTGTACATTAAAGTTTTGTTGTTTCCAGTCTACCGTTTGAAAGTTTGAAATTTTTTGAAATACTTAAGGAACGAGCTAATTCGTTTTATTTAGATGACAATATTGGAGTGAAAGTGATACGTATTCTATTGCTATTGAATTTGACTTACAGACTTAGTACGGATCGTTGACACATAAACAAAAAAGAAGAGACAATGACTCCACAGTTTCTCAAAATAAACTTTCTTTTTTGAAGCTGTACCTCTTGAAACTTTGCATTGAAAGCCGAAAGTGTCAAGTTTTTTTCTTGACATCTTATATTTAACAACCAAATAGCACTTTCTTAAAATTACAAAAAAAGCATATCAGCAGCAAAAAATAAAGTTTGTTTTAGTATTTAAGAAAGAAGTAAGTTTGACATTGATTAGAATCGTTTAAGCAGGTACGAGCAGCTGATTTTTTTTTACTTTTATCTGAGATTTCCTGATTTTGTTTATATTTTGTTCTACGAAATTTTTTCATTGCACTTTTTTCAACTTTTTTTACAGTGCAGTCACACGGTCAAGATTTGATTCAATTCTTTTTTAAGAAATTTACACAAACTGCTTGTCAAAATTCACTAAAATTTAAGCTGTGATGTAGGCTGCACGCAATTTCAAAACAAGCTTTTAAGCAAGATGTCAAGAAAACACTGACAGCAGAATTTTTAATGCAAATTTGGAGGGAAAAACTTCAATCAGCTGTTTTCTTGAATGTAATTTGAAAGTCTTAATTGAACGAAAACTTGAAAGCAAATTCTCAGCAAGTTTTTAAAATGTGAGTGTATTGGTTAAAAAATGAGTGAAATTTTAAAACTTGAATGAAAACTTGATCGTGTGACACCCAAGTAATGTAAGACTCATCTACGACAATTGTCATTTACGAAAATATACAACAAAGACAGATAGTGAGTTTATTCTGATTGTACCAAACGATTAAATATAAAGTAAATTTGCATCCCATTAGAGAGTGTCTGTCCAAATAAATAATTAATATTACGGAATCTGACAACAAAATACCAAAAATTTATTCAAATCGACGAATATGAAAAAAATAAATTTCAATGAAATAGATTTTTAGTTTTTCGGCTTAAGGTTCATTTTTAATTTAATTTCTAAACATTTTTTAGAAAGAAAAAATATTTACATTATGAATACTCCTCGTATTCTTATTTACAAAATTAGTTGGTTAAATAGATGACGGTAACAATGTACACAAACTAAGGTAGATAGATACGAAGAATGCTGATGAAGGATGTAGCGATACAGAGAATGCTGCATTTCATTCTGCTAATGTCTAATTTTTCTTGTTTTCTTTGGAAAACGTATATTTGTAAAACCTTAAGTAAAATTCTATTTCGTTTATAATATCCACGGTCATATCCCAGTTGGAAAAAAATTAAAAAAAATTATGAATTTCGGCCGCTCTTTAACCAATATGCGGCAGCCGGATCCCTTATTTGCAACTATTAATTTGTAAATTTCCTTTTTTTAATAAATAAATTTTTATTTAATAGAAAGAACCATTAAGTACTAAAGGTACGTTCAATTTAGTCAAATATTTGACTAAAAGGTCGTAACCACTAAATTTTTAGAAAAAAAAATGTTTGCCTTTTTTAAAATCTTATTGACGTATAAAAGATTCTACTCGATATAAAAGGTAGATGTCACATTTTTTATATTATAATTCGCCATTCGCAATGATACGTGTCAGGAAAGATAAAATAAACATTAAAAAATGAGTGGTGACGCTTTTTTGGTCAAATATTTGACTAGTCTGACCGTACCTTGAGTTTATTATTTTTAAAAATAACTTCAAATGCATTTTATTTTATTAAATTATAAAGTGCCTTCAAATTATCCACAAAAATTCCATTTCATTAATCGTCGGATTGTATACCTTGCGGAAAAACATTTTCAATTACGTTTAGGTCAAGAAAATATGGTGGTCAATTACAAAGACACTTTATTTTAAAATAAATTCTTTTACAACTTTATCTTGTTAAAGATTCCAAGGAATCGGATTCTTGTTTAATTTGTCTAGTCACTATTACATTTTGAATTTCTATATCGATGGTGCCATAATACGTTAGTATACCTTAGAACATAGCTCCACCCTCCCTGCTGTGCTGGTGACCAAAAAATAGCTCCTCTTTTCTCGTATAGTGAAAATATACCGTTGAATAGGCCCTTTGTGTTATTGTATCATGGTCAAGGCTTAGAACGTCATCAAAATTCTAAGGCTTCATATGTATTAATGGTGCTGTTAATGCCCTGGCGTCTTCCTAGGACTAAAATAAGAAATTGCCTTTTTAATGTCTCGGAGAAGAATTCTTAGTGACCCGGCTGTTTTAATACTTAAAGATGGAAATTTAATTTTGTCAGTCTTAATATTTGGGGTAAAAAACATTTATTTTCTAAACAAATAAATTATATTTTTTAATGTTATTCTTTGCCCAGCCTTCAGACGAAGTTTGCAAGGGAATCCATTTTCTAAAATTTCTGTTGACGCGCCATAGCAAGCAAAATTGAACTGTTTCGTCGAGGTCTTCTAGGTTTTTTTTTAAGATTCTATATTTTTAATTACAATTAGTTTCTAAGACGTTCTTGTCCTCCCTAACACCATTTTTAAGTTGAGCAGATCTTCGTAACTGTCAATATCTTTGAACTGTACCTTTTTACTTAAGAGACTTTATTATGAAGTTAAGTTTTTGTTCGCCCCATTTTATAGTAACTCATTGCAAATAGTTTTTAATAATTCGCAACAACTAGAAATTCGGCTCCATAATTGGTCCAAATATTTTGTATGGATTTTAACATTTTAAATTAAAAAAAAACCAAAACTAAAAAGCAGTTTTTTTTAATTTTAAGATTCTCCTTTTATTTACTTTTAATTTAAGATTTTATATTTTACAAATTGATTCTAAACTTTTTTCAATCCAAACACAAGATTTAAACATATACATACATGACTAACGGTATAGTTATATTTGATATCAGATTAATGGCAGTTTCTAAATTGGCATTAAATGGCAGGTGAGATTGACTTAGAAATGAAAAAGTTAAAAAAATATCACAAAAATTAGACAAGATTAAGTGAATGGAATAAAGAGGAGTGACTTTAAGAAAAAAAAAAAGTAGAATAGAAAGAAAAATTATAAAAAAAAGAGAAAGGGAAAAGTAAAATTTTTTATAAAAATACTCAAATTGCACTAGAGAAAAAACAAAAAGAGTATTTATGGTTTTTAAAATCATATAGCCGGATACGAAAGCTTTTAAGTTGAACCAAAGTTTTTTTTTATTATTTTAATTTTTGAGTAAAATTAGACAGTTCCTGGTGCAGGTTCCAAGTTGGCTGATACAGCTGATTGTACATGTCCGGGCAAAGGAGCAACATGAACAGCACCAAGGGTCTTAGCAACATAGGTGCCGGTGGCGGCTGGTACAACAACTGGGGCAGCTACTACAGCTGGACCGGAAACGATTTGTACGGGACTAGAGGGTATGGCAGCAGCATGAACAGCTACGGAACCGGGGGCAGCAACAATAGCTCCTGGATGACCAACTACAACGGTACCGGGAATGATTGAAGCATTAGCACTTAAAGCCAAAGCAACCAAGACTACGACAATGGCGAACTGAAAAGATAAGAAATAGTTTATATTTAAATAATGAATGGGATAAATAATTTGTAGAATTTTCGGCTCAGCTCCTGTGAGAAAGTAATGCCTGATCTGTGACCAATAAAATATAACATATTGTGTTCTGTGGATAAAACTTTAAGTATCAGAAACGCGCGATGAACCCAAATCAGCTGTATTAAAATGTAAGAAATATATTGAAAAGTATTACTATTGAAAATGTCGCAAACTACTTAAATGCATTCCCATATCGTTATTAACATAACTGTCATACTGTCTAATAATCATGTAAATTTAAGTTTTCACTTTTGCGAAAAAAGTATTAAAAAACGATGGTATCAGGCTCAAAGCTACATAGCTAGCACTCAGTACCCCAGTCGCTGCAACAGTGTTGGTATCTCCTCTGGTAGAAGGCACCGCAATTAACAGATTTTACGACAAAAAAAAAAATTACTTTAAACTCTTTATGAAAAATTATAAAAAAATTTGGAGCCTGTAGATTTTTATCATAAATTTATTTCGTCCTTACTTAGGTGTCTGAGAAAAACTAAGGAAGTGTTTTAGCTTTGATTTTATCGCAACACTGTTATTTTTCTTTAAAGTCGCCCAAATATCCAACTTTATAAAAACAGATTTCTTTTGTACGATTTTATTTTATTGGTATGAATTTCACTTTAACATTTTTCTTTTCAATTCTCACCTTCATGTTTGCTAAGTAAATTTTAAACTGTTTGATGTTCTGTGAAACTGAAAGTTTTCTAGACGCTTTAACGTTAGAAATAATTCTACTGACTTTTGATCGTTTGAAGCATTCTTTTATACCTCAAGCAAGAGTTTTTTTCTTTAATTTTTTATTGCTCCAGACCATTTAACAGGTGTCAATTAAACACCAGCATGGAATTTGAGTCAACCAATAATTAGTTTCATTAATTATGGTAGGTTGATTGAGTATTTAATTAATTCCAGAACTATTTCATATGTTTCTCATTCCCATGAACACATATAAGTGACGCTTATTGAGTTTATATTCAAGTACAAATTTTAATATAAAATTTATTGTATAAAATGTTTTTATGTTTTTTCTAAATATTTATCGTTTTTTTTCATAAAGTCTTAAACAAAAAATTAATCCAGTTTTTTTTAATTTACAATGCAAATTATAAACCCTCTATCGTAAGCAATTGAAAGTGAAATTATTATTCAAGTTAAATATGCGGAAATGTAAGTGCAGTTAAGAAGTTGATCAGCATAGCTAAACTGCTCAATCAAAAATCCACTCATAATAAACTAAGCATCTACCCCCTACCTCCCCATTTTTAAGAAAATTTTTTATCATTTTTTTGTAATTAAAACACTTTAATCTCATTTATTAATTCATTTGTAAGTTATTACGGCTATAAAAAATTTATTTTTTATTATTAAATGCCATTACACCGTTTAAAATATTTAAATATTTCAATTTAAAGCCACTAAAATTTAATTGATATTTGTGTGCCTCATAAAGTCCTTACAACTTCTACACAAGTTGCAGGGTTTTTTAAAAACCATCCTGATTTTTTTAAGTCACACAATGAAATTTTGTGAATACTTTGGAAATTTATTTAAAATCCAGTGAACACCTTTCCTGCCTTCGTTTTTTTTTTTTAAATATTAGACAGGTAATGTTAAGGGTAACAAAATTGGCGACAAACTTGCAAGATTGGGTTATAAGAAGAACTAATTTGTCCTGAAAATTTTAAGAGCACTGCAGCATTACATGAGCCGTTAGGTCTAAAGAACTGCTTTTGGATTTAAACAGATAAGTTCTGAAAATCGTTGTAGGTTTGAACACTGGTTGTCACGCCAGTAGAACAAAAACAAATAAATGGGTCAATGGTACCTCAGGTTTCTGCAGGATGCGCAAAAACAAAGAAGAATTAGAAACTGGTGAACACCTTACGTGTGCACTTTAACAGAGAAGTCAGGTAACTATTTGGTGGGAGGCAGGAAATAAGTGTCCTTTCGTTTGGACACTCTGCGTCTTCGAGTAAAGATAGTTTTAATGGACAAAACCTTTCTTACTTAGAATTACCTAGCCTGTGACATTTTTGTATTATTTAAATCTTTTTGGGAAATTTGGTAGAATTTATTTGATTTGGGTTAAATTTTTAAACATTCGATTTTTTGCTTCGTAGCAAATTTCTGTTATAATTTTAAACTTTCTGTTTTTCGATTAAATTTTTAAATTTTGGCCAAAATTTGGTTATATTTACAAAAACGTCGATTTTATGCAGAAAATTCCGGTATATTTTTTAGCTAAAATTTAATAGTTAATTTTTAATTAAAAGTGAATTTACTTTATTTCTCAAAATTTGTTAAAAAAAATTTTTTTGGTAAAAATTTCGGTGTTAAAATATTATGATACTTGTTTTTTACGAAGCAAGTATCTGCCTAACCTACTTCTCTTAAGTGCATCTTATAGAACCGAAAATAATGCGTTATGTTCCCCATGAGGAAAAAGGGCCACATTGTTTTCGTCTTTCGTTGGCGGTTGGATAGGTAAATCCAGAGGGGCTCTTGGTACTCGTACTTAGGATAAGGAAATTTTTAAAAGATGACGAAAGGAGCACGATAGCCCATTTATCTACGTTAGGAACTGATATCATGACCCGTCATGATATCAGTATGTTTTTCTTGATTTTGCTTCCACGTGAATTACACTCACTTAATTGTTCACAATGCGGTCAGGAGGTTATAGCCCTAGTACACAAGAGGCAATACTAAACTCGTTATTTCCTAGTTTCTATACTTTTTTTATTTTATATAAGTAAGAACCCCTTCTGAACTGAAGAGGCACCTAGACATCACAGAACTTAGAGAGCCCCGTTAATGTTGCTTTAAAATTTTTAGGGTTGCTATGCTTTTTTTGTTTTGGTATGTATAATAGACTATTAAAATAAGCCATTAATGGGAAGGGATCTATTGCAGCACAGGAGACCTTTTATAGGCCTAGCGGGCAGTTAAATACCCAATGAGTGAGTCTTAAAGAATTTAGTGGCTCGCAAGAAGGGCAACAGTTCCCAGGTTAAATATAACCTTAGAGTACGATTAATGGTTCCTGCAAGAACTTTAATTAACCCGTTAGTTCTACAAGATGACACTGTTAAATAAAAAAGGCCTCGCCAATGAAATGCAGTGGATTTATATTGTATTCGTTTTGCACAAGTTATTTTGCTCTAATGTGTACATCATTATTAAAAACAATCATGGAAATAAATGATTTTTTGACACCGTCTTTTAAATGTCAGGGAGCAGCAAATAAACCCCCATAACTGTGCAATGAATATCGGAACAGGCAACAGGTCTTTTAGACGGGTACACAAAATCGCCAATATACCCTTGGTCAAGTAAATTGTGAAAATTAAAGACTCATTGTGCAATTTAGACTCTCAATAAATAAAACTCTCAATATTTTAAGCACGAAGTACCTGGATAGAAACTTTGTAGGATACTAGAACAAATACAGCAGATTAGGTTTTTTTTACATTGCGACACCTTCTTCAAATGTGAACTTTTTTTTAGGAACAGTAAGTTGTGCCATCATTTATTTCTCCCCTTCAGTACTTTATCAGAAAAATTACAAGATTAATTTTATTAGAAAAAAAGAGTAATACAGCTTTATTGTAATACAAACGTAAAGCGTGAATCATTTGGCTAAAATTTGTTAGACTCATCTTTTTTTTTCTACAAAATATGGCGGAGTTCGTGAGACGGTGCAAACTTTGCCAGATTAATTTTGCTAAAAGCAAATTAACCTTAAATGAAAATTACTTAAATATTATTTAAAAAAAAAGCAGTTCATCATCAGAGACGTAGTCTCACTAGCGGTTGGGCTCCAAAAGTCAAATTTAAATTCAGTTTCAAATGGTACTGGTGAATTATAAAGCTCTTCACTGCGTTTATCTAACGTAGGGTACAACTCAGAGCAAAGCAGTAGCGATTTTAAAAACGAACGTTAATTTTATACATAAATCCTTAGGATCTCTGTAACAGCTACCTCTTGTTGCACTATGGGTCAGAGTTTTTGAAACATCAATAGCATATTGCACTCTTCAGTTAAGTAACTACCTTGGATTCAAATTTCATTTAAACTTTTTTATTTTGGAGTGTTGCTCTTCACAATATTTAAGACGAAAATCAAAAATCAAAAAAACAATCAAAAACATATAATTCTATGTATTTTTTAACGTAAGTTGAATAACTGATGTCTTATGATATTTGGTTTTTTTTTAAGTGCATTGAATTTATTTAATATATTCGACACCCTGTTAAATTAATTTTCCCAAATTATAATTTATTTCAAAGAGAATAATTTCATTTTAATTTTGTTGAAAATATTTTCTAATTTTATGTCTTTTTTTAAATTTAAATTTAACCAACAATTTAATTCAATTACTTTGTGAAATCGTGTTTGAAAATGTCGCGTTTAATGTTTGCGGAAAAGTATAAAAATCCCAGTGAAAAATATTTTCACGTATGTAAATATTTTCCGAGACTTTTAATTATAATTGAAACCAGAAACCTTTTTCATTTTGCAGCCGCGGAGAAGTGAAGGTTGGCGTAGTGTGCATTTATATTTAGACACCGCAAAACGTCAATGGTGGGAGGATCCGGATGTAGTGGTTGCGTGAGTTGAACATTTTTTTTTTTTTTGTTGTTTTTATTATTATTCATGGTTTTTATTTCTTTCTATTTTTTATTATTTGTAGGCTGTTGAGTAAATAAAAGATTTTTCACATCTTATTTTATCACGTAAGAAATTTATGTGTTTATTGAATAAATACTTCAAGAGGTTTAATTAGTGCATTTATATCTGATAAATAAATTTTAAAAATGGATTTAGAAATTTTGGTAGTTTAAGCGACGAAATAAAATGCGATGTAATTGAATGTATGAATTTTAGAGTTGTTAGGAACTACTAAATTATTGCATCCTTCACTCTGAATATTTCGAAGCGCTTCGAATAGAAAGCTGCATGTTGTTTCATAGAGGAATCCTTTTTCGTGAAGAAATAAATTAAATGTAATTTTTATGAAATTAGTAGTTGAACTGTATATAAATGAATTAACATTTATTTTTGGCCTAAGTTTTGTTTTATTTCTAAAAAACCTTTTTTTTAGAAAAAAAAGAATTGTTTACAAGTGTATGCGGAAGTTTTTCAAAGAAAACAAGAAATATTACATACCAGCAGAATGTAATTCTGTATTTTCGTGACCGCTACATCCTTCATCAGCATTCAACGCATCCATCTACCTTAGGTTGCGTAAATTATAAATATCATCATTTAACCAACTAATAAGAATACGAGAATTATTTACATCTAATTAATTTTGTTAGAAGAAGTCGACACACAAACCAAAGTATTTCTTCACTGTTCTCTTTGTAACTAGTTTTATTATTATTTTTTTTTTTTTTTTGCTTGAGTCAACCATCGGTGGATCACGAATGCAGTTTTATTTTTTATTTTAAATCATCATTACTTGTTTACTCACTACATTGTAAATGCTGTTTCAGTGTCATATAATGATTATTATGAGTTAAGCATGAATCTACATGCGCCTTGCCTTGCGTTTCTTAACTTCATTTTTATGAAAATATGAGCTGAACTATGGATATGAATTAATAAAAATTTATTTTTGGCTGAAGTTCATTTCTTGATTTCTAAAAATCTTCAGAAATAATAAATAAATTTTCTTTCTGAAAAAGGTTTTTAGAAATTTACTTAAGCCAAGAAGAAATTATTTAAATGCAAAATTCAGTTCATTTTTTTACTTTCAAGAAATATGGCCGTTTCCTTCACCTTCTTAGCGGAAAAGGTATACAGCCTAAAAGTAACACTTTAACTGACTGCCTTAATTATGTAAATAATTTTTATTATTTTCAAATTTAATTGCTGGAACTAATTTGAGGTATCAGCACTAAAGCTGAAATAAAATAATAAATTTTGCAATTTATTTTAAATAACTAAAATTATATTTGACAAAGCGAAATTAGCAGACTTTTGAGGATTGCCAAGTTCTTGAACAAAAACTTTAATATTTTTTATTATTAAATAATTGATTGGTGCTCACTGTATCGTGTATTTTTTGACAGACTTTGTTTAAAACACACTGCTTTCTAAACTGGGCTAGGGTACATTACTTTTCATTAGCAAATATATATATACATCACTACTACTATTCGAAACGGACAAGCAAATTCGAAAAAAAGTTTGGAACACGGCATAATGTTCAGATGTATTAATATACATACATATGTATAAAAGACATATCTTCCAGCACTTTGCAACAAAACGTGTCTAGAATGAGTTAAAACTTAATTGAAGCATATTTTCAGGCGTTAGGAGGAACATTTTTTACTCTACAGAATCATAGAGAACACAATATAAGACTTTGCAAACATATACACAAACTGCACTTTTTTGTCACAATTTTTTATTAGTACATTCATTATTTCATTTTAATTTTCTTTCCGCAGCATTAAACTTCTTCAGGTGTTATCACGATTGGCATCGACATTTTAAATAAAACCACAAAAAATTTAATGCCTCAATAGAAATTAACAAGCAGCTACCGTTTTGTTTCATAGAGTTGTGCCTTAAAAAACTCTTTTATTGACTTCTAACAGCTACAAGGTGACCAGCCTCTTTTTCGACATTTGTTAGTTTGATGCCTTTCGATTTTCTTTAACCGAATTTAATAAGTAGAAGGTCATCAATTTGTATGTATTATTTTTTATTTCATTTTTTGTTTGTGTATGAACTCAAAACTCCGTTATTTCTAAAGCGATCTGAATTTTTAACGTTTTGTTTTCAGATTAGTCCCGTTGCAAGGAAAAAAAAATAATTGTGTTATTTGTTTTTTTTTTCTTAAAATTCCAATTTAGAAAAGTGTTTTTTTAAATATTTATTGTAGACGTTAGTAAACAGTATTAAAATCCTACCATGTACAAAAGTAAAATGTGCTGGCAACTGCTTCGGTACCATTATACCGGTAAAAATAACTTAGTTTTACGAAAAAAAAAATTTTTTCTATATTTGATTCTAAGGGTCCTCCTTACAAAATTTTATTGAAATCCATTGATCAGTTTTTGCTTGATCCGAACACAGACAGATGGACATAAATTTCAAAAATATATGTTTTGTGGTCCATATCGATTACTGTCTACACTAGGGTTTGGGCTTTCTCGGAATTTTTCATTACACGGGAAACGGAAAAAATTTATCGCATTTCCGGTGTTTCCGGGAAAACAGCAACTCTTAAAGAAAGCAAGTTTATTTAAAAAAACAATAAAAAAAAAATAATTTTTAACAGTTTATAAAACTTATAAATAATTTAGGTGACAAAACATACATTTATACTAGAGATAACAAAAATAAAAATATTGAAAAAGTATTTAATTAATTAATTTTTTTTTTAATTGTGATTTTAAAACTGCATTTAACAATTCATTTAACATAATTTTGCTTGTTTTTGTTGCAAAATTTCCAACAATACTAAATACCATTTCACTTTCTACTGAGGTAAATTTTGTTGTCAACAAATGTTAGTGGCTTCGAAAAACCCAAATTCCTTTTTAACAAATAAGTAACCTTTAGTTCTGTTTTATATCTGTCTAGCAGTGCCCACGACTTCGTACGCATATTATTATTAATTTTCTTAAAATTAAAATTTAGAAAAATATGGTTTTATGCATTTGTTGTAGAGTTATGTAAACAGTGTAAGAAACTTTCCATTTACAAAAATAAAATGTACTCACAACTGTTCTAGTGCTACTATCCCGGTAAATTTGAACAAAGGTTCTAAGAGACCTCCTCCCAAATTTTATTCAAATCCATTCAGCAGTTTTACACCAACATTAAAATTTTCAAAACATATTTGATGTACAGATGTATAGATGTAGTAAAATTCACACGAAAAGTGATATTTCAGAATTTTTAAATGTTACACCCAAAATATTTAAAACAAACAGTGTATTTTTTTAAGTGCTAGTGATTTTTTAACTTTCAGTTTTCCGGGGAATTTAGCCAAAACTTACTAACTTGTCATTTTTAATCAGAAATGTTGAAATCTACTTCAACCTGTAATTAAAATGAAGGTAACTTCCTAAGCATTTGAGGTTTTATTTTTTACAAAAATAAAATATAAAACCTTTACAAACTTTTATACCGCCTTGTCTTATTTTCAGTCAATGCTCAATCCTTTAATAGAATTTTATCCGAGCCATTTTTTGTTAAGTGCTTATAAAATTATTTTGTTCTTTTAAATGAACTGCCAGAAATAAGGATATATAAATTGTTCAAATTGCGTTTTATTCTACTTAATTAATCCGACAAGTGTGAGTTGGACTTATTATACGTTAAGTGGTCCGTACGGATAAAGCCATAGTTTTTATCGGTTTTTTAACTTATAACAGCGGACAAGGCAATACATACTTTTGATACATTTACAATATGGCCATATGAAAATCACGGATTTATTGGGACAACTTTTAATTTTTATTGTTTATGCTTGCATTTATAGCGATCTGGCAATACATACATATATTGTCCATCGTGTAATGCATTTTACTAACGGGACTTCCTTAATTTCTTTTTCTTTTTGTATTCCATTAAAATTTTAAGCATTTGCCTCAAACGGTTTCAAAGACAAGTCCACATTTTTAGATTTATTCTTTACACCTTTTCCTAAGCGATTATATTTGACTATACTCTCTAAAAACTCTAAATGTCTGCCCACTACAAATGAAAAACTAAAATGGCGTCCCTTTATAAATTTCCTTTTTCTTAGCTTGTGGCTCTATCTCTGGCTGTACTACTTGATATCTTGTTTGTTAAACATGCATTTTTCTACCGTGTTACTCCGGCGAGACATTACTCATATCACTTACATTGTACATCCAAGCCAATCATCTCCTTATTGTGTAATGGTCTCAACACATGTCTGCCATACTTTGCTGTTCTGCTGTTACTTCCCAACTAGAGGTCTTTCTTCTTATTATAAAGGGTGGCTAGACAATAATATGCTGCTCCTATATGGAATAGACGTATTCACTAAATTATCTGCCATGGCTTTACACAATAATTGCATTTTTCTTTCCGGGAGGTTTTTATTGCTCTTCCTCTGATTGCCAGCTCTTACTTTCGTAACAATATTTTAGTTTTATTTTAAAATTTTTTTGTACTTCGACATAATTTATTTTAACTTAAAGTGTCTGCCTATTGCGGCTCAATAATAACATAAATAAAAACTACGTCACTATTAAAACACTCTTTAGTTAAAAGTTTTATTTTCACTACTTTTCGCACATACAATAAGACTGTCTGCCTGCCTTCCACAGTTAAAAAACACCTCACTTTTGAAAAATCCTTTAAATTTAGTATTTGTTGTTATAGCGGCTACTGCTACTTTCTTTAAAAACTTTAAGAACCTAATTTTTAAGGTTCCAGTGATAGAGAGCTATGACACACGAGCAAATAATGCAGCGACAACAGTAAGAATACTTTTTTACACATTGTGTACGGATTCTGTACTACAGGACCCTAAAAATAAAGGTTGATTTCAGCAGCTAGTGTCAAATATTGTTTTACTTATGTTTAAGAACGTTATAATTTTTAAAGCACAATTTCAGTTTTACGAGGGCTGCTCTATATATTTCTGGCCTAATAATGAAAATGCCAATATTTATAATCAAAAATGGTTTTATTGTTTTTCAAAGTATTCTCCAGCATGATTTATATACCATTGCATGCGCTCAAACCAGTTGTCGAAGCACTTTTTCCACTCCGATTGAGACACCTCTAAAACATGGTTTTTGAAAACTTCAACAGCTTCTTCTGGCGACGAAAATCGTTGACCACGCATTTTTTTCTTGATGTGCGGAAACGAGAAGAAATCATTAGGTGCCAAGTCGGGGCTGTACGGCGGATGACCCATTAATTCGACGTTTTGGCCGGTCAAAAACGCTCTGGTTTGAGCCGAGGTGTGAGAGCTCGCATTGTCATGGTGAACAATGATTCGTCTTCTCTTGTTGGTTTTTCGAATTTCTCCGATGACTTCAGGCAAACAAATTTTAGTGTACCACTCAGAAGTGACCGTCCTACGTTGCTCAAGCGGAACAGTCGCCACATGACCAGTTTTGCCGAAGAAACAGGTGACCATTTGTTTCGAAGTGCTTCTTCCACGAACAACTTTCGTTGGATTTTGCTCGTCTTTGAAGGCCCACACGGTCGATTGTTGTTTCGTTTCGGGCTCATACGCATAGATCCATGATTCGTCGCCTGTGACGATCTTATAAACGTCTTTTGAAGCACCGCAATCGTATTTTTGCAACATTTCTTTGCACCAATCGACACGAGCCTTTTTTTGAGCGACTTTCAAAGTGTGCGGGATCCAACGAGAACAAACCTTTTTTACGGCCAGGTGTTCATGCAGTATCGAATGTATGCTGGTGGAAGAAATTTCCAAGGATGTCTCTATCTTTCGGTATATCGCATGTCGATCTTGCATTATGAGTTCACGCACGGCATCAATGTTCTCTGGCACAACAGCCGTTTTTGGACGACCTGCACGGAATTCGTCTTTGAGCGAGCTTCGGCCACGATTAAATTCATAATACCAATTTTTCACAGTGCTATAGGATGGTGCTTCATCGCCATACAAAGATTTAAGTTCATCAATGCACTCTTGTCGTGATAATCCACGTCGAAAGTTGTGAAAAATGATGGCACGAAAATGTTCACGAGTTAATTCCATTTTTTTCTATATTAATTTTTCAAGTCACTGTAAACAGCACAAATAATGGTCGTACGTCAAAACGTTTTTAGTACGATTATGCTTAAAAATGACAAACTTTCCAATGGAAATATCAGATTGCACTTGGCAGCACTCAGTATTGCCAGGCCAGAAATATATATAGCAGCCCTCGTAATAACAAAAAATTAAAATATTCTATGTCATCTCTATAACATCATAGTTTTCAAAATAGGCGATTATTTTCCTGCTCATTTCAATAGAAAAATTAAACACTTGTTATCGACGTGAAAATAAACTTTAAAAATATAAAGCAAAATAACGAACCAAAACCTTTCATATCAGTAACTAATTAAAATAATATTTATAATGATTGTCATAAATAAATGCAGCAAAAAAGTTGAAATATTACAACATTTAATGGTTGTCAAGCTGCCTTTAATTAAATTTGTTCTTAGAGCTGTCAAAAAAAAAAAAAACGGTTATATGAATGTTGTTTATATTTGAGGCACTCCCAGTTACTGGTTGAAGTATTTTTGTATGTTTTTGTTAACGGTACAAAAACATATTTGCCACTGAACGAATATTTTCACCTACAACAATTTAGATGATACTATCAGTTTTTTTCCAGTTTAATCCAGGTTAAATTATTGGACACTATTAACGTACAGCAAATTAGCTTTATAACTTCCAGGTCTTAGGCATTTTACTACCCAAAAAAGTATTTGATTTGGTTAAAAAGCTTGTGTGTCTTAATGACACGATTACGAAACGTTTTGTTTTTGTTTTTCATACACTGCACAGATGTATTTAAGGAAAAATATCCACCGTAATACATCGAAAGTGCTACGACCTTAAAACATTTGCAAATTCCTTATTGCTGGAAATGAGGGGTATTTCCTAAAAAAATTTTATGTTATATTCACAATAGTTATTCTGGCGTTCTAAATAATTTGTAACAATTTTAAATGCATTTCATTAGATTATAAGCAGGGACCGAAAATAACAGTTATTTTTAAAATTTAAAATCAAAAAGTCAGGTGGATATAATTTGTCTATCAGATATTTGAACACAGCATATTGATGCTGTTAAGCTAAGGAATAAGTTACTTAAAAGACTTTAATTTTTTTGACTTTTATTAAAAAGTCATTTTATAACAATTATTTTTTGACCGATATTTTTTCGGTCAAAAATAAAAGTTAAAATTTGACTTTTATTTTTTAAGTCAAAAATAAAAGTTAAAATTTGACTTTTATTTTTTAAGTCAAAAATAAAAGTTAAAATATGACTTTTATTTTTTAAGTCAAAAATAAAAGTTAAAATTTGACTTTTATTTTTTAAGTCAAAAATTAAAGTTAAAATTTGACTTTTTTTCCTATTAAATATTAACAGTTTTTTTTTAGAATTATAAGTACATGTTGTATTTGTATTAAAACTAAAAGAAAAAAAATTATAATAGAGTATGTATACGAAAACGTTTATTGGCTAGAAAGTTAAGGAGTTGGTGTTTTGCATATTTTGCTCTGAAAATATAAATTACATTTAATTTCCTTCATTTGAATATTAAATTGTTCCCTCTTTCATTGCAATGACTCAGAATTCAATTTTACCATTAATATAGCTGCAAGTTCTGTTCAGACAAATTGTAGCGCAAGTCGCTGAGAACAATCTTAAGTGCTGAAAACGCGCGTTCTACACTAACTTGTCTCGCAGGTACTTGATGAATAATACATGTCAAGTCATTTAGACTTGTTTTCCCAATATTCCATAAGGTCGACATCAACGTCAATACGCTTCTCCTTGTATGCGTTAATTTCCATGAATGCTTTGCGAACGAAATCTTTGGAACGTCCATAGTCTTCATCGGTTTCATTTTTAAACCATTAAAAATTGGATTTGTTAAAGTCCTGAAAGCCTTAGAATCAAAAAATTTCAGAGGCCGTGCTTCGGTGGTGATTATATCAATGTAAGCATCTACGACCTCCTTTCTGGACATTTCCACTGTAAGTCTAATGCGATTATTATCATTACTTACATCCTTGTTTCAAAGTTTGCTCAATTTTTGGTAGTCCGTATACATGTCTGTATGGCAGTTTTGCAAGTGTCTTTTTAAATTGGTTAAGCTTTCAGCATTGATGAATTTCTTACATATTTTACACATAGTTTTTCCACCACTTTCAATGTAATATTCGTGGATTAAAATATTCCGTTTACGACCCATGTTTCACTGATTTATCAATAAAAATTATATATTTGTCAACTGCATTAAAACGAACTGTTTACTGATATGCAAAGCAAAGAGTTAATAAAAATAATATATAACAATTCTACTGTGCTATTAAAGTAGTTGTTACGTCTTAAATTAGTAAAGAATAAATAACGGTTAAATAATATTGTCATCAGTGTTGCCACGGCCTTTAAATTTTTGTAACCAAATTTTAGTAAAAAAGTAACCAAATTGGAAAAAAATATAACCAAAACTCTTAAAACCAAATTTTTTGGTCAAGCTGACATGACAGGAACAAGTACTGCAAAAAGGGTATCATTTCGTGCCTAATCAATGAACAATGCTTTTACTTCTTCATTCATCTATTAAAAATGTTGTTGAAAAGCTTTTAGCTCTATTATTAGAATTCCAATGAATTTTAACAACAACACTGATTGTCATCGATCTTATTTTTCTTATATTTCCATTACATTATTATTATTATTATGGCATAGTCAATTTTTTTTTTTTTTGACTTAAAAAATAAAAATCAAATTTTAACTTTTATTTTTGACTTAAAAAATAAAAGTCAAATTTTAACTTTTATTTTTAACCGAAAAAATAAAAGTCAAATCTTAACTTTTATTTCTGACCGAAAAAATAAAAGTCAAAAAATAACTGTTATATTTTGACTTTTTTGAAAAAAGTCGTAACTGTTACGGTCCCTGATTATAAGTTTTCAATGTTCTGAGTTCGTATTCGCATATGTATTTGCTTTTTTACATACATACACAAATTAGAGTGCTATATTTGGCCATATAGTTAAATCAAAAGGACAAACATTGGGGGGAAAGACTATAATGAATTTTACATTAAAAAGTCACCGGCACTTACTGAGTTAAGCATTTTGTTTAAATTTTAGTATTTCCTGAAAGATCTTTTTAAAAGCTTTTAAATGATACCCAAATTGGCATCTTGAAAAATATGGTGCATAATTGTACTTTTCGATGATAAGTTTAGAGGCTTATAACTCGGAAATATGGGCGAGCACCAATTTTGATGTTTTTTCTTACTTTTTAATTCTCCATCGCCTCATACGTTTGTTTAATTGATTTGAGTTACTAATTGTTCCAAATGATATGGAAAAATTAGAGGCAGGTGTGGTGTTTAGCCCACTGCCTCGAGGGACATGGACCAATCTAGCTGATTTTTAATAGCAGAATTTTCGAAATTATATCTGATCGATTAGCGTATTACATATAAATTTTCTCTAGCTTATCTAGTGCCTTGCCAAAGTGATTTCAAACCAAACACGTGCGAACAGACGTATATCGCACAATCGACTTCACTATGCAACATAACGCAGAATATGGGATTATGGATTATTATGGGATCAATAATGGATACTGTAGGAATTTCAAACGGAATGATAAACTTAAATTAAACCCTTTCGACCTGTGGTGAAGAGTATATTAATAAAGGATTTGAAAGAGATAAAGCATTATTGCCTAAATGTCACTTAAAAAAATTATCATCCCTTACTTGTTACAAAATTCCTAATGGTTTTTTCAAATGGTTTTAAACGAAAAAAGTGAATCGAAAAAAAAATGAACTGAAACTTTTCTTATGTTAATCGTCAACCACGCCTTTGCATAAAAAAATCTTGAGAGTACAAGTTAAGAACACTATGTGGTTAATTCCTAGCAACTTGTCTTGTTCAGTTGTTTAAACAAACAACAAAGTAATGTCCTGTTGCAAAAATACGATGCTACACAAAGGCCTTTTTAACCGGCTTCAAAAAAAAGGAGGTTATCAATTCGTTTGAATGTTGGTTTTTTCAATGTTTGTGCCTCTGTCGCTCAGTTATTTCTGGATCGATTTTAAATTTATTTTTTTTTTTTTTTTTGGTTTTGAAAGCTTGTGCTAACAGTTTGGTCCCATTTTATACAAGATTTTACTTGTATAATGAACCGCAAAGGGCGCAATTTTGCAATTTAAAATAACTGCATATCTTTATAGATCCCAAGTCCGTTATAACCCAGCAAAAAAAATTAAGTTGTTCAAAAATCATAAGTATTTTCATTGCCCCTCTAGCACTGGTTTCTATAATGCATTTTTGATAGGTTCATTTATTTGAATTTAGTTATAACTTTTGAACTCATGAAAAACTCATGAAAGTTCATGAAAAAAAAAATATAAAAAACAAAGATTAATTTAAAAAAATTATCCTTATCATCGAAATCTAACTGGTTTTAAGCATTAATTTAAATGCCAAGCTATGTGAACAAATGCTCGCCAATGAAAAGCTAATGGTAAAATTATGCGTTTTTCTTCTAAATTGAACCAGTTCGTTTTAAGTAGAACCCATGAAGTTCCTACTTCTTTTGTATGTCTTTTTTTGCTGGGTAAGTATGCTAAAACAACAAGTGTAAAATTTGAAAATAAAAGGGTGTTTCCATAACTGATTTAATTTAATGTATGTCAACAAACTTTTGAATTGTTATAGACAGCTGGAATCGGGTTTTTTATAAAAGAACTGACTTTACAATGATTTTAGGTTTTTACAAATTAATAATAAATTTTTATTTTAAATGGAATCAATGCAAACGGACCTATTATTAATATACTTTTTGAAGCACTTGATGAAACTCTTTATTTTAATTGCGTCAGTTAAAAATAAAATACTTTAAAACTGTTGCTTGTAGTTAAAAGTTAATGGAAGTGAAAGTATGCACAACTGAGCATATGGCTGTAAAACAACTTATTTAACAAACAAATCGAATTAGCAACAAAAAACAAGGCTAAAATATACAAAAATATGACATATTCGCTAATTATTCTAATAAGTATCTGTGATTTAAACGATGAACTATTTAAGGGATTGATAAGTAACCCAACGCTTGTTACTGTTTAAATAGAATCATTTGCGTTTTATAAAATTTATATTTTTGCTTAAAAACAATTACTCCACTCCCAACAAGTCGTTAATTTCTTTTTTGTTTTGTTTTTTGACACCCTTTAACTTCATTCATTTATCAATCATTTTGTAACCAAAAATTGTTTTTTCATTGGAATGTTAACTCGTTTCAGGTGTCTTTGCTGTTGGCGTTATTTAGCTTAAATTAACACCCACTCCTAACGACATACAGTTGGCTAAAGTTTGACTTGTTTTTTCAACTTTTTTTAATTAGTTTATGTTGTAATGTGAAGTGAAAGTTGTGTTCTAAACGTTTCATGTACATTCTGCATTCCTAATGTCGCCTTAGGTGTAGAGTTTGGGCATTTATTCATTGTTTTATACTCAATTGTAATAGTTGTTTTAGAAAAACAAAATACTTCTAAAGTTAAACGGCAACCCTACTAAAGTTTGGGAAGATTAGTAGTTGTTCAATGTACAACCTGTTGTAAAAGTCCTAAGTAGTCGTATACTAAATACAATACCTAGAATATTTTTTCATTATTTTACGGAATGTCGCATGAGTACATGCTTTTGTGGTTCTTTCTTTTTAATTTGAATTTAAATTTTGCTTAACTTTTAAACTACAGCAACATGTGCCCAACTACTCTGGTTGTATTAAATACAACATACAATTTACTATAGCAGCGTATGATGTGAACAATTTCACACAAATGTTTAAAACCCCAGAGCTTTTAGTTTAAATTTTAAAGAAAGAAACTTTCTTGTCAGTTTAGAATCGGGAAAGGCATCTAAAATAGATTATATAAAAAAAAAAAAAGAGCCACAAATCTTTATATTCCTGCCAATAGCTCAATTGTCTCGGCGTGAGAAATAGCTTAAACAGAAGAAAGAAACGTAACATTAGGGATACAAAATTTTTGTAAATTTCAAATATTAAATCATGACTTGGATTCTCGCTTGACTTCGGGGGGTGTTTAAGAAGTCTTTAAGCTACGTCATCATGTACGAAAGTAAAGCACTGCCTAGCATTATCAGGGGCAGTAGATTTTTGGATGTAAATGACATTACTTTTTGCGCTAAAGAAAATGTCAAGCTCGAATTTTTTGTATATGATGCTTGGCTTTTTTAGCAGTCGAGAATTGATGAATTCACTACTGCCACCACCTGGTATATGATTTCGCCATGGTCCTTCCTAATTAGCAGAATTTGCTTTATCCCTTTCAATACTGACGGGACAAATATGTCCAAAAGTTTAGTTAATCTAGAACTAACTGAAAGATAATCAAGTTCCTTAATATTAATACAAATAGATAATAATCTAATAAAAATAAAATCATATATAAAAAATGTTCACAAAACTAAATCTGAGTCATAGGTATCCCAACAATAAATTTCAATGGGCCATATATGTCCCTATACTCGTACTCGTATAATAAGTAATTTGTTTGATTCTGAAAATTAACAAATTTCTTTCAAAGAGGAAAACACTGACTCTAAAAGTGGCAATGACTTCGATTGTGACAGTACTGTTAAGCCCACACAATCAAACGACACTGATATCTTGATATCTTATTTCTAAAACTTCATTTTGTTATTCAAAATGCATACAAACATGCACATATTGGGTTAAAAATTTACATATTCCAAATAATTTTAATATGTTCCTCGTTACAACTGTGATTCGTGTGTTTTTTATTGAAATAATAACAATCAACCGTTGTTTTGATTTGATTTGGTTTGAAAAAAACTCAAGTAATGTTATGATTCTCTTTAAAACAGTCAATGTTACGATTCATTCAATATGTTTATGTTTCTCATTCGATTCTCTTTGTTACACATTTTAAGAAGAGAGTCTTTGGTGTTAGTGTAATGAATAAGTGTGAGTTGAAAAACGAATGCACTCATGCAGATCTCTAGTTAGCACCATAAATTCCTTTTGAAGTTAATATGGGTGGTGGTGTTAGATCGACGTACATCCAATTTTTCCTTTGCGCTATTTAGATTTAGTCACTTCCTAGAGTTAGTGTTTCGCCCGTTTCGCCTTCATTGAACCCGGAGTTAATCGTTCGGCACATACATTCACTGCAGTGGTCTAATGTTTTGGATGTCAAGCAAACTGCATGATACTTTTACGACTACTCCACACCCTTTTTCGAGTTTTATTCACAAAGCACATCTTTTCGCGCTGGCATTGCCAGCTTTTTCTTTTTTTGTTGCTTTAATGTAATATTCCATCTACGTCACACAAGTTATTTATAAAAAAAACATATCGCTATGTTCCCCTGGTGCAAGCTATTCTATTGTGTATTAAGATGTTTTTTAAATAGTCAATTTCTCTTCGCCTGAAATACACGACTTCTGGTTAATTTTACCTGACGTGATGAACTTAGAATTCATTCAAGTCGAAGCATTTGCTGTTCAGACTGTTCACATATTGTGATTATTGAAATAAGAATCCTTGCTAAAAGTGACTTTCAGACTGGTGAAAGTTTTGGACAGTACTCTTTTAAAATTGAGTCAGGTGAGGTGATTACTGTCTTCTGTAGTCGACATCGTGTCAAACACACATTTCTATCTAAATTGAATACTCATGTAGACATTTGAGGCTTAAAAGGGGTAGTTGCTCGCCAATCAACTCAATAAATAAAAAGCTTTCTGAACGCGATCTCTCTTCCACAGTGATCACGATTGGTCTTCTTATTCTTTATATAACACCGTTTTCAGTCTGTTTCCTATTAACGAAAATCTTGTGAATATATAAGAGATCTTTCAAAAAGTTTTTGAATGTTAAGTACTCATTCAAATCCCTTAAGTTTAACTTAAAAATTGTTCCCATTTGTTTGTGCTGCAGTGGGGAGTAGTTAAGAAGTAAAGTGTCTTTCTTTCTTTTCTTTCTTTCTTTTTTATTTAAGAAACAGGCATAAATAATTAACCTAAATATATTTATTCAATGGCAGGCCATAACATTGGAAATTACTAAAAAGCATAATTGAGCACAAAGTTTGATTTAAATATAAAAATGTGGAAAATAACACCTTTTTAACACCATGCCAACACCAATTTGTTTATACAAAAAGCCCTTAAAACTTAATCGCACCAAATTATTGTTAAAAGGCAAAAATAAGGAAAAAAACACCTTAAAACAACGTAGATTATTGAACAAATATAATTGTGTTGGATTAAAAATACATACATACATACATACATACATTCATACATACATACATACATACATACATACATACATACATACATACATACATACATACATACATACATACATACATACCTATGTAAATATAAAGCTAAACAACAAAAATTTTCTTTCGGCCACAACGAAATTCGAAATCCGTTTTAGTAGAATCGTTCTTAAATTACAAACTGCAGCTGAAAACATAATAGTGTGTAAAAGGATTTCATAAGTATTTCTAAAGAACTAAAAGGCACAAATCTGAGCCAATATATATAAACATTAATCTCTCTATTAAGTTTGTTTGTTTGTTGGTCCGTCAAACACAGCTAAACGGCTGCAATGATTTTAATAAAATTTTAAACACTGGTAGATATTTTTCTTCATAGTACAATAGGACATTTTGTTTTAAAATAGTGGACCAGGAGCAGTTGTTGTTCGCAAATAGAAAATTTAATAAAATAAAAAAAAAATCAGAAAATAATTTTGAAATTTACTAAATATCAGAAGACTTTTTATTAAAAATCTCTGCTACGATATTCGCAAAATAATATAAAAGTAAGATTATTTTTTAACCGACTTTAAAAGAGAAAGCTTTATAATTCACTTTTGTTTCCTAAAATTATTTCTTTCGATATATATTAATTCTTTAGTAAAATTAATAAAATTAATAATTCTGTACTTAGATATCTTTGGTAACGTTATTGTCAGACACTACAAATTTTCGTAGAGTGCGTGTTGTGATGGCTTTGAATAGCTAAAAAAAAAATGAGTGATTTTTTTAATAACCTTTCATCTTTGATCCATAATAGACAGAGTCTGTATTATTGCAGCCGCTATATTAAAAAGTATTTATAAACTTTTTTTTTCAAAATAATTTTGAACCTGCAGTACAATTCAACTAACCATAAGTTTTCAAATCTTAAATATCTATAAAAAAAAATCGGATATAGAAATAAGATCAGCCAGTACTAAACAGAAGAACTAAATTATAATAGTGGCTGTAATCAGTAGCTTTCATTTCCAAAGCAGAAAGAATGTTCTTCCTTCTAAGTCGAATGTAAACAAGTTCGTTTGTATGTCGTTGGCTAAGGGAGAGAAATGTGTCTCAAGCTTTCTCTCTGTTGTCTGTCTCACAATTTCGACTTTCACAAAAGGCAGGTTTAGTTTTTCAGTGATTTTTTAAAGAACTTTACTTTGGCGCCTTTATTCTACCCTTTACCGTTTGTAACTTCTAAAATATCCATTACCGACCCCATAAAATATATTGAAGTCGATTGAGCGATGTTTGTTTGTCCTTCCGTGTTTGTGTTGAAATCACGTTTGCCGAGACACTAGATCAGCTAGATTTCGACATTCTGTATTCCAAAATTATAAGTCATTATACGGAAAATAGGAAAGTGGAGGCCAACTTATGGTGTGCAACCTTACAACCCAACAGTTGCTAATCATTTTTTCACACTTGATTCTTCTTTAGGGAGACATATATCATGTAAACACGATTCCAGTCGTCCTTCACGTTTTGACGTATTGTTTCAAAATTTTAAGAGCCCCTCAGGTGATGTCGTAAAAACACATATATTTTTGTATATATTTTCAAATAGTGTTTGGTAACGAACAAATCAAAGAATTAAGTTTCCCTACAACTTTTGTGGTAGTGCAACAAATTATAAATTGATGACTTATAAATTGAGGCAAATAATAAAAGGAGAAAAAACGTGGCAATTTATATTCAAACAATAAACAAATGATAGAAATTAAAACCATTTTGAAGGTAAAGGAAAAATAAAATTCCAATGATTTCAAAGGTGCCAGACAGAGAGGTGAAGCAAAGAATAAAATATCTAATGCGAGGGGAAAAGTAATAAATTAATTTTATTATTGAAAAGGAAAATATTACAAAAGTGTTGCACGTTTGAAATATGAGCTGTCATAACAAAATTAGACACTTTACTTGCAGCACTAACTTTTGCCGAACACGAAACGCAAAAAAAAAAATTAAAATTGAAATTGAAAGTAACGCGAGCTATCAAAGTGAAAAAAAGAAAAGAAAGCCGCATTTTGCAATTGATATTCGCAGGGTATTAAAATAAAAACAAAGTTTTGTTGTTACATCAGTGATACAATAAAAACAACAGTAACCAATTAAATTGTGAATTGTGCATAAACCATTTTGACAGGTTTTAAATTGGAAAAAAAAGTACTAAAGAAAATGCGAATATTTAGCAAAACTTCATCACAGGCTTCCTCTACCGCCCAGCGACAGCCTTGTAATACTGCACTGACATCGAATTTTGCCAGAAGACATGCCTTTCCACGAACACCTTCACACAATTCAAAATCGACTAAAACGACATCACCGGATCGTACAACAAAATGTGCCACCGTTACAATGATGCTTGCCGAGCGTATAATTCGCAATGACTGGTCAGTTGAGGATGAACATTTCTTTGAATCAAACAGCATGAACGTCTGGCAGACATTGGAATTCCTTTCAAATCAAAATTCTCGTAAACATCTAAATTACGAGGGCTACAGTGAGGCCAACAATGGTATACGCACTTTAACGCCCTCTTGGCGTCGTGATAGTTTTGTTGAAAAAAATGTTAATCCTAACAGTGATGAGTCCAAGTCTAGCCCTGAAGGCAAAAACTTAACGGTGACAAATTCTACTAAAGTTCTCAATAATAATTCGGTTAATAATGATAATGAAGGTGTTACTGGTAAAGACATGAGTGCAACTATTTCATCTGTTGGCAAGTCGTCAAATAATACAAAAAGCGAAAGTCAACGTAAGCGAATTGCTAAGAAAAATATTCAAGCTGTCGAGTTGGATACAGAATATGCTTTATCACCCTCAGATTACACGGATTTAATTAAGTGCACGTAAGTACTTGAAGAGTTTCGCTATCAATTTACGGCGAAATTCAACATTAGAATTTTATTTTGACATTTAATAAAACTGTAACAAAAACCATTTCCGTAAATGAAATATTTAATGAGGATTTTGTTGTAATCGATATGTAATGCAAGACACTATTTTTGGTATTGCATCAAGTAAAAACTTCTAAACGGATTTGAATAAGATTTTGTGAGAAGATCTCTAAGAGCCTGAGTTCAAATATAGAATACGTTTACTTCTTTAGGAGAAAATAGAGATACAAATGCGAAAGCACCCAATTTTGCAGAAACATTTTATTTTTGTAAATGGAAAATTGTTAGAACTGTTTACAGACATTAGAAAAAATTAAAAATAACATGCGGAAGAAGTCATGAGCACTGATAGTTTACTATTAAAACACATACACAAATGGAGTCAAAACAGTTTTTGATGTTCTTGATCTTTTAAAATGTTGCTTAAGATTAAAGAAACAATTTTTTATAACCCATCAAAATAAAAAACGCAAAGAATGTTTTTAATTTGTTTCGTGGCCATTATTTTCTATCCATCCAAGTTGGTAACATTTGTCTGAAGCTAAAGTCCCCTACGGCAACAATATTTAATATGTGGCTGTCAGTGATCCTAAACCTGAGGTTAAACAGGGATGGACATTCATTCACATGCATTGTCCACTACCGTTTAAACCATATTCGGGACACTTATGATTCTCTAGGATTTCATCAGAATAAGAAATAATAAAATCCCCACAAAAAGTGGATTATTGTATATCTAAGTTTGTTATTCCGTTTGTAATTTTTAAAATATCCATTTCCGACTCCATGAAATTTATATATTCTGAGTTCTTATGCATAGCGAAGTCGACTGAGCGATGTCCGCTTGTCCGTCTATTTGTCTGTATGTACGTGTAATTGTTGAAATCAACTTTGTCACGGCCACATCAATCGATCAGAAATTGTCTCTAAAATGTTGGTATTCAGGCAGCGGGCCAAACACCATGCCTGCCTCTAATTTTTCCTTATCATTTGAAACAATAAAGTAATTTCAATAAAAAAATATGGGGCGATGGAGAATTAAAAATAAAAAAAACATCAAATGAAAAAATTTAAGCTCGCTCATATTTTCTGTGTTATGGGCCTCTGAACATTTCATAAAAAATGTTAATAATGTAAATCATTTAAAAGCTTTTAGAAAATACAAAAAAAAATTTTTTAAACGCTTACTCCTATAAGAGTCGATAACATATGTATTTATGTAAAAAGAATTTTTTTTTTAATTTTTAATTTTTGAATTCTCTCTCAATCCAATATTTGCTTCTTTAATTAAAGTTAATTCACTAAACTAGATTTACATAGATCGTGAAGGGTACATAAGATTTGGTATAGCCGAATATAGCACTCTTACTTGTTTTAACTAATTTGAATTTGTTAGGTGTAACTTAAAGAAGTTGAAAATCATATCCAATTGGCAGAAAGCAAACAATTCGATTTAATGGTAATATTTCTCAATACTATTATTAAACGGTGTTCCCTAAGACAGCCATCTTGCGTTACTTTTATTTTAGCTTTTTAATCTACCAACAGTTATATTGATGTACGCTAATGATGTGAAACGTACATATATCAATATTCATGTTCATTCATGTTCAGTATGATAATAATTTACAATATGATGGAGCTGTACTAAAAATATTGTAAAGCATGCGCTTTTCTAGAAATAATTGGAGTTGGTTTATTTATTTAGTGATTTTAGAATGCTACTTAAGCAAGCAGCTTTGCATGCCACTAGTCTGGCGTCTGGCCATGTTAAGTATCTGGTTCAGTTTAGGGATCCTTATTATATTCATATTCATAATGTTCGAGTTGAATCAGGTCAAAAGCTTTTTGTTCTATTTGTGTGGCTTTTGATTGACTTATACCGCATTTAGACTAGGCAATTTTTCATGAAACTTGCATGAAATTTTTGCTTGTTGGTGAAGCAAGAGGAGTAAGCAATATGGTTTTACTGGGAATTTGAGGGGATATTATTTTTCTTATGTTTATTTTTAAATAACGCATATCGCTGCAACTTAAATAAGGAATTGAGAAAAAAATGCCTCAAAAAATTGCATAGTGTAAATCTGGACTTACTCAATAAATGTTTTTTCTTATTTTAGTAGATTCACATGAATAAAACGCCAACTCTCAAAAGTCATTGTACAATTGTAAATTTATCGTATTTCTTAACTCATTGTATTGTATTATATTCTATTGATCAAATAAATAAAAAAATTCGTTTGATTTAACTTTATTGGCCTCATAGCGGAGAAAAAGCCTAAAAATATATGAGTCGAAATCTTGACAGTACATTCAGTTACGGCGATCCATTTTATATCGACTGCCGGACTAAAACCTATTATTTGCTATCACTCGTCAACTTTGAAAAGCATGCAATGACTCAATATTTTGATGGTGTTAACTATTTTATCGGTTTGTGCTTGATGTATTAAATTTGTAATTAAAACTATACAACGACAAATTTTTACTGAAATTGGTTAAGCAGTTAAAAAAATTAACATTAGCACGTGTTTTTTTTTACATAGATAGTTAGGGTTTCCCCTCACTCCTTTAAACACAAATTCGCTACTGAAATCAGCCAAAAGTTATTGAACCTTTGAGATAAGATTCATTCTAATATTAAAATTTCTTTAAATGGCCTGAGCCACATAAAAATGTCCGTTTACGTTTATCTGAATTAAGAATAAATTTTCTACCTTTTTGCTTAACTTTTTAAGAAAAATTTTTTGATAGTGGCAACACTCATCACGATCTAAAACTTAATTTATTTAATCAACATTTTACATTAGTGAGCTTTTTAGCGCTTAAGTAAATTAACTGAACTTTACTTTTGGGAGAAAGCAAGTTGCCATGGCCATTTCGTTGTCGCTCTTCTCATCGTATTAAAGAAACTGTACCCACATTTTAGGTGACCAAAAGATATGTTTGAGCTTAAAAACTTAATTGAGCAACTATAAGGTATTGACTTTGATTTTAGTAAACAAAAACATCAAAACTTTTACAAAGACCCAGTAGTCAATACTGATTCTGTTCTTCTTGTTGATGCAGTCGTAAAAAAACTGTTTGCATTAGTAGCAATAGAATCGGACCGAAAAATAGATCCATTTTCACCATCACTATGAAAGCTCAAAAACTTCATATATCAACTTTTTCTAATGCACTTATTATTCCTCCTTTAATTTAACCACAAATTACAGAAGGCAAAATGAATAAAGTAGTCAAATATTCTTAGAGTCCATTTTCTTCAACTCTTCGAAATCCTGTCAAAGACAGATGCATCTTGTGTACAATAATCTTCAATCTATAAAAATGTATCTTTTCCTCTTTTTAAATCTAGAGGTTCTTAAATACGTAAAGCCATCTAATAAGTTAAATATGTGGCAGTGTTCCAATTAGAATAAAATAAAAAACTATACGACTCTGACTATAATTTACAAGACCAAAAATTACAAAAATCCTGTAAATAAGTTAGTTTTAGCCTCTCAGTGAAAAGTTTTGTGTCCAAAATAAATTGCTTTTTAAATTTATGTTAAATTTATTAAAATAACTAAGACATTTTTCAATTCTATTTATTTATTTTTAATGAACGAAATAAAACTCATATTAGCTTTGTTCATAAAAAACTATTTTTAACTGTGCAATAGCTTATATATTTTGTAATTTATTATAAATGAAATGTGGTTTTGACCAATTATCCTCAAATTAACAATGTTCAAATAAAAAAATTTCAATCTTGTTTTTTAACCAACTTTGTAAAAAAAGACCTTTAATTCTTGCGTATTTTTCTTTTTCTTTTGTGTTAGTTAGCTCAGAACTTCGATATTTTTGGATCAAAACACGGGGGGTTCTAATAACAAAAATCAATACAAAAAGTACTTACAAATTTAAGACAGACATTTGAAATTTACACCGAGTCAAATGTTAAATTTGAAGAGTGCCCTTCTCGGTTTTATGTTTTACCGTTTCTTTATAATAGACCAAAACATCTATCTATTTGCTCTCTATGACATTAATTTAACGCTGATTACAACATTCCTTAGCCGTATTTATTCTTTGTAACTCCAAGCCGATTTAAAGATGGACTATGTCGCTACCACCATAGAATTTCTTGTAATAAAATCAGGGAATTTTTTCCCTCATATTGTCATTCTTTGCAGAATGGCAAACTTTTTTTATGAACTTACTACGTGCAGCTCGCATGTGAAATTAACATACTGAAGTAGTTTTTCTCTCGTTTGCACTGGATGAGGGGTTAAATTAAACTCCTACAAATACACTCCTCTCACACCACATTTGCCAAATTTCTAAAAAAAAATCGGTGACTTGTGGTTCATTTCCTATTATGTAAAATAATTCAGTAACCGTCGCTGACTGTATATTTAACTTCTGGCACTCAAATGTTTAACCAACCGTTATTGTATTTCCTAAAAATATTACAACAGTTGTTTTGTTATAAGCTATTATTTATTTCAGTGTATTTAGTTCAAGAAAAGCTTTTATGAAACTTATTGTTTGCAACAACCAATAAGGAATTAAGCTTTTGAAAAGCTTTTATCACAACGAAGTAATTTTACCATCCACAAGGCAACAGCTTTTCATAAAATATGCAATGTCTGGATGAGTAGCGTATATTATTTAGTAGTTATTTCACGTGCATAAGCTTTCAAATTTTACTTTTAGAATGTGCAGTGAAGGTCAAAATGTTTTTAACTTAAATTTAAATATTTTTATAATTTTACAACATTTTTTTCAATATTTATGTTTTAAAGCTTTCAACTATACTAGCCCTTACCATTACTACTTCGTACACTTGCGTTTCCGTACTCAACTTTGGGATCCCGCGACATTCCAATGTTACCGAAAATTGTTACCGTATCACAAGCTTCTTAAAAATTGTATCACAAAAAGTTACACGATAAATTAAAGAACATACAAAATAATCGTATATATTTAGTTTGACATCTTGTTTTGGGATATCACACAAACACAATTAATTCTTTATTTTATTATATAAATTTGTGTTAAAAGACAAAAAAATTTCATTTCGTATTACAGTATTACAGCCTTAAAACAGATCAAACATCAATAATGACTTTTCGAAACAAAAGAGCTTTAATTGTTATAATAAAATGAAGAACTCTCCTAAAGACTTGGGCGCAAAATGGTTCGACACAATAGAAATATCAGTAACTAGAATTAATAATGATTTTGTATAGTTAGTTCCGTTCGCTTTTAAAAAAAATCTTATTATATTTAAGGCCCTGTCGGACAAAGAAAAATGTCTCAGGGTACAAAGGCAACAAGACGCCAATATCTAAAGTGATGAAGTATGGGCGTTCAAACGGGATCCAGAATGGTGAGACCAGGATATTAATATTGGATTCGTTTTCTTTTCTTTTGTTTTTTTTTTCTTTTGTGTGGCCTGCATAAAAAATAATTCTGAAAGGGATATGCAACTTAGAAGTGCAAGAAGAGTGACGGGTGGCAATAAACCTCTTGAAAGGGCAATAGAGGACTTGCTTCCTTAAAATGTTAAAGGTTTTGTTTACTTCGGTCTGATCATTTTACAAGCAATGAAGTCAGGATTTTACTTTCTTTTTTAATTCAAAAGAAAGCACACTTTCCAAAGATAACGTATAAGCAATACAACTTTAATTGATTGTCTTTTTTAATCGAAGTAGAGTGCAAACCCCAACTGGAAATTATTTATTTTCTAAGGTTTTAAACAATTTTTTGGTTTAATCTTTTTTTTTTTTTTTTGGCTGATGATTATATTGAGGTAAGATGGGATCCAGGATTGTATAAATATTCTTTGATATATATGGATCTCACAGACAGCAAACAGCGAAAGTTTGAAGGCGTTAATAAACATCGAATATATATAATTCTACCAAAGACTAGAAAAGTTAAAAATTAAAATTAATTTTAAAAATTGAATTTGTTATTTTTTTAAATCACACATCTCTCTGTGCATTCAAAGAATTTTTTAAGAAACTTAGCTTTACTTCGGTGAACAGTATGAACGATTCGGTATTTTTATTTATTTTTTTTAATAAACTTATAAAATATGAAATAAGCTTTAAGAGATAATGTGTAAATGAGCTGTATTTAGTAAAAAAATCCAAGTCTGTTTTGACTTTTATATATCTTTTCGGCTTAAAGTTTTGTAATAAAATATTACAATATATTTGTCATATCTTTTAAATAGTTTTGTATGTTTTACCGCTTTACATAGGGAGAAATAACCGCATTACGACGGCAAAAGTGAAATTTTAATTTTGTCAAATGTAACCACTATTGCACTTAATGTGTTTTATATACCAGTACGTAATCAACGTCTAGGTATTAATTTTTTAACGCATCACATTAATCTGTACGTTCATGTAAAGTTTTCTTGTCTATAACACGCACTTACACCTGTCAGTAGCATTTATTAGTTTTATTATTGCAGCACTCGACAATTTTCTGTAAATTTACAGCATAAAGTTTTTTAAATTTATTTTTTAATATTATTTAATTTGCAATTACAATTAAAATAACAGTTATATGTTGTGTAGATATAGAATACTATTTTATTTTAAAACTGGTTTATCGTAAAATTTAATTTAGATAGAGATATAAGAAGTTCAAAGTAGTTCCACGACTTTTCCTTATAAGTTATAAAAAACAACTACTAATATTAATGTTTTTTTAGACATTTATAATTAATTTTAATTTGTAATTGCTCAAGCACTAGGTCAGTTTTTTTTAATAAAAATTTTGTTTATTATCTTTTATTTTTTAAATAATTTGCTACACTGTTGGGTGGCATCTTCAGCAAACAGGAAACAAAATTATTAAAATCAAGTTTTTCAAATAGAGAAAATAAATTCAATTAAAATAAAATCAAAATACTGATAAACTAACCTAGTGCATGAACAATTAGAAAACACAACAACTAATAAGTGTAGAAAAGTCAAGTTGTGGTCCCCCTGTTTTACCTTTCAAGGGGCAGTACACTTAATTCTAAAAACTGCCATTACAAACTAGCAGGCATGTCACAAATTCCGTTCGGAATTGAAATGATTCCGAATGTACTATTCCGGTCGAAATGGTTTTAGCTTCTATAGACTCCATTCAGTTTTAGTAAACCGAATAAAAAACAAAACCACTTATGTATGTGGCAGCATAGCAACGAATGTGGCAAAACAAAAAAACAGCTGACTTAAGAAATAATAAAACTTCAAGAAATATTTGTGTTTCAGTGCGAATTACTAAAAAATTTAAAATAAAAAAAATCAAAAATGACCGGAATATCTATAATTGCAGCGGCAGAAGAAAATAAAAGGAATATTGTTGGTGTGCTGTCACTACGGAATTTTTTGAAAAAGAATAAAAGTACGGCAATATCTTTCGAACAACATCTGTTTATTTTTTTATTTAACATTTCATTTTTTTTATTAACATCATATTAAAATAAATTTATTTTGGATCAATAAGCAAGATAAAGAATAGCACTGCCTATAAAAAAATGTTTTGAATGGTTTTTCTGTTAACAAAATGCTCAAAATAACAAATCCTCATAGCAAACTGAAATTGGTTTCATTTCGAAAATTTTTTTCGTTTTACGTTTTCTATAGAAGCAAAATACGGAATAAATTCCACTTCCAAACGGAATTTTGTTCTGTGACATGGCTGTATATTATTTTTAATTTGGTAAATTTTTTTTCTTGAGTGCAGTCTTCTCACAAAATTCTTGTTTGCTCGAAAATATATTATCAAGGGGAATTTCTTAACTGCACTACGTACTTAGAGCAGAGCTTTAAAGAAGGTGAAAATGAAGAGAGATAAGTTTAAAGCGAATTCGATCAATTTTGTTTAATATGACATCAACCCCAAAAAATCCCGTGTAATAAGTTTTTGCGACCCTGAAAAACTTTGTGTTGTTACGCAGTTGTATTGAAATTTATTGAATCCAAATGAAGTAAATAATTTTGTGGCACTAAATTTTTTAATTTGTCCCTGTGTGCGCTGTCGATATCCATAACGAGTGATTTTTGTACATTCCAACACAAAAAGTGGAAAAAGGTATAACTAAATTTGCCATTCCGTTTGTAATTTTTACGATATCCATTTTCAATCTTGTAAAGTATATATATTCTTACTTCTGTCTGTCGGCAGTAGATAAACTAGAGAAAATAAATACGGCAACACACAACATACGACATAGTTTCGAAAATTTTGCTATTCAAAATCAGCAACATCGTTCCATGTCCTTCGAGGCAGTAAGAAAAACATCACGCTTGAAACAATGAAGTAACTTAAAGTAAAAAAAAAAAAACATGGAGCGAAGAGAATTAAAAAATAATAAAAAACATCAAGTGAAAAAATTAGCGCTTGCCCATATTTTCCGAGTTGTGAACCTCTGAACTATTAATAAATTGTGCACCATATTTTATTTAAATATCAATGGGTTTCATAAAAAAAAAAACAAAAAAAAACTTTTGAAGAGATCTTTCATGAAATGCGAAAATTTAAAATAAAAATGCCAAATCCATTAAGAGTCTGTGACATTTTTATGTAAAATTCTATAAAGTACTTATTTTTTTTATTTGCCTTTTTGATTGGAGTCACTTCAGTAAACTAGATTTAAATTTTGAAAAATCAAAATATAAAAAAGTTTATTTAAATAGCAGAAAAGGAAATTTTTTTTTAAGTCACACGGTCAAGATTTTGTTCAAATCTCTCGAGAAATTTACACATACTGCTTGTCAAAATTCACAAAAATTTAAAGCTGTGACGTAGGCTGCACGCAATTTCAAAAAAAGTTTTTAAGCAAGATGTCAAGAAAATACCGACAGCAGAATTTTAAATGCAAATTTGGAGGGAAAAACTTCAATCAGCTGTTTTCGTGAATGTATTTTAAAAGACACAATTGAACGAAAACTTGAAAGCAAATTCTTAGCAAGTTTTAAAACTTGAATGAAACTTGAATGAAAAGTTGATCGTCTTGCACCCTAATTAAGTCATTTAAAAACGTTTAATAATTATAAACTCGTTTTTTTATTTAAAATTTTTAAAGATCCCATATTTTAAGTACTAAATGTTTCTTTTTAGTGTATTTGTTGTAAATAACAAGCTGGTAAGGCCTTTCTTTTTAGTTTTAGAATCCTATTTAAATCTAAAGAATTTATTCGGATTTGGCTAACAAAAGATGCCCAATGTTTTTTCGCTTGTTTTCAAGCATCTGCATCTGCTGTTTGGAATATTAGGCAAGTTGTTTTTTTAAAAATTTAAAAAGGAAAAACCATAAATCTTAAAAATCTCAAAAATCTATTAAAAATTCCCAAAAAAAATATTGCTCTTGCTGTATTTAATATAAAATTCCACTTACAGAAACTCTAGACCAACAAAAACTACTCAATTGTTACCTTGTGATTTCAAAACCATTTATCTCCAAATTGAAATAAAAGTATGGAGCCGATTCCAATTGTCCCTGTCAGTCCGTTAGTGGGCACATACATTTTTTAAAGTTTTTTTGTCATATTTATTTCAAATTTCTTTTTCGTTCAACTTAAAAAGCATGCCCCAACATTCTCCTTACATTCTTTCAAATATGCCAAATACTTAACTCATTTTGAATTTTATTTTCAATTACTTGTAACGTTTGATCTGGATAATAAAAGTACAAATTGGTCAGGATTTGCTTTCACTGTTGGCAAATCACTAAATAAAAAAATAACATTGAGTAAAAAAGTTTAGAAAACTTTATAAAAATTAACGAATTTATTTTTTTAGAATTCAGAAGTCATCAGTTTTGACAGTTTCTGGAGGCCCTTCCCTTAACGATTTAATAGTTCAATTTGAAGCAAAACAAGATTTTTTTAAACGGTTGAGAAACTGCAGACTTAGAGTCAAACAGCGCAATCTATGTGTCAAAAATGTTCATGTACATGCAAAATATATGAAACAAACCATAATAGTGCGGCGTTAACGCTTAGCAGTTGGAAAGTCCTATTTTGACAGTGCGTTAGAGAGTTGAAATAAAGTTGTTGAAAAGTTATGACAATTTATTTATTTTCAGGGCAATCTAGCGGTTTATCTCCTTTTTATTACCGTGAATTTTCTAAAATAAAATGAGTTTACATTACTGTTGGACACACAGAGTTTAAATTCTTATTTTGGTATGAAATTTCAGGGCAAATGCTATGGGACAGATTGCGGTATGCAACCTTTGTAAATAACGTTCTAATATTTGCATGAAAATAACTATTTAAAAAATCACACATATAAAAAGCCGCCATAATAATTCCATATTAGTTCGCCTTTAAAAATTTTTTAAAGATAATACTGTCATAATATACCTGCTTAAGTAAATGCTCGTGATAGCCAGTACCTACTGTTTTGTTACCCAACAATCTGGAGATAGTAAATAATTTCTTCTTAGCACTGCACTTTTTTGCGAAGCAAAAACAAAAACTCTACAATTCAACTTTGTGTGCAAATATTTACTTTATGGACATATTCAGCTTCTAAGAAGCTGTTTAAGAATTTTGTTCTCCCAGCAGTAAATGTTGCTAAAATACGCACAAACGATCTAATAATAAAAAAGTGTTCTTTTTCTTTTAAATAAATACTCGTATAGATGCTGCAAGAAAATAAAAAATAAAAAACGTGCAACCACTTTATATTTTATAACTTAATGTGTTTTCAGCGAACAGGAATTATGGTCCTTAACAATTTTGTTTTTTTTTTTCAGTTTTTATATAGAAATGCACTTCTCCAAATGGATGGCATTAGATTTTTGTTCTTGTTGTTGTTTTTTAATAAAACAACAATACAAAGAGTTTTGTCTACATTTCAAATTAAAAGTATTTGATGTTTTATATTTTTGAGTTTCCCATCGTTTGTAGTTAAATAATTCATGTGCAGCACATTTGTCTACATCACATGGCAACTATAGCACACAGTGTCTTATCACCACATAAAGATGGGACAAAAATAGAAATAAGTTTGCTTTTTTAAGTTATTTAAAGGCGATCGAAGCCACTATTCTGTAATAGTAGGAACTTCTTTGAAGCTCTTATTACAGAACTAAAATCACATGAATAAATTTTAATACGCATAAAAATCAAGTATTTGTATATTAATTTTGTCATTCCGTTTATAATTTCTACAATTTCCATTTCCGACCCCTTGAAGTTCTGAGTCGTTATGCATAGCGAAGTCGATTAAGCGATGTCCGCCTATCCGCCCGCGTTATTGTTGAAATCAACTTTGCCAAGACACTAGATGAGCGAGAGAAAATTTAAATGCGCCAATCGATCAGACATAGTTTTGAAAAATTTTCAGTTGAAAATCAGCGATATCTATCCATGTCCTTCGAGGCAGCGTCTAAAACACCACGCCTGCCTCTAATCTTTCCATATCATTTGCAACAATTAAGTAACTCCAATCAAAAAACAAATATATGGTGCGATAGAAAATTAAAAAATAAGAAAAAAAAAAACAAAAATGGGAAAACCGGCACTTGCCCATATCTCCGAGTTCCGGGCCTCTGAAATTTTCATAAAAAAGTTCGATTATAAATATGGGTATCATTTAAAAGCTACTGAAGAAATCTTTCAGGATATTTTAAAATTTTCGTAAAAATGCTTAACCCACTAAGAGCCGGTGACACTTTTATGTAATTTTTTTTTAATCTTTTTGTTTGTTGTAATTTTCTGGCACCTCAATATATTTTTTTTCTTAATTGGATTTACTTTAATAAACTAGATTTACATACATGATGAAGGGTATATAAGATTCGACATAGCCGAACACATCACTCTTACTAATATTTATTTTTCTCTACAACTTGAGTTCAATTTCAATGAAAGTGCAACAAGTTTTATTTTTATATTCTTTAAAATGCTTTTATGTTTCTTTGTTTAATTTTGTTGTTGTTTTATTTAGATCCTTCTCCTTTATGTCTGTGTGTGTGGGAAAATTTGTTTTTTCATTGTTATTGTTGTTAATGTCATGTTATTGCATGAGCATTGAATACCTCAAGTAGACAATACAGAACACAAAAAGTAACATCAAACAGCAAAAATAAAAGTCGTTATAAAGTAATAAAAATATCTGATGGATAAAGTTTTTAAAGTATAAAGTCTCGTAAATATAATGTTTAAAATTAGATGGCAAAAAAAAAATCGTTAAATTTGCTTATACACGCACGCTGTAACCGGGATTTGTTTTGTAAAGCAAAGGATTTTTATTGTTAAAGAGTAAAATGTTAAAACAATAATTTTATATCTTACAATAAAATGTTTTGGAGCTCAGTGAGATTCTTATGCAATTTGAAATACATATGTTTTCTTAATAATCGCAGTATTTTAAAAGAAATTATGGAAGACATTCGTAATTTACTCACAATGGGAAAGTTATTTAATTCAAGCTAGTTGGCGAGACTCAGTAAGGAATAATTAAGTCATTAATTATTTATCGATTGCCACAATAGCTTAATTTTGCAATTAGAGAATAGAAGCATTTGTCATGCATATTTGTTTAATAATATGCCCAGCCTACTTGAAACTGTAATCATACGAAAAAACAGGACCCAATAACATATCGATTTGCACGATCAGAAGGCTTTTAGCCCCAGTAGTTAATGCTTTCACATAGACGTAAACAAACACATTCAACTACATCTGTTATATAGATCTTCGCCGAAGAAAGAACAAAACGTTTTTCAAGTCTTTAAAAAGGCAATCAACCACTTTGATACATTGAAATTTTTTTTCTTCCTTCCATCTGACCTTTTTACTATTTTATCAGCAATATAAAATCGAAATTTGATTACAATTCCCATGTACGACACTGCCCCCCTCCCCCCTCATACTTAATAGCCTGCAGGATCGATCGAAGATGCCTGCAGTATTATTCCAAATGAGGAATGTGTTTCGCTGTTTTATCGTAATTGCAATGCTATGTACTCTAATAGAAACTTGTTGTTGTTTTCCCTACACCATGTTTTTTAGGCAATTAATTCGTTTATTGCACAAATACTCTGCAGTGCACAGCGTGGCAGAGTCACAATATTTTGAATAAAATCAGACATTTGTAAAGGGCTAGGCCGATTGATTCAAAATTTAAACATGGTAAAGGAGCATATGAGCTGAAATTTGGAAGCTGAGTAATATCCCCTTTTCAGGGGTGGTGCTAAATTACTCAATCGAGAAAGATTGCGTCAGGATTTTTTATATGTCGTCGAACAAAATATGAATGCAGATTAAACAAGATAATTTAGCAGTTATGTGGTCACCCTTTATTTTTTACACTTTTTATTGCTGACACAGTAAAACAAAATTTGTTTTATTTCTAAGCGTTAGACTTCAAGTGTTCAAAGGATTGGCCATCTATGTACATCAAATTGCATCCATTAGGGCACCCTATAATTTCTAATTTTAAATATTTATACTTTTTATTATACTTAATTACATTACAACAGTTATAGGCACACCCTTTAATTTCTAATTTCAAAATTGCTACTTTTTATAGCGGACTTAGTAATAAAGATTCTGTGCCCATTTTCAATCAACTGTCTACAACTGTTCAACAGTTTTGTCATATACATCAAAAAACAGCAACTATTGTAACACCCTATAATTTATAATTTTAAATATTTATGCTTCTTAATATATCGGTTAATTTTCAAGTGTTTCTGTTAACGGTTTAAGCGATAGGGCCATATATGTCAATTTGTTTGAAATATGGGAACACCCTTTTATTGTTAAATTCAAATTTTATACTTGTTGTTATAGCACACTCAGGTTCTTTGTCATTTTTAGCTTTCTGTCCATAATGGTTATAAAGTTTGGTCACATACATTAACTATTAGGACACCCTCTAATTTCCAAAAACAAAATTTATACTTCTTATTATTGTGGAGCAATAAAGGTTCTTTGTAAATTCCAACTATCTGACTATAATAGTTCATAAGTTTGGCCCCACTCATCAAATTACATTAACTATTGGGACACCCTTTAATATTTTTTATTATAGCAGTCATAGCAATCGACATCCTGTCCAATTTTCAAGTCTTTGTCTATAAGGGTTCAAAAGATAGGGGCATATAAGTCAATCTATGTCAGCTGTGGTACACCCTTTTATTTTTACATTTATTTGTGTATCACTTTTTGCTATTGGGAGCTACAGTAATACGCATTGTTTTTTAATTTTCAAGAAGTGCGCTTTACGTTTCATAATAACCTAAAAAACATGTATGTTGATTGTATGGGAACACCCTTTAAATTTTAAGATTATGAACTGTTTTAAAAACGGGAGTAATCTGTAAGTATAATCTATGAAATTGCAAAAACTTTTCAAAATCAGTTCAGAAATGACTGAGTTCTACAGGCACAAACATAAAAAAGCCACATTCAGTCGAAATGATAACCTCCTCCTGCAGGGATGATTCCTGTCTTCTTCAATGTGAGAAGGTACAAACTGAATTTTTACATTCACTACCATTTCTTTCTTGCTCCTTCACGCGGTCATCCTTGCATACCCACTTGTTTAAATTATCTAAAATTTTATTTTATTGATAAGCAGGACGCTTAAGAAATCACTTTGTTTACTAAAAGTTTACATCATTATGAACTTCCCTAATAAGTTGGCTACATCATTGTAAACTTATACGCAGACAGAATTATAAAAAAAAACTTTCTTCTACCCTTTTTCATAATAAAATACAGTTATAAAAACTAATGAAAGATATTTAAAACTTTAACAATAACGTGCATGGGTGTGTATGTGAGCGTACAAAAGGAAATAGTTATATTTTTGTGTGGATGTATCTATGTGCCTATGCCTAATCAAACTACATACACCAATAACTTACATCCGTACCATAGATTTAACATCTGATATTTGCTTTAATAAAGTTTAACTTTAATAGTTGTTATTTCCCAAGTCATACAATGATAAAGCTTTTAGTCACATACGTGTATTCATATCCTTTTAACATGCACGACTGAAATACGATATAAATTTGATAGTTTTTTCGTTTTTGTTTGCGGCCTTAATACAATCACAATGCAAAAACTAAAAACTATTTCTACAGTTTAAATTAAAATAAATATTTACACCTCCACATATGACAATAAACTAACAGCAATATTTGAAGCTCAAATATTCATCTGCTTTCATTTACTTCTTGTTAAAAATATAAAATGTTACATGACACCTTTTTAAAAGCATTGAAAAAAATTCAGGGACGTATTCTTGTAGAGCAAAAATTTATTGTAAAAATGTATTAAAACTTCTACCGCTTCTACGCCTTAAAAAACAAAACAAAAAAGAAACTATTTCAATCACCCATTTAATTCGCTCTATTTTTTATTGATTTAAAAATTAAACGGCAATTTTATACAATAAAAATAAAAAAGAGTAGTTCAGGAGTTATTGAGCATATGACCTTGGACCTACTGATTTGTAACACTGTCCGACAGCAAAGTTAAAAAAAGTTTACATTTACCCAGCACAATGACGTTGTTAACTTTCCATTTTGCCATCCGGGGTTTTTTTTCTTGCCGACAAAGATTTCAGGTAGTTATTGATGGAAAACGGGGTTTCAACTACCTTAACATATACTACGCTAGATAAACGTCATCGTTTTTTCAGCGATTCATTGAGAGGGTTACTTTATTTTTCTTCACTGTAAATACTGCAGATTTCCCATTGAATAGTTTAAATAAAAATTAGCATAAGAAAAGTTTTTTCTTTGTTAAGGGTTGCTGTCCCAACTTATTAAATGAACAAGTTGCTGCATCAAGTGAAAGCTCGCAAATTTTTCAACATAAACAACAACCACCTGCAGAAATACAATCAAAAGTTGAAAAAACATAGGCCTAAATCTAGTCTAGTAGGTGACTTCAATAAAAAAAAAACTAAAAATAATTTCACACCAAAAAATTTCTTCGTCTCTTAATGGGTTAAGCTTTTTTTTAATTTTTAGTATTTCCTAAAAGATCTCCTTGAAAGCTTTTAAATTGTACCATATTGATTAAAAAAATGGTGCACAATCGTACTTTTCTATGAAAAGTACAAAGACCCATAACTCGGAAAATATGGGCGAGCATCAGGTTTTTCACTTAATATTCCATCACCCATTATACATTTTTTTATTGGAGTTATTGCACTAAACTAGATTTGTTTCAAAAGATATGAAAAATTTAGAGGCAGGCGTGATGTTTTGGCTGCTGCCTCGAAGGATATGGCCCGATCATGCTGATTTTCAACACCAATTTTCAAAACTACGTCTAACCGATTGGCATTTTTGAATTTTCTTTAGTTCATCTAGTGCCTTGACAAAGTTTATTTCAACAAGAATACGGACGCTCTATAAGAATATATCTACGTTACGGGGTCGAAAATGGATTTTGTAAATATGACAAACTTGGTCAACCTGTGGTCAAGGCTATAATAAGAACTCCGATATTTGGCCTTCGCCAGCTATTGAATCTTAATAGATATAAAGTGAAAAAAGACACCTTGTTAATGACAAAAAGGGACCTAAATAAAAACCGATAAGCAAGTTATCGTTCCTAGACCTATGTATTGCCTTAGAAAGGCTTAAAGATAGACAGGAAATGAAGAGGGTAAGAACATAATAATTTTTCTCTTCCCATAGAACGCGATTTTTATTAAAAATCTGCGAAAAAAAACCTTTTAAAGCGTACGGCACTGGCAGCGTTTACAAAAAACATGACCTTTCTGTTTCGTACAATAAAAATCACATTTAGAATTTTGTGTTCTTGTCAACAGACTTATTAACCAAAATCTAAACAACACAGTCATTCAAAATACATACAAACATAAAATTGCCTTTAGTAGGGTTTCTCATTTTCAGCAATTTGGAAATGAGGGATTTATGAGTGAAATAAATATAAAGAAACCGGAAGCTCCTGATGGTCTTGTAATGAAAGTGCAGCAGTCAAATGCCTTGGTTTTCTGTAATAAAGTGATTGTATGTTTCATTAGCTTGATATTCTGACTATTTTTATCGCTTTTCTTAAACTGTAGATGGAAAACAAAGGTCGAGGAACTACTCGACCGAAATAAAAAAAAAGACGAAGAAGCCAATCATTGACAGTAGAGCATACAACTCACTAGAGCAGCAGGGTTTCGCTGCTTTAAGATTACTATTTTGGAATAAAATGGACCCTCATTTAATTACAAAGTTGGTTCCCAAGACCTGCACTGCTTGGCGTACTACTTGTCTTTTATTAAGTTTCCAGTGAAGACACAAAGGTTTAAAGACGGAACTGCTTTTCAGCTAAAAAATTTGCCAGTGTAGCAAACTCGATTTCCCTGTAACTTTCAATTTTAAAAGCGACAACTGTAACATAAGATAAACGTCTGCTTCTGGCTCTAAGCTGGCAACGATCTTATTCATGGGTGAATTCAATGCCTCCATCAGCGCTCTGAGGGTGCGATACCCACAGAGGACATTTGTTATAGTTAATAGTGCCGTGTACTTGTTCCTTGCCGATGACTTTCTCACATCCCTCTGCACCACTGGCTGCAGTCTGTTTCTATACTAAAAATAATGCTAACGGCATCCATTCGTTTTAGCTTTAAGCCACAGCTACAGCGTTACTCCCCTAATGGCCCTATTAAATACCGATATCAGCGGCTAAATAACTGTGTGCTACCTAACCCACCAGTTTCAGGACCTTATAAACCAGAACTAATAGCGTCAAAGATGCGGGGTCTTCAATAAAAACATGGAAGGTAGAATTGAAGCGTCTTCCCTCCTTTCCATAATCTATTTTCGAAGTAAAAAACGTTAACTTAGAACTTCTTTAAATTTTCCTTTGCAGAAATCGTTGTAGAGAAACCCTTTGTAAAACACCATTAAAAACTAAATACATTTACGAATAAAAAATACAATATTCACACAACCAACAACAAAAGTTTTTAAATAAAATGCGAAACCATTTGTTTAATTCCGTTTATTGTAGTTTTACATTACAAAGATTTTAGAGCCACCATTTGAAAACTTTGATAAACCCAAAAGAAATATAACAATTTCCAGTTCAATTTGTTAGTTTTAAAGCGAATAAAATAAAATTAAAACAAAATAAAAGTCCATCTATTTATGATTAAAAAATTACTTGGACTCATAACTTAAATTAAATCTTTTGGCCTGAGTGAAGATGAAATTCTGTAAAGTTTTAATGAGAACAAAAGTTAAAAACACAAGAGATAAAGTTATTTCAAATACTGATGCTGCTAAAGATGCTGATAACGATGATGCAAATGATTATTTGCAGGATTTTGTTAAGTGTATAATTGTACCGGATGACAAGTAAGTTTTTACTTTTACAATAACAAAACTATACGCATCTCTATGACTCATATCTTGTGGGTTTTAAGAGATTATGCGGAATTGTAGTGGGTGTTTTTTTATTGAGAATATTTAGAAAGGTAAAGTTGTAACGAAATATTGTGATAATAAAAAAAAAATATCAAAATTTAAAGTTACAAAAGTATGTTACAAAAATATGTTAATATTTTGACATTTACATTTTAACAGACCTTAAAAAAAAAATTAAAATTTGCCACTTAGTGCACATTCAGTTATCTCCAATTTTTGAAAGTCTTTTAAGCTACAGAAAATTTATGTCTTATTTTCTTTCAGACATTATTTTGAAAGAGCTGATGTTGCAGTTTAGCAACATTGGACTAGAAATCAAAATATGTTTAGTAAAAAAGCCGAGTGCCTCTATTTTTTTTTTTTTTGGTTTTTTAAAATTAATTGTCTTTTTTTTTATTGTTGGTTGTTACTTTGTTACATTGAAAACCGAAATAAAAAAAGTAAAAAGTATAGTGTCCCCGGACATAATGTCCATGAACTTTGTCGCATTTAAAATTGGATATTATGTCGCTGACATTGTGCCATTTTTATTATGGACATAGTGTGACTAATCAAAGTGTCATAATGTCCGCACTTAAAACAATAACAGCTTCGCTCACCAAAGATTTTCTCACATAGAATACAAAAAAATATTTCAGTAATATTAAGGGACGTTATGACTCTACCTATAAATGAATGTTAATAACTTTACGTTGATGGACATTATGTCTTAAAGCGTTATGGCATGCTACCGTTTTATCACTAAGCTACCTAAATTTCACCAAAATATTACATTTCCAGCAACATTTCATTAAAAATATTAAACTTTGCAAACAATTGTTTTAGCAATAAAAAGTTGGAAACATCATTTCAAATTAAAAACAAAATTAAAATTTTGCAAATAAAACATTAGCAGCAAATTGAAATTTCACCAAAATATTTTTACATGAAAATTTTACCAGAAATATAAATTTCATTTAAAATCAAAAACGTAAAAAATAAAACAAAAAACGATCAGCAATTTAAATATCATCTAATAACCAGTACTTTCGCAAAAAATAAGAAATTTTTTTATATTTTAATAGTACAAGTAAAAATGAAAGCAAAGAATACTCCTTTTAGCCACAGATCGGATTACTAAAAAACTAGTTTTTTCCGCAAATATCTTAATAGATTCTTTAAGGAAGAAGGTTGCAAAGCAGGCCCTACGATGGCAAGAAACAATTTAAGTTCACCCCAAAATATCTTTATTATATCCAAAACATAAAAATTTTAGAAATTTGTTTTTAGACATTTTAAAATTTTTTGATTGCTGCTTGCTTGTTAAAATTGCTCTATATTAATTACACTCCTTAAAAACAAACGTTTTCAAATTTATTTTTTTTTTCTCGAATGTACCAATTTCAATCAACGACACAATGTGATCAGCAAATGTCACCTACTGCAATTGAATTGTTTCAAAGGGTGTAAGTAACATCCAATAATATTAAATTAAATAAAAATAAATAAAAGTGCTACATTCTGCTATGGCAAATCTTATATATCCTTCACCATGTGTGTAAATCTAGTTTAGTGAAGAACCTCCAATCAAAAAAATATATTTTGGCGTGACAGAGAATTCAAATATTAAAAAAAAATTGTTTACACAAAAATTTTATCGGCATTTAAAAAAAATTTACTATTTCCGTAAAGATCTCTACAAAAGCGTTAAGATGGTACCCATACTGATATTTAAAAAAATTTTAAAAGCTCAGAGGTCCGTTACTCGCGATATATGGGCGAGCGCCAATATTTTCAATTGATGTTTTTTTCTTATTTTTTAATTCTCTATCGCCCCATATTTTTTTTAATTTTAGTTATAATTGATTCAATTATTTATTTAATTGAAAAATTATGCTCTAGCAAAATGTTTAATTAAATTAAACGAGCACATAAGTAAACTTCAATAATGAAGACAAAAAACATAACCTTAAATATATGAAATTTTTTAATTTTAAGATAGCTGCGGTACGTTGAAGCGAAGATACGAATACTTTACAAAACACAATTTGAAATTCTGGCTTTTTAATAATTTACTGAATGTAAAATTTAAGAATAAAAACAATTTGCTCTTTGGCCTCGCAATTGACAGAGTACAAAGTCATAAAACGTATAAATAAGTCTGCCTTTTTAACTCTATAGATAAGAGGCCTGAGGCAGATGTACAGACATCATGGCTGTTATGTTTTTGCCGCCTGAGTATGGAACCATGATTATCAGTTAATCTAAAATTAGCTTGTAAATATTTTTTTTCCTTTTTCAGCATTAATTACAGATTCCGGCTTCTTTCGAATCTATCCAGTTATTCGCTTTTTCGAAAGAAGTGAATTGTTGATCTGGTGGACCATGTCTCATTTATAGAAACATTTGCTAACTAGAATTATAATTACTTTAAGAACATTGTGCTTGAGGTACGACTTTCGATTCCATGAAAAAAAATATTTGTGAATTTAGTGGTGTTGCTGCTGATGTTGTGGTGGCACATGCTCATTTCAAATTTTCATTTATCAACATTTATTTGTAATACCTTCGATTATATTACTATGCTTACCACATGTTATTAGCTGTGAAAATAGAATACAAAAGACTCGCAGTTTTATATTTTAAGCAGCTGCTGGTAAAAGAAAAATTACTAACTAAATAATCAAGTAATTTTTTATTAACTTTGACAGCTAAAATTTAATTGATTTAATTTAAAAGCCATGAATGACTAATATAAATCTAATGACAAATCGCTTTTTTTCACAAATACATGAATCTTAAAGGATGTTATTTGTATGAAAAGAGAACTATTTTATACGGAAGCTTTTAAATTTTTAATAAAATGTTTGTTTCTTAAAAATAATAAAATATTGCATGTTAGGCTTGTTGTTATTTAATAATAATTAACTGAAAATATAATATAAAAGAAAAACAGTTCTATATTTCCGGCTTTGCCGAATCTTATATACCCTTCACCATATTTGTATAACCACGTACAGCATACTGCAGATTTCCCATCGAATAGTTTTATTTACAATCAGCATAAGGAATTCTTTTCTACAATAAAGTTTTCTGTTCAAAAAAAGTTTGTTTTCCTTCGAAAATTTAAAATTTTGCTTAGGGTTTTTTTATAAATTTGAACTATAAACACAACAACCTGTAAAAGTGCAAACGAATATGAAAAAATGGAGGCAGGTGTGGTGTTTTGCCCACTGCCTCAAAGGATAAGAACGGACCTTCCTGATTTCAATAGTAAATTTTCGAAAATATGTCTTATCAATTGTCATATTTAAATTTGTTCTAGCTAATTTTACGGCTTGTCAAAGACATCACACAATTGACTTCGCGACGCATAAGAACTCAGAATACTCGTATATACACTTTATGGAGTTGAAAATAGATTTTGTAAAAATAACAAACGGAATGACAAAGTTAGATATACCCTTTTCCACCTGTCGTGAAGGGTATAAAAATCTAATTGATTATTAGCCAACTTTTTTAAATACTAGAATTAAAAAAAGTTAACAAAACTTTCATTTAAAAAGTAATAAAACTTTACTTTAAACTTTAAATTTTTATTGTTAAATAACCTTAACATTTCCTAAAGATAAATTACGTTTACTTAGTTTTATTTCAAATCATTGACATTGATATCAAATAACAAATAAAAATAATAAAATATTTGTTTGAGTGTAAACATATTTAATAAAATATGACTTTTGTCACGTAAACAATTTACCTGAAAGAAAATAACTTTAATCAAATTTCAAGTTCAATAATAAAACGAAAATTAAACAGCAATTCAAAGGAGAAGGATATGGAAGAAATAACTTAGTACATGATTAATGTGTGAACGAATACATTTAAAATTACAGTTTGCACCATATTTTTTCAGTACTTGGCTGTTCTTGTTAATTTCACACTCTTTAGGGTAATTTTTAATATCACGAATGTTTGGAGTAAAGCATTAGTAGAGATGGAGATAAAAAAGTTCGTATTACAATAGCTCCCAACAAAAAAATTATTAACAAAAATAAGTTTAAAAATTAGAGGGTGTGTCCATAGCAGACGTAAATTGACTTATAAGCTAATATCTTTTAAACCATTATAGTTAAGCGCTTGAAAATTAGACAGGATATCGATTACTTTAACCGTTATAATAAAAAGTATAAACATTCAAACTTATAAATTAAAGAGTATCCCAATAATAAATATCAACCAGTTATATCCAGATAATTGAAACTAAAAAAAAAAACTTAATCCGTTATAATAGCAAGCATTAAATTTGTATTTGGAAATTAAAAGGTGTCCCAATAGTTGATGTAAAATGTTGTGTGTGGCCAAACCTTGGAACCGTAATAGACAGGCAAACAAAATTTACGAAGAACCTGTAAAGGGTGCTCTAATGGTCGTAATGTGATGTATATGGCCAATCTTTTGAACAGTGTAGACTAGCGCTTAGAATTAAAACAAATATTTTTTTTTTACGGTATCAGCAATAAAAAGTGTCAAAAATATTGGGTGATCATATAACTTCTGAATTTTCTTGTTTAATCTGTATTCATATTTTGTTTTACGACATTTAAAAAATTCTGACGCAATCTTTCTCGTCCTAAGAAAATATGTTTTTTAATTTGTCTGTTTTTAATTCAAAAATTATTTAATATATTGAAATTTGAGCACCAGCGGAAATTTATATATCGCCAGGCGTAGGATTTCATATATAGCTGTTACAGTTATCAATAGTTAAAATACCATATTTTTCTTGTGGTATTTTATTTTCTGATATCTGGAACAGCATCTGCAATGTTGTGAAAGAAAAAAAAATTAAAATTGCATTTGTGGCTTAACTGACAGCGCAAAGCAAGTACAAATGTATATGACAATTGGCAGAAGGAACAACGAAAAAAAAAACATGGGTCATGTGTGGACTTCGTCTAACCAAATTAATATTGGTTGATTATAAATATTCCTCGCATCCTCAGTAACAAAATTAGTTAATTAATTAAATAATGTTTAAAATATGCACAACCTAAGAAACATAGATGCAAAGAATAATGATGACGGATGTAGTGATCCAGAAAATGTCTCAACATGTACTGCTGTTTTATTAAAAATAGTTTTGCAAAAATTTGTTAATAATTTTTTTAACAATTTTAGAATTAAAAAAAAAACATGAACTCAAGCCGCATTAATTAAGTTAAATTTGTTTCTGATGCACTTAAAACTTTTTACTTTAAAAGGTTCATTTTTGATAATAAAACTTTTAAGCAGCTAAATATTTTAATTTACTTTTTTTACGATAAACTCTAAACGCTTGCATTCTTGGAAAGGAATTTGTCTGTGGAGAAGTTCTTCACAAGATTTTACCGATAACTTTTTCAAAAAAATATTTTTCCTGTGAAATTTAAGTGACTGTTTCGCATGTCGGTCGCTCAAAGTTGTATTGCAAATTTTATCTAAACCAAATTGAGGATGTAAAAATATGAAATTATATTTATTTACCAACTATCGACTTCTGCAACGTGGGTGCTTTTAGTTTCTTAGACTGAAATTAATTAATTTATTACATAAACATTGTGGGGTTGATAAACAAAACGAAATAACGGTTAATATACGCAACAACGTTGGAAGGATACTGTCATAAAATTTTATGTCGTCTTTTAATTACAACATTTTCTTGAAATACACATACATGCATTCATACATAAACGTCAACACTGTTTTGTTTATAAGACGCAAGTAATTAATATTCAAACCATAAAATTTTATTTAAAGTTTACAGTTTTTATTAACGTTGTTCTGTTCTCAGTATTGCAATTTTTCAGCCACTAAATATTAATTTTGTTTCGTCATTTTCTTCATGCTCCCTAATAGTCATTAAATTATAGAACCTGAAATCTGAAAACTAAAAATAAAATCCAACACTATAATTTTTTTGCAACAACTACGTTGCAAGTACAAAAAATATGCAGAGACGGCGTCCTTTTTCTTTAAATTGTTGACAGTTAAACGAAAATTGCAGTTCAGTGTTATATGATCCCGTTTATGGATTTTATGCAACAACTTTGAGTCTCTTAAGTTTAAAAGTTATTATTCCCTTAACATTATATTTTCGCAATTAAAGTTAAATGAAATGAGCAGAATGTTAGACAAATTGATTAAAAATATTTTTTGTTAAATTTTTTACAGAAAACTGTTAATAAACTTTTTCAAGTCAAATTCTTAATCTGTAAAATTTTATTACTAACTTCGCCTTTTTGTGACAAACGTAAAGTTTAAAAAACAAATTGCTTTGCAGCTAAAATATAGCCATTAGTAACCTGATAGAATTAACCCTGATGATATTTTTCTCACGATCTTAAGGAAGTAAGCTCAATGAAGTGCTTCGCTGTGGCCTCTGATTACCACTTGTACCGAAATCCCAAATCAAAGGCACACTTCGTTCGCTTGAAGAATCCTGATTTAAGAAAGCAAAAATCTTAGTATTGTGAGGACTGCAAAAATCCTTAAAATGCAAGTCAATGCAACACTTCTGTAACTGTCAGGCTGAATGAACCACATCTCAATACTACTTCTACTTGTACTGAACTGCCTGAGGTAACGCTACCATTTAATTAGAAATGATTTGAAGAAAGTTCAAGGTGCCTTCTATGACGTCTTCGAGTCATTACAATGAATCTAATGGCTTTGAAGGACCAACCAAACTTATTCAGTCAAGTCGTTAAATATTTTTCGTAAATAATTTATTAAAATTTTATTACATTTAAAATAGGAAAATCTTCTAAGCGTGTAAAAAAAATAAAACACTTGTTTGCTTGTTGGTAATTTTGTAAGAGCTTTAATATTTGCATGAGTTCAAAAGCAATTTTCAAATTGTTAATAAAGTTCCTGTTCAAAGAGGGAAATGTTTTTTTGCTTTTCTAATAATTTAGATAAAGGTTTCCTTTTAATTGCTAACGAATGCACTTCATGAAACATAAATTTACGACTTTTTATCAAAAATTCAATGGATTTGTTTAGGTAAGTCCGGCCTAGAAAAATCAAAGTCGGTTCTGAAATTAGAAAAACTCGTGCACACGACTTTTCCTCTATATTTGGCTCCAGAAGGCCTTTTTCCCTTTTAAAAGTAATAGCACGGCGAAAAACATGAAGCGGATGAGAAATTTATGTCTGCAACAAAAGTCAATGAATTGGATAATAAAATAGTTTTATCATCATTTTTGTAACCTAGAAATTTGCTTAAAAAAAGAAAAAAGGAATATTTACACGTTCTAACTAGCAAAAAACTGCAATATTTCGGCGTTACCTATGTGTCAAAAGACAAAGGCCGACTTCCTAAACGCAAGTGCAATGCATATTTACAATGCATACACTTCGTAACTGCATACGCAAACTTTCTGGCAAAGTGCAATGTTCTAATCGTTTGGCAACTCATTTTAATGAGTATCAGGTATTAAAATCGCGCATCATTTTTATTTTGTATGCAAACATTTGAGATGCAATGGCTAAGTATTTTCTTGTTTATTTTCAATAAGTTATTAATAATTGACAGGTTTTATTGAAATAATTAAACACTTTATAATGCAAAGACAAAAAGTGGACCTATCAGCGCAAAAAAATATTAATGTTTATGTATTCACTATACATTTGTACTTACATTAAAGGTGCTTCTTTGCATACGAAAATGTGAATAAAAAATGTCATTATCCATTTTGATCACTTTTTTTTTCTTCTCGGGATTTTTATTGTCCTAAACAAAAGTTTTTTCTTCTTTTTTTTCTTTTTAATGAGTTTCTTGAGCAAATCAATACTTTTGGAGGATTTGGCCTGAGATAATTCCTCAGCACTTCCCAACAAAATGGATAAATAATTTTTTGTAACCTCCATTTTTTCAAAAAAAAAAAAATAATAATAATTTAATTTTATACATGCTTTTGACATTTGTTTTAGGTATGAGTTGCATACCGACGTTCCTAAATGCCGATAAAATGCAAAAAATGTCTCTGCAATGCAAGGTTGCTCTTAAGAGATGTTTAGCATTGCATACGCATTTTTTTAAATTATACATTGCAACTGGCGTTTAGGAAGTCGGCCAAAGTCACTCTTAAGTTGTATTCCAATCTCGTTCAAATAAAGGGGCCACAAATATAAAGAAGAACAGATTGCCAAAAAGTTTTCCTAGACCGGTTAAGAAAACCAAAGCACTAGAGACCTTCATTAAAGACAGGACATTAACAGCTTCTGATTCTTAATATCTCAAGCACCTATGGTTGCAGCTAAAGCCATAACATTTGCTTACATATAATAAAAATATAAAAACTTGGGCCTTAGGATCAATTAGCTTTAAAATATTTGCATCAATCACGTTTTGTAACTTTTGCATGTTCTTTATTAAGCTTTCAATGATGTATTCATATACATGTCCTCAATACGTAGAAAGGTTGATGGAATATAGAGAAATATTCACCGACGTCAATAGCAATAATAAATAATTGTTTGTAAGAAGAATAGACACTTATCAAACAACATAAAAATATTTCTTCTTTGGAAATAATTAAGTTAACCGGGTAAACGAATAGAAGAATATGCGAACTTCCTTATTGTATATTCGAATGATAAAGGATTAAAGCTCTTCATAAGTGACAGAAACTGGAGCAAACTTTTAATATACTTTTAAATTCTCTACAGAGGCGAATAGCAAGAAAAATATTTTTATTCTTAACACTTTACGAGGTCTTAATTGTAACTAAAAGAAACTTGACGAAGATGTTCAAATTGGACAAATGTAAAATTTTTAAAATTTTCAAAACTTTGAATAAAAATTTTTTTAAATAAATTAATTGCGTTGTTTACTATACCACAACTTAACGAAACAACTTTATTAAACCTTTCAGCGCAAAAATTGGATCTATATTCTGACTTCTTATGCATAGCGAAGTCGATTGAGCGATGTTCGTCTGTCGGTTTGTGTTAGTGTTTAAATCAACTTTGCCATTTGCTATTGAAAATCAGCAAGATCGGTTCATATCCATCGAGGCAGTGGGCCAAACACCACGCCTGCCTCCAATTTTTCCCTATCATTTGGAACAATGAAGTAACTACAATAAAAAAAACAAATGTATTGAGCGATTGAGAATAAATAAAAAGTAAGAAAAAACTTCAATTGAAAAAATGGTATTCGCCCATATTTTCAGAGTTCTCGTATTTTTAGAGGATCAAAAATTTCGATCTTCCATAAAATGCTAAAACTTTTTAAAAATGCTTAACCCATGAAGAGCCAAAGACATTTTTATGTAAACTTTATGTTTTTAATGTTTTATTATTTTTATTGGAGTTACTTCACCAAACTAGACTTCCATACATGGTGAAGGGTATATAAGATTCTGCAAAGCCAAATTTAGCGCCCTTAATTGTTCATTCTAATATCGTGCTGTTGATGACATACAAAGAATAAAAAATTATATATGAACACATTTTATGTCTACATATAACGATAAATACATTAAATGCAAAATATTCTCATAATTTTGTCACTCATAAAAATTCATAGATTTATCGCATGTAAACTTTCAAAATAAAAAAATTTAATTTTAATAGAAAGGGAAAAACTTTTATTTTATATTTAAACAAGTTTGTATAAAATGTTCGGCGTATTTTTTATTTAAGCTTAAAAAAATAACTCATGAATATGAATTATGAATCGTAGGAAAACAACCAAAAACCTTAACAAAATGCTGCCGAATAAAATATTAGAAAATTATTTTTTTAAATGTGAAATTAAGGCGAATATAATGAACACTTTTTAAATAAATCGCTTTTTATCTCACATTTTTTGACCGTTAAAGAAACTATTAAAAGATAAGCTGAACCCGATCTTCCGAACAATTATTTCGGATTCGGTAGCAAAAAAACAGCCGCGAAACGGAACAAAACTATTTTCTGTAATTTACACTTCAAAGTCTTCAAAGCTTTTCATTCGCCACACTTAACTCAAAGTAAAGTTCTAGAAAGCAGTATCATGCGTTAAATTTGTTGTAGACATCTAACTTCTATCGTTACGGCCTTTCATGATAAATTATCAGATTTAATAGCGCGCGTTTCCAAAAAGCAGGATAAAAAAAATAATAGTTTTTTAACTAACAGAGTTGCATTTTAAGTTGTGTCATTCTTTTGAGACAGCGTGGCACCTCAACACACTTTTTCTTGCATTTTTCTATGTCGTACAGAACTCCGTTTGATTTTGGTGTAAATGAATGAAACGATTGTGTAGGATGGCCAATTGTGGCCATAAGCAACGTCTTTCACATATCGATATTCTTTGACGACACATCTGTCCTAAGTATTCACGAAAGCCCCCTAAATGAATTTCAATGTTTAAAGGAACTCTATACATCATTAAGAAAATTGCTAAAATTTTTATGTATTTTTTTCCTTTAATTGGCACTATGAAAATCAAAGCTAAGTGGCTTTATTCTCTTAATAATTTAGCGGGCTGTAAGCCTAACCTAACTTAAAATTAAATACAAGAGTAGGTCCATAGAAAGAAAACTTATTTTTATAAATAAATCAATTAAAATTTACTTTTTCGGCTTTGGTTAATTTTTTAATTAAATTTTTAAAAAGAATAATTATTTTTGAAATGTATGCGGACGTTCTCCAAAGAAAACAAGAAAAATTAGACGCTGGCTGGGAAAAAATTAAGAAATTATATTTTTATAAGTTTTAGTAAATTCTTGTTTCTTCTGCCGGCATCATAATTAAAAAGAAATTGCAAGCAGAAGACAGACTCTTTAAAAAATCATTTTCATTATTAAATAAAACTTAAATCAAACACCTTAATTTAGCTCAATTAAAGCTAAAATCTAGAATTCAGTTTTGGATAAGATGTTCTACTTGGTTAAAGAATATGCAGACCTCTTTTTTCTTCATGAATTAAATCGTTGCTTTTCATCTTTAAATGTTTGCTCCAACATGCTGAGTTTGCTTATCAACTTTATTTATTTTGAACCGAACAGTTATAGCCAAACTCTTAGAATTGAAACAAATTTAGATTTACTATGTCAGCAATAAAAAATATAAAAAATAAAGGATGATTTTGGGATTGTCTGTTTTTAATTCGATTTCTTTTTAGCAAGAAATATATTTAAAAAAAATATATAATTAACAAGTGGTGCCAATAGAAGCAAAACCAACGTTTTTTATTCCCTAAAGTATGCAACGTTGTTGTAACCCGGCTACAGCTCCTTTTTTTAATGAAATATTTGCAACTGATAAACATGGCGTCAGAAACATTTCATAAGCAAACTCAGTTTACAGATTTTTTTAAGATTATTCCTAAAAATTCCCACAAGCCAGTTCACTTTATTCGAAATTTAAGAAGTCTGTTGTAATTCTCATTCAGTTGATTGTTTGTATTCATTCTATAAAAGAAATACATTTTACACAAGATTTTCTAGTAGTTAATTAAGCAGAATTAACACCAATTCTGGCTGGTCTGCAAATAGTCTTAATCAAGCGGTATCTTGTGACGTACAAACTGTTGTTCAAATTTGTACTTCAAATGCATGTTGTTTGAATCGAATCATTTATTTAGAGCTTTGAACAAAAAAAAAAATAAGACTTGAAGAAACGAAACCCCGAATCTGGCAACACTATTTGCAAAAACAAAACGTTCTACAACTTCGGAAACATTATTTTTTCAGACGATTTTTTTATATAAAGAGCACTTTACACGAAATGGTGAACTGAATGATGAATATCATTTAACACAGTGACTAGAAAGGAAACTGATTGCACCTAGTGAATTCTTAGCGTAGAAAGCAAAGTTGGCAATGTTGACTGATAAGGTTTTAAACCATAAAAATATAATTAAAAACTTTTTAATAAAAATAATAGAGACACATTTTAAGTCACTCATTAGGACAATATGTTAAAAACATTAAATCTCATCAAGATAAAGCTCGGGTATGAACTTGTGGGTTTTTGATGGCCTTATAATTCTTAAGAAATGGGCTGAATGAGGTTATCTTTTCAGCAAGAGGTTATTATTATAATCTCTCGCGGTCCTACACTTATTTATGTTAGAGCACTGGTATATGAACAAAATGTCAAACTGTAGAGAGCGTACAATTTTGATGTGACTTAATTTAAGTTCGCCTTGTACATGTACAAATGTAGCACACGTGCCTGCTTAACAAATTGGTCTACACTTTTTAAGAAGGAGAAAATCGAAAGGCAAGAAAAACATGACAACAATTTATCTAATAACTAAACAAAAATAAAAAACATTTAAATCTAACATATGCATGAAAAAATGAAAAAACCTCCAAGCCACAAGAAACCACTAAAATGATAATAAAAAACTTAAAATAAAATTTTTATTATACAAACATTTTTTCTTAGTTTTCGAAACAGTTGTAAACAAATTGTGGTAACGAAACGTTACTAAGAACCAGGGAATATTTCTTTTCTTTAAGTAGAATTAATAAATTTGTTGAAGTAAAATGAAACTGAATAAATTTTTTTTCTGTTTCTTGTTTTAGTTTTACTTTGCCACGTATAAGCGCTGCCTTGGAACGGCTCATGGGCACGAATGTAGTACGTTTAACGGACCGCAATTATATGAAAGAGCTTCGGGAACGCATCGAAGATGATTACAGGATAAATTTGCAGAAACGTATTAAAGCAAGAGAGGTAAATTTGAATTAAATAAAATTCTTAAACTCAAAGCTTTGAATCAATTTGTGTGTATTTGTCTGTTAGAAGTTACCTTAAATGAATGTTTTACTTTAATTGCAAAGTGTTTAAAGTGTAAAAACTTTAATTTGCAAAGGCGGTTTAAATTACAAATTTTTTTACATTTTTTAAGTAGATTCGAATCGTGTTATGTTTGACAGCAAAGATATCAGCCAAAAATATTTTTTTTTTCTAAAAATTTTTCATGTAAAATTTTTTTTCACTCTTTGCACAAATGAAAACATCAACGTCTAGTTTTAAAAATGTGCATGTCAGAAAGCAATTCTAAAAACAATAAATTTTACATTTTATATCATAAAAAAAATCAACATAAAATGCAATTTAGTGACAAGTGTTACTACTCCCTTATGAAATTCTGAAATTATTGTTTGAAAAACGAAACTGAATAGAGAGAGGGTTATGAGTGGAAGTTTTTTAATAAATCCCTCACTTGAAGGTTGTCCTTTTATATATTTAACATTGATCTCAGACGATAGACAGGACATATGATCTCTACAGTTTCATACATAAGACCTACAAATTGAAGACATTCGTTTGAAATTTTTTTTATGTTGGCAATTTTTGAATTTTGTGATTTCCCGTAACTTATGTGTTATTTGTTAAATTAATTTTATAATTTTTATTCCCTTCGGTCCGTACGTGTTAGAGCTGAAATCAGGTTTGCCGAGGCACTAGGTCAGCTAGAAAATCTTTAAATAAACCAATCGATCAGACATAGTGTCGAAAGATGTGATATTGGAAAAAATACACCACGTCTACCTCTAATTTTTCTATATCATTTGTAACAATGAAATAATTCCAATCAAAAACAAATATATGGGACAATAGAAAATTAAAAAATAAAAAAAAGCATTAAGTGAAAAAATTGGCGGTCGTCCATATTTTCCGAGTTAAGGCCCTCTGAACTTTTCAAATTAACGTTAAGACTACTATCGAGAAATATCTGACCAAATTTCATTGGAAAAGACCAACAATGGCAACGCTGTGCTAAGAGGCCACTAAATTGGCGGAGAATTAGCACTTCAGGCAACAATGTCAATGTAATTGATAACCGTGCTACATTTTAAGGAAAAGGGTAGAGAAGAGAAAAGACAGGTGGTGAAAGTATAGCCATTTTATAGCCATTTTATTAGTTATTTTACTTCGCCGGCGAAAGTGCTATGTAGAAGTGTCGACGAAGTAGACTGCGTGCTGTAATATTAAATTCTTTGTGATTATCCGTATTTCCTGTGTTATTTGTTAAATTAGTTTTATAATTTTTATTTCCTTCATATATTTGTATACATATTCTGACTTCTTATGTATAGCGAAGCCGATTAAGCGATGTCCTTCTGTCCGTCCTTGATAGAGTAGAAATCAAGTTTGTCGAAGCTCTAGGTCAGCTAGAAAAAATTAAAATACGCCAATCGAACAGACATAGTGTCGAAAGAGGTGTTATTTGAAATCAGCAAGATCGGCCCATGTCCTTCGATAAAGCGGGCAAAACACCAAGCCTTCCTCTAATTTTTCTTTTATCACTTGGAACAATGAGGTAACTCCAATCAAAAACAAAAAAAAATAATAAACATATTTGGTGATTGAAAATTAAAAAATTAAAAAATAAAATCAAATGAAAAAATTTCCGCTCGCCCAAATTTTTTAAAATATCAATATGGGTATCATCGAAGAACTTTTAAAGACATCTTTTAGAAAATTTAAAAATATTTTAAAATGCTTAACCCATTAAAATCTGTGACATTTTTATGTAAAATTATATATATTACTTAATTTTTTAACTTTCTGTCACCCAAATATTTGTTTTTCTTTTTTTATTTGCACTTTGCAAGCGCAAAAAAAATTTTAATTATGATCACCTATGGCAAAGTTCAGCAATAAAAAATTGCGTCGTAATAAAGATAATTACTTTGAATTAATTTTATTCAAAATAATTGTTACTTTTAAGTGTGGTTACATTAGAACAGTGTTGCCACTGAAAATTTAATAGCCGCGAATTTTGTTTTTTATTTAGAAACAAATATATGCATGTGTATTTCTTAAAAAAATATTTAAAGTATTGTGCCCTTATGCGAGTGTAGCCACAGCTACAGCGTATTGTGATCTTGTTTGCTAAACAAGAGATCGAGTAGTTAAAATCTCGCCGGAGTCACAAAATGTTTCAGTGTGGATAGTTAATGACTGCAAAACGAATCTAAACGAAGCCGCAAAGCAAGAAATTTAAAAAATTGAGTATAAATACAGTACCACAGAAGTAGGGTAAAAACTGACGTGTTGGTATTTGAAATAAAAATAAAAAAATCCCTGGAAAAACTTAACAACATTATCATACGATATCTTTTTTTTTAAATTGCAAAAAAATAGTGAATTCAAGTGTCACGCTGACAAACAGGAAGCAACTCAAAATGGCAAATTGTACAGGTCTGTTAAAAAGTATGTTGCATACATACACTTCTATTCTGCACATTAATACTTTTTTAAAACAAAAATTATAAAGAAGTATCACAAAACGTCATTTAAGAAAACTAAAGTAGATGATGTAAGCAGGCATTTTTTTCTCTTCGTTTTCCTTAAGACATTTTAACTTCAATTCCAATTCTTTGAAATAATGCCGTAAAATATTACAGTTCTTGAAAGGATAAATACCGTTGTTACAATCTTCTGATTAGGACTCAGTAATTTTTTAAATGTGATCACATATCAATAGTCTTATTTTGTGTTCCTTTTTTTTTTTTTTGTTGATGAATTATTGAGAAAATGCTGCCGAATTCAAAGAATAATTGCTTAAATGTTTCAAACTTTTATTTTTTTTTTTGTGAAGGGCTATACTTTTTTTGGAAGAAATTTTACTAAAAGCTATTAAATATTTTTTCAGATCAATGTTCCCAAAAAAAAGTGTAAAGCAATTGCTAAATAAAAAATAAATTTGAACTGGGTTTGCTATTTTGATAACGATGCCAGCCTAGATCAATGTTCGTTCTCTCGATACTATTGTTGTTTTTTTTTTTTTTTTTTTTTTTTTTGTTAATTTCCTTTCGGAAGTCAACAGAAAATCCAAATGAAGATAAATGAATCTCGATAATATAAAAATCAAAGAATTGCCCTTATATTTGTTTTAATGTTAAGAAAATTGGGCATGTATCAAATGGTTTCATTAGTCTATAGTAAATTTTATTATCGTTTAGAAGAATCATTATTTTATTTTCAGCTGATATAATTTTTTAATAAACACATAAAGAAGATATATTTCTTAATTTGTGTATATAGTATATGTATATGACAACCAAACTTACCTATCCATTTTATAAATTAATTAGCATATGAGCAGTAGGGAAATGGCCGTGTAGGTATGCTCTTCCCGCAGTAATACATATTATTTTATAGTTTTTAATAGTAAAAATGTTATGAAAATATCATGAAATATTTATATTTGAAGGAATTAAGCATAATCTATATATAAATAGGCAAACACAGTACTTAAGGACCCTTCTTCTCCTCTGTTTGTTGTTTGTAAATATTGCCAAGCTTTAGTGCACCGTCTTTATCTCACCTTAATCGGTTCAGTATTTAAACAATAAATGCCTCCTTTTATTGCTACAACTACACATGCAAAAAATACACATTTATTTAAAACATGAGAGTGTTAATAAAATAAACAAATAATAAAAAGTGTTCAATAATAAACATGGTAAAATTTTGGCCACAAGACGAACTCTAGTTAAGGTAAATTTACATAAAAAAGATTTCAAATAATAAATTTTCATATTGATAAATTTTAAAAGCTCTAAAAATCACAAAAATTGTGTTTGTTTTTCTTCTATTGAAAAGTTTAGAATTTCCTAAAATACACACATGCAAGCAACATAAGGTTAAGACTACTATCGAGAAATATTTGACCAAATTTCGTCGAAAAAGACCAACAATGCCAACGCTATACTTAGAGGCCACCAAATCGGCAGATAAGTATTTTTTTTAAGAGAAGAAGCACTTTAAGAAACAATGCCTATGTTATAAGTAATCGTGCTACATTCTTAAAGAAAGGGATAGAGAAGAGAAAAGGCAGGTGGTGAACATATAGCCATTTTAATAGTTATTTTATTCACCGGCTAATGTTCTATGTAGAAGTACCGACATAGGAGGCTACGTGCTGTAATGTAAAATTCTGAATATGCTTTTATACCATTAAACAATACAGCACTCAGCCTCCTTCGTTGGTACTTCTACATAGCACACTCGCCGACGAAGTTAAATAATTAATAAAAATGTGCTATTTTTTCACCACCTGTCTTTTCTCTTCTCTATCCCTTTCCTTAAGAATTTAGCACGGTTATATTAATTAAATAGGCATTGTTACCTGAAAAGATACTTCTCTTAAAAAAAAGAATCAAGAATTATAGCAAAAAGTCGCGAAAAGCTGTCAAAACTATAGAGCAAATTTCCCTTAACCAAGTAATAGATCCATTGTCAGATGCATACTTTTAACTTGGACAAAATCAGTTTTCTAATGAATACTTTTCTCAAAAATAATTCAAAGTATGAGATAAAAAATATACATTAAAAATATCATAATGAGATACTTTTTTATGAAACTTAATTTCAAAACTTTATTTTTGAAACGTAATCATTTTATTTAACTAACTATAGTATATGTGCTCTGAAATTGCTGATTAGTAAGTAAACAGTTAACTGCCGTTTTCATATAAATAATTTGATTTTGATGACTGTCGTAAAACAAACTTGTCATATGCAGTTGGTTTTAAACCGATTTTAAGCTGAGTTTAGTCTCTGACAGATTTAGTATTTATTAAGACCTTTTAGGATATGTTTAAAAGGTTTTTTTTTTATTAATTCACGTCAGTGTAAATTTATTTAAATTGTATAGACATGTTTTCATTAACGAACTAATTTCGTCATTAATATTTAAGATTTATCTTCACTTATTTCCAAAATATTTCGTGTCTGCTCCACTGTACACTGCTACGTCTTTCTAATGTTCACATATGTACAACCAACATACGTACATCTGCAAATATAAATATTTGTCACATTTATTTTTTAGCAGCAGGGGTTGGTTACTGAGCTTCAAATGATAATAAAAAAAACATTTAAATTAGTTATTGAACCAACAGTTTCTTTTGTTTTAGTTGGTAACGAGGAACATCAACCCTTTACGGAAAATAACCCATATAAAACTAGCAATAGAAACACACATTGATTAAAAATTTCCCTTTTAAGTAAATATTTGTTATTGTTTTTATTTTATTTTTTTCTTATTTTTAATTTAACAGCTAAAAGAAGTTGAACGTGAACGTGTTTTAATAATCGAGGGCAAAACAGATATTATACCTGCGGAACTGGAACATGATCCCATCTTTTTGGTAGACAAAAAGGCCAATTTGGAAATTGCGAAAACCAGAGCAAAGGTATGATTAAAAATGTTTTTAATTTATATATACATATACATATATGTATATGTCCATGAACTACTCCTTGCTTAAGGGTTTGAAAAGCATTCAAACCATAATACGATAGTACTTTCAGTCGGTATCGAACCATCACCGTGCATACTCAGCTAAACCACAGACACCACCTGGGTGGGTTATACTCAAAATCATTCGAATTTGTATATCTTAAGCATTATGTTTTAAACGTCTTTTGTTTCGAATCGAAATATAAAGTAAGCCCCCTGTGTTCTTTGGGGACCTCACCAACAACCGGTCACAGAGATGGGCGGCACTTGTAGGGCCTTTGACAGACCAAAAACAGTCCAGATTTCCAGCACACTGGGGACTGGTTTCCCTTTATAGCTCGGAAGCACTGCGTTAAAGCCTAAGCATATTTGGCCCCGATAAAATGTACCCCTGTCGAGAATTATAGCTGCACAACAATTATCTTTCCTTCTACTTTTTCTTCAGATTTTAACTACTTTTTTTTAATGCGATCCACCACTTTGTATTTCTTCGCCTACCACCGAATTTCAACAAAAAATTTTTTTATATAGGCCCAGCTTTCATTTAACAACTCATCCCTGAAGACTTCTGGAAAAGAAAATTTTTTAACTGAAAGCTTCTGTGGGACTTAAAATCACTATCGTTTTTCCTATTTGTCAACCAAACAGCAGAGCTCAACTAATGTAGCAATCGCGAAACAGTTTTCTATACTGTTTACGATACGCGCCTGTAAGCAGTAGAAAGTAACATCTTGTTCAACTATTTTTACCTGAGACACATAATGTGAAGGTGTTAATCCTATTTTTGTAACAATACTGATCTGGCATCCCCACATATCTAAAAACAATAGTGATGTTGTCCGTGTGTTTGTGGTAAAAACAGTGGTAAATAAAGTTACTTCCATTAAAGTGATGTATGTGCAGAATAATACCGACAATTAACTGACGAAAGTTGAGCAACCCCGTTGGCAGCCTTGGTAGAGGTGTCTGCGAAGTTCATGAGATTAAGCCCACCATCGGACGGACGAACGGCGTGCGAAGGAAAAATAATAATTGTAGTGTGAAAGCAATAAAATGGAAAGCTCTAGTGTATAAACCTCCCGGAGTCTGAATTAGAAAACAAGACAATTTTTGTACAAAGTAATGGTTTGATAAATTGTTTAAGGCTTTTATTTGAGGTTAGAATAGCAGATATGGATCAAGCCACCTTTATAATAAAAGAAAAAAGGTGTAGTTATTAGCGTAGGGGAGAACACAGTTTATGGCAAATGTAGCAAGTTGAATAAAAAGGGACTGACTCGGATGTAAGAAAAAGAAGGTTATTAATTGGAGTCCGTGCCAGGGCAACGGCGTATTTGGGACTGCCTGGGATTTAAACAAAAAAAAAGAGGGTTATGAATTGAATTGTGTGCGGCATACGGAAATATTTTGCAGAAAAAGCGTAGCCACTAAACTCAAACAAATCGTAATCCATCAATATTAATTTGGTTAGACGAAGGTCACACACAACCTGAAGCTTTTTTCTTGTTCCCTTTAATCGTTGCTTATCTTTGTTTCTGCTTTCTGCTCAAAGTCAGTTTGGCAATTCATGCAATTTTATTTTTTATATTTACACTTTTCTCTAAACATCTTGTAGATGCTGCTCCAGTATCAAAACGAATGCGCGGTACGGTGGCAGTTTTGCTGGTGTCATTTTTGAATTTAAAATTATTCGGTTCTTAAAAAAAAGTCAAATATTCAGTCACCCAAGTTCATATATACCAAACGTATAAAGCGTTTAGTTTTTTTCCGGTGTAAACTAAGCCTACGATAAAATTAAAAAAAAAAACCAGAACAAATAAAATCATAAAAAATTAATTTTTTTCCAACTGTCTTAAAACATCATCTAGAGATGAGAAAATGTTGTCTTCATTTAAACGTTTTAAGTTGTTGTTATTTTTTGTGCTTACAACAATTAATATCAGGTAATAATTTTTTGTTTTATTCTTTTTGTTTCCTGTAGTTGAAAACAAATCGCGAAAAAAATTCCGAACGTCTAAAATTGCAGGGTGTTAAATGGGAACGTGAACGTTTAGTACACGAAGCGCAGGAAGCTCAACGCATTAATATTTTACGTCAAAGATTTGAACAACAAAAGAATCTAGAGGCACAATACATGACTGAAGATGCTGACAGGGGTATGGATTTGTTAAGGTATGTGCGTTTTGTTTTAAAATTTAACAATTCTTTCAAAACAAATTAAAACACTATTTAATCCCTTTAACAGAATTTTTTATACAACTCTCAGACAGACATTTGCTTCCTTTTTCTTAATTTGTTCACTATAAAAATTTTGTGTAAAGATATCATTGAGTGAGAGAGAGGGAGAGAGTGAGTTGTAAAAAAGTAATAAAGTGTTTGTTGTTGTTGTTGTTGTTTAGAATCGCTGTTGTTATTGAATAAATAAAAATAAAATGTTTTAAAACTTCCTTCCGTTTAAGGAAAAACATAAAATCATTTGTTTACGGTTGATTGTAAATGTATTTTGTGTACAAAATACGTCCTGTAATAAATCATCGCATATTTAATTCCTTTTTAATTTTCTTTTTATATGTTTTTGTGGGTTTTTACGGAATATCATTTATTATTTCATAAAATTATCTTCCGCTCAACGCTTTATTATGCAAATTTCTGTTATGGCTTTTTAATATTTACCAGCACAACCAGCCCACGATACCAAAATAAAAATAAAAAAACCAAAAAACTTAAGAAACTTATACGCAACATGAAGTCACTTTTTATAAGTAACAAAAAACTAGAGATTCCTTCACAAAAGGAAATATTTTAAAACAAAAACAACTATTTTAAAACAAAAACAACTATCAAAATGCTAAGATTGATTTAAACACAAAGAAATACAACTTACCCATAAAGTCAAAACAATTATGGAGCGTAACTGCGTTTTTAGTTTTCCAATTGATAATTAAACATCATCCAAAAAAAAAAAAAAAAAAAAAAAAAAAAAAAAAAAACTTTTAAAGTTTAAGGGAGATGTAGCTTAAAAAAATAAGGTTTAGGTTTTGAATTTATAATTTGTATTTAATAAGTGGCCAAAAATAGAATTTTTAAATTTTTTCTTCAGGGCGGCAAAATATAAATACAGTGGATCCATGCAATGCGGTGGATTTAACCAGAAAACCGGGAAAATATCTTAAGTTTTTAAGCCACTAACTTTGGAAGAAGACATGCTAAGCTGAAAGTTGGAACATATGACAGAAAGCTCTTTAAAGCATTCAAGTCTTCAGGCAGAATTAACTTAAAGATCATCGCCGGTCTCTTCACAGCCCATTACAGTTTGAGAAAGTACCTGACCAAGCTCGGCACTAAGAATCTGTGATTATGACGAGAAGAGTACCAAGTAAATTTTTTAAGCCCGATAGAACTTTAAGTTGTAAAAAATAACACAAAAAATTAAATTGTAATGAAGGATTTTTTTTTTATACGAAAGATCAGAACCTGGCATTTATATTTAAGAATGATTTCGGGCATATGATCATCGCGGCTGCTCACTACGAAGCGCATTCTGGACATCCGATTTTGTGCCACTTTTTCAATTACTGCTGGCCGTATGTCAGGAATAACACGAACAATGTTCGCCTCCAAAGCGTTAATTGTTGCTGGTTTATCATCATAAACCAGTGACTTCACGTGGCTGCACAGGAAATAATCGAAAGTGTCAAATCGCACGACCAATTGACAAGTCTATTTCTCGTAATCAACATATCGCCAAATTTTGTTTTTAATAACTAGATGGTTGCGGTCGCCACATGACACGTAGCGCCATCTTGGAATCACATTTTGTCGAGATCAATGGCATCCATATTTTCAAACAGAAAATCATTAAACATGGTGCCGTAACGATCTTCATTGATCGTAACGTTAGATCCGGCATCATTTTTTCAAGAAATAAGGTGCGATGAGCCCACCAGCGTGTAAACCACACTAAAGGGTGAATTTTTCAGGATGCAATGGTGTCTGTAGGGTATTTTGTGAATTGGTCTCAATGGCAATTTTGCTTATTAATAAACTCGTTAGGTCGCTGAACACAATTTGGTCAGTTACTAACTGCTCTAGAACCCAATCGGCAAAGGAAAGACGCATATTATAGTCTCGGGGCTCTAATTGCTGCACTAGCTGGATCTTGTACGCGTGTAGGCCAAGATCTTTGCGCAAAGTTTTGCACGTAGTAGACGGATAGAGCCCCAATTCCTGCGACCGATGACGAATCGATAAATTTTTATCTTCTTCCATACTTTCCTTTACAGCAGCGATATTCTCTTCACTACGTTCACTACTTCGACGTGTTGGTGTTATTGCATCCTCTAGAGAGCATGTGATATGAATTCTATGCACAGTTCGACGCATGGCTTCCTCGGACGGACGATTATGTGCAACATAAAAATCACGAAGTCGTCCTTAAGTTGCTCAAATTGATGACTGATTTTCAAAGCAAACTTGGACGATTTGTTAGCATTGTTCAAGCGTAAGTCTATTCATAACGATTTGCCCGAGTTTACTGAAAATAATAAGAAAAAATTTTTCATCAAAATTAAATTTTTAGTGTTATTTCTTTTAATTTAAAGTTCTATCGATCTTACAAAGCACCTGATATATTAAGAAGAATTATAAGACTTACTTATGTCACAGCAGATATAACCAGCTGGCCAAATACCTGCTGGAAATTGGGCATTTTTCTACACTAGAACAAATTTAATCCTAAGATTCCTTATGACAATAGATATAGATAATGTGTTTTAACATCTGGCAGAGGATAAAATAGATCATTTTGGTCGCGGTGTATTGTTTATGCTTCTTTATCATTTAGTGTCATTTTAAAGTGTCTGCAATTTGTAATGCAGTGTGCTCATGTAAGGCTTCCACGTTAAAGAGATTTAATTTTGAAAGCCTGAAAGTATTCTTATTTTCAGTTTTTAGCCATTCCCGATTTCATTCTGGTTCAAAGTATTTAAAAAAGACTGTGGAAAGATATAATTGTGATACAAATTATTAACACTGGAATCGGCTTGGTTGTAAGGGCAGCAACAAATTTTTAAAAAACACATTACAAACATTCACACAGTTACATTTAGAATGTTGTAGGATGATTAGAATATTAAAACTTATTTGAAAATATTTTTGTTTTAAATTTTTCTTTTCTTTAACAAAAATATATAAATTTTTTATCAGAATTGAAAATGAAGATTGGAGGCCTTGTGAAAAGGAGTTGAAAGAGTTTCTAGAACGTGAACGTGCCAAGATGAAAGAACGTTCTTTGCGTGTCTCCACACCCTTTACCGCTGATCCCAAGGACTTACAAAATATATTGAGAGCAAGGTATTGAATATTCATTTAAAATAATATATTTTTTAAATGATCATGTCGTCTGTTTTATTTGATATTTTCATTTTAGAAAAGCTTTCCGTAAAGCTGAAAAACGTATACGAAAAGAAATCGAAAACAATCGTCAAGAGACTTTACAATTAAAAAATATCTCAGATCGACCTTCTGTTAAACAACTGGGCACAAGCCATGAGAATTTAGGATTAACTGGGAGCTCACACCAGGTAAAGTTTAAAATTCCATATTTTATCACCGTTTATTTTTTTGAATATTAAATTAAACTGCGTCTTTTTACCATAGAAATTATTACATTTCTAGAAGTCCGTACGCAAAATATAAAAACATAACCCTTTTGTTTTTGTCACAATGTCTGTCCGCCCGTCTATTAACGATCCCTATTTCTGGACCTGTATTAGGTAGACTCTAAAAGATATATTAATATAGCGGATATAACAGATATTACTAAAAATTAAAGGGTGTTCCGAAAGTGACGTGATGTAAAAATATTGTTATTTTTTTAACTCTGATAGGCAAACATATCAAATTTGCACAGTGTCAGTAAATTGTAAAAATAAAATTATATATGAAAGTTGTCCCAATATTGCCGCTATTTTCACTTTAGGCTACAGCTACAGCTGTAGAAGGCAGACATTTAGATTTCATAAAGAGTATCATTAAATATGTCCGCTTTAAAAAAAATTGCAAACCATAAATTTGGTAGACCGTTATAGGCAGATGCTTGATTTTTTACAGAGACGGTATCGTTATGTCTGCGCTAAGAGTAAAAATAAAATGAAAAGTATCCTAATAGTGACATGATTATAATATACACGATTTCATTTCTTGAGAGTATGTATTTCTAGTTCTCTTTAAAAGCAAGTAAAAAAATTAAAAATAAAAGGTATCCCAACAGTAAAGTTATTTTCAAAAGACATTATTGTAAATGTAACTAAAGTATGTTTGACCATGTCTCCTGTAGCAAGCTAATAAATGTATAATTATATATTAAAGGGTGCCCCATACGTGGTACGGAACACCTGGTGTGTGAGTCAAATTCACACTTTGCGGATTTATTACTATTTTTATCTTTTTTGAGGTAAAGAATTTTATATCTTTTTGATTTTTAGAGACTTTTTTAAACGTCGCAACAATCGCACAGGGGCTTAAAAACGATTTATTTTGAACATAATTCGGTATCCCATGAAGCACTGAAGATATCTTAATGAAATTTCATTTCAGGTTGGATCATAGAAAAAGATAAAAAATCATAAGTAGGCCTGCCACCGCTAAAAATCTAAATAAATGTATTTAGTGATTTTTGGCTACAAATGCTACTTTGTAACACTTTTTGCCGTAATTTTATTTTAATCTTTTTAGCGATCGAGATTTAAATTTAGCTACAAGAATTACAGAATAAGACTGCAATTTTAAGAAGCTCCTATAGCTTAAATATATGTTCGATATACATGTAAATGGTATCACAGAAAATCTGATATGACTTGCAGATAATTAATATTATATTGATTTTTCATGTGCTCCATTTTTTAAGCGACATTAACTTCACAAACTAATAATTCATGCAAATAAACCGACTTTAAAACAGAAAAGCTTAAAATCATATTTCTTTAGGACGATAATTATAGATTAATTTTATTATTTTATATTTAAAAAAGTTTGTGTCAGGATTTTGTATATATCGTAGAACGAAATATGTGGTCACCATTTATTTTTTACACTTTTTATTGGTCACAGTACAACAAAATTTTTTTAAAGTCTATAACTGTTTAAAAGATTGGCCATATACATCACATCACAACCATAAGGGCACCCTTTAATTTATAATTTTAAATATTTTAACTTTTATTTTTACTTGATATAGTAATGGACATTCTTTCTAATTTTCAAGAGTTTGTCTGTAACGGTTTCAAAGATAGGTCTATATAGGTCAAATTACACCAGTATAGGGACACCCTTTAATTTCTTATTTCAAGTTTGCTACTTGTTATAGCGGACTTATAAATAAAGGTTCTGTGCAAATTCAATCAACTTTCTACAACTGTTCAATAGTTTGGTCATTAATCTACATCAAATAACAGCAACACCCTACAATTTATAATTTTTAATAATTATACTTGTTATTATACCATTGAAATTAGTGCAGATTCTGTTTAATTTTCAAGTGTTTTTATATAATGGTTCAAACGATATGGCCATATAGGTCAATTTACTTAAAATATGGGACCACCCTTTAATTTCTAAATTTAAATCTTATACTTGTTATAATGGACTTAGCAATACAGAGTCCTTGTAAATTTCAGCTGTTTGTCTATAACGATTCAATAATTTGGCCACATACATCATCTTGGGACACCTATTAATTTATAATTGTTAATGCTTATACTTATTATTATAACGGTCAGAGTAATCAACATCCTGTATAATTTTCAAGCGTTTGTGTACAACGGTTCAAAAGATAGGTGCATAAAATTAAATTTACGTCACCTATGGGGTCGCCCTTAAATTCTTAGATTCATTTTTTTTTTAATTTTAAAAAAGCTTTACAGTTTATAATACACTTAAAAAACATGTATGTTGTATGGGGACACCCTTTAATTTTTAAGAATATGAACTGTTTTTAAAACGGTACCAATCTGTAAGAATAATCTATCAAATTACAAAAAAAAAATTTTATATCGGTTTAGAAAAGACTTAGTTCTGCAGGCACAAACATAAATAAATCAACATTCAGTCAAATTGATAACCTCCTCGGTTAAAAAAAAATCGTGTTAATTTAAACTGCCACAACGTCAAAACTCTTCGAGATATTATTACAAAATTTTGAGTTTATACAGATAAAAGAGCTTTTTATCATATGTTAAAATAAAGTTAAATTTTTTCTGATCATATAAATTCCCTGAGAGACGAAAAATGTCCAACATAATTGGTTTTTAAACCAAAGTGGCTATCCTGTCTTTATTAATCACGGAACTTTCAAATCCTATCAGGAGTATACAGCCAACAATTGGAGACTTAAATGTTTGGCTTAGTTTTTTTTTCTCGCACTTGCTTATAGGTTGTCTTTAAATTGGCCTTAAACAATTTGCTACTACCGAAGTTAATTTAAATTACATAACAAAAAAAAAAAGAAGTTAAAAAAACGTTTTTTATATTCCTCCAACTCAGAGGTTAATAACTTTTTACGAAAAGCGTCATCGGAGCAAAACCAAAATCTTATTTTTTTTAAATTTTATAAGCAATAAAACACGTATCTAAAATTAAAATCCGTTCATCAATAATTTAAATTAATAATTTACACTTTAAAAATACCAAGTAAAGGTCGGCCAAAGTTAAAAAAGCTGTAAAACTACACATTTACGCACATTTTTTGTAGATATTTGCAAGGCCTAATTCAGTTGAGAAAATCTTAATTTCCAAAATATTTTATGCTCGAAGCACCCCATTTACCCTAGGGAGCCAACCGTTCCCACCTTCACTCACGAACGCCTCTATTTTAACTCTGTGAAATTTCAATGATATTGTTAGTGGTTCATGAGATATGCCCAATTATGTCCAAAAAAAATTGTTTTGAAACCAATGTGGAACGTTAAAAAATTATTAATTTCTTTGACAAGATTTGGGGGCATTCGATATCGAACGAAATTTAATTTCTATTGAAATTTCGATCGGTATAGCATGTCGTAATTTACCCTCAGATTTCACTTGAAAAATATACATATTCTTTATTTGACGCTATAAAGCAGGACGGTGTTACACACAAAACTGAATGTTATAAAAAAAAATTTGGTGGAAGTAGTATAAAAGTAAAGGCCTCGTTACTCTAACGTCAATGTTGCGAACACGTAAATGTTGCGGACGGCTACAACGTTGAGTAGTTACTATTTACACCTAAACGTACAATATGATTTTAAATTTAGAGAAAATAAACAAAAACGCTGTCAATAAGTGATTGCGATAATTAAAAAAAGATACATTTTATTAATTTATGTTTTTGTTATTTGTGTATTTTGTAAAAAAAAATATGGTTTATTTTGTACAAAAACAGAAACAAAAAAGAAACAAAACATTTTGTTTTTTAGTAAATTTACTTCAAACAATGTTGTCAATCAGCGTACTATGTTACTGCCATCCCTAAATTACGACGTAAAGCGCAAGATATCTGTCAATATTTCTCATATACATACCAAATGTATGAAGCACCCTAAATAGCACGGCGTCAACGCTTAGCAATTGGAAAATCCAATTTTGACAGCGCGTAATGTAATACAGTTGCCTGCAAGCTACTGTTGTTTACATATTTTTTTGTAGTATTTAGAGAACGTTACAAAACAGTAATGACATTTTTGCTTTTTTCAGGCTTATATAGCGTTTTTATCACTGTTTTGCATTCCATTTTATAGGGTTTTATTAAAAGTGATAGGTTAACATTACTGTCCACAACGAAACGTTGCGCTTTTATTTAGGTATGCACCTTCAGCGTAAAAGCCATGCGTTATTTTGCGTCGCGTCTTACGCGCTAATTTAGGGATGGCAGTTAGATGCGCTAATTTGAAAAGCAAGCTAAATAAAGAAAAAAGAAGAAGTGGATATACCTACGCACGAAATTTTTTTTTTTTCATATATTAATATTTGTGAAACATTTATTTCTGTACAAGAGTCATTACGTAGTATATTGGTTGTAAGTTACTACATGATGGATGGCATTTAAGAAAGTTTGTGGTCATTATTATAATATTTTTAATAAAATGAAATATACAAGTTTGTAGCAGCGTAAATTAGAATATTAAAAAAATAAGTCCGAATGAAAAACAAATATGTAACGCAAGTGCCAGTGACTTTATCAGCGTTTTATTTCTTATTTTCTGAAAATTAAAATTTAATAAAATGCATTAAAATTATTAAAAAAAAATTAATTAAAATTATATAAAATCCATTATTGTAGGGTTCAGTAAACAATATTAAAATTTTATAAACATAAAATGTGCTGACAACTGTTTTAGTACCACTATAACAACAAAATTGCGTACTTTCACATTTCTATATTTTCTCTAGGAAATGATGTATTTTTTATGTATTCTATCCTTAAGAAGGGACCTTCTCACAAATATTTATTTAAATCCATCCAGCAGTTTTTACGTAATGTGAACACATACAGACAGGCAAAAATTCTAAAAGTAAGTGTTTTTTTTCATATCGATTACTATCTACACCAACATCAAAATTTTCAAAAAATAGAACAGAAATGACCCTGTTACTGTTTTTTTAATATGTATAGACAATTTTGTGAAAACCACTACAATACGTACTCGACCAAACCTCTTTCAAATTTTTGGAGACAAGGAGAGATCTACATATAAAATTTTGGCGCTAATTAGAGATCATATTATATTCAACCTCAGTTGATATAAGATTTATACTTCCTCTTTTCATGACTGAAACTTAAAAAAAATGTTTTTTTGTTAATCAATTTTGTTGGTTAAATCGAAAAACAACATTAACCTAAAAACGCCATAAATTATATTTTTTTTAATTTGTTGACATCACTGATATGTAAAAACGTAGAGAAATTTCAATTTTATTGGTTTCGTTTGCAACGCAACGTCACGTTTACGAAAGAGTATCTATTTACACACAACCTAGGTAAGGAAAACGGAACAGCTGCTCCGCAACGTGTACGTTTACGTAAGAGTAAAGAGGCTTTAACACATAATTTTACAATAGGAACCAGGAAGATGATTAATTCTTCCATGCAATTTTATGCCGAGAATATAGTTTAATAGCGAACGTTCGTATAAAACAATATGAAAATTTGTAAGACGTTTGACATTTTAAGCAACGGTTAAAAATTATTATATTATCAAGTGGTATAACCCAATAAATGAATTGGCATTGAAAATTCTTGTTTAAATTTAAATATAAAAACGCAACAAATTAAATGTCTAGCAAAAACATTTAGTTTTTTTTTTAAATTCAAGTGGTCGCGATGGCGTTGAAGTCAAAAATAACTGACTAAACAAAATAATGCCGAATTTAATTTATCCTTCCATAATCACTTTAAATGAAGCTGTACCAGTTGATTTCTTTCTCCTTCATATGTAGTTACACCTCACATTTATTTCCTTTTTTTTTGGATTTAAAATTTTATGTTACAAAATTAAAAATTTTCTTACCTGTTCAAATTGTTTTTTTTAATTATTTTAAAATTTTGACAACTACGTCGAACATAAACAAAAATCAGTTGGGCTATGAAGACCACCTCTAAATTAATTCGCTTTATTCAAAATTATTAAATCAGTTCTTTTTCAAATTTTATGTTACGAAGACGATGAATCTCTTATAATCGCATATTTAATGCGCAGCTTATTAAAAGATTTGTTGTCTCTTTATTTTAGAACAATTCAGAATCACCCAATGTAAAAGATTTATTCGACACATTAGAGATGGATGCGACCATTACGCTTAAAAATCTATCATCTGATAATGACTCAAATATATCAAGCGGTGAATCAATGGATGCAGGAAGTTCTATAAGTCTGGCTAAGCAACGTTATGCCCAGCTATTGCAACAGGAATTAGAGACTGAAGTTTCAGAAGGTCTACTTATTTCAAAGGAACAATATGATCATTTGCGTTACGAAGATGATAAAATATTGCAACTACGAAATGCTAAAGTAAATAATGAATAACAAAACTATAAAATATTTGAATTTTTATATGTTTTATGAAATATGAAATACATGACATATAAAATTAATAATTTATTTATTTGTGACAGGATATACGTGAACTTTATCTATTGGCTGAAGAGATAATTATTGGAGAGCGAGTGGAAGTTTTGCCCGAGGACGAGCAAACTGGTGCTGAAGATGCCGGCGACGAAGAAGAATCTGATCATATTGAATAACATTCTAACAAAATTTGCTTGCTTGCTTTCTTTATTTTTTATTTGATTCGGTTTAATTTTCAAAATAAATTTAAATATGTACGTTTTATTGAATAAGATTATTTTGCCCTTTAAATACAATATTTGATAATTTTTTAGAACCAATTTACAACAGATTTTTATTCCTTGAATCAAAAAAAATATTTTTGTAACTTATAACCAGACTGACTCTGTAGTTCTTCTGGACATTGTGTTTTCAAATTGTTGATATCGCTGGTTATCGTTCTAAGTTAATTAACAAAATCTCTTATTTGTTTTATCTATCACAACAAAAAAACTCATCGTTGAAATTATTGCATTTGATTTTTGACATTTTATTAATTTATTTTGTTACGTTAGTTAATGTTTGTCAACTACTTGTTATTGGTGTCAATATCAACATTTAAATAAAAGCGTAAAATTTGTTTAATTTTAATATCAGTCTGCAGTTAATTCCACGCTTTATACTCCTGTATTAACTCATTTTAACTTAATTAAATGATAAAAAATATAATGAAACTTTATACATTCGTTTGGGTCTTAAATGACTTTTATATTAAAATTATACTTATGATAACAAGTATGTTTACGTTGTTTATCAGAAGGTCGTTTAGGGTGCAGATGTTAAATAAAGGTAAAAAAAAAACTAAAATTCTAGTAATAATTTCCTTAACTTATGAAATTGATTGACATTTTATTGCCACAGTTCTCATTTAAAAAATATTTTTTCTACTTTTTCGAGGCTTATTTATTTGACTTTAAAAAGAGTAGAATATACAATACCATATATGTAAATCTAATTAAGTGAAGTAAGTCCAATCAAAAAAAAAAAAAAAAAAAAAAAAAAAAAAAAAAAACAAATATTGAGGTCACAGAGTATTCAAAAATTTAAACAAAAAATACAAAAATGTTATCAGCTCTTAATGGGCTAAGCATTTTTTAAAAAAATTAGTTTTTTCTAAAAGGCCATCAGAAGCTTTAAAAGATATGGGTATCAATCTTACAAAATATGACGCACAATCGTACTTTTTCTGTGAAAAGTTCAGAGGTCCATAACTCGGAAAATATAGGCGTGCGAAAATTTTTTCACTTGATCTTTTTCTCTTTTTCTTTAAATCTCTATCGCCTCTTTTATTTGTCTTCTTGATTGGAGTTACTTCATTGTTCAAAATTATGTGGAAAAATTAGAGGCAGGCGTGGTGTTTTGCCCGCTGACTCGAAAGACATAGCCCAACCTTGCTAAATTTCAATAGCCAAATTTTCGAAACTATGTCTGACCGATTGGCATATTTAAATTTTCTGTAGCTCATCTAATGCTATGTATAAGGACTCAAAATATAAAATTTATGGCCTTTTATGAATTAGACGTTTTAAAGAATTTTTGTATATCCTAAGAGATCTCTTCAAAAGCTTTTAAATGATACCCATATGGACCAAATTAACAATCGTACTTTTCTGTTAAAAGTTCAGAGGCCCATAACTGGGCGAGTGCCTACATTTTACTTGATATTTTTTATTTTAATTCTTTATCATCATATAATTGTTTTTTGATTGTAAATACTTAACTAAACTAGAATTGTTCTAAAAGATATGGAACAATTGGAGGCAGGTGTGATACCTTTCCCGCTGCCTCGAAGGCCATTGATCGATCATGCTTATTTTCAATTGCAATATTTTCAAAACTATGTCTGATCGGTTAGCGTTTTTAAGTTTTCTCTAGCTAAGCTAGTGCCTGGGAAATGTGAAATAAAAGCGATTTAATTAATTCTCTTTTAATAAATAAGTAAATCTTATTATTAAGTTTTCAGCCCAATCATTAATATTTTATCAGAAGTTCCTTCTCAAGGACATCATTTTTTCCAAGAAAGAATTCCTCCAATTATACAGACATGTCAAAAATTCCGTTCGGAATTGAATTGATTCCGAAGTTTCTATTCCGATCGAATTGGTTTTAGCTTCTGTAGATTCCATTCGGTTTTAGTAAACCGAAAAAAGTACAAAACCACTTATGTTTGTTAAAAATATGGCAACATAACATCGAATGGTAGCAAAACAAAAAACAGCGGAATTAAAAAAACAATCAAAATGCAAGAAATATTTGTGTTTCAGTGCGAATTACTAAAAAATTTAAAATAAAAACTATTAAAAATGCCCGGAATATCTACAATTGCAGCGGCAGAAGAAAATAAAAGGAATATTGTTTGTGTGCTGTCACTACGGAATTTTTTGAAAAAGAATAAAAGTACGGCAAAATCTTTCAAACAACATCTGTTTATTTTTTGGTTTTTTATAAAGGATTAAGAAAGAGTTCATTTTTTCATTAACATCATATTAAAATAAATTTAATTTGGATCAATAAGCAAGATAAGGAATAGTCTTACCTATAAAAAATGGTTTTTATGTTAACAAAATGCTCAAAATATCAATTCCACATAACGAACTGAAAGTGGTTTCATTCCGAAAATTTTTTTCGTTTTACGTTTTCTATAGTAGCAAAATACGGAATCAATTCCACTTCCGAACGGAATTTTGTTCTGTGACATGGCTGATAAATTCCGTTGAAATAAAAAAAAATAAAAAAGTGGCATCATCGTAAAATAAAGGCAGCTGCTTTGCTTATATTCCTTCAGAATTTACGATTTTTTTTTCACTTTCTACATTTAATAAAAAAGGAATTAACTTATAATGGAAGAAACGAAAAAAGTTAAAAAAAACTAACACAGAAATTTTCTTTACGATTGAACTTTAATTATTTGGCTTTATTATTTTAAGCCTTAAAATATTCATAAATGATCATAACTGTCAAAAAGTGAACGCAGAATGGTAGATCGTTAATTTTAAAATTTCATTAGATCAAGTGTGGCCTTCGGAAACTCTCGTTTCATAACAAACACGGGCAAGCAAACATGCGAAAAGATGGACACCCTTTAATGCAAAGGCCAAAATTACAAAAAGATTATTAATAAAATCCTTCCCATTTAAAATAATACTTTTGATAAAAATACAAAACTTAACAATTTTATCTTCTTTAACATTTCACTAACTGGCAAGTTTTCCATTTAAGTGGCTAAATCTTATTTAAAAAAATTTGACACGAAATAAACCACTTTCAAAAATTAATAATTGTTATTTTTAGATTCATCAACTGTATTGAAATTGCAATTCATATCTGTGTTATTAAGCTTTTTTCTTTCAATATTCACATGGCTTACAGATGCATTTATACATATTTTTCATGGCTGACTAAGTGACATTGGACAATGACGTTTCCGTTTTGTTTGCAAGGATAATAATTGTGAAAATATTTATATTTATACGTCTGTTTATTGTTACTGATTCTGATAAAATTAATGTTGAGGAATGGAATAGTTTCTATTTCAGTTTTTACAAAAATTGTACACCTTTCCTAACTGGTATTCAAGGATCCTTTAAGCAGCACTGTCGAGTCTCGGCATTCATAACAAGACAACAAAGCGGGTAAATAAAGCAAAAGCTCTAATTATACAAAATTATTCATGACTGGCACTGGGGAGTTACTCTTTATTTTGACTCGAAAAGAAAATCATTCGTATTTATTCGGCTTTTACATTACGTTTCGAAAGAGTTTTCTTTCGAATTCTGCTCTGTTCATCGAATCAATTGCCGAGCTTCCCTCTTGTTTTGTTCCCTGTCCACTTTTTCCCTTTTATATTTTGGTTACTTTAAAAAGAAGTGGTTTTTATCGCTCGTAATATACTGTTGGCATCACACTCAAATAATTGCTTGGTGGTTTTTCATCACCACATCCCTGCTAAGCTACACAATTGTAGATTTGAAGATACTTCATCCCCTCTGTGGACCGATAGCTATTTTGATACCAAACACCTCTCTGATGTCAATTCGTTTTACACGAATGCTGCGGTTAATTTAACTACTGGCCGATTTCGATGAAGAAGAATTTTTTCATAAAACTTTCCATTAAATAATTTATTTTACTCTTTAAATTTAATAAGTTGAATAAATAACAAGACTTTTTTTTTTTTTATTGTTTATTTTACGCAAAAAAAAAAAAGAATTATAAGCTAAAAACTATAAATAAACAAATAGTAATTATAATTGTTATTATATACGTAGTCCCATAAACGGGCTCTCAAGTACATTCATGTATGGTTTTTATTATTATTTTTCATAAATAAATATAATCTATTTTTACTTTTATTAAAATATAATATAATTTCATGTAATAAAAAAATGCGAAAAAGATACTTCAATATTTGTATTATTAAAAAAATATGTCAAGGGGTAAAAAATGAAAACGGGAGTTTTTAGCTTAACCACCAAAATTTAGTTTTGTTTATGTTTGGCCTTGTGTTCCTATCATTCTCATAAATATTTGTATCAAATCTGGTATTATTGATTGTGATTTGATTACAATTAATAGCTTTATTATTGGCCCTTCTATATATATGATAAAATATAGGTATGCCTAGCTCATTTTGGATAAATCCTTTCTTGTCGAGGTATACAAAAGCCTCAGGTGGTACATAGCCGGTTTGCATGGTCTTTAGTATGTATTCTTCGTTGCTATAATATGGTGCCATAATTAAGTTGTTGTCATAGCATTCCAAGCTTTTAAAAATATGATTTCTAATAAGATGTATAATACAATTATCTATTCTGTTTATTTTTGAAGCGTTATACAATTTTTTGTTTGAAATGTATTTAGCATACCCACTTTCTTGAGACCTATAGAGCGATGTGCAAGCTCTAAGACATTTTCTTTCGAAAACACGAACTTTTTCCATATATGATGGAGAAATGTTAAACCATATTTGGCATCCGTATGTTAAAATAGGCCTTATTAAAGATTGATACAACATAACTTTAACCGAACTATTTATATACTGAGAAAAGAAAAGCTTTTTGTACATGTAAAAAACATTTCTTGCTTTTTTTATTTGTGAATTTATGTGAAAGTTATAGTATAAAAACTTATCTAAGTTAATTCCCAAGTATTTAACAACTTGTCTGCTAGGAATGCATATGTTATTGTACGATTTTATACTAAACTCTTTCCACTTAGTTTTCACATTGTAATTACATTTTCCTACTGGAGGGCGGAATAGAATGGTTTCGCATTTGTCTACATTAATTTTCATATTCCAATCTAACGCGTATTTTTCAACGATTCTTAAGTATTTTTGTAATTCTTTATTAATGTCTTCAATTTTTTTATCAGCGTGATAGATTATAATATCATCTGCAAACGCAATGATATTTTCTACTTTTGTTAACAGGTCATGCAAAAATAAATTAAATAGAATCGGAGAATTTACTGTACCTTGTTGGATACCATTAACTATTATAAATTTTTTAGTACTCATGTGCTTTCTATTACAGACAAGAAAGGATTTGTTTTCCAGCATATTGTGTATCAGTATAATTAGGAATATTGGCATTTTATAATTCAATAATTTGTAAATAAGGGCTGGTATCCATATGTTATCAAACGCCTTTTCAAAGTCTATTAGACATGCACCTGTACAACAGGATTTATTCAAATTCCAATGTATGTTTGAAACAAGCAAATGTGTTGCGTGAATTGTAGAATGTTTGTATTTAAATCCAAATTGTCTCTCGCTTTTTAAATTATTTTTTTCACAAAATCTTACTAAACTATTGTTAATGCAGACTTCGAAAATTTTACTAATATTTGGAAGTAAACTTATAGCACGGAGATTTTTTTGGTTACTTATATCCTTATCTTTTTTGGGCAAAATTACAACTTTTGCTATTTTCCATGCCCGAGGAAAATATGAGTTGTTGAGCATGTTATTAAAAAGAGTGCAATATTCACTGACCATAACATCTGGAATATGTTTTAATACAATAATTGGTATATTGTCTAATCCAGACGAACATTTGTTTTTCAAGTTCTTGAAAATGTATAACAACGACTCCTTTGTTATGAAATAAGTCTCATTGATAGACTCTCTTATGTCATTAGCCTTGTTATAGTCTGTAAATGTTATAAGGGATGATTGATTATTTTCAAATTCACTTTTTGTTTCCAAAAAGTTTTTGAAGGAAGCATCGACCATCCTATGTACGTTATTTTCAGGATTGATCTCCTTATAAGCGTGAATAGACTCTAAATAAGCCCCAATAGTGTTCAGTATTTGAGTTTGATCTCTGATTATAAAGTCATTTGTTTGTTCATTTATTTCCAAATCATCAGGTACTAAACCTGCCCTTCTAACTAGAAATTCCTCATTTTGTGGGATTTGAAGCTTATTAATACTGACTGGTTGTATTGCTCTAAATTGTTTTTTGGCTTCGCTAAATATATCAGAGGAGTTCTTACGGTCAATATTTTTAAGTTTCTCTCGCACGACCTTATTGACCGCTATGGTAAAATTATCATTAATGAGCTTTCTGATCAACTTAATTTTACATTTCAGTAAATTTAGTTCGTTTGTGGACAATAAATGTTCTAATCTGTTATGTTTTTTAATAGACGTTAAAATTTTACTTTTTTCCGAATGTAATTTTTTTATAACTGAATTAGTATATTTTTTTATTGAATCAGTGACCTGAAATTTTGGAACCGTTTTTTCAACAGAGTGATTAATTATTCCATTTAACTTAGTAAGATAAAAATCTATTTCTGAATTGGTGAGATTTCTCTGGTTTGGTATAGCTTCGTTAGTGTTAAGCTCGTTTATAATATTATTCGCAAACTTTTTCCAATTCGTTTGTTTGTAATTAAGTTGAGAATCAGGCCTTTCTTTAAAAAGGGTTATTGGGTGATCACTTTTATCTTGTAAAATCAGCATTTGGATTGCATTATATAACAAGACTGTTATTGAGGGATGGATGGACACATTTCAGTCACACCATATTATTAAAGACACTCACTCATCACACATACATATGTATGTATGTTTGATGAAAGAGTTGCATGGCTCATGATATTTCATGTGGGACTTTATTTTCTTCACATTTTTTTTCCTTTCATTCTTTAAAACGTCATAAAAAGGACAACAGACACAAAGGTGATTTTTTATTTTATTTTTTTTAGGAATATTAATTACACGACCACATTGGTATTTTTTTAATGCCGACCGACCATTGGATTATTTTAATGAAGCTTTTATGAAAACGTGCGTGAAAACTGTTTGAATGGTGACTACTGATGGTTGTTTATCAATGCATCGTGATAAATAAAATAAACAGTGCATCAAAACATTTTTCGTAAGGGGGATTAATTGGCATTGAATTGACCGTTGTATTCGTTAAATGGTCCTCAAGCAAATTTTCAATTAACATAACAAAAGTTTAATTAATTTTATTTTTATATTCTTATAATCTGGTATTTTACAACATAACAAAGAATTAAAAATCATGTCAGTTAATTTAAAAAATTATTATTCTTCACCAAAAAAGTGGTCCATTTCCGACCCCATAAAGTATATATATTCTGACTTCTTATGCACAGCGAAGTCGATTGAGCGATGTCCGTTTGTTCGCCCATGTGAGTGTTAAAATCAAGTTTGCCGTGGCATTAGATCAGCTAGAAAAAATTAAAATACACCAATCGATTAGGAATAATATCCAAAAAGGTGCTATTAGAAATCAGCAAGATCGGTCCATGTCCTCCGGCGCAGCGGGCAAAACAACACGCCTACCTCTAATTTTTCTATCATATGGAACAATAAAGTAACACCAACCAAAACAATATATGGAGCGACACAGAATTAAAGAAAAAAGCTTTAAGTGAAAAAATAGGCGCTCGCCTATATTTTCCGAGTTACGGGCCTCTGAAATTTTCAAAATTTTAAAAAAATCAATATGGGTATCATTTTAAAGCTTTTAAAGAGATCTTTAAGAAAATACTAAAATTTTTTAAAAATGTTTAACCCATTAAGAGCCGATGGCATTTTTATTTAATTTTTTTTTTTTTATTTTTTAATTCCGTCACCTCCTTTATTTTTTTTTTTTTATTGGAGTTACTTCTCTAGATTTGGATAAATGGTGAAGGGTATATAAAGTTTGGCATATCCAAATATAACACTGTTACTTGTTCATTATTTTCTTTTTATTCTTCGTCACATACATAAATTTAGAGCCTTTGCTGTTAAATTGTCATAAATCAACATTTTAAACTATTAAGTAGATAATGCAGAAATTTTCTTCAGTGACAAACCTGTGTGAATTCTAAAGTGAAAAATATTCTTAAGAGTCCTTAGAAGGGTTAAAACAGATTTTAAAACCTTAAACGCCTTTATCTCAGTTCGAGGTTTTACTTTGACACATGTATGTCTTTCTTGCAGTAAATTTTCTTTGTAGAATAAATCGCTTATAAACTTTTTTAATGTTATATTTATATCAAAAGTAAAGTTATTAAAAGAAATTTTCCAATGCCCTGCAGTTTCTAACCCACTGTCTACATGTGTATTCCCACATTTAAATATTCTTTATTAAAATTAGTTCAGAAATTGAATGTTTCAAAGAAATACCTTTTTACTTTTAATAACTTAATGTACTTTGGAGATTTAAAATTAAAAAAAATGCTTAAAAAACGTGTTGGTATAAAATTAAAAATAAAAATTAATTAATTTAATGGCCTTAAAGCAAATGTCTTAAGTTAAAGAGTTGCTTCTTTATTTTACTACTGGCACGCAGCAGATAAACACATGTGAATACGGTGTGAGTTATTTCTTTAATTTTTTTTTTCTTTTGCTCCGTAAAAATTGAAATACTAATAAGTGCACTGAAACACGGTTGACATTTTATTTGAAAACAACACTTAACCACCTTCTAATCTTCAATGACAGTCATTAAAAGTAGGAAAAGAAAAAATAGGAATTTTTATAAATAAAAAATAAGCGAAAAAGCCTTTTTTTCTCAAGTTTTTAATAGAGATCGTTAATTTTAAAAGTGCCCCTGGTTAACCTTGTTGCGGGTATAATTTTTTTACGTGCGTACCCATTTTTATCTTCCATAACATAAATTTATAAAAGTGAGATTGATATTGGAAAAATTATATTTAAGAAAACAGTCTTCCACATAAGAATGTTTTTAAGGTAAATCACTTTTTAATTAAAATTAAATCACAACAATATTAAATTAAATGAATTAAATTTTAAAAATATCGTGGTAATTAACCCGAAAAAATAATTTAAATCATCGATATTGAATATTGATCGCTACCGCCTACTTAGTTCTTCAGGAAACTTCTCACTAACATTTTAAGTAAACTAAAGATTTTTGTCCAAAGAAAATCATTTTTTATTATCATATTAAATTGTAGCACAAAATTTTAATACTTGTTGCTGATCTCCGAAAATTTCGAAAAATTATTGTTAAAAACGTTCCAATTAGAGGAAAGTAAATATATTAATTATACAACGAAAATTTTATAATTAAAGCAAATTAAATTCTATGCATGTTAAGGTTAATTAAAATCCAATGGCAAAAAGTCTGTAACAATAAAATAGAGGAAATCCCACAATTCCCAGAAATAGGAAAAAAATTCCAAAATTGGAATTTTTACTCTTTTGCCCAAAAAGTCATATAGACTTGGGATTACCAAGTACTTTTAGCAAAAGTTCAGAGTATACACAGCTTTTTTATAGTAATCTTCTTGGGATAATCAATTTAGCACAAAATTTAGTTTAAACGTAAACACATTTTCTTAGCTTAAGCAAAAATAAAAAAATTTTTATATATCTTTAAGAAAAATTTTTTATTAAAAAAAGATTAATGGTCCTTCTTAGCTAAAATACACAAAAATGCAAAATTTTTGGAATTTTGAAATTAAAACTCGTTTAATTTTTAAGTCAGAAAAAAGTATAAGTATTGCTCGCAAACTTTGATAAAAAATTTAAAAGAATTTGCTAAAAATATTTTAAAGAAACTGTACTGTGAAATATTAAAAATTTTAATTTTAAAATGCTTATAACACGATAATTTCAAAACATAATTTGCAGACTAAATTACCATTTTGTAGGTACTAATAGACACAAAAAGTAAAAACCGCCAAGCATTAAAAAAATTTGTAGGTGCGAGGAACCCAACTTTAAGACCACATGCCGTTACCACTTTTCCAATGGCTGAGTTATTTCATGATAGAGAACAGCAATAAGCACAGTGTTGAAATTATAATGATGGGGATTAATCGATTAAAAAGCTGGCTGGATATATCAACGATCCTAAAAGGCCCACAAAAAATTATTTAATTAATAAATTCTCAGCCTTAATATTTGCAATATTCGTTTTGTTTTATTGTGGCAAAATATTGTCATATTATCATTAAATTCGAAAAGAAAATAAAACACAGCAAAAAGCAAAACATCACAAGTGTTTTCAACACATACACATAAACGAACAAATATCCAAACAAACATACAAGCACCTACATTAATATGTATGCTTTCATCGGAACTTAGCCAATTTTGATGATTGTTTTATGTCTTGCAAAAGATGAAACATCTAATTAAAAACAGTAAAAATGTCTAAAAAATATTTCATGAGACAGCTCAAACGTTTTTTTTTTTTTTTTTAACTAAGAGAGAATTGTGAAAACAGCTGAAGTAAGTAACTTATATTTATCAAACAAATAATTATGTGTTAAACAAAGTCCATTCTATAGACCTTTTAAAAAGGTTTCCTAGGAGGAATTCGTACCAAAGGAAGAGAGTAAAAGCACTTCAAATATAAAAGATACCACTACCTTAGGCTGCCAGATGTTTCCATATTAGAAAAATATAGAAATGTGACTTGTTTTGAGAGTGTTGTCAACAAAGTTAACTAAAATTGCCATGAAAAGCAATCTTACCGCCAATAATCATTTATTTTATTTAAAAATAACATGGTGATTAGTTAAAGAAGTTTGAGATCGGGGACTTATTTAATCGAGCTATAAATAGTTAAGTCTTGTAGCATTCTAATTTCCTATTTTTGTTGCTGATAATAAAGAGAAGGCATAAAACTCACCAGTTTTCTGTATTCTTATAGAATAAGTAATAATAAAAACTTTGTCGAAACAAAATAATCATATTATTTCGACATTCACACCGTTAATGCTGCAGAAGTTTTTTGTTAAATTTCATAATGGATTTTAGCATTTCTCTTTGCGATAAAAACGGCTTTTGGTAATGGCCATAAAATGTTTTTAATAGTTACGTTAAAACTTAAAACATTTGTATATTTATGAACGCCAACACTTTTCATTATTTTTTAACAAAGCACAGTGGTTTGAAAGCGACTTATTTTAGACATAATTTGGTATCTCATGAACACTGAAGATGTCTTAATGAAATTTCACAGAAAGAAAGCAGAGGTACTTTTAAGTGGAGGTGCGAAGGTGCTTCTGGGTACGCTCTAAAAGTACTATTTTTATAGATAAAATCATTAAACAAACTGTATTTATCACATTTTCCTATCTGAGGGGCTTGTAACTTTTTAACAAAAACCGATATCAAAACAAAACATGTAACTGATTTATTTTAAATTTTATCAAAAATATAGAAAATGCTTAAAAGTATTAATTCGAGCATTAATAAGTACACTACGCCAAAATTACTTAATGTCGGCGAAAATTAAAAAAAAATATGTAAGCGAATTTTGCCCCAAACTAAAAGAGATAACCTACATTTTTATAGATATTTTTTTAAGTATAAAATAAAAATTCTCTACTTTGGAGTTAAAAAAAAGTTATTAAACCATTTTCAAAAAATTATATGGTCAACGTACCTAATTGTGGGGATCTAACCAGAAGCCACCAATAACCCTAGGGAGTCGATCATTCGCAGTTCCACTTAGAAACACCTTAGCCTTGTCTCTGTTAAATTTCATAAGGATATCTTGAGTGGTTTATGACATACTAATTTATGTCCAAAATAAATCGCTTTCAAACCACTGTGCAGAGTAACCTGTTTAATTGTTGATTTTAAAAACAACAATACTTTGCAAAAGAAATTTACTTACACCCACTTATGAAGGCAATAACAATAATTAACATTTAATATTGCACAAAAAAAAGAGAATCTTCTGAGCTAAAACCAACACGCCCACCTCGCAGGTGGTTCAATTAAAATGTACCAAAGGAAATTAACACGCATTCAGGAATGCACTTTTCTACACACAGAAGAATATTAAAATACCAACGCTACCGATATAAACCAAGAAAAAAATATTTAGCGAAATGGCAACTAGTTTCCTAACCCAACAGTAAATTTTTATCATATTTTTAATTAAAAAAAAAAAGAAAAATCATCTAAAAATCTAAAATAAGAACCATGGCGAAATAATTTACCAGGTGGTAGCAGTGGCGAAAATTAATGAAATTCGCCACTGCCACCACCTGGTACATGATTTCGCCATGATAAGAACCTTAAAAATGGTTCATGTGTATACAAATCTCTTTAAACGGTATGAGAATTTTGAAGCCTACTCGTATTACGAAACTCATGATTTAAGGCCGGGGCACATAGAATTCGTCATGCGTTAAACTTTGGCGTATTCAACTGACAAGTAAGGTAAAATACCTGTTTTCTTATGAGCGATGTCACAATAAGAACGTATCCGTCAACTAAAAGTACGAAAGTTGGTCAACTTTTCACTTTTGACGTACGTTGGATACTTAGATAGGTATCGATTTCTTCTTTTTGTTTCTCTGTTTCAATTGTAACTTGTGATTTTAATAAAAAAATTTTGGTGGCAAAAAATAAAATACAAATTAAAAAAAATTTACAAGTGAATAAAATATAAATTATTTAAAAGTGGATACAAATAGAGAGCAGACTTTGATTTACTATCCGTCAGCAAAGTACTCATTGTGCCCACCGGATTAGGTCGTTACTTTGACTTCAGTTAAACATTTATATTTATATTTTTTAAAGTACTACTTGCAAAGATATTATTGTTCTTTAAAAAAAGAATTTTGTTTGCTTAACAAGAAACCTGTAGCCATTATTAGTAGAAATCTTTATTAAAAGACAAATGTTTGCTTGGTTACAGCACAACATGGCCACTTCCGTCTTATAACGCACACACATATACAATCAAATAAATAAAACAGCCATAAAGTAACAAAAATGTAGGATTTAAACATCTTATCATTTTTATGAATCATCAATAACTTGAGCAAAGTATCTCTTAACTAGCGGTACAAAAGTATGCTGAAGCAACGAAAGCAAGATGTTTCCTTTTTGCCATCAATAGAATATTGTTTTTTTAAATATTAAATAAATCGTTTGATTTGAAAAACATATATGCTAAAGGTAAAAGAAAAAAATGCTCATAATTTAAAATTTCAAATTTTAAAGTTGAGCATTAAAAAATGTTCTTTACTGATAAACCTTTATTTCAGCTAAAAACCTTAATTTATCTTTAAGCGTGTAAATTTTATAGAGATATTTATACTCTTAGGGTCCCTTAAAATAATTTTGGAACTCCTGTTTTATTTATTTATTTTTTAGAAATATATTTCTCTTGCAACAAAAGTTTAATGTGTCCTTCGAATTAGTCCTAAGTATAAATTTAAACCTTTTCCCAATAATGAAGTATTTGTTCAAAAACTACACATTTTTAGCCTTTAGTACCGTAAGAAGTCTTAAATGGATAAAAACTAAATCACATACTTTTAGGCGTTCGATAAAGCTTCACATGCAGTAAGTGTTGCCAATTTTTTTTCCGAGCTTTCTCGCCAATTGCCTTGTCGAATATCGCTAAATATCGCCAAGAAAAGAGGTTATAATCAGGTATGTGATAAAAATCGATTTCGTCATAAAATCGAGTGAAAATGTGTTAAAAGTGTGATGTGGTTACTTTTTCGTTTTCATAATATCGAGTTCATTTTCCATTTTGTTCCTTTAAAAAGTAATCGTTTTGTAGTGTGATGAAAATCGTTAATACCAGTTTGAATTCATTTTAAAATCACATTGCTTGTTGTTTGTTTGACTTTTTGTGCATAATAAAGTCGTATGAGTACAGAGTTATATTTTTTTCAAAGTTATATTTTCCTAAGAGATACAACGGAATCGAAACTAAAATGAAAAATGAAATCGATCGAAACTTATCACACAGTTCTCGATTTCAGTATTCGATTTACGTTTAAAATCGATCGAATCTTATCACATACCTGATTAGTTATAGGATTTGTTTCAAAAATACCACAAGCTTAAATATGGTCTCTAAATCTCTTATAAACTTCTTGAACTGCAAAAAAATTTCGTTTGACAATAAACATGTTTTCTGGAAACAGATCATTCCTTTTAGCAACTTTTTTTAAGTATAGAAAACAATTTTGCTGTAAAATTAATGTTTCAGTTACATTTAAAACAGTTTTGTTCAATTCAGGTTAAAATTATGTTCAAAAACGGATGTTTCAAATCTTTTAATATTTTTTAATTAATTTGTATTTAGTAAAAATTTTTTTGCTGTCGATGCCATTTCTCATTTTTTTGCGATTTTGATGTTTATCTCACTGCCACTTTTCTTTTAAGCGCTTTTACCATTTGTCTTTTAATTCTAAAGTACATACATACAAATATAGGAGTTAAAGCGCATCTTGTTAATACGCCAAAATACATGCATTTTTAATCATCCTTAAACTTAAAAATAAACCTGCCAGAATTTTTACCTTTTAAATACGCAATGTTATCTTAGAGAAAATCATTAAAAAGAGCCAAAAATTTCGCTAAATATTCTAAATGCCGACAATAATCTCGCCTCTCACCATTAAAAAAATTTTATCGCCAAAAAATATTTTTAATCGTCAAGTTTGGCGAGAAATCGCCATAACTGACAACACTGTATTTAGTCAACATAACACAACGCTGTATAAAGCGGATTTAAAATTTATACGTCTGCATACTTTACCACGCAGGTACCAGATAATTATAATTTATTTGAAGCTCTGTAAAAATCTTGAACTTAGTGTATGGAAGGAATAATCCGCATAAGAAAGACAAAATAAAGCTCTTAGCGGCCATATGAATACAACTTCTACTAAAATGTTAGTCTTACTTTACGGTTACAAAAATAAAGGCCTGTACCAGAGGCGAGCAGAGATTGTAGTGCTGATAATAATGATTCTTTTTTCTCTTTAGGCACAGAACCTTCAAAAGTATTAGCTGATACATTTAAATCGTTACACCAACAAAAAACTGTCACAATGAATTGAATATTATTCATATATATTTTTATCAAAAAGTGATAAAAAATCGTTTATAGTTTTGTCAATGATTTGTAGTTAAGACAAGGATTCACTATCATACACAATCGTACGATTTAATCTCACAAAAATCTGACAGAATTCTGTACTACTTTAAAAATCGTTTTAATATGGCGCACAGTGGGATTTGTTCATATAATGTTTTGCAATAAATATTAGAAGTGCTCGCAGAATGTTAAAATTTTACTCTGAGCCTTTGTAAAATATAAAATTTCATCAAAGTTGGCCACTCCCACTACCCACCGCCCATAGAACCCAAAATTTATTTTTGGTCCTAAGTTTTTAAAATTAAGCACAAAGCTTTTTAGTACATTGATTAAGAAGAAAATAAAGTTCTATTAAAAATTGGCCACGCCCACTACCCACCTGGCATATAACACATAATATATATTTTCCCAAAAGTTTTTGTTATTTTACCAAAATTCATTATTTTATAAATAAATTTCAATACATGCATTTAAATATAGACTTTTATTCATCATCTATTATTTCTGTAACTACATATATCATACAGTTCCAGAATCTATTTAAGGGGTTGACGTCTAATGCTACTTATTAATGGTATGACGGTACTAGAAGTCGATAACAAACAACTGTATTTGTTGCAACTCTATCACACTTTCTGGAGAACCTTAAACAATAATTTCTATAATCTTTATTTCTGGCTTCTTCTGCTTCTTCAGAAAGCATGACAATAGGAAGTATTGCCGCACCCATGCTATCCTTTCCATGTATCAGTATTTTATTTACTATTACTGGCATATAATATCAACAATATTTTTCAACTAAAAGTTTTGCTGTGACTTCAGCAAAATTCTTAAACTTCAAAAAATTAACTTTTTTGCCACAAATTATTATTTCTAGTAAAATGCGAAATCGATAAATTAGTCGCTTCTCCACACCAGTAAGTTGTTTCATTCAAATCTAATCTTTTATGCTTAGTGGCATTTGTTCTATCTCAATACATTGTGCAACATAGGGCATGAAATTAATTCTTATAAAAAATTTTCCAAAAAAAACTTTCTCCTTATTTTTCAAATTCGCTAAAAACTAAAACATTTTTTAATTAAATTCTATAAAATTCTACTAAATAAAACTCTACCAACATTAAAACGTTAAAGCAGCACAAAAATAATTTATGAATAAAATAATTTATGAATAACTCATGCACCTTTTGACAACTGGTGGGTGTCTAAAATTCGTCTACACCACCGTCCAAGGAACAATTTCATGTTTTTTATTTTTAAAAAGTCGATATAGAAATTAAAAGTGTGAATGTAAAAAAAAGCTATTTTATGTTCACAATTGAACGTCAAAGGTTATTAACACAAGAGATGTTTAGAACGTGCGTATGCATTTTCCTGTTGCTTGTTATGAAGGTTTAAATTTATTTCATCCAGTGTTTATTTTTTATTCGTCTGAATGTTGCTGGCCCCATTTTAAAATCAGTTCTGATTTTAAAGACTAACGGGTGTCCTCATAAATCATACAAGTTGTTTGCGCAATCCCATAAAGGGCAACACTCCTAAACTTAAAACATCTGCGTATCTCTAAAGCACCCAATAGAACAAACTAATACAAAAATAAATCTAAAAATTAAAGGGTGTCCCCCCAGGCGACGCAAACTGACTTTTATGCGCATATCTTCTGAACCGTTACAGACAAACGCTTGAAAATTGGACAGAATCTCGTTTACTATGATCATTATAATAACAAGTATAAATATTTAAAATTATAAACTAAAGGGTGTCCCGATAGTTAAGGTAATTTCATGTATTTGGTCAAACTTTTGAACAGTTGTAGACAGACGGTTAAAATTTGCAAAGTATCTGTATAAAGTTTGAATACAGAAATTAAAGGGTGTCCCAATATTTTATGTTATTTAATATATGTGAATTATCTTTTAAACCATTATAGACAGAAAGATGAAATTTGCAAGGAACCTGTATTGCTAAGTCCGCTATAACAACAAGTATAAGACTGAAATTTAGAAATTAAAAGGTGCTCCCATAATTGATGTAATTTTACCTATATGGTCCTATCTTTTGAACCGTTGTGTACTACAAGCCCTGGAAAATTAGACAGAATGTCCACTTTTTTCTGAAATAAAAAAAGATAATTACTTAAAATTATAAATTAAAGGGAGTTACAATAGTTGATGCAATTTGATGCATATTGCCAAACTTTTCAACCATTTTAGACAAATAGCTAAAACCTGTTTCAAATCACGTGAATTAAATTTGCTTTAACAAAACAATTTTTTATTTATTTCCTTAAAATATTGGGAGTTTCATAAAACGTTTTAATTTTTGGTAGTGTTTATTAATTTTTTGGGAATTTTTGGTTTGTTTTTTCAATTTCTTAGAAAAGATTTTTATTTTAAGTAAACTCATTATTTTGGTGAAATTTAGATGGCTTAGTGATATTTTAATCACTTGGTATTGTGATTCGAAAGGCTCTGCGGTTTGGGGCGAATTTTCAATAAAAATAAACTCATCGAGCAGTTCGAGTCTCTCAGAAGTCATTAAAAGTGATAGTGTGTGTATGGCTACATGAGTTTGTTCAAGTGCAAGAGATCGTGGGTGCGAGTCCTAGTCAAAGAAAGCAATAAAGTATAAATACCACAGAAGAGTAATACAAAAATTTTTGATCAGGTATTTGCAATCAAAGAAATTCAATCCTTCAATGAGGGAAAAAAATGTAACAACATTTCGCCTATTTTGTGACTGAAATATAATTCTTGTTCAAATGCGCTTAAACAATTTGGTACTCACTAATCTAATTAATTGCAGTATTTTTAACCCATTAGGAAACACAACATTAAAAAATTACTGAGTTTGTCGTAATATTCATTTAACGCCAAGTCCTGTTGTCCTTTTTGTACCACTTGCTTCCACCAGTGATGAGCAAAAATATTCCGGATTAGACTTTCTAGAAGTTTTCACAAGATCTACTGTTCCTCCATGATTTAACCCATTTCTGAATGTCTACCAGACTTCATGGTATTTTTGTATAACACCTCACTTTCCCTTTTGTAATTTCTCCGTATTCCAGCTGCAAGAGTAAGTACTCTTATCACTATAGACGGTTCGCTGACTTTAATAGTATTTTCGTTACTCATAAATTAATGGTTGCTTACGTTATCGACAGTTTTCTTTACCATACCTTTCGTTCAGCTTCGACTTTGAGTTCACGCCATTGGTACAAGCTGAAATTTTGTTGTTGGAATAGATTTTTCTACTCTCAATTTGGCAGGTTTCTTCATTCTTCGGACTTTCGCTTACTTTTACACTATTGTCGTTACTTATTAATCAAAGAGTCGGTTGCTTGCGTTATCGATTTTATGTTTCTTTAACTTTATGTTTCTTCCCTTGCGCTCCCCTTCGACTTTGAGTCCACGCCATCGGTACAAGCTGAGTTTTTATTGTTAAAATAGATTTCTCTACTCTCAATTTTGAAGGTTTCACTATTCTTCGGACATGGCGATTGGCCTCTTAAATTCCAAGGGGTTTTTCGAATACTTTTTATGAGTTTATTTCTATAACTGGATGTCACAGGTATGCAGAACCTGCATAATAGAGACTAAGTCTCGTCCTATCGTATTACGTATCGTATAGGCAGCTCCTTTAGCAGAGACATAAACTACTGGGCGTCCATTTGCCATTATCACCTCAAGGCGATACAAGTCGCACTTCCGATAAATTCCAGCTGACCGTCGTAGTCTTTACCGGCAACCCCAGAACTTCTTTTCCGGGCAGAGCAGCCACCAAACCCCCAAAGGAGAATATAATGCATCATTGGATCTAGTGGTCGATTTATCGCTACAAAAAACAACAACTTTAAATTAAATAGCTGATTGTCCCACAATTTATTAGAAATGATTTTCTTTTTAAATGTAACTATGAAACGAACGCATTTTTGTGACATCGTGGAACAGGCAGGATCTCATTGCAGAAATTGCGTGAAACTTTGGTATTTCACGTTTACTGTGTCTTAAGTTTAGAAGTTCGATTAAAACAGTCTTCAAAACGTAACTGTGATTTGTATTTGGCCCTGCCACTTAACTTAGTCTTTAACATATAAAATAAACTTTAAATACAAGAAGTAATAAAATGACAAGAATTTCAATTTAAGCCCATCTATTTAAACGGTTCACATAAAGACGTTTTTTAAATTGCCTAAACAAAACAAACGGAAATCAAAGTGTCATTCACTTCAGTAAAACCACAAAAAAAATTTTGTGATATAAATAACTTACATTTAGAAATAAGGATTCCAAAATGTAACATATTGCAAATAGGAAATAAACCAACAAAATACTTTTCTATTTTTGTTATCACTGTCGAAATGTCTTTAAAATTCTTTGGCTTTAAACTTTGAAATACAAACAAATTGAAGAAAACACAAAAATATTTTTATAAAATGTAGAAAAAGGAGAAAGAAAATTCATTGATAAAATCGCATGTTGGAATTTCATTCATTCATTTGTACTAAACCTTAAACACACACACACATATCTTTTTTAACCAGTTATAATATAACAGAGCTTTACTATTAATGAAAGCTTTCTGGCTCTTAAAAAGCTTTACTCATTGTTCACATTGCTGTAATGTGTGTGTAGGAAATAGTTGGTGCTGTTGCTATTGTTGTTGTTGTTTTTTTTTTTTTTAATCACACCATCGTGTATTATTTGGTTAAAGTTACGACAAAACCGATAATGTTCGTGTGTTTCTATTGGCCACTTGTTGGTGTTGTTGTTCTCATAACATTAACTTTCACATAACTGTGAATACACTGAAAAAAAAGACATCTTCTGTTCGAATTGTTTATGCGTTTGTGTTGCATGTGTGTGTCGTTTAGGGTTGATAAGTTGCAACACCATCAACATTTGCTTTATAAAAGTCTTGGCATTTAACAGCCAACAACGCATTATTCAACAAGTGTCGCTGACGGTAACATCAACAAAACAAACGCTTAAATAACTGTTAAAAAAAATTTAATCAGTGCGCGTTAAATCAAAAAATAAAATAAAGAAATTTTGATTGAAAATATTAAAATAGATTTTGCGTGTTAAAGTTTAAACGAACTAAGCTAAAAATAAAAAAATTAATCAAATAAATAAAAATTGGAAGCGTTAATTTTTATGAAGATATAAATGTGAGTTAAATAAAATTATATTTTTCCAATATTTTTATATTTTAAAGAACCTATAAAAACATATATTTGAATAATATTGAAAAGAAATATCCAAAGTTTTTGAAAAAAAATTATTCAAAATCCAACTAAGAAAAAAATGTTTTAGCAATTTTAAAATGCAACGTATTTTTTAATATTTAAAAAACATCTTAAATTATTAAATTTAATTTTTAAGAAATCAGGATTGGAACCGTTGATATTAATATTAAAAAACGTCCGCATACATTTGTAAAAAAAATGTTAAGAAATTAAAACAAAAAAACTGAAGCAAAAAAATTAATTCTAATTTAATTAGCAAAGTCAAGCTTGAGACCAATTTGTTCAAAAAATTTAACATTTATTTTAGTTATTTACCAAAACGTAAATTAATTGAAAATATAAACAAATATATAAAATAAGACTTTTTATAACAACAAAAGTTACAACCGGAGACATAATTTTATTTTTTTGAAAATTAATGTTTTTTTTATTAAAAAAAAACGAACATATATGTTTAAAGACCCATCTAAATTCTTTTAATTTAATTAAGGATTTAACTTTAATTTTTTCGAAATAAAATAAAAATTATTTGTGATGTTTATCAGAAAAGTTTAAAATCTTTAGAAATCTTAATCATCAAAAGAAAAAAATTAAATAAATACAAAAATTTTCGTAATTATTAATAAGTTTTGTGATGTAGGAAAAATTAATGATTTTAGTTTTACAAACAAGCGGTGAAATAGTAGTTTTTAATGTGCGTGAACAAAAATATTAAGAAATATAAGAGGACATATTTAAAAATAATAAATTTTTATATATAAATGCTTTCTAGAAGACTCGCATTAAAATTAAGCAATAAAAATATGAAGCTACCATGCACAGTGGAGCATAAATAAAATATTTGTCGAAATAATTCCACCACTTTTAAAAGGCTAGGCGGATTGATCTAGAATTTGACATGAATGAGCATAGCAGAAAATCATCTGAGCTCAAGTTTTTATGGAGGGTACCACCCACTTTATAGCTGTGGCGCTATGTGGTCTTAAAATTGATTATCTCGCACCTTTAGATATTTTATGTTATATTTTATATGTTATATTTTAAAATGATCAATCTATGAGCATTTTAAAATAAAATTTTGTATTTTTCAATACCCTGGTCCAGTTTTTTCAAAATAATAAGTACAATTTTTTAGCAAATTTGTTTGAGATTTTTAAGTAGTAAAATTTGAAAAATTTCAAATATAAAATTTTCTTGTTAAAATTTGAAATATTAAAAAAAAGTCTTAAAAACTAAAAGATTCCCAGTTAAAAATGCAAAATAAAAAAATTATTGCCCATAAATCTTTTTTCCTCCTGTTTTTTTTTTTTTTTAATAAAAAAATTTCTTGCGGAACATATAGAAATGTTTTATTTGTTTTTAGGCTAACAACATGCGCGTACGTTAAGTCTGATCATTCTTCTAGGAGGTTTTTCAATTTAGTCTATTTTACATCGGAATTTTGAATTGAGCCTGTTTGTAAAAAAAATCATAAGGGTGGGATTGGAAAGAGAACAATGCTTAAAAACAAGCTTTATATAACCCGAATTATTGCTCGAAGTATTTCGTGAGTCCTTATCCATATTTGGACTTAATGGTTAAAAGAGCAAAAAATTAAAAATTTAGCAAAAGGCGAGCGTCTTTATTTTCCATAGCTTATTCCTAAAAAAAAACAATTAAGATTGCTATATTTAGCTACGCCGTATCTTAAATACGCTTCGCTAATAGAATTGTGTATTTATTTTCTTAAAATATAGTTTTTTTTTGCCGAAATACATATGTATAACTTTGTTATAATGATGGTACTTGATGATACTTGAGGTGAATATTTGTCTGCTCTGCGCCTACTAAAGGTTGATAATCTTAGATTTTTTTTGTGCATTAAAAACAAGTGAAAACATTAAAATTAAAAATATATGGTACGGAACCCTTAGCGTGTAAGTCTAACTCGCAATTCGCGAATTTATTTTTAAAGCATCTTCTTTTATAAATTTCTGTTTAGTTAAAACAAATATTATTTTTTAATTCTAATTAGTAAATTAATAACTTTATTATAATTTCATTGCCATTAGTAAAAGCATTTAATTATGAAATCAAAATATCAGTGGTATTAAATGGTTGATAGTTTTTTTCATTGTAATTGTTTCAAACAATGCCAATGAAATCTCAATGGTAATAAAAAAAATTCAGAGTATGTAATAAAATTAAAGTTTATTTTATTAAAATTACGACATCTGCAAAAAGAAAAAACAAAATAGTATTATGAAAGGAACTTAATTTTTATTCGATTAAAAAATTTTCATTAACCCACTAAATTTGTCTTTATATTTACCTGAAAATTGATTATCTTGGGTTAATATCTAAAATTTTATTAATGCTGTTTTCTATGCAACCAATTTTAATATTAAAATTTTTCCAAATCGCTTGTTTTGAAAATAAGCCGGTTATATTATATTAAAAACCAGAAACTCTAGTTTTCATGACAACCGAAAAAACGTATTTTGCCATGTTTTAAGAAATCGTTAGTTTTTTTCCCACAATAACATGCAGAAGTGCCTGCAGAGTGGCAACAAAGATCTGAAACAGAGTTTTGTTAAGCCACAAAATTATAAGGTATCAGAGTAGTACAGTTAACTTTACCTTTAATATAGTGATCCATTTAAGTATTTCCGCTTTTGAAATAGTTAGTGATCTGGGGTCTCTGCCTTAAGAGGAATCTCGTAATTTGACGAAAAAACGTGAATGAATCTTGCTACCACCTTTCGTTATGTTGTTCTGACTTCATCGCTTCAGGCAATATAGCACATTTGCCTAAAATTTCTTTAACTTTTGCACTATTTGATCGTCAATTTTCGAAAGCACAGAAGCGTAGCCTATCGTTGGCTAAGAAGTACTATGAGTCACATAGCGATCAAGTGCGCTTGCTTTCATCTCCCAACCATGGTTTCATTTACTCTTCGGAAATAAGTATTTTAAGCTAATTTCATTGTCTTAATTAGACCTCAATGCTTAAAACGATATTTGATCTTAGTTTTTCCTTTGAAACCCCCATTTACCTTAGGTATCTTTGTTAGTCTAGCAGATCTGTTTTCACGAACTGTATAACTATATAGAAAACATATTTATATTTTGCTTCTTCTGCCCGTCGTTGCTCGGCTAAATTTTTTGGTTCATATGAAAAATTCAATTTAAAAAATGTCTTCTGCTGTATTCTATTTATTTAAAATTTTTATTTGTTTAGGTTTTTAATTTTATGTCATTTACTTCAAGATAAATTGCGAAGAGCATTTGCTTCTTCTGTAGTTTTATGCAGTTTCTGCACTGTTTTGTACCGAGTATCCATCATTTCTTCTGCTCAATACAGATAATAAACAATGTTGCATTAGTTAAGCTTTGTTTTAATTTTGCAATCACCTGATAAACTTAAAAATCCAATTTTAAAAAGTTGTTAAATTGTTACATTGTGGGAGACTTTTCAGTTAAAACAGCAGACAATATACAGGCCCAAACAATGATCGTACATTATCTTACCTCGCTGTAACCTTGAATTATTCTTTCTTGAATTTTTACCAAGGTCCACGATATCAGCTAAACACATACAGAGTAGAACATGTTGAATTGCGACTCAAAAGGAAAGAATTTTATGCAGAGACTGCTAATTAAAGGTTTCTTGCAGCTTTATTAAATGGATTTTATTAATAAACTAGCAGTGCGTACGACTTTATTCGCGTATCATTTTTAATTTTCGCACAATTTGATTTTAGGAAAATGTGTTTTTAAATATGTATTTATTGTAGAGTTCTATAAACAGTGTTCAAAATTAAAAGGTTGCGCATTTTTATTTCTAGTTTCTCTACGAAACGACAAATTTTTATAAAAGGATTCTATATTTGAACCAAAGTTCTATAAAACCTCCTCACAAAAATTTTTTTAAGTCCATCCAGCAGTTTTTAAATGATGCCAACACAGCCAGACAAAAATTCCCAAAATAGGTGTTTTATATTCCACATCGATTACTATTTACACCAACATCAAAATTTTCAAAAAATATTCCATGTACAGAAATGACCTCGTTACCGTTTTATTTTATGTATAGATATAGAGCCGTTTTCTTGAAAGTGGTGTAAGTCCATTTTTGGCAAAAAAATAGTTAATAATAAAAATGAATAAACAATTTACTATGATCTTTTTATTTAAAAACTTTTTCAAAAAAAAAATTCTGTTACAACTTTCATTGTTTTTATTATTACTATTGTTCGTAGTTAATGAAGTTGCAAATATAATTATTTTGAAAATGGTATAACTCCACGTTGCTCAAAGGCATACAACTGTTTAGTTCAAAATTGTACTACATAATTTTTTTAGTGCATTTTTAGATGAATGGCAACATTGTAAATCAAGTAAACATTTTTATAGTAACTCGGAGTTTTGGTGTTTCTCCGTTTATTATCGGGGAAATACGATGTCTTTTCTGTAAATGAAATATATTTTGAAAATTTTGTTGTTGTAGATTGTAATCGATATGGAATACAAAATCCGTATTTTTGGAATTTTGTATGTCTGTTTGTGTTCGCATCACGTACAAACTGCTGGATAGATTTGAATAAAATTTTGAGAGAATTTTGCAGCGATATTTGCCCTAGACAAAATAAAAATTTGAATTTGGCTTTAATGTGACTTTAATTAGTACAGACCCGCATTGATAAGAGCGTAAAAATTACCGACCAATATTTTTTTTCTGCTAAAATCTGCCAAATAATGCCGACCTTCGAACTTTCGAGAGTACTGTTAGAAAAAAGATTTATCGTATGTCCTTAAAGACTATAATATTCAACATAAAGCAATGCTGAAATATAAAAAGTTTATTTTGCATGAAATAAAACAAGCTGATTCTGTTTCTACAGAACCCTGAGAAGATAAAACTCTAATGAGGCGAAAAAATATAAATTGTGAAGAAGTAAATTGGTTGAAGATATGTTGGACAAGGGTCTTAAAGGGTCTATAAAACTTCATTCGGTAAGGATGAGGATTTTAAATCACTAAATTTATTGTCCTCGCGAGGAAAACAAAACAACTTTGGAAATATAGTTCTGACACGTTTATTTTATAATTAACGACCCCTGACATTCGAAAAATATTCAGATTTTTTAAATTATTGCCAATGCATATATCCCTTCAAGCAGTGATGTCAGATCGCATGGCGAACGTGTTTGTTTTTTTTTTTCAAATTATTTAAAAATTTTTATTTTTAAAATTATTCTCAAATTTTGACAAGAACGTTAAATATAAACAAAAATTAGCTGGGCTATTAAGACCACTAAGGGTTTGGAATTTCCTAAAGTTTTTAATTTCCCGGGAAACGGAAAAAAAACCTCCGCATTCCAGAGATTTCCCGCCATTCCTGGGAAGAAAGCAATTCTTGCAGAAAACAAGTTTATTTAATGAAATAATATTAAAAAAAATCCATAGTTTTATAAAAGTATAAACAAACAATAAAAATAATTGTTAATAATTGTCGTCAACAACCCAGCATAAAATTATACATTACCTTAAAATGTACTTGACTTAATTTTGTGATTGCCAAATTTTGCTACTCGCTTACAAAACACATTATATTAGTTCCCAAGTAAAGGAAGTAATAATTGAACTAGTTCTTTAAGTTAAAAAAAGAATACCTTAAAATTCATACTATTAATTATTATTATTTCCTCCAATAGTCAATATAATCAATTCCCTGTAATTGATTATAAGTCTCATGCCTTGTTTCTTGAAATTTTTTGCTGGGTAGTTTCTCTTCGAAATGACATATTTTAATGAAATAAAAAGTATTCTATATTTAAACAAAGGTTTTGAGGACCTCCTCACAAAATTTTATTCAAATCCATCCAGCAGTTTTAACATGATGATTCTAAAAATAGGTGTTTTGTATTCCATATCGATTACTATCTACACCAACATCAAAATATTCAAAAAATATTTCATGCACAGATGTGATAGAAAGTATTTGAAAGTTTTTAAATGTCATGAACTAAATATTTGAAAAACAATCAGAGTATTTTTTCCCGTTTCCCGGGAATTTATCCAAAATTTTTCCGCGAAATTGTGAATATCTTTTCCCGGAAATTTTACTTTCCCAATCGATGATTATGATACCAGATTGGTGAAAATTTCATTGTAGGTATTCTCTTTTAGTGTTTAAATACAACCTCACGGTTGCGGATGCGGTTTTTTTTTTTATATGAAGTTTTGACAATATAAAACGCACAACGAATCCTCACTAAATTAAGGCCGGGGCACATAGAATCCATCATACGTTGTACTTTGAAAAATTCAACTAAAGTTAAAGTAACGACGCATGAGGTTGGCACAATGAACACTTTGCTGACGGATGTTAAAACAAATTTTGTTCGCTATTTTTATTCACTTTTAAATTTAATTTGTATTTTATTCACTTGTTAATTGAATTAAATTTGTATTATATTGTTTGCCACCAAAATTGTTTTATTGAAATCAAAAATGAAATACCGCAAGATTTAAAAGAAAACAGAGAAGAAAAAGCAGTTGATAGTTGTCAAAGTATTCAACATACGTCAAAAGTTGACCAAATTTTGTACTTTGCGTTGACGGACACGTATTGATTGTGACAACGCGCATAAGAAAACATGTATTTTAACTGACTTGTCAGTTGAATTTGTCGAAGTTTAACGTATGACGGATTCTATGTGCCCCGGCCTTTAGAATCTATTTTAGTTTTAATGCGTTTTCTCTCAAACTCTCAATTTTCATTTTTTTCTCCTTTAGCATGTTGCCACGGTTTTATTGTTTTTAGTACAAAAAAGAAGAAAAAAGAAACGTGAAAAGTCGTTCAAAAATAAATAAAAAAGATATTGATATCAGTAAGAAAATTATTGTTATTGTATAATTTTTTTACATTGTTTTTCAATAAAAAGAAACAAAAAATTAGTAGAAAATAATATGATATGACAAAGAAGTCCGCATCCGTCGCCGCAATTCATTTTATTTATTGTTTCTCTGAGATGCGGAATCCGGCATTGCAACCGCAAGGTTGTGTTTCAACTCTTAATATGTGGGGAATGCTTATTATTTAGATTTTAAACTATAGAGTACTTAAGCAAAAAATCTAAAATATAAAAAATTTTCTTTTTCCCTACGCTTCAAAATTTAAAAAAAAAAATCCTTACAAAAAGGTAAACTTCCCGACCTCTGATATCACTACCTCCAATACACCATGACTATTTTCAAAAACTTGATCATAATAAAAAAAGTTAAAATACATTAATAAAAAAAGAAATAAATAATGTTGATTGAATGGTAAAAGTTGAAAAAAATAAAGCCTTGTTATTTTGTTATTAATCGACTTCAAAAAAAAGAAGGAGGTTATTAATTCGACTGAATGTTTCTTTTTTATGTTTGTGCCTGCAGAACTCAATCATTTTTGAACCGATTAAAATTTTTTTTTTTGTAATTTGATAGATTAAGAAAACAGACTGGAACCGTTTATTGTAAATATTTTTTTTTACATTTTGATGACCTTGCAATTGGCGTAAGTCCTTTTGAAGTCATTGAATGTATAAGTTTTTGTTAATCACACTTAAAAAACGATTACATTATAAATTTAAATGAATTTAATATTTAAAAAATACAAATCTAATGTAATAACATGCAAAATATGTTACCGATTACAAAATTATAATTAAATTATAAACTTAAAAAATTGATTTTCCTTTTTTAATTATATGTAAGTAAATGCTTAAACACTTGCTACACAGATAAATGTTTCATTTTAAGAATAAATCAATTTTTTTGTGTTAAAAAAATATATAAAAGCCATTGTTTACTTTATTTTTATTATTATTTGTTTACTTTAGAAGACAATATATTACTATTTATTTGAAGAAAATATCATGTGAAATATAAGGCTGATGTTGCGTCTGCAATACAATTAAAACAAATTAATTCTTTAACCAGCAGACATGTTTGTCCCACTTATCTGAAAGTGCGAAGTCCCACTAACACTCCCATGAAAAGTAAAAACCCAAAGTTCATTGTTAAAGTTCAGAAACCCGTTTTCTTATTTTATTTAGTAAAAAAAACATTTTGTAAGCAAAAGTCTCAAGAGCTAAAATTGTAAAATTTAACGTGTGAAAGTGTAAATAAAATAGCTCAGCTGCAGATGTGAAAGAAAATCAAATACAAATACCAACTTCGCCAAAGGACAAAAGAAATCAACAGGTTTCTTGATACATTTTAACAAAGTTAAAGCAAACAAAACAAGTTAATAAATACAATCGAGTTAATAATAAAAAAAATAATCTTTTGTACCAGCAGTTCATTGTAATACTATTTCAAGACAAGGGGTACAAATTCAATAAGGTCGTACTAAACCTACGAAGAACTAGTGAAAAAGAAAAAAACCAAATTTAAACGAGTAAAGCAAAAAAAAGTGTTTTGATACAATTTTTTTAAGGAGATTTTAGACAATTAACAAAACTATGAATTGACATTTTTGACGGAAAGAAACAACAATTTTAATACTGTGTCCTTAGTTAGATGAACAAAAACAAAATTGTGTGTACAAACAACAAATATGCGATTCGTTATACTGAGTTCACAAACGTCAATTCTTCTTGAAGCAATTTTGAATTTTGTGGGTGAGAAAACGAGAAATAAAATGTTTCTGCACTCCTTTCTTTTCTACAAAATTCAGAATTGCTGCAACAAAAATTGACGTGTGTGAACTTGGTACTAATAAATTTATATTTATCATACGCCCCAGTTTTAACAGCTTCGACTGTTTTAGTTTAAAGAGCAACAAAAAATCTATTTATTTATTTAAGTTTAAAATATTTTATTTCTACCCCAATCTGCAGTCCTTATGCATAGCGAAGCCGATCCAGCGATGCCAAATCATTAAATGAGCTGGAGAAATTTTAAATACGTCAGTTGATCAGACACAGTTTTAAAAATTTTGCTTTTGAAAATCAGCAAGATCCGTCCTACGAGGCAGTGGGCAAAATACCTCGCCTGCCTGTAATTTTTCCACATCATTTGGAACAATGAAGAAAAAACCATCCAGTGAAAAAACTTACGCTCGCCCATATTTTCCGAGTTATAGGCCCCTGAAATTTGTATAAAAAACTCGATTGTCAATATGGGTATCATTTAAAATCTTTTGAAAAGGTCTTTCAGGAGAAACTACAATTTTAAAAAATGCCTTACCCATTAAAAGCCGATGACTTTTTTATGTAAACTTATATATCGTACTTCATTTTTGTTTCTCAGTTTTTAATTCTCTGTCATCCCAATATTTTTTTTTTTTTTTTATTGAAGTTACTTCACTAAACTAGATTTACATACATATTGAAGGGTATATAAGATCCGTCATAACACTCTTACTTGTCCTTTCTTATTTTATACTTTGAAAAGAGTCACACAAATTTGACACTGATGGATTTAACCACCTAATATTTTTTTATTTAAAACTATGCACCTTTTTGCCTTTTTAACCTAAAAGTTCAAAGTTGAATTAATGTTTTTATAATTTCTTTTTTTCGGCAAAGAACCCTAAAAATATCTTTTTTCACCTGGCTGCCAGACATTAATTGTGTATTTAAATTTCTATTTCTTAATAAAACTAATATAATATAACAGTTATGCTGTCATAATTCTTGATTAGATAACAATTTTTATATTTAATATACAATCAAGTGATATAAGTTTGTTAAGAAATCTACGCCAACTAAAATGACAAAAGATTATCCAACTAATTGGTATGCAGAACCCTTTAATGTAAAAAGAAAACATAAAAAGAATTTTTTGGAAGGTAAAAGTTAAATTAACAAAAATAAATTTAATTTAATTATTATGCAAGCACGTGCAAATCTGTGCGTGTTGTAATCTATTGATTCACTTATTCATTCTTTTTATCTACAGAAATTCAAATAGGATTTTTTATTACAAATTAAAGCCTGTTGAACACATCTGTTTTAAATATTATTAACAATCTTATTAACAAAACCTTTGTAAGACGGATGTGTCGGGAACAAAGAAAATTTTTAACGTTAAAGAATATTTAACCAGATTTATATAAAATCATGCGTGGGTTTATTATTAAAGGAAGATTTAAAAATTGAAAACAAAATAGATTCAGTTTCCTTATGAACAAGAAGCTTCAAATAACGACCAGTGTATTTTAAAGAATATCCTTTAATAATAATTATTATTAATATTTTTTTAAATACCAAATTATTCAAACTGTTCTATAAACCATTATTAAAATAAAAAATCATTAAAAACCAGCCATAGAGCTGTAAAGATCAAATTTAAAAACTAAAGGTGGTTTATTGTGAAAATTACAAACAACTAGCCTTTGTGGACCTTTCCAGGACCTAGTGGATATTGTTTGGCTGAAGACTAAGGCTGATCTTTGTGTCTCTTTAGGGTCTGCCAATAATATAATTTACATTATCGAATTTACCCTTCGATTCAGCGAAACATACCTCAACCAAAAAGGCATTTCTCAAAGAAAAAAAAGCACTTTGAATATTTTACAACAATCATAAAATATACATTTAATCTTAGAAATTATTACAATTGTAACGTAGAAATTTTTTTTCGGTGCAAAATCACCTTTATATACAAGGCGAATTCACATAAGGTGGCAGCGCGGCTACAACAATACAACAATAAAAAGAAAAACAGGCACTTAAGTGTATGATAGATTTTAGAACACAAATAATTACTACACTTTTTCCTTACCCTTTTCAATAACGCTTTTACTAAGATTCGTGTTTTTAATTGATTTAAAACTCTTCTCACAGATTTTTTTTAAAGAATAATAAAAAAAGAAATTTTGTGATATAAAATGTTTCACTTTTGACAGCTATTCTACACATTACAAAATTAAACAAAAAATTGTCAGCTGCCGCAACGATGCCACCTAGTAAAATTAATTCGCCTTGATTATATTCTATTTAAGCCACACTCTTTGGGTGCCGATCTTTGCTAATCAATGCTTTTTCATTTAGGTATTAAACTTCGCTCTCTTTCTATCTCTCTATCTTTTATGGTAAAGGGCTAACATACACAGTGATGCCAACTTAGCTCTTTTTGTGATAGATTTAGCCCTTTTCGAAGTACCTCAAACGCGAAAAAAAATTTTAGCCCCAAACTAAAAAACGCGCAATTTTTACACTTTTCAGCCCTTTTTGCCCCTTTTTGCTTTAGTCAGTATGGTAATATCATTTTTGTTTCTCTGGCAATATTGCTGAATAATGACCACGATTGATTATTTGATGACTTGTTATGTTTACTAAAATGTTTAACAAACAAAATAATTAAGAAATAAGTTAATTTATTAATAAAAAAAGAGTCAAAAAAATTGTTACTTTAAAACAAAATAATTATTCCAACGAATGATTTTTATTCTTTGGATGGAGATATTAATTCAGTTATAAACAACTTTTTAAATTTCGAATACACTTTTGAAAAGAGTTGCAGTGACAACAATATTTCACTAAATGATAAGAAAATGATTGAAAAAATCTTCTCCTTTTTGTAAAAAATCTTATATTGGAAATAAGAGCTAAGCTACCATCTAATATTAAAGTATTTAATAAAATATCGTTATGGGCGCACAATTTGTTTTGTCCAAGGATACAGAAAGTCTGCTTCCATTATTTCAAGAGTTTTGCAATGATATACAGGAGGTTGAAGAATTAGACAACTGCCTTAAAAATTTAAAAACTTGTGAGTGGAAAAGCATTGAGAGAGCAGATATGTTTTGGATTGAGGACTAAAACTATAAAAATACAACTGGTAACAACCCATTTAAAATACTTTCTACTTTTGATTTAAATATTCTAATATATCTATACTCAAAAGCTGAAGTTAAAAGAACTTTTAGCGTTATAAACCTATTTAAAAATAAAATTAGAAACAAAAGGTCGTTAAATACATGCAATAGCCCTAATCGATATTAATTACAGTCTGAAAAGAAATGATTTGTGTTATTGTACATATGAAATACCAGACCAGTTATGTGGAAAAATTAATTTAAATGAAACATACAAAAAATCTCCATATCATTGAGAATGCAATGGAGTAAGGAGGAGGATGACCCAGAAGTGCAAATCTTATTTAACAATGACCAACTCTAAAGGAATGCAATGTTATTTATACCTGAAGCTAATATTGTACCTTAATTCTATTACTTGTAAAATGATGTTAGAATGAATAATATATATTAATAAATTGTTTTGTTTAAAATGTTTTGTTCCGAAAAACAAAAATTTTTTAATTTTAGCGCCCTTTTTGCGCTTTAAAAAAAATGGAATAATATTGTACTAAAAACATAATTTTTTTTAATTTAGCCCTTTTCAGCCCTTTCTTCATTTTTTTCACGCGTTTATTGCCTCAAGAGTTGGCATCACTGAACATACTTATGTGACACGCGGCAACAATATTACCCAAGGCGAATTCACATAAGGTGGCAGCGCGGCTACAACAATACAACAATAAAAAGAAAAACCGGCACTTAAGTGTATGATAAACTTTAGAACACAAATAATTACTACACTTTTTTCTTAACCTTTTCAATAACGCTTTTACTAAGATTCGTTTTTAAAATTGATTTAAAACTCTTCTAACCATTCTTTTTTAAAGAATAATAAAAAAAGAAATTTTGTGATATAAAATGATTCACTTTTGACAGCTATTCTACACATTACAAAATTAAACAAAAAATTCTCAGCTGGCGCAACGATGCCAACTGGTAAAATTAATTCGCCTTGATATTACCCATCTGAAAAAAAATTAGTTTGTTAATAAAAATATTCAGACAAAAAATTTAACTGAATTTAATTTAATATAACTTGGCAATGGCATTAAAGACCGCTGCGGGATCCAAAAGTTGAGTACGGGAACGGACCTAATGTGGCTTGTCGATAGGGGTTTTTATTAAAATATGTGTATAAAAATTATTGGTAGTTTTCGGTTTTTTTTTATTTTTTAGAAATATTCTAATTTGAGTTATCAGTATTTAAAGCAGTTGCAATGGTAGAAATAAGGGCACAACTAAAAGAAAAATATTTTTCATAAGCCCTAAGTAATAAAGTTTAATTTTGTATTATAAAGACTGTTGAGTGTCTTATAGAGCTAAATTGGCTTTTAACCTACGCTGTCTCTGCTAAAGAGCGGCTGACAGTAAAACTTTTTCGAACAAAACTGTAGTTTATACATTTCAAACTTTAGATGTTATTAAAGTTAATATTGATGTAAAACTTTTCTCATCAAAAATGTCGAAGTATTTATTAACGTTATGACACTTTTATTCAAGTTGAGACATTTGAGTTGAGTTTTAGCGTCCACTTTAGCATTGACTGTATTATAATTTTATTTTAATTTGGCAGTATTTCCTAAGTTTAACATTTCCTTTGTATATTGACAACGTGTTTATTACCATTTACTTTGCTATTTTTAATATCAGAATAAAAATAAAGTTTAGAAAAAAGTTTAAAAATTATTTCTGCTAAAGAAAAAAAGTAAAAACTTAACTTTTTCTTTACGCCATAGAAATAAAGAAAAACATTTTTCTTATTTTTGTCTGACGCCTAATAATAAAATAAAAAAAAGTTTAAATGAGTTGTGTTATCAACACTTAAAGTGGCAAATTAAGTGCATGGCAAACGCAGAAAAACAAAACGATAAAAAGTAAACTTTTCGTAGGCGTAAAAAATATTATATTTTATTTAAGTCAAAAGAAATTTAAGAAAAAATACTTTTATGCTCAAATAGCTTCTGCTTGCTTTTCTTTTGGAATATACTTTAATTTAAATTTTATCATTTATCAAAAATAAGAAAAACGCTTCATAAATCCTGAACGGGAAAAAGGGAATTGGCAACACTGTTTTGTAAAATATTAAATTTAAAAGATGATTGTTGCTTTGTGGTTTTTTTTTATAATCATTACTGTATCTTTCTTCAACAAAGACGGTGGGCAAAACGTAATATTTATTGGTTATCAATATAGAGCTTATACTCCTAGATTTTTCGTATCTCAATTTAGTCGCTACAATTTAGTTTTAACAGAATACAACCACATGCAACAAAACCAATTTACGCAATGAAACATATGATGAACATTTTATTTTACTTAAACAGTCATCAATATCATATGAGCTGACTGCATTAGATTTTTTTCTTTGGGAATATCTCAAGTCAAGAACACTTGAAAGCAGCGCAAAAAGTGGACATTCAGTTTGCATAGCACTTCCAGTTAAGTCCGTGACTTAAAAATATTTTATTAAAAGTCCTGCTCGTACATATAATAATTAAACGTTTTAAAGGTTAAATGACAAACAGATCCTTAAGCTATGAAATTTCTTCTCGTATGACGGACTTTCAAAAACATATTTTTTTAAAGACATTAAAGGCTGCAATTAACTTAATTACAAAAGAATATTTGGACGTACCCATGTACATATATATTGTTTAAGTAGGTAGCCTTGCTGCCACAGCCTACTTGGGTCCATAAATTGCTCCTTTGTGTTTATGTATATGAATGTATGGGTGTTTTTTAAGCCGCATTAGATCTATCTAATCTAATTATTGTTTAAAAGTATGTTGACACTTCCGTTCAAGTCATCACGAATCGTGAAACACCAAAGCGTCACTTCCAAATTGTGGAAATTAAAAAATAAATCTGTTCACGAAGTTCATACAGCTTTAATTTTTTATTAAAAAAATTGTTGTTCATTAATGATTTAATGGTTGCCGAATTTAGAGTGAAAATAACCCTCAAGTCGTTAACAATTTTGAGTGCTTGTGTAATTTACACGTTGGCTGTTGAAATGAGCAAAGAGCTGTCGTTACAATGAATGGTGAGCGCTATCAACTTAATGCAAAATCAATTTTGTGACAAGTTTATTTTCAGATGTGGTCATATTTACTGGCCTTCTCGTTCATGTGATTAAACGTCTTTGCATTTCTTTTTATGGGCTAATGTTAGGTCATTGCTTTATGCCGACAAACTAGCAACTCTTTAAGCGTTATACTATGTTTACACGGCGACCAATTTTCTCTCTCTCATGCTTGGTTCACAGCCCAATTATCAGTGTGACCGTTGGAAATTTTCAAAAAGTATCACAAAAAGACGATTTTTTTAAGTGGCAACAAAAAGGGGATTAAAAAAAAAAAAGAGCCGTCAAGAAGCGGATTCATCGGAAAATGGGAAAACTATTTTAAAAACATAATAACTGCCATAAACTCTTTATTATTAAATTACTTATAATGTTTAATTTATTTTAGACTTGTGCCATATAGTTCAATTTAGTGATCGCTCTTTTTAGTTCAAAGTTTGAAAATGAACTAGTTCAACATTTAGTTCAAAGGCTCTCTTTAGTTCAAAATCTCTCTTAGTTCAACTTTCAATTTATAGTTCAAACGCTTTCTTTAGTGCAAAGCTCTTTTAGTTCAAATGTTCTTTTTAAAATATGATGGCAACAATACTGTAGCATTGCCGTAACGAATGTTAAGTAAAATGCGTGGCAGCACTAATTTCATGTCGGAAATAGTCAACAAGAAAACAAGGACATGGATTCTAGTTTATCTTGTCTGGTAGTTCAAGTACCATGTATAGTTCAAAAATGAACTAGGTGTACTTAAAAGTATGAACTAGTTCACTTAGTTCAATCGATGGAATCGTTTAAATAAACTAGTTCGTTAATGAACTACACAAGTCTAATTTATTTCAAGGCTTTAATGTTTCATTTATTTACAGTATTTATAAACAAAAACTTATATTTACATGTTACTGCCATCCCTAAATTAGCGCGTAAAGCGCAAGATATCTGTCGAAATTTCTCATGTACATACAAAATGTATGAAGCACCCTAAATAGCACGGCGTCAACGCTTATGGTAATGAAGTTGCCTGCAAGCTACTGTTGTTTACATATTTTTTTGTAGTATTTAGAGAAACAATAATGACATTTGAGCTTTTTTCGGGTTTATCTAGCGTTTTTATCACTGGTTTGCATCTCATTTAATAGGGTTTTATTGAAAATGATAAGTTAACATTACTGTTCACAACAAAACGTTACGCATTCATTTAGGTATGTCATTTCAGCGTAAAAGCCATGCGTTATTTTGCGTCGAATCTTACGCGCTAATTTAGGTATGGCTGTTAGATTGTATAAAAACATATACAGAATATATAAAAAAGCAAAAAAATTGTATGTAGATATATAACATTTATTTTTAGGATGTATAGTCAGAATTGCATGGCTCTCTTTGTTTTATATAAGTATGTACGTAATTACACAATAGTATTATTATTACTTTTTGAAAACTGTACATCCATATTCTTTAACAAGATCTGCACTCGGAGTCCAATCTTCCAGATCAACATACAATAAATTTAAAGCTGAGAGCATAGATTCACAAGTATTTATTTTCAACCTATTTGATAATTTGTTTTTCATTAGTGCTGGCTTTGAAAAAATACATTCAGCAGATGCACTACTGTGTGGTAAAGTGAAAATACTGAAATGTATGTGCAACAGATATGTAAGTTTCAAAATAAATTCCCGCCAAATTAATTTTTTAAGCTTCCTTCTTCATAACAAAATTTTTTGGCATCAGAAATTTTAAATATGTGCTCATAGCTTTCATCATTCGTTTTACTTTCTAATAGCCTTAGTTCTGTTATAAACGCCTCTGGATCATTTATTACATAGCTTAACTCTGAAACTGGCTCAAAATAAGGTGCGTCCTTATTAGACTTAATAAATACTGGATCCAAATACGTTAGAACACTTAGCTATTTATTTTTAATGTCAATTCTTGAAACTATTTTTCTACACAATTTTTGATAAAAAAAACTAATATTTTGCTTTTAATATTAATTATAAAAGTTTAAGAAAGTCCTTCAGCATATATTTCACCTTCAGCTTCATGACCAACATATATGTTTACAATATCCTTAACGTACAAAATATTAAGAAAATCTATGTTCTATTATTTTAGAATTCTAATAAAATGTTTTTAGTGGGAGAAACAAGATGTACATACATATAATCTGAGAAGACTCACTTTGAAAATTTGTGTTTAATTTGTTCATGCTTTTAAAAATAAAAACCAAAAATTAAAAATAAATTTTTTTTATAGGAGATAAGCCTTTTTTAATGATACGTATTTTTTCTAAATTGGAAGAATTTTTTTCTTCGAACTGTGCATCATTAAAAAATTGTTGTAAAACTGACATTGCTTCAATATTCTTCTTCCAACAGACTCAAAAGACAACCATCTAGTGTCGCTTAGTCTTAAAAGCTTGTGTTTTGCTACATCGAAAATGCTTTGTAATTCTTTAAATTCAAACAGCCTTAATGAAGTTTTTAAGTATTTAAAAAAATTAAAAAGAAGTAGCTTAACTTCCTCCGGAATACATGATCAAGATGAGCTGTTCAATAAATTTATAGAATGGCAAACGCAGCCGGTAGTTTTTCCTATCATAGTTGAAGCATTGTACGTTGCAAAACCAATAAAATTCTTTATTAATATTTTGTTTTCTTCTAAAGCTGATATAACAGAGTTCCAAATGGTTTCGTCAGAACCATTGCCAAGCGCTTTGTCGAGAAAAAAATTACCCTACTAATGTACAGTGTATTTACAAATTGCAGTTTCTTTATAAATTTATAATGAAACAAAAAGTGCCATAATACTAAACAAAAAAGGGTCAAAAAGGTGTAAAAATATATCACAATTGGCAGATTTAGCTCTTTTTAAAAAAGGCGCACTAAGGAACATTAGTAGCACCAACGGTTACGCTGGCCTTGAGTTTCGCTATTGAAAATTGAATATACAATGTTCCAACACCTGAAAACCGTTTTTAATGATTTCTTTGAATTACTTAATTTGAGATTGATTTGCAAATTGGGCCGAAATCCCGACGGTACTGCAATACCGAGCCAACCCTTGACAGAAGTGGAGCAAGCCCCTAAACTTCAGTCAGATTCCAAAAATCAGTTTAACATTTGTCTGTCCTCCGATGGAGGATCTATCAGATGTTAAGCTGATAAGAACAGATACTACACTTTGATCTTAGCCATAAGGCCGAGAAGCGATAATTATACAAGCACAAACTAAACTATTTCAACAAATTCCAGAAACAACTAAAGGAGAATTATAAAGTAAGTAACATACATTTTTTGTTTTGTATTTAACAAACGCTAAAAGGATATCCAATCCCTAGTGGTAACTAACCCTTGTTTAAGGCCGTGTCAGATAGAACTTTTTCGCTTTGCGTGACGTTTCAAACTTTGAAAAAAAAGTGTAAAACGCAAGAGGTATGTCACAATAAAAACTTTGACAGCGCTTAATTATTGTTTGTTTACGTTAAAAGTGCATAGTAGTTTTTATATTTTCATTAAAATAATATTAAAAAATGTTATTGGAGGACATATTGGAATTGGTTCTAATCCTAATCTTAATGAATGAAGCATTTTTATATAACTACATGTATACATAAGAATATTAAAATAAACTATTTCCTATAGTTAAAATGATTTGTTACAAATTAATACTAGAAGCCTTTTTCAAAAATAATAAAGGAATAATATTTAATAAAAAAATAAATTACAAAATACTTACCTCTTTTACTTTAGATTTTGCAAAAAATAATATACAAATGTATAGCAGCTAATTGTCAAAGCGCGCCAAAAGATGAGTGTTGACCAACTTTGCGCTTTGCTTTGCGTTAAAAGTGCTTTATGTGACATGTTTCATATAAGTTCATACATTTTATCTTAAATGTCAAAGCAAATTTGCAACGCAACGCAAAGCAAAAGTTTTATCTGACACGGCCTTTAGATATACACTAACAACAATTATAACTTTTAGTAGGGGAATTCTTGTTCTTGCTTATACCACCAACTACCCAGTTAACATTTAGAAGATTTTTTTAACAGAAACTACCCTTGATAATTTTAAACATTTTAATGGACTGTTTTTAACATTATTTTAGAGTCATATTGCAAGCGCATTTTTTATAGATATTTTCAAGGACTAATTAAAATAAAATTTCTAAAAATGGCTGTACGAGTAATAAGAAATACCTCTGCTTTGCCTCTGTAAAATTTCGTTAAGATATCTTTAGTGGTTCATTACAGTATGTTTCCAGGGCAAAATGAAGCACTTGCTTCGCTCTTCGAATCATGATTGCGAGGCATGCCGTTTACACGACACATGCTACATGCTTCGATTGGACGTCAAATAATTTGTTCAAAAACTTTATTTTTCGTTTTAGTTTTGTTTGTTTGTAATTTATTACATTTAAAATTTTAATGAAATTAATTGTTTTTTATATTACACATATCCACACACCACTTTAAACATTGTTTTTCTCTTTTTGTTTACATTTTATACAGCTAGTTCAGATAAACTTGCGATAAAAATTAGAGAAGACAGAAATTTTTCATGCATCGCAAGTAGATTCAATATGAATGAGGGTTTTCACATTAGACTAATTGTGCTGGCATAAAATCGCAGTTTGTAGGCTTTTTCGGTGAGGAGAGTGGTTTTTGGTTGGCACAATTTTTCAACCAGCTTCAACCCCGCACAAGCAGAACAAAACTAACACATACACACTTATAAAAACACAGGTTCTGCGTTTTTTTTTTTGCAGAGCGATTTTTAGTGTTTAGTCGTCCATCGACGCGTAAACATGAATACATCAATGGTGAATTTTATTATGATTGAATTCAATTTTCTTATAATATTTTATCAAGGGAAATTAAGTTTAAAGTTAATTTAAGTTTATTTTTATATTATTTTACAGGAAAAAAATATCATTAATCAAATATGAATAAAATAATTATTGAAATCTTCTTCATCTTCTTTTTATGAATAAAATATTAATTGAAATCTTCAGCTTCTAGGAGTGATGATGCAGCTTGCAAGTTACAGCCACTAGAAATTCCTCCTAAAATTATTGCCAATTCATCATCAATTATTTCAGCCACATTTCCGCATTTTATGTATGTGTTTAACGAACGAAAGGCAAACATGAAATAAACAAAGAAATTACTAACACACACAAAGCTGTGTATACGTGCACAATTTTATGCCAGCATAATTAAGGCCCAACTATAATGTGCATATACAAGCTTATGCCAACTTATACAACTGTGCAAATACATATTAATCAAATGTGGTAAACTATAATGTACTTGAGAGAACTTTTCGTCAAGTTTCGTCAAATGTCATTTGCTTAAGCAATGTACGAAATTGATCGCACATTCCGTACAGAAACAGCTGATTGCTCTTGGTGTATACATACATAAATCGATAAGGAAAAAATTGCAATGGAGAGCGACAATGAAAAAGATTTATTTTAATTTAATAGAAAATGTAGAAAAAAAGAATTGTTTATATGAGAAAAATGACGCGTTTTGTTTTAACAAATCGCTATACAATTTTTTTTGATTGCTTCCGAATTCAATCATGCACACCGTTGCATCTTTCGGTACTTTTGACCAAAAATACACAAACGAAAAAAATACATGCAATTTTTTATCGAATTTTATTGAAAACTAGTAAAAGAAAGCAAATTTATTTAGATCAATGTTATTAAATGTATATAATATATTCTTTTGATGCCTTTTTCTTTAGAAATTTTAATTATTAAAAAAAATAAATTTTTGGAGAAGTACGATTTAAACATAAAAGTGCAACTGTGGCAAATTAGTTTTTAAATTTATGTAAGTACATTGTAGCCACATAAAAATCTTTAAAGAATTACCTAAGCATTTGACAGGCTTTTCGTTGTGTTTTTGACATAAGCTCAAGCTAGCTTATGCACATTATAGTTGGGCCTTTAGTCTTGTGTGAATACGAAAGAACAAAAGTTGTGCGGATTAAAAATTAGTCTAATGTGAAAACCCTCAATCAACAGCTTCGCTCTCATAATTTTGTATGACGAAGCAAGTTGATCCGCTCATGATTGGAGTGTGAAGCAAGAATAGAGAACGTAACAGGTGCCGTGGAAACATACTATTATATACCAAATTTGGACCAAAATAAATTGTTTTCAAACCAGTGTTCGAACGTACAAAAAACAAGTGTAAAGACATTCTCTCAAAATTCAAGCCATGCGATTATGCTTACCCCGCTGCCTCCAATACACCACTTAATTAAAAATTGCATGGTGTAAGTTGTCTTATAATTTAAAGAATATTAAGTCACTTATCCCACAGTTTATTAATTTTTGTGTGCTTTTCTCTTAAATAAATAAAATACGAATTTTACTGAACAGTTATTCAAAAAACCATTTAAACAATGAAATTTTATATTTCGCTGCTACCAGGCATAAAAAATATTATTATTAAATGGTTTTTTAATTAGACGCTGATTTTTTATACATGGAGTATGAATGAATTCGCCACTGCCACAACCTGGTACATGATTTCGCCATAAGCACATTATTGCAAACTTTTATTTATAAAATATAAAAATAAATTTCATTTCAATTTCGGCTATTTCGTGTTTAGATTGTATGACGGCAATTACAACTTTCTGAATATAAATTTTGAAAGGGCTGATTAGACGTTCAGACTGTTTTTTTTACAGAAAAAAATAATAAACACGCTTATGTTTGTACAAAATCCAAATAAATTTACAATTCTCAAACATTTGCGGGTGAAACTGAATACCAATTTTAATAATAATAATTTCTGTACAATCAGAGTTGCATTTTGACTTGCGTGTTCCTTGTGTGATAATGGCTTAACACATGTTTCTTTTATTTTTTTTAAATAGAACGACATTTTTTGGTTAGTCAGACGTGTCCTTTATTGTTATTAACACGCAGAATAGGCACCACTTATTATTTTAACATTTTTTATTTAAGAGAAGTAGCACTTCAGGCAACGATGCCTGTTTACTTAGTGTAACACCGTGTTACATTCTTTTGGAGAGGAATAGAGGAGAGGTGGTGAAAGTATAGCAATTTTATTAATTATTTTACTTCGCCGGCGAATATGCTATGTAAAGCTACCTACGAAGGAAGCATACATATTTTTATTTTTTGGTTGCCACACGAACCCTGGACAACCAGGTTTGTAGTCAACTTACTACGATGACTACTTTTATTTTTAAGACTACTTCGTGCGTATTACCCTTCTTCTCCATGTGGCATTATTTATGTTTGCAATTGTCAAATTTTATTGCTATCATGAAGATTGCCTGCTTAGAACTAATAGAATATTGAAGAGTTTCAAATCGTTTGGCAATAAATTGCCAAGCTCTTTTCTTTGGCAGTTATTGCTCAATAAAAACTGTCAAAAGCAGTTGTCTCTTAATTTATTAGCTGTATCAAAAATACCGCCAAAATGAAAAAGTAATACAACAATAAATAAATATAAATTTATATTCTTATTTACTTTATCAATTGCTATTTATTTTATTAATTTATAATCAAATATTGATTTAATTAAGCACAAAACGATACAGAATTAAAATTATGTTGTACATACATACATATATACATAGGTACACTTTAATATTTATGTTAAGACTATAAACATTTCTACACACATACATACATACATATGTATGTTTGTTTGCCGTTATTCTGCCTGCTTTTTTAGCAATAAATAAAACTCAGAAAGCGAATTACAGAATGACTAGTGCCAAATACGCGCATAGATACGTATTTTTGTCACACGTGACTAATTGTGTGATTAAAGGCCGGGTCAAAGTAACGACGGATGAGGTTGCCACAATGAGTACCAAGGCAAGTTGAATACTAAGTAGGCGCATGAGAACAAAAAACGCGTGTAAAAAGATCTAAGTGAGCGGTAGTGAAATGGCCATCGAGATGTGCTTTCACCCTCAATAATAACTACCGTTGATTTATAAATATAATGGGGATAAAAAATAACACGATATTTTAAAATCAAAATACGCGTGTATTTTGTTTGTGTAAATTTAGGTGTACGTGTTAGTAAACAGTGACGAATGATATAAAAAAACAGAGAAGCAAAAGAAATTTATTAAACAAATGCTACCATGGCGAAATAACACTAGGTGGTCAAAATGGCGAATTCATTAATTTCCGCCGAAACGCTTAATCTCAAACACCATATAAAAAAAATTATACATATTTTTTAAATATGGAGTTTGAAATTTTAGGTTTTGGCGAACATTAATGAACTCGCCATCGCGACCACCTAGTATTGATTCGCCTTGAATGCTACTCATTTTATTTTTTCATTGGTTTCCTTTGGGATATCAAACAAGTTCCACTCCCGCCCTCGTACTTTTTTTTGCATATTGCACAATTATTTCTTCTTAAATATTCAAATATTTTTTACGAATGAAAATTTTGTTTAAAAAAAATAATTTTTTAAAATGTTTCTCAATGAAAAATTTTCTTTTTTTAAAAATGTTGTTTTTTGTTTTTTTTTTTTTTGTTTATTATTTGATATTTTAACTGCACACATTTTTTTCACTTTTTACACAACGGCTTAATTACACATTCACTATTTTATGAAAAAATTTGTTATTTAAAAATATTTTTTCGACTTGAAAATTTTTTAACTTTTTTCCATGGCGAAATCATGTACCAGGTGGTGGCAGGGGCGAATTCATTACTTTTCGCCATTGCAGAAAATGCCAAACTCCATACATAAAAAATCAGCGAGAATTTTTTTTATATGAAGTTTGATAGCTGTCAAAGTATTCAACGTACGTTAGAAGTTTACCAACTTTCATACTTTGCGTTGAGGGACACGTATTGATTGTGACATCGCTCATAAGAAAAGATATAGTTGAACTGACTTGTCCCAATAGTTAATGTAATTTGATGGAGGTGGCAAAACTTTTTAACTGTAAAGCCGGATAGGTGAAATTCTCAAAGAACCTTTATTTCTCAGTCCACAAAAACAAGTAGCAAATTTGAAATTAAAGGGTGTCCTCATAACTGATGTAAGTTGGCCTATGTGGTTATATACAAACAGCTGAAGATTAGAGAGAATGTCCATTTCTATATCCAATATAAAAACAACCATTAATGTTTAAAATTAGAAATTAATGGTTGTAATTTTATGTATGTGGCCAGTCATATTTAACAAGAGTTTATGTACAAGAAATTTAATTTAAATCTTTTTTTATTATAAATAACAAGAAAAAAGTTAATTTTTTATGGGTAAGTAAAACTAAATAAATTTGAATTATCAAACAAGTACAGTGATGTTAACTCTTGCCTTCAGCTTTTACTCCTGAAGCTTTTAACTTCATTTTTACAATCAGAATACAATTTTGGTTTTTGCTATAATTATTTTCAATTTTCAATTTGTTCGAATAATTTTAAACTTGAACTTGTTATCATATTAATAATTGTTATTAAGATAAAAATATCATGTGAAGTTCTTATAATGCAAATTCATTTATCTGTCCGTTTTTTGTAAAATTTATTGTTGGAGTTATGTCAGCATTAAGGTTTTTTATGAAATGTAGATTTCCTACTTGAATTATTATTTATTTGGTAAAGAGCAACTAAGTCAACCGATTATACAACATAAATAAATTCTATTAATAAAAGTAAAAAAGTGTCATGTCGTGTTATTTTTACCCATTATATTTAAAATTATATTATTGACTTAAGAAGGAAGCCAAACATTTTAATTAGAGTTTAAAGCTCTTGTTGCGAGGGTTTTTACACACGTTTCTTTCTAATCTTTGTAACTATGGCAGTCTTGTATTCAAAATTATTGAAGTGATTGTTGTTAAAACATTTCGTCTCTCAGCTTTACTTTTATAATCATAAAGGCCGGGGCACATAGAATCCGTCATACGTTAAACTTTGACAAATTCAACTAAAGTCAAAGTAACGACGGATGAGGTTGGCACAATGAATACTTTGCTGACGGATGTTAAACCAAAGTTTGTTCGCTATTTTTATTCACTTTTAAATTTAATTTGTATTTTATTCACTTGTATTTTATTGTTTGCCACCAAAATTGTTTTATTAAAATCACAAAACACAATTGAAACACAGCAAGAGTTAAAAGAAAACAGAAAAGAAGAAGCAGTTGATAGTTGTCAAAGAATTCAACATACGTCAAAAGTTGGCCAAATTTCAAACTTTGCGTTGAAAACGCTTATAAGAAAACATGTATTTTAACTTACTTGTCAGTTGAGTTTGTCAAAGTTTAACGTATGACGGATTCTATGTATGTGCCCCGGCCTTAAGACTCAAATAATTTTAAAAAATAAACTAAAATTCAAATTAAATTCTTGTCATTACATTTAAATTATTTTATTTTAATTTGTTACCTGATTACTATGAGTTCGTTTGTTTGTATTTTTGTTGTTGTAGATTTTTCTTTAGTTTCTTTTTGCTTTTTATTTAATTGTTTGTGTAAAATTATGTAGATTGTTTTAAAAACTTGTTTAGGGAAGCACTAGTATTTTACGTAAAAATTCTCATTCTGATTATAAATTTTTATTTATAAGAGATTATGTTTTATTACTGTTATTAACTCTGGTTTCTCTTCAGTTGTCGAATAAATCTTTCGCCTTTTACTAAAGATTTCCGTGGAGAGGAACACTCTAATGAGTCTAAAAAAATTTTTGAGTAGGCTTAACCATTTGGTTGAGCCCATTTATAATACATTTCATATTTTGTCATTAAGAATTTTTAGTGAGGTAGTTGTTAATAGTGTAAAGGTTAAATTAGACGTGCCATACCATAAAGCCATAGCCGTAACCATGGCCATAACCATAATCATATTTGCTGCCAGCGAATAGTGGTGCCATAGCCATTAGCAACTCGTATTTGTTTTGCCGTTTGTTAAGGAAGCAGCATAATGAAAATATCCATTAAAACTCGCCAACACAATGCAGCGAACATGAAAAAAAGGACAAAATAAAAAAAAGCAAACAGTTAATACCTAAATTCAATTGTCTACCATAAATGGTTATGGTAAAAATCAAAATTTAATTTATATCTATGGTTACGGTTATGACTATGGCATTATGGCATGTCACCAATAATCAAATATAGTGTTTCCCATAAGGTTGGTTTAAACAGCTGTTTTATATGGTTATGGTTATGGCACGTCTAATTGAACCTTAAGGTGTGACGGTTTTTCGTGTACCCTAATACAACCTCACGGTCAGTGTGACCAGATCCAAAAAATTTTTGGAGCTAAATTGGCACCAAGAAAGTGCTAAAAAGTGCTAAAAAAATTTTTTAAGTGCTAAAACATAGTGCCAAAATTAAAATGTCTTAGTTTTAAGTATATATTTTCTTGGAGAGTTCATAGTTTTATTATTTATGCTTATGTTGCATTAGAATTATTTATTTCCATTGAATAACAACATTTCTTAAAAAAATTAATCATTTATTAAACATAAAAAGTCTTCAAAACACATCAAAAATAATAATTCAGTTTTAAAATTTAATATTAAATATACATACATATGTTCATAAATACTTGGCCTTGTACTTTACAAAAATTTTTATACATATAGTAAGTTTTGACAGTTGTTACATTTTCCAGTGCTTTTATGCGTTTACAATTTTTCTTGTTATGTACTTTGTGCATTGTTAAAAAATTATATAAAAAAATAACTTCCAAGTCTTAAATGCATAAATACATTTGTTAAATATTAAATACATCATCAAATGAGTATTCATCAGATTCAGCATTGTTATAAAAATTGCATTATAATTATGTTTTTATTACATTTTTTGATGAGATTATTCGTAATTTTAAAACTATGACAACACAAGTTTAGCCTTTTTAAGCCGCATCTTATATAAAGAAGGGAGTTTACAGTTTATAAATTCATTCTTTTTCTCATTTTTGTTTTTATGAGATTCATTTCGCTAAAAACCCGTTCAACTTCTGCATTGCTAAACGGTAAAACCAGGAACTTCATTACAAATGAACCTAACTCAAAAAAAGAGTTTTCATTAAACGCGTTTTTGTACTCGAATACGTTTGTCCAAAATTCTATTGTGGAATTTTGGTTTGTCCATTCATATGAACTTAACTTTTGCCATTGATGTATAGTCTAACATTTCTTCCTTAAAATGTTCGTGTAACTTACACTTATAAGCTTTAAAACTGTTTTCTATACAAACAAAATTTGTATTTTTTAAGCTTAGAAAATTTTTTGGCAAACGTTGTCTTAACTGATAAATCAATTGTGCAATAAAATTGCGACATACAATTCGGTTTTTTATCCATTTCAGGATTTCTTTCTTTCTTACATTTAAGAAAATTTTCAAAATTATAATTAAAATACGGTATTGGTATAAAGAAATCTTCTAAGCATAAATTTGAAGGATCAAAATGGTCTCCTTTAAAAACAATTTGGTAACAGAGATCTTTTAAAAGATTATGTAATTCCGAGAGCAATAAAGTAGGGTCAGCATCGTTGCTCTCAAACATTTTATTTATTTTCTGTACATCTGACAGTATAGGTTTTAAAAATTTTAGATATTATAAATTTTTATCACTATATAAATTTTTCCAAATTTTCGCTTGATGGCATGAATCTACAATCGCTGCAATATAAAAATGAGTTTTTAGCTCTAGCCATTGATTTTCTATTCTTCTTACTGCTGGTTCAATAGACAACCAACTGGCGTCACAAGCTCTAACTAATTTTAATGGAAGCATATCATTATTAATTGCAGCATAAATACTTTTATAATTATGTTGTCTTAAGGAAGATTTGCTAAACCAATTATAGGTTTCGGATACTAAGTATTCAATTTCCTCTGGCAAGATTTTGGATGCTGCAGACACTTATAACTGAATTGAATGACAGACGCACGGAACGAGTATTATATTTTTATTTTTTTTTTCACGTAATTTTGTTATCACTCCACGGTTTACTCCAGTCATTACTTTGGTGTTATTAGTGCCCAAGCCTACCATATTAAAAATATTTAAATTAAAGCCATTAAGTATTTTAAATATTCCTCTGGTTATTCCATCAGCAGTTGCATCTTCTATCTTACTTAATTGTAAAAAGGTACTCACTATTTTTTTGCTATGACTGCTGTAACAAATAATCATTATGTTACCAGATTTACGTTGCTTTTATTGCAATTGTTACACGCGAAAAGTATAATTTTGCAGAAAAGTGCATTAATTATATTTTGGAACGTTTTGTAAATTATATTAATTAAAAGTGCTAGAAAATGCTAAATAAAGAATCGGAAAGTGCTAAAAAAGTGCTAGGTGCTAAATCGATAGTTTTGCTGCTAAATCAACAATAGAAGTGCTAAATCTAGCACCGAAAGTGCTAATATGGTCACGCTGCTCACGGTTGCCGCTGAAGTTTTTTGTTTATATGAAGCTTTGAATAGCGTGACCATTGGTGGTACTAAAGTAGCAAATTGCTACTTTTTTGAAATTGAAAATAATATTTTTACTTTACCACACAGTAGTGCATCTGCTGAACGTATATTTTCAAAGCTAGCACTACTTAAAAACAAATTATCGAAGAGGTTAAAAATAATTACTTGCGAATCTATGCTTTCATCTTTAAACTTATTAGATGTTGATCTGGAAAATTGGACTCCGAGTGCAGATCTTGTTAAAAAATATAGATGTACAGCTTTCAAGACGTAATAATAATACTATTGAGTAATTACGTAATAGTATGGTAATTATGTATTTAAAATAGTTTTAAGTTTTTCCGATAAATCCTCTTTTTGACGCCACTTTTTTATTTCCTTTTTGGGAACACTTTTTTAAAAAAAATCCCCTTTTTGGTGCCACTTTTTTAAACAAAATCTCCTTTTTGGGCCACTTTTTAAAAATTTCCAACGGTCACACTTTTTATATACATTTCATATTTTATGTTTAAGGATTTCTAATAAAGTAATAGGAAATGGTTTTTAGGTGTGACGGTTTTTTGTATTATGCGGATTGTTAATAGAAGTGCAGATTTTAACAATTTAAATTGCCAAATACCGGATCGGAAGATTTTTGGTGTAAAATCGTAGTTTTTTTTAAATCTGAACACGTGGCAGCTTCTGTTATGTGACTTCAGTTTATGTACTATTTTTGTTCCTATATCTTTAAAACTAAAAATACCGACCATTATTCCATTTAATATGTTTGATACTAAAGGCAGAATTAGTCTTTACTTTCCGATCCATGACGAATCATTTTCTCTTAAATGGAAAATACATATGCTTTTGTGGTTTGTTATTAATTTGACGTTCTGGACCGTTCAAGTCAGTAGAAAATAGAACTCAACATTAAGTTACTTGGAAGTTTTTTGGTGGTATGAGTGCAAAATTGTAAGCAAACCATTTTTGTCATTAAAATTGTAGTTTATTTTTTGTTATGCTGTGTTTTCTTTGTTTATTATAAACAGCTGATATGTTGTTACAGAAAAACTAATAACAGTAATTTAAAAAGCAGAACGGCACGGCACAGAACAGTAACAGAAAGTAAAGACTACTGAGGCCTTAAATTAGATAATTGTTAGCAAAAAAATCAATCAAGTTACTTAGAAAAAGATAACGGTTGTAAAAAAAGTCAAAGCAATTTAGAAAACTGAACATAAAATCGCTAGGCGTAAATTAGTTCAAATTTACTAATAGACTTGTGAAGTTTATAAACGTTATAGTTCAATTAAACGATTCCATCGATTGAACTAAATGAACTAGATAATATTTTGAAGTACACCTAGTTCATTTTTGAACTATGCTTTGTTTTTGAACTATCAGAAAAGATGAACTAGAATCCATGTCTGTGTTTCGTTGTTGACATTCCGACATGAAATAAGTGCTGCCAAGCATTTTTTTTTAACATTCGTTTTGGCAATGCTACGGTGTTGTTGCCATCATATTTTGAAAAGAACATTTGAACTAAAAGAGCTTTTGAACTTAAGAAAGCGTTTAAAACAAAAGTTGAAAAGTACGAACAACACGTCAACAGAACATTTGAACTAAGAGAGATTTTGAACTAAAAAATTAGAAATGCAATTTAATAATAAAGATAAAAAAAATTGATATTTATTTGTTTTTTTGATAGGAGCTACTTCACTAAACTAGATTTCTATACATAGTGAAAGGTATATAAGATTCGGCATAGCCGAATACAGCACTCTTACTTGTTTTAAACTAAGTTTATGTGTTTTTGACTTTTATATTTTTTTATTTTACAAATGAATTCCTTTTCTTAAATGCAAGCTTCTTTTTTATAATTATTAAGCAATGCAATATTTATATTTTATGATAAAAGAAGTAAATTAGATAAAAATTCCTTTATAACTTTAAGTACATATTTTTATATGTTGGCAATATTCGGCGATATCCGACAAACCATTTGGCGAGAAAGCTGAAAAAAATTGTAAATTTTCGGCCAAAACTCGTGTAAGATTTTTGGTACTTTATTATCAAAATATAATGAGCAAGTGCATCATTAGTGTCTTTACAAACTTCCTGAACTGCATAAGGTTTAATTTGGAATAAAGAATAACTGCATTTTCAAAAGCAAACTGAAAATTGATAATAAGCAATAAACTTTACAAAATGATGTGTTTTTGGAAGGAATTCAAGCATTTCTTTTAGCAGTTTTTTATAAATAGATTCTTTTTTTTTTAAAAATCAACGTATTAGTTCCATTTAAAAGATTTTTATTCAATTCAGTTTGCAATTCTTTGCCAAAATGTATGTTATTCATATTTAAAAATTAATTTTGTAAATACATTTCCTCTTTTAATTACACTGCTCAGCAGAAAAATCCTCCTTTAAATAAAACTATGTGGACTTTATGGTTTTTGATGCGCTGAACTCAAATCCGTTTCGGTCTTCTTTAATCACGTAGGGTTTTTTTTTTTTTGATGGGCTTGGCAAAATTTTTCCTTAAAGTTGGTCAGGTACGAAGATATTTTAGCCTAATTCAAGAACGACTCATCCGATTTTAATAAACAAAACACCAAAAGATGCGTAGCAAAATTGTATTAAAATAAATTCCACATAATTATTTTCTACGAGTATATTTTATCGTTTTGGAATTATTCAAAAATTTAATTGGGGAAATTTGTTTTCTTACATAATTCCTTTATTTTTTCAGTATAAAAATGCAACAAAAATGGAAAAGCAAATATTTTTTGTTTTTACACATTTTTCTGAGAGCTAAGTATATCAAGAATTAAATAAAGTATAAATCATGAAAATTGATAAACAAATGGGGATTTTGTTCCTAATTCGCCGCAGGAACCCAATATTGTGAGCAGTCAACCTTACATATGGCGACAGGATTGCGTAAGCTTAGCAGATAGATAATGGAAATTCAGAAAAAGGGTGTTTTTTATGGATTTTGGATTTAAGATTTTTTTTGTAATATCTTAATTTTTTCAAATATTTTACAAATTACTTTAACTCCATCTATTGTATTTCCCTACATTTTTTCTTTAACGCCTTTATCACTTGACATTTATTTTAAATATTAGTATTTATGTATATACAAGGCAGACTAAGAATATAGAAATCAAAGCGAACTTTGTAAATTAGGCCAATATACCTACATCTTAAGTCGATTTTAAACATATATAAATTACAGCTGCAAAGGTTTTTATTTATTTTTTTTTTTTTTTAATTGCAATATCATCATAAAGAAAATCATAAAAAATAGACAAAAATATTGCCAAGTTTATTAAATATCGCCAAGTATCTCGCCTTTCGGCATTCTAAAATTTTTATCGTTAAAAAGGATCTCTTATCACCACGTTTGGCGAGAAATCGCTATAACTGACAACACTGCTTGAGCGAACCAGATATGAATTTCATTCTGCGCTGGTATCTAAATTTGATTGTTCTTTTTAAGTTTATTACGATTAAAGCCTGTTTCACACTATAATATTGAGTATTAAAATTTTTAAATAAATAACAACTATTAGTATGTGCGAAAGTATTGCATTTACTTTTGTAAATGTTAAACAGAACGAAAAGGAATTTGACATCCCAAATTACTAAATAATTTTTAGAAAATATTCTAAACACTATAACTTTTCATTTTATCAGGGTTGTCTTTTTTTAACTCATAATTTGGATCTTACTTAAAGTGTGTTAAAACAGAATGTAATGAACGTATGTTTTTTTGTTAATCATGACAATCCTCATTTGATTTCTTCTTTATAAATTTCAATGCAATTCTTAGGACTTGTATTAAAATGTTAAAAGGTCTCTATATCGAACTTAAGTCACAAATTGAAAAAGCAATAATAAATTAAAAAAAAAATAGTTCAAATAAAGGCTATGCCGAATCTTATATACCCTTCACCATGTATGTAAATCAAAAAGACATATATTGGGGTGACAGAGACTTAAAAAATATGAAAAAAAAATTAATAACGATATATAATTTTACATAAAAATGCCATCGGATCTTAATGGGTTAAACATTTTTAGTATTTCCTTAAAGATCTCTTCAAAACCTTTAAAACTCAAACATTTTAGAGGCCCGTAATTCGGGATATGTGGGCGAGCGCCAAAATTTTCACTTGATGATTTGTTCTTATTTTTTAATTTTCTATCGCCCCATATATTAGTTTTGAATTGATTGAAGTTACTTCGTTGTTTTAAATGATAGGCGTAGTGTTTTGCTGCGTCAAAGAACATTGACCGATCTTGCTGATTTCCAATAGCACCTTTTTCGACACTATGTCTGATCTATTGGCATATTTAATTTTTTCTAGCTGATCTAGTGCCCCGGCAAACTTGATTTCAACACTAACACGGACGGACAGACGGACATCGCTCAATCGACTTCGCTATGTATAAGAAGTCAGAATATATATAATCTATGGGGTCGGGTCCATTATATTTTAAAATTTACAAACGGAATGACAAAATTAGTTATACTCTTTTCCACTTTTTGTGGTGGTATAAAAATTAAAATTTAAAGGTGTGCCAATGGTAACGTTATTTTTATAAGTCCATATTTAAAATTTATCTCAGGAATACATTACTATGTCCGCTGTAACAAGTTAAAAAAGGTAAAATTAAGGGCTTAACCCGTCGAGTGTATGTCAAATTAAAACTTATTGTTGACTTTTGTACAAATCAAAAAAGAAAAAACTTTTTAAAGTTCCTTAAGTTATGCTTTGTTTTACCACACAAACCTACTACTCAGCCTTTCTGCAGATTTTTTTTTTTTTGTTTGTTTTTCACAATCCAAGTGTGTCAAGTGTGTCATGTTTGTGATGCAATAAAAGATACTTGACTTTTGTTATTGTCATTCATATTGCGACTGTAGTGGTTTTCTTTTTTTTCATTCATTAATAAAAGAGTCAATAAAAAAGGGAATACAAATAATTTGCAAATATTTATAAGGTTTCAATATTGAGGTCAATCCTCAAATAAATTAATTTTTTTTTCTGGTAATGTGTCACAAATTTGTTTGCAGAGAAGGGAGGCATCGTACTTTTTGTGAAAATGTGTTAATTATACAGGGGTTAATTATAGGGGTGAAATATAAAAATATTTTTTTAATTTAGAATGTGATTTTAATTAAAAATTACCAGAATAATTTAAATTGACGTCAATTAAATTTATTTTTAATATTAAACTTTGGTATTTTCCCTAAATACCAAAAATTTCCAAACACCTCACCGCAATGTTGATATTTGGGTTATTTGCTTAATAAAAAAAGTTCCAGAGATATCCCTTAAGGCCGGGGCACACAGAATCCGTCGTCATATGTCGCACTTTGACGTATTCAACAGAAGTCGACAGATGAAGTTGACACAGCGGGTAATTTGCTGACGGTTTGCTTTTTATTTTTATTCACTTTTAAATTTAATTTGTTAATTAAGTAGTTTAATTTGTATTTTATTTTTTATAACCACAATTATTTAATTAAAATCACATAATACAGTTGAAACACAACAAGAGTTAAAAAAACAAAGAAATAGAAGCAATTCATAGCTGTCAAAGTATTTAACGTATATCAAAAATTTAAAAGTTGACCAGCTTTCGTACTTTGCGTTGATGGACACGAATTCATTGCGACATCGCTCATTAGAAAAAATGTATTTTAACTGACTTGTCAGTTGAATACGTCAAAGTCTAACGTAAGTCGGATTCAATGTGCCGCAATCTTTAGCATTTAAATTAAACAACAACAAATTACCCCCCTACCTCCCTTCCGCAAATTTGAAAAACAAAATATATGAATTCACATTTTGTGATATCAATTAACCAAAATCATCCAGGCTTTTACCGATTGCGGTAAAAAGAATTCCTTTTGTACGATTTCGAGTCGACACGGAAATTTTAAGCGCTATGCGTTTCTTTAAACGTGGCCGTATGGAAAATTAAGTAACAAATTTTTATTCTTTACATTTTGGACTTTAGGCTGGCCAATGATCAATCAAATGTATTGATAGCAGTCTTACGCGCACTTCAAGTCCTAAAAAAAATGTTTTGGATTTAAGTATCAACTATAAAATCCGGAAAAAAAGTATTTAAATAAGGAATCAGTACATCAACTATAATATTCACATTCAAAGCTGGATAGAAGTAATTATTTCAAAATCGGATGAACTTTGTTAAACATTTTTTGACAGCCCTCGTAAAATAAAGCAATAAAGCATATTCGCCGGCGAAGTAAAATAACTAATCTATCTTTCTTTTTTCAGCAACTGTCTTATCTCTGATCTATTCCTTTCTGGTATTATTGCGTAAAGTGCTACTTCTCTTTGTAAAAAAAACTAATTTACGAATTATAAAGAACATAACTCTTTATGTTTTATGACAATTAATTTATGCAACTTTCATATTTGAAGTCTTTTTTACCTTTTCCCCTTACACTGGAATTCATAAAATAAAATACAGTACACTAATTGTGTAACGAGTAATTAACTATTTATAAACTTAAAAAAAAAACAAACAAAATTCTATTGAAACTCCTGAACCGAATTCTAATTTTTAAACAAAATTGCAAACAGACAAAAAGAAAACAAGGTCACCCAAATGTTAATTTATGTTTCAGTTTTATTCCATTTTGTAGTTTGTATGTCAAGCGAAAATAAACCAGTAAAAGAAAAGCAAAAAATATAAAAAGTTAAAAACATTGCCACAGGCGCCATTTGGTCTACAAAATTCCCAGAGGTAAAATCTAAATTAATATTTAAAACAGCAGCAGGATAAGTACACAGCAAAACGAATGCTAGAAGTGGAAAAACAAAAACAATTGTGGTAATAAATTATCAACAGGTTGTTTGTTGTTAAGGCAGTATTTATATTCTATTTTTAAAGATATGAACTCACACACGCACACACATTAATATCTTTCAATGTGTTACGAAGGACATAATTTACTTGTTTTAATTATTTACGCATAAAATTAAAAGAGCAAAGTGATATAAAGTGAAAAATATAAAATAAATAGAATAATTAGAATTTTTAACCAAGTGCTTTATTACCATTGGTATTATTAACCTCCCTCCCTCATCCTCATTCTTCTTTTACTCCTTGTCTTTCGCAACAATAATTATAACAGTAAAGACTATTTTTTATGCTTTAAAAATTTATTTTATAGTTTTTAGTTTTATATTCTTTTGTTATTGTTGTAGACAAACCTGAATCTCCTTTTAAAACACACAAATGGATTTCAGCTTTCAAAGTTTCTTAAACGACTTGTGGTTATTTGATCATTTGCTTTAACTTTATTAGCTGCCAGATAAACAGCTTTAATACGTAATAACATTTTTTTTATCTTTTTGCTCAAGATTTAATGGCTGACAGACTTACATATATTTTGTTTGCTTAATTTCCTTCAACAGTCAGCCGCGAGAAGACAATGTTTACGAAGGTGTTACATTACACGTAAGATGTCTTATAATCATATAAACCTTAACTGGTATAAATTATAAAACTTAGTAAAAGCAATAATTATATTCAGAGGCTTAAAGGTATGAAGTTACTTAAAACTTTTAACTCAGTTTATGTACGAGGGCTGCTATATATATTTCTGGCCTGGCAACACTGAGTGCTGCCAAGTGCAATCTGACATTTCCATTGGAAAGTTTGTCATTTTTAAGCATAATCGTACTCAAAACGTTTTGACGTACGACCATTATTTGTGTTGTTTACAGTGACTTGAAAAAATTAATATAGAAAAAATGGAATTAACTCGTGAACATTTTCGTGCCATCATTTTTCACAACTTTCGACGTGGATTATCACGACAAGAGTGCATTGATGAACTTAAATCTTTGTATGGCGATGAAGCACCATCCTATAGCACTGTAAAAAATTGGTGTAATGAATTTAATCGTGTCCGAAGCTCGCTCAAAGACGAATTCCGTGAAGGTCGTCCAAAAACGGCTGTTGTGCCAGAGATTGATTGATGCCGTGCGTTAACTCATAATGCAAGATCGACATGCGACATACCGAGAGATAGAGACATCCTTGGACATTTCTTCCACCAGCATACATTCGATACTGCATGAACACCTGGCCGTAAAAAAGGTTTGTTCTCATTGGATCCCGCACAATTTGAAAGTCGCTCAAAAAAAGGCTCGTGACGATTGGTGCAAAGAAATATTGCAAAAATATGATTGCGGTGCTTCAATAGACGTTTATAAGATCGTCACAGGTGACGAATAATGGACCTATGCGTATGAGCCCGAAACGAAACAACAATCGACCGTGTGGGTCTTCAAAGACGAGCAAAATCCAGCGAAAGTTGTTCGTGGAAGAAGCACTTCGAAGCAAATGGTCGCCTGTTTCTTCGGCAAAACTGGTCATGTGGCGACTGTTCCGCTTGAGCAACGTAGGACGGTCACTTCTGAGTGGTACACTACAATTTGTTTGTCTGAAGTCATCGGAGAAATTCGAAAAACCAACAAGAGAAAACGAATCATTGTTCACCATGACAATGCGAGCTCTCACACCAGAGCGTTTTTGACCGGCCAAAACGTCGAATTAGTGGGTCACCGCCGTACAGCCCTGACTTGGCACCTAATGACTTCTTCTTGTTTCCGCACATCAAGAAAAAAATGCGTGGTCAACGATTTTCGTCGCCAGAAGAAGCTGTTGAAGTGTTCAAAAACCATGTTTTAGTGGTGTCTCAATCGGAGTGGAAAAACTGCTTCGACAACCGGTTTAAGCGCATGCAAAAGTTTATAAATCATGCTGGAGAATACTTTAAAAAACAATAAAACCATTTTTGATTATAAATATTCGGATTTTCACTATTAGGCCAGAAATATATAGAGCAGCCCCCGTATTTAAACTGGAAATTCTAAAGAAAACTACAGTAGCTTATAGCACATCTCTTATAAGAAATATCCGCCTTTAAGAAAGTATATTTAAAAGACTTCTATATTTTACCTAGAATTTGATTAAAAAGAAAAATGTTAAAAAGAAACTGATATACAGGCTTTTCACAGTTCTATAGCCTTAAAACCTTGAATCTATAATCACAGTTTTAATGTATTTTTTTCATTTTATATGATGGAAAAAGAAAAATTAAAAAAAAACCTCAAAGTTATCTGTCTCGTAAAAAACTTTATTAATGTAAAATTCAATTCCGCAAATTGTTTTTTCAGAAAACAAAAAACGACAAATTTTTCGGAATGAAACGGAATTGATTTTCTTTCAAATTTTATATTTTGCGGTTTTTAAATTTACTTATTTTGTATCCTTATTTATATTAGCCTGTTTGTTACTTTGGTGTGACCAATGTTGCCATTTAAAATTGAAAAAGTAGAGATTCAGCTTTTATTTTTGAAAACACAAAACCGATCGGAATTGTCAATACGGAATTAAAACCATTCCGATCGGAATGTTTGACATGCCCGATTAGAAAATATATTTTTTTTAGAGATATTTTGTTTATTAAAAGACGCAAATAAAAACAACATTGTGTTTTCCTTTTAATCGACTTAAAAAAAGAAGGAGGTTATCAATTCGACTGAATGTTGTTTTGTGGTTGCAGAATGTTGTTTTGTGGATGCAGAACTCTGTCATTTCTTAACCGATTTTGAAAGTTTGTTATTTGATAGATTATGCTTACAGATTGGCCACGTTTTAAAAACAGGTCAAAATTTCAAAAATTAAAGGGTGTCCCCATAAAACATACCCATTTTTTAAGTGTATTATGAACCGTAAAGCCCACTTCTTTAAGATAAAAAAAAAATTCGTACTACTATAGCTCACAATAACAAAAAGTAATAAAAAATTAATCTAAAAATTAAAGGGTGTCTCCATAGGTGAAGTAAAGTGACTGATATGCGCCGTTAGAGACAAACGCTTGAAAATTGGACAGGATGTAGATTACTGTGATCGTTATAATTACAAGTATAAACATTTAAAATTATAAATTAAAGGGTAACCTAATAGTTAATATAATTTGATGTATCTGGCCAAACTTTTGAACTGTTATAGCCAAATAGTTGAAAGTTACAAATAACCTGTATTGCTTAGTCCGCCATAGCAACAAGCATAAAATTTGAAAATTAGCAATTAAAGGGTGTTCCCATATACATATGGAGTTAATTACTTTGTCTGTAAAATTAAAAAATATAAAGATTTAAAATTATAATTTATAGGGTGTTACAATAATTGCTGTTATGTTTGATGCATATGACCAAACAGTTGTAGACAGTTGATTGAAATTTGCACAGAACCTTTATTGTTAGGTCCGCTATAACAAGTAGCAAACTTGAAATTAAAGAGTGTCCCTATAACTGATGTAATTGGCCCTATCTTTAAAACCGTTAAAGACAAACTCTTGAAAATAAGACAGGATGTCCATTACTGTTTCAAGTATAATAACAAGTAAAAATAATTAAGATTAGAAATTAAAGGGTGCCCTGATGTTTGTAACTTGATGTATATGGCCAATCTTTTGAACAGTTTCATAGACTAACCCTCAGAATTTAAACAAATTTTGTTTTACTGTGTCAGCAATAAAAAGTGTAAAAAATAAAGGGTGACCACATGACTGCTGAATTTTCTTGTTTAATCTGCATTCATATTTTGTTCTACGACATATAAAAAATCCTGACGCAATCTTTCTAGAATATAATTACCCCTATCATGAGTATCTTTTCACTTGAAATGTTTTCCCTTTTCCCCAAATTACAATCGGAAATAATTCACATAAAAAATTTTTCACGTAAACAAAAATTCCCCTTAATATGATTGATTTTTTCCCTCGAAATTATTTCACTTCTCCCTTGGATTTGTTCACTTAATAAGAATATTAAAATTATTAATACACTTCTTAATTCAAGATCAGTTTCTGCAGCGCAGACTGACATTATACTGGACATGATGCAAAACATAGAGATCTACTGCTTGTAAATTTATAAAGATTTATTTATTAAAAATGTTATTTAATGAAAAATGGAGATATTAAAATATTAAATACAATTGTTTTTTTTTTTTTTTTTTTTTTTTTTTTTGAAATGGGTCAGCAATGTCTCGGGTAAATTCAAGGGGTTATACGCGTCTTGCACTTCACACTCTTATATTTTTGAACTTCAATTTACGAATTTTCACTAAGCTTATTCTTCTTACTTATATTCAATGGTCACTGATGGATTATTAATTTTTAACAGCTGTTCAATGAAGTGAACAAATATTTCATGGGAAATCCATGATAGCAATTTTCAGTTTGAGGGAATGAAAATATCATTGGAACAAAAATTTCTCTTCTTATTTACGATAGGGGGAAGATAATAATTAATGTATAATAACCGTCCAAAACAAATATGATTTTAAGTTTGGTTGTTTTGAAGTCGTTTTTTTTTTTTTTTTTTTTTTTTTTTGAAAGAATTATAAACTTAAAGTCAAAGAAAATTTATAGCAGGTGACTGAATGAGTTTTAACAGAAATTTACCTCCAAATATTTAAAAAATTTTTAATAGCACGAAATGTAAAAAAATAAATGATACCTTAATACAGAAAGGCCCTAACTCGCTTTTTTTAAATTGAAGTTTTATACATTTTTCAATAAACAATTATCTGATGCAATTAGAAATTAGGAAAACTTAAATTAAATAACTTCTAATTTGGAAATGAATTCTTCAATAAATTTCTAACATTTCTTACAAATTCTCTCTTTAAAACTTTATAATTTTACAAGATTTAAAAAAAAACCTTGTAATATTTCCCGGCCAAATAAAACTAAGCTTGTGGTCTAATTATTTTTCTTATGTAAAATCTTGTGATAGCAGAGGCGAATTGATTAATTTTTGCTGTTACTTGAAATGTTAAGCTCCAAACATAAAAAATTTCCTTCAATTTTATTTTTAGATGAAGATTGAGATTTTGAGGAACGAAAATGAAAATGAATGGTTTCGCCATTGCTATCACCTGGTAAATGATTTTGGAAGGGTTAAGCATTTCTTAAAAATTCTAGTATTTTCTAAAAGACCTCTTCAAAAGCTTTAAAATGATGACAACCGAACTTTTTTATGAAAATTTTAGAGGCCCACTGGGAAATATGGGCAAGCGCGAATTTTTTTACCTGTTGTTAATTTATTTTCACCTGAAAAATTTAACACCGCAAGGTCGGCAAATTGAAAAAAAATATAGTAGATGTAACTTCTACAGTAAAGGTACTGTCTAGTTTAAGTCTTGAAGTGCTAAGGAGGATGCAAATTTATACTGTTCCTTTTTTTAAATGTATCAATTCATAATGTTTAAAAATATTGATGAAACAATTACCCTGTGTCTTAAAAAACTTATTTCAGACTTCAGAAGATAAGCTGGCTGACTACCAAAACGTATCAATACAAAGATGCCCTCATTATGTTTATACTGCGTTGCTAATACTTTGAACTCGTTTTGAACTCGTATATATTTTCAATGTTTTGTACTAAATACTTTGTTCGAATACAAAGAAATTAACATTTTGGAAGTCAGACACTCATTTATGGATTAATTTTTATGGCCAATAAAAAATCAAAAGCCCACAGAATCACAATCTTAAAAAAAAATAGCTGCTTAAAACGTTTCCTTATTCAACTGAATAATCAACATGAGTTTTAGTTATGGACGTCATGTAAAAATGTCCTTTTTTTATACAACTACATGATCAGAATATATAAAACTTCCCTTACTAATGACCTCATTCATTTACAGTTCTGTTTTAGTCTAAGAAAATATGAATTTCATTTACGTCGTTTTTGTATAATAAATGCGTAGTTGTTGTTTTTTTTTTTAAGTATAATGTCCAGATACGTTGGATGAAAATATTTTATATCGTTTTTAAAAAACATAAGACACTATTTGGAACATAATCTAAATTATGCAAGGACAAAATAAATAATGGCCATATGAATCTCTGGTCTTATTTAATTTTATGTCTTCTATAAAGAGAATTAATAGCGCAATTATAATTTAACCTTACAAATAACTATGCTTGGGCGAGAGTATACTTTAGTTATACTCATATTACCAGTTTCATAGCAAAACTAAAGATAATTAGTTTTAGTAAATTAGATGTAAAGAAATACATGGTACGTTTCCATTATTAATTGCTAAACTTTATGTAGCTGCGAAGTATTCATAACGTTGTAACAAATTATAAAGTACAAGCAATGCCCAAGACTTAGTTCGCGTGCCATTTATAATTTTCTTAAAATTCAAATTTAAAAAAATATGTTTTTAGATATTTATTGTAGAGATCTGTAAACAGTGTTAAACATTTTCCAACAATTTGACAACTGTTTTAATACCATTATTCCGATGAAATTGGGTGACTTCACATTTGTATGTCTATTTTCTCTACGAATTAACTTATGTTTACGAAACAAAAAGTATTCTATATTTGAACCAAGTTTCTGAAGGAACCTCCTCACAAAATTTTATGCAAATCCATCCAGCAGTTTTAACATGATGCGAACACACACAAACAAACAGACAGACAAAAATTTCAAAAATTGCTGTTTTTTATTCCATTTTGATTACTATCTATACCAACACAAAAATGTATAAAAAAAATATTTTATGTACAAAAATGATCTCGTTACTGTTTTTTTTATATGTTTAGTTTCATTAGAAAACGATTTGTGGACCTAAAATGTTAAATAGCAAGCAAGGATGAATAAAAATTAACATCTTTATATCGACTTTTAGAATAACTGCCTGTCACATGGTAACTAATATTTACTTTGTGGGGGAGTTACAATGCCCACTGTTCCTATTTATCCAGTTTTTTCTTCCTTCAACAATATAACTCTTACAGATTCATGTCACACGATGATAATAATTTACGTTAAAAGAAAGGAACCCCATCCGCTATTTAAATTCAATCTAGTTTTTGCTAGGTTACGCACACTAAAACGGTGTTACGCGAGTTACGAGATCAAGTTGGCAGCATTGTTCTTTTATAACTTATGTTTTATTAATTATTATTATCTTTTACTACTTTTCATTTTTTGTACATACTTTAATAACTCTCCCTTTCTAATTACTGTTACCTTACATAAGCCTAAGAATTTTAAATACGAAAAACATTATTAATATTCCAACCGTTAAAGAATAAAGTTTAAAATCAAATTTAAAAAGTGATAGTTGTTTTAATTTACATAACTCGCGTAGAAAATATTAAGAATACTCTTATTATAGGAAAAAAAATTTCAGTTTGTGGGGAATGTACCACACCTATTTCCACTTCCAATTTTGCTTTTAATATGATATACAAAGGTCAATATTTACTTTATATGGGAAGTACCATGCCCGCTTGTTCAATTCAGTCCACTTTTTCACCGATGACTTCTATTGACTATGAAGCTATTTTGATAAAATGTAGAAAATCATACTGTTAAAATTTTTAAGATATAAAGAAATAAATATTAACTTTGCTTAGGCGTGGCCTGTAGTTCTTTTGAGACATACATACATATATATATATATATATATATATATATATATATATATATATATATATATATATATAGAAAAATAAATCAGCCAAGTACGTATTGTACACATACACATACACACACACACACACACACACACACGAAAGCTTCCGTCCTTACAGTAAATGGGCTTCACTTTACTATTTGTTCTTGAAAATTTAAAGTGTCTGCCTATTACGGTTTAAAAGAGGAGAATATCATCGACTCAAAAATCACATTTCTATGGAATCACCCTTTTATTTTAAATTTATATTATAGCGCAGAAGTATGTCCTATATATTCGGTATAAATTTCAAATCTCTGCCTATAACGCTTTAGAGAAAAGAAATACATACTACGTAAAAATAACGTCGTTTTGGGATTATATTAAAAGGCTTGTGACAGACAGACGTAAAGACTTCGTGGCGATAACAAAATAATTACGTTTCTAACCTTTGAATATGGAAATCGTAAAAATGGTAAAAGTGCTATATTCGGCTGTACCAGAACTTATATACATACCCTTCACCATTTGTGTAAATCTAGTTTAGTGAAGTAACTCCAATTAAAGAAGCAAATATTGGGGTGACAGGGTATTAAAAAAAAATTAACATAAAAATGTCTCTTAATAGGTTAAGCATTTTTAAAATTTTTTAGTAATTTCTTAAAGATCTTTTGAAAAGCTTTAAAGTGATACCCATATTGATATTTTAAAAATTTGGAAAATTTCAGAGGCCCGTTACTCGGTAAATATAGGCGACCACTAATTTTTTCACTTGATGTTTTTTTTTCTTATTTTTTAATTCTTTATCGTTTCATATTTTTATTTTTTTAATTTGAGTTATTTTATTGTTCCAAATGATATGGAATAATTAGAGGCATGTGTGGTGTTAAGCCCACAGCCTCGAGGGACATAGGCTGATCTTGCTGATTTTTAATAGCAAAATTTTCAAAAATATGTCTGCTCGATTGGCATATTAAATTTTTTTTTTGCTGATCTAGTGCCACGGCAAACTTGATTTCAACATAAACACGGACGGACAGGCGGACATCGCTCAATCGACTTCGCTATGCATAAGGTTATATATATTTTATGGAGTCAGAAATGGATATTGTAGAAATTACAAAACGGAATAACAAACTTATATGTACCCTTTTTCACTTTTTGTGGTGAAGGGTATAAAAGCCTTCTTTTTTATAATTTCCTTCCTACCGTTTTGGTTGTGAAAAGGTAATTTTTTAATTTTTTGATCGTGGCAACTGACAAATATTATTTGAAGCTGTTGACTACAGTTGACACGAATTTAAACAAAACCAACCGTATTTGCTGATAATCGTCTCTTCTGTATTTCAAGCCACGACAAATATCCATAAATTGGAATTAAAACTGCTATTATGTCGATCAGATTTTCCAGATTATTTTTTTAAATCAAAAGTGTACAAAAGCGACTTTCGCGAAATAAATGGTAATAAATTTAGGACTCTGAGGTCGCTTATTAGATTTATCTGAAGCTTAAATTACTTTTCAGGAAAAGCCAGGCTTTTAAAAAATTTTTTTAATTTAGTTAACTCTGGCACATTGTAGCTTCGTTTGTACCTATGCTACAAGGTTATTACATATGATTTATAAAGCCTGACTTATCCTCTACAGTAACTTCAAATTTCAGATAAATTTAATAAGCAGTTTAGAGGTTCAACAATCCTTACAAGTTATTATGCGAAAGCCCCTCTGTCTCGAACAAAAATAATCATGAATGTGTTACATTTTGCCGTTGGTCACAAGTTGACAACTCTTAACTCGCAAAAAAATCGAATCTGGTTATTATTTCTTTAAATTTTTTTTTATTGAAAATAATTTCAATAGCATTGTTTTGTTTACATCATCCCACAATAAATATCTTCTACTAACTTTGTTTTTTTATGTACTTCTAACATGGTTCAGCAACGGCATAATAACTTTTTTTATTTTATCTTCTGAAAAGTACAAAAAACATGTAAAGATTTATCTACCTGCGATCGATCGTGTTTAGTTTTGTCCTGGTGAATTTATTGAATCTTTAAAGATTTTTTAAGAGATTTAATTTATGACTAAAGTTATTGAAAATTGTTATTTAACAGCAAAAAAAAAATAATAATAATCATTCATTATTACCATAAGCTTTGAATACCTGTAAAAAATACTTAGAATAAATTCTTCCAAGCTTAATGATTATTTAGCTGTAACTAAAAATATATGTAAAACCATAAAACTTAAGTAAAACTTGCACCACGTTCTTTTTTACTTGCATTAAAGTTGTAAAATTGTTAACTTCCATAATGCTTTCGTTATTAGAAATTTTAATAATTTTCCATTTTCTTTATTATCTTTTTTTACAGTTGCTCATTAATACAAATAAGTCTTAAAAACACAAAAATAAAAAACAAGGAAAATAGAAATAATAAAATGCAGTACGAGGCAATTATGTTTTGCCTTTCCTTGCTCGCATCAGCCATTTTCATAGGACCGATTTCAGCATTCGTTGCAGCCTCACAATCAGTATCAGCACCAGCTCATTCGTCGACAGGTGGTAATTCTTTAAAGTATCCAACAGATATTTATTCACTAGCAAATGCACAACTAATGATGGATCAGGTGCCCAGTGGTAAAGTTTCATTTAAACCGCATGATTTGGAGGAAGATGAAAATATGAGGCCAGTTTATGATCCAGGTGATGGTGAGTTCTTTATTAAATTTTTTATTCAAAATTTTTTCTTTTCGGTTTTATTATTGTGTGTAATTGCAAGACAATTATTTTACTTTACACGTTTAAGTGCCAAAGAAACAAAAGCGTTGCTAAATTTTGTTAAATCCGCAGTACCTCAATGCATGAATATTTATGCACATACAAACATATGTCGGTACCAATCGGGTGTTTTTTTAAGCCAGATAGAACTTTTAAAAATTAAATTTTAATGAAGATTTTTTTTTATACGAAAGATCAGAACATGGCATGGCAAAATTTAGAAATTACTTCGGGCATATGACCACCCCGGCTGACGAAGCGCATTCTGGACGTCCAATTTCGGGTAATTTTTTTAAGCACTGCTTGCTGGCCGTATGTCAAGCAGAACACGAACAATGTTGGCCTCAGAAGCGTCTATTGTTGCTGGGTTATCAGCATAAACCAGTGACTTTACGTGGCTCCACAGGAAATAATCGAGAGGTGTCAAATCGCACGACTTTGGAGACCAATTGACAGGTCCATTTCTCGAAATAAACTTATCGCCAAATTTTGATGAATTTAGTCCGATAGTTGCGGTTGACGTATGGCGCGTAGCGGATCAATTTCATCCATATTTTTAAGCAAAAAATCATTAATCAGTGTGCGGTTGCGGTCTCGATTGATCGCAACCATCAAACTTTCTGAAAGCTTACTTTCAATGCGAATATATAAGAGACTGATCTCTAATCGTCTACAAACGTTTATTACCCTTTTCATTTTTCTTCCATTCACCCGAATGTCTCTCTGCTGCACTTATTCTCAGTCAGATTATTCAAAGTTTTCGCCACTGAACTACTGCGTTTCTAATGAAGTTACCTCTCTACAGTTTGCCAGACTTTATTTGGACAAATATTTAATATAATTCATTTATAAGTGTTTCAAAAAAAATATATTTTTCATATTAAGATGAATGACTACAAAATATCGGCTTATGCGCCCTTAAAAACGTGAGCTTTCAAATAAATGATTCCCAAAATTGCTTGACTTCTCTTAATATTTTCCATTTTAACAATTAGAGGCTGAGTAAATTTTTAGAGATTTTATTTTACGTGAGAATACTGTAGGACTCGGTTGAAATATAAGATCACGAAGTCTTGCTTATCAAACATGTGCTTTACGCCGCGCAGCTATCCAGACCACAGTATATTGTTATTATCAGAAGTCAATTTATGATAGTCGGTTGGCAAAAACTGTATCATTTAGCCAACTCATCCACAGCAGCTACACACTTATGTTATGTTTTTATATTCTTCTCCAGCCTAGACTCCGTCGTGGTTCAAATTATCAATTCCATCTGCCTCTCTATTAGAGCGGCGCCTTCAACAACTCATCTACCGCAGTTAAAAAATTTTTGTGTGAACTGAAGTTTTTAATTTATTTGATTTCAAACCACTTGTGTACTGTGGCTGCTCAACAGTAATCATTTTTTTCTTTACACTCAAGGTTCCGTTGGGATTTGAACTCATGATTAGATATTTAACAAACTCGCAGTTAGAACAATGCAATTCCTATAGGATGCAGAAGAAATTTGTTAGTGGTAAAATTCAGAACATATTCAACTCTGTTTCTCCCATATTATAACAATAGATTTTGCTTCTTTGCTACAGATTTTTAAAGAATTCGAATTATAATTACGTAACAATATTGAACTTATTTAATAATAAAATAGTTATTTTTAGGACGTATTTATTTATATTTTTCTCAACTAGCTTTGCTGAATATTAAGTAACGTCTTCAAAAGTATTTTTAAATAAGGATACAAGCTTTAATTTGGTGAACCTTACGACACCACAATATTAAGAATTCCTAAATCGAACTATCAATGATTTGTTTTTTTATAAATTTAACTTACTGAAACACTATTGACACTAATACAACAACAACAAATAAACAAGCACTCTAACAACGTCCTGCCAAAATAAATCGTTGGCATAAATTTACTATCAAGTTAATAGTTCTCATGTATATAAATAAGCCTTTCAACAACGTCTGTACCCATATCATTTTATTAAAATAAAAAATAAAACAAAGTTTTCCCCACACTCACTTTCTCTTTAACATGAATCTCTATAAAAAACACAAGAAACCTTGTAATACAATTTAATCAAAATGAAAATGAAAATAGGAAATGATTTTGTTGATGGGTCAAACACCACATGAATTGTAAAGTGACTGGCACTCGTCAAATTATTTAATACAAACAACAAACACATACTTACACATTTTTTGAGCCCATATTCCTACAAAAAAATTCTTATTTGATATTAGGTGGGTTCGTATTCTCAGAAAGTTTTGACAATTTCTTACCGAGCTTTTCCTGTGTAGAAGCGCAAAGAATGTTGTCGTTAAAATAAATTTATCCACATCGTGAATATTTTTTCTTTGGAAATATTAAAGCTTTTTCTAAGGTTACAATCGGATAGAAATTCTCGAAAAATTTTTTCATCCAGAAAATTTGTCGCGAATGACTTTTTTCCTTCTAATTTATGCACCTTTCCCTATCATTAAAATTTTATTTCTTTTTGTTCTTAAAAATTACAGTTCTTTTATTTAGATTATACTCAAATTAGAGACGAACTCCCTTTTAAGCCCCCTTCCACACTTTGCAACTTTTGTTGCGCGATTCTTGAATTTGTTGGTGAGAGATGAAAGACGAATAGATACAGGTTCAACCTAAGCAATTAAAGCCGAAATTGCAGAAATAAAATTTGAATGTGTTGACACAAATGCAATTTCAAATAAGAATCTCAAAAAATTGCTGAAACAAAAATTGCATATCTGGACAGGGACTAACTGACTTCAAGAGAGGAAAAATTTTTCAATTCATCTGTTTTTTTTTTTTTTTTTGAACGGATTTAAGGTTTTTTTAATTAAAAGTTATACTTAAAGACTGGTCCCATTAAAAAAAGTTCATAATATTAAAAACTAAAGACAAACCCCATTAAATGCCCATAATTTTTACATTTTGTTGAGCCGTAACATACACTCATACATAATTTTAAGAAAATTGGTTTCAGTATAGCTGACAATAACAGAAATAAATAAACTTAAATCTCAAAGGGTGTACCTACAGCCTTTATGGAATCTACTTAAAAACCGTTATAGTGAAACACATAAAAAATTACACAATATGTGTAATTACAACGTATTTCGTCCAAAACGACAAATTCGTCACTAAAACTTCGTTCTGTAAGTTCGTCGTATGAAGCACAATATCGCTGAGCAAATTTACTAACTTTTTTACTCTTGTTTACTTTTTGTGAGCTGATAGGGTGACCATATAAAAAGATAATATCAAAAAGATAATTTTAAAAAAAGAATACAACTAAAAACTAGTTTTATATTTAACTTCTAATTTGTGGAGTTATATTTAATGCTTTAACATACAAATAAATTAATTATTTAAGTAAAATAACTTAATTTAATAAAACACTTCGAAAAAAAAGCAGAAAATCGTCACATTGTATTGCATCGTTCGTCGTTCTCCGGCGTAAGAAATAGAAATAAACCTATTGCAAAGTTCGCTATGTATGACGAATTTCGTCCGACGTCATGATTGTATGCATCTTCATATACTCAAATGTGTTTTATTTTTTGACGACAAATATTCGCGACTAAAAATTCGTCGTTCGTCTTAATTGTGTTCGTAGAATTAAAAAACAAATTTTAATTAACCCCAAAGCCGAATGTGGTTTTTTCTCTTTATATTTATTTTTTTGTAAAACAAGGAACATTTTTAGTAGAAATATATGTTTTTGGTTATAAAGAAATACCTGCAAAAGAAATATAAAAAGAAAATTATAAATATATAAATATAAAAAGAGTATTTGAATTAAAAGTTCTATGACGATCTGTTTACGTTTTCTATATTTCAGTATTCAAAAAAAATTATTTGTTTATTTTTATTTTATGCAACAAATATAGTTTAACCCAGTAACTTCAAATGTAATAAAAAGGTGTCCAGGGCTCAGAAAAACAAGTTTAAGCAGAAAATTTGTGATAAATCCTGCGAAACCTCATATTTTCAGAGGGACGAACCTCTTGAGTATCTATATGAAATTAAAAATATTCTGTAGCGAAATGGACCAATGTGGATATCGTAGAAAAGCTTTTTTAATAAACTATCAAGATCCTCCGGAAATTATGTTGAAAAATTGTTAGCCAATTCGAAGCCAGTTGAATTTTATTAAACTTTTTGTAATAATTTTGCTAATATTTTTACTTTTGCTTCTTTTCAAACTGGCTGCTTATTGTGCCAAAAATATTTTGTTAATTATACAAAACTATATATGAATTCCAGGATTCTTCCTAAAATTAGATTTAAGGGCTAGTTTTTCATTTTTATTGCTTGAGAGTACTTCCTATTCGTTCATAATGGGTTAAAAAAATTTTACGATATCTATAGCGTTTGATAGGAATTTTGGAAGGATCTTCTGGAACAATGTGTTTGAGGTATCACAAGATATTTATAACACTTTATCGATACGTAACTTCCAAAATATGGGCTACCGACGATTTTGCCAGTTAAGAAGAAATTCTTAAAATTACTTCTTTTACTCCAGGCTAAACTTTTGTTGACAAAAAAAAAATATTAATAACAAAATTCATTTTATTTTTGGTTTTAAGTCGGGTAGAGGCTGTAATAATAAACTAATATTTTACTAGGCTGTTAAAAATCTATGAATACACTTTTGCCGACTTGAGATTACAAACTCTTAAACTTCATTCATTAATTAAACCGTAGGAATTCGAAATTAAAGGGTGTCATATTTTTCGACGTATATGGCCTTACCTTTGAACTATTATAGAAAGAAAGTTGGAATTTTTACAATTACAAGTTAAAAAAATTAAAGGGTGTCCCCATAGGTAACATTATTTAACTAAAAATATTAAAATTTACAATAAATGGATGTTCCGTAGGTGGTTCAATTTGGCATTATATTTCGAAATGACGGGCTGCGAGGGCTGCTCTATATATTTCTGGCCTAATAGTGAAAATGCGAATATTTATAATCAAAAATGGTTTTACTGTTTTTCAAGGTATTCTCCAGCATGAGATATACACTTTTGCATGCGCTCAAACCAGTTGTCGAAGCACATTTTCCACTCCGATTGAGACACCTCTAAAACATGGTTTTTGAACACTTCAACAGCTTCTGGCGACAGAAATCGTTGACCACGCATTTTTTCTTGGTGTGCGGAAACAAGAAGAAGTCATTAGGTGCCAAGTCAGGGCTGTACGGCGGATGACCCATTAATTTGACGTTTTGGCCGATCAAAAACGCTCTGGTTTGAGCCGATGTGTGAGAGCTCGCGTTGTCATTGTGAACAATGATTCGTCTTTTCTTGTTGGTTTTTCGAATTTCTCCGATGACTTCAGGCAAACAAATTGTAGTGTACGACTTAGAAGTGACCGTCCTACGTTGCTCAAGCGGAACAGTCGCCACATGACCAGTTTTGCCGAAGAAACAGGCGACCATTTGCTTCGAAGTGCTTCTTCCACGAACAACTTTCGTTAGATTTTGCTCGTCTTTGAAGACCCACACGTTTGATTGTTGTTTCGTTTCGGGCTCCATGATTCGTCACCTGTGACGATCTTATAAACGTCTTTTGAAGCACCGCAATCGTTTTTTTGCAACATTTCTTTGCACCAATCGTAATAAAACATATTTTCGATTTCCTTAAGTATTCTACACATCATGTTTAGATATTGATATTTGTCGAAATTGCGATAATAAAAGTTGTTTAAAAACAACAAATTTCAAAATCCTATTTTTAAGTTCACAGCATTTCCTCACAAATACTGTCTTGCCCTCGTATGTATAATGTTTAGTGAACTATTTTATTTGCGTCATAAACACATAAAAATTTTATAAATTTTGCAAATAAAGTGTCAATTTTTTTGGTCATTTAGCACAAGCGATAAAAACATATGAATAAATATTTTTTAAATACATTTTAAAACAAACAATATTGAATATTGTTTGGTAAAATGTTTCATCTATTGTATGAATATCTAAATAAATACATTGTTTGTTATTCCGCCCCTAAAAGCTTGTGATTACGCATCTCCAGAAAATGTCTTTTATACTTGAACAATATTCTTTAAAAGACGCATTTGATTAAGAAGTTATAAATTGTATCTTTTATACTGAATCCTATATACATACATACATACATGCATATTTTTGGAGAAGAGATAAAAGCAATTTGGCGTCAACTATAACTTGTGCGACAAGTGTTGATAAGATTTAAAGCAATTTAAATGTGTTACCAACTGCTTTGCTTTTATACACAACATATGGAAATTTTTTTTTTAACATCAATAGAACATTTTTAGTACTTCTAATGTTTTGTTGTTGTTGTGAAATTTTTTTTATATGTTTAAACTTAACTTTCTAAAGCTGAGCATTTTAAGAGACGTTTTTTAAAGAAATTTTTCAATACTAGAAAGTCTTTTTGTTAATACAAAACAACAACAAAAATTATTTTAGAAAAATCGGAAATGGTTTGTCTTCACTTAAAGCAAAATGATAAATCAAGGTAGAGAAAAAATTAAATTTTTAAAGCCGATTTTCTCCTTTTCCATAAAAGATAAGCCATGCGTTCAGTTATATTTTTTTAAGTTTAAACAGAGCCATCGAAAGAAAAAGAAAACTGTTTTTAATTTTGCACACATTTAAAAATCAAGGCGCCGCCCAGTGTTTAGTTCCCAAATAACGTTGGGACAAAAATAGAAGGACACATATTTTTGAAACTTTGCAGTTTCGTTTTTTTCAGCATTATTAAGAAAAATTTATTTACTGAAAAAATCGATTGAAGGACACGCCTACCGCCCATGTTACAAAAGGCAAATGTTTTTATATTTGCAATGTTATTCAACAAAACAAAGGAAAAATACAGATTTGATAACCCCATAACAATCGCCTTTAAGAAAAGGTGGTGTTTTTCCCACTGCGTCGAAGGGCATGGACTGATCTTGCTGATTTCTAATAGCACCTCTTTCGACACTATGTCTGATCGATTGGCGTGTTTAAATTTTTTCTAGCTGATCTAGTACCTCGGCAAAATTAATTTCAACATTTACACGGACGGACAGACGGACATCGCTCAATCGACTTCACTATGCATAAGAAATCGGTGCATGCCGTCTCCATAAGCACAAGAAGGTTCAAGAGTAAAATTTGAACTACTGTAGCTGTGTGGTGTTTAAATAAATTATGTGGTATTTTGCCACTGATAAATGTTTTCTGTCTGAAACAATGATTATCTGTCAGTACTATACCCCCGCGTACCATAATACCATCGACTTGGCCAAAATGTAACACCCATTGCGAGTGCTGTACGCCAGTTTATGCAAGAAGTTCGGATGACTGGTTTACTAGTGGACGACACTAATTGTGTTCGACTTTGTACTGATGAGAATGCGACGAATGTGACCAAAAATGTGCAACTGATTGCGAGAAGATCAACTCGCCATTGACCTCAACTACTCGGCATTTCACGCAGCATGATCCCGTATTATTAGATTGCAAGCTTCAATCGACTAAGCAAATGAAAGCAAACGATCATCTACTTCATTTTGGGCCTTACTGAAGCTCCATTCGGACATTGAATTTAGCAAAAAAAAAAATCATTTTCATCTTCTTCTTCTTTACTGCCATTTCAATAAAAAAAATTACCGTATCTGGGGAGCGGAAAACCGCACGTCGTTATGGGAAGGCATCCACAGAGATTGGCAGTGTGTTGCTGATTTTAGAGTTGGCCATTTTTTCGAGAATGCTCTAAGAGAAGCCATTTTTGTGAACGGCGGCACTGATTTCAGACTGACTGATTAGAGACTTTAATGTCTTTCTTTCGCACAGCTCATCAATAAATGATCTTTGCGCACTAAGTTCGGTACTCGTGTTATCAGCCACCCTGTAAACGTTATTTGGTTTCCTCGAAGCTGCAACTTAGTTCCTTACAACTTTACCGATTGAGGTGTCGTTAAAGGCCGATTCTATGCGAATAATCCAGAAACGATTCACACTCTTAAGGCAAAAGTTATTCAAATTAAGGAAGTTTTGGAAAATTTGACTTATAGGATAATCTTCTGCGATATTAGTGGCGGCAGTCTCATAAATAAATAAGTGTTCTATAAATAATAAATATATTTTTTATTTATAATAACGCCATAATATACCAAAAAAATGAACTGAATTGCATTTTATTTAATTTTTTTTTGGTAGTTCACTCGGCACACATTGAATATTTAAAAAGTAATTTACATTAGAATTTCTATCTATAATTTTATTAAGTTATTTTACGAGTTTTTACAACAAAAGTAAAAATAATTACAGGAAATAAGTCATTTAAAACTAATAAATTTTAAAAAGTATTACACATACATACACAAATACAAACATACATACATACGTACACACAAACCTGCCACAGGAATAAGTTTTAATACTGATATTTTTTGACTAAAATATTTTTTTTTTGTGATGAACACTAACAAATTATTAAAAAGTTTAATAATTTATTTTGAAGTTAATTAAATTTAAAAGTTTAACATTTACTATAAATATCACTTGTTTTGTGAATAACTGCCACCACTTTTCACTGTCAATAACGTTGTGTTTCGTTAAACAAAAATTTATTTAAAAAAACTTTTTACTTTTTGTCAAAAACTTTTTGTATTTAAAATCAAGGCAAATTTAAATATTTGCTGCTAAAATTTTTTGTGTGTAAGTAATTTCTTCTCCTGAGGGATTTTTAAGTTATAATTATTTTAATGGTACAAGTTTTCAGACTCAGGGTGTATGACACTTGGCATACTTTGTCTGTCAAGTACCAAATGCCATACACCTTGAGGCTTTCTTTTCATCTGTGCCAAGGCTCTACAAAGATTCTAAATATAGTTAAATATACAGCCTCCTTCAAACCTTTTTTTTATAATAAATAGCACGAAACACCAAACAAAACATTTTACAAAATTTCTTTTTATTTTTTAAACTTTTAAACGCTTTAAAACCTTTAAAATAATACGTTCCTGAGTTTTTATACCCTGAAACACTAGATTTAGTTTAGTAGTTAGGTTTTTATACCGTAGTGTCATGATGCGTAAAATTTATTGTAAATTTAGTCCAGGAAAACAAAAGACAACGATAACGAAACGACTTGTCGTTACTGATTATTTTGGAACAAAAAATGACAGCGTTTCGAAGTCGTATTTTGTATAAAAATTTGATTGTACACTTTCATATGGGTACAATTACTTTGCATGAAATAAATCTCTAATTTTACGTAAATAATACATTTATTAGAGGTATCTAGGTCATGGCACATTTTTTACTGACTTTTTAAATTGTAATAAAATTTAAAGTTTCGGCTTTGCCGGATCTTATACACCCTTTCACCATGTATGTAAATCTAATTTAATTAAATAACTTCCATAAAAAACACATATATTTGGGTGACAGAAAATTAAAAAAAAGAAAAAATTAAGTACGATGTATAGTTTTACACCGAAAGTTGTCACCAGCTCTTAACGGGTTAAGCATTTTAAAAACTTTTAGCATTTCCTAAAAGATCTTTTCAAAAGCTTTTAAATGCTCCCCATATCGACCATTTTGACAATCAAACTTTTTTTTTGAAAATTTTAGAGGCCCATGACTCGGAAAATATGTGAGAGGCCCAATTTTTTCACTGAATGTTTTTTCTTATTTTTTATTTCTCTATCGTCCCATATTTTAGTTTATTTTTGATTGCAGTTACTTCATTATTCCAAATGGTATGGAAAAAACTCAGGCAGGCGTAGTGTTTAACCCACTGCCTTGAAGGACATGGACCGATCTTGTAGAAATTAATAACGTAATGACAAACTTAGATATAACCTTTTTCCACTTTTTGTGGGAAACGGTATAATAAAGTTTTTTTGAAATTTCCAATTATATGACCGAGGAACCCAAATTTTGGGGAACTACCCAGAAGCACCCCTAATCTAGGGGCACTATCGTTTTCATCTCTACTTAGAAACACCTCTTCTTTACCTCTGTGAATTTAAGAAATCAGCAGTGGATACTTCAATGGTGACCGCTATAGAGCCATGATTACTAAATTTTTCGTTTATAGGTTAAACAACCATGATATGCAAGAGCTGTGGTTTAACAGGCAAGCGCACCATGTCACCCAGCTCGTACACCAATTGAAGAAAAGGTTTGTTAACCATATTAAATCGACTTTTATACTCATGAGATTGCCTCCAAGATCAGGCGATTTAACGCCGCTAGACCATTTTCTGTGAGGATATGTTAAGTTGCTAGTATACGCCGATAAGTCCAAAACGATTGACCACTTGATAACAGTACCCGCGTTATTACCGATATGCGGCCCCCAATGTTGAAAAGAAATCGAAAACTTAAACTCCAGATTAGATTACGTCCGAGCCAGCCGAGTCGGTCATATGCCAAAAGTCATATTTAAATTATAATGCTAGAAGATTTTTTTTCGAAATATGTCAATTATAAAAAAACAACTTTTATGTTGAATGAGGTTCACTAGTTTTACACTTCCAGACGTAAAATTATCGCTCTGTTTTTAAACTGTGTTTCCACATTAATTGGGCGTTACTGACAAGAACTACAATCAGATTATTTTGATGACAGCGTTTGATGCCTTTAATATATTTACAAATGTGTGTCGGTGTTGAATCCTATGGAAATCAAAGCGATAAACAATATGGAAATATCGTATTATTAAACACATTTTTTTAATAGAAGGATTTGCACAAAAAAATTAAAACTTAATCAACGAATTAAAGCACTTTTATAAAAAATCTTCACAGACAAAATAATAACCCTACGGCTAGAACTAAAAAATCTATTAAATTAAAAACTTCAGTTTTCTTTTAACGCATTGTTATTTAATACGGCGAATAATTTTAATAAATTTGAACATTTAGCTCCTCACAAATATATTTATCGTTATTAAGAATCGCATAAAGTTTTGCCTGACATGACGGCAGGGCATTATTATTTGGGCAACAAATATTTTTTTTGTATTTATTTCTGTAAAGTGAGGAAAAAAAAAGTAACTCACAATTTTAACGCACATTTCATTTGCTAGAAGAGTGTTCGTATGATTGTGTTAGAATTGATATTGTGGAACATTCATTCACATAGAAAATATCTTTAATTTCCGTTTATTTCAACGTCACACAAGCACTTCCTTATATAGAACGTACATTTATTTATTTACTTATATGACAGTTACAAAAACATCTTAAGTCTGTTGATTTTTGTTGGGTTTCCCTGTCTGTCCATCGATTTATTATTCTGTCATTTCTTGCATTTAATAACAATTGACCACAAGATTGGTTATAATCTAATTTTAGGTTTTACACAAACATCTGCAGAAATTATATTTTTACTAAACAAATCTGCTAAATTTAAACAAAGTTTTTACCACAATTTAAAAATTAAAAAATAAATAATTCTTTTAATTCGATAAAGATTGCGTTAGGGTTTTTTATATGTCTTCAAACAAAATATGATTGCAGATAAAACAAGAAAATTCAGCAGTTATGTTGTCACCCTTTAGTTTTTACACTTTTTATTGCTGACATAGTAAAACAAAATTTGTGTACTACGTGGCCACATAAAACATAAAATCTAATTAATATATTTGACCGATTCAACTGAAACGAAATTTACGGATACTTTTTGAAAATTGAAAGTTCTAAATTTTCAATAAATTAACGTTTTTTAATCTGATCGATTTTCGGAGTTGCCTTACTTTTTCACCCTGTCGGACTGCTTTTGAAAGGCATAGAAAGCTCAAATTCAAAATTGAAGCTTATTTTAATCAGTCCAATCGTTTAGAAATAGTTGACTAACTTTAATGAGGTTTTTTAAAAACTAATAAATAACTGATATTTTTTATTTATATATTTTATTTATACAATGCTTTGTTGATTCAATGTAGTTCTCATTTAGTCAACTTGACAATAGATATAAGACTTTCTAGTTTTGGATACAAAATTTGGGTAAAATCCTCTGATGAACTATATGAGCAGTAGGGAAATGGCGATATGGATATACTTTCCCCGCAGTAACACATTTCATTTTGTAGTTTTCAAAAATAAGTACTAGACTTGTGCCATGTAGTTCAATTTAGTGATCGCTCTTTTTAGTTCATAGATTGAAAATGAACTAGTTCAAAATTTGGTTCAAACGCTCTCCTTAATTCAAATGATCTGTAGACGTATTGTTCGTACTTTATACTTTTAGTTCAAAGGCTCTTTTAAAAATATGATGGCAACAACAATGTAGCATTGCCATAACGAATGTTAAATAAAATGCGTGGCACCACTAATTTCATGTCGGAAATAGTCAACAAGGAAACAAAGACATGGATTCTAGTTCATCTTGTCTGGTGGTGGAAATACAAAGTATAGTTCAAAAATGAACTGGTGTACTTAAAAGAATGAACTAGTTCAATCGTTGTAATAATTTAAATGAACTAGTTCGTTTATGAACTACACAAGTCTAATAAATATTTCATGAGAATATCATCAATTCGTAATAATAAATTTTCATATTATCAGCTATGTCACAGAACAAAATACCGTTTGGAAGTGGAATTGATGCCGTATTTTGCTTCTATAGAAAATGAAAAAAAATTTCAGAATTAAAATACTACTTTCAGTTTGTTATGTGGAATTGTTATTTTGAGAATTTTTTAACATAAAAACCATTCAAAACATTTTTTTATAGGCAATCCTATTCTTTATCTTGCTTATTGATCCAAAATAAATTTATTTTAATATGATGTTTAAAAAAAATGAACTTTTTCCTAATCCTTTATAAAAACCAAAAAATAAACGGATGTTGTTTAAAAGATATTGCCGTACTTTTATTCTTTTTCAAGAAATTACATAGTGAGAGCACACAAACAATATTCCTTTTATTTTCTTCTGCCGCTGCAATTATAGATATTTCGGTTATGTTTGATATTTTTTATTTTATCACTTTTAGCAATTCGCACTGAAACACAAATATTTCTTGAATTTTTATTATTTCTTAAGTCAGCTGTTTTTTGTTTTGCTACATTCGTTGCTATGTTGCCATATTTTGAACATACATAGGTAGTTTTGTATTTTCTTCGGTTTACTAAAATCGAACGGAATCTATTTCGATCGGAATAGTAAATTCGGAATCATTCCAATTCCGAACGGAATTTGTGACATGCCTGTATATTTTATTTAAACTTTTATTGACAAGAAACAACTCTTTGTGTTTTATTACCATAAATAAATCTTTGTTTTGCATGGATTGAATATTCGTTTAGATATACTCCGGACCGAATTTTTTTCTCTTTTAATATTTCAGGCATGTTCACATTCCGACCGAAATGGTTTTAATTCCATATTAATCATGGCGAAATAATACTAGGTGGTCTCGATAGCGAATTCATTGATTTCCGCCGAAACGTTAAGTGTCAGACAGCATATAAAAAAAATTATACTCAATTTTTTTTTGTATGGAGTTTGACATTTCAGGTTTTGAGCAAAATTAATGAATTCGCCATTGCGACCACCTGGTATTGATTCGGCTTGGTATTAACTATTTCCATCGATTTTGTTTTACCTTTTTTAAGGCCGGGGCAAATGAATCCGTCATACGTTGAACTTTGACAAATTCAACTGGCAAGTCAGTTAAAATACATGTTTTCTTATGAGCGTTGTCGCAATCAATACGTGTCCGTCAACGCAAAGTACGAAAGTTGGTCAACTTTTGACGTATGTTGAATACTTTGATAACTATCAACTTCTTCTTCTTCTATGTTATCTTTTAACGCTAGCTGTATTTCAACTGTGTGATATTAATAAAACAATTTTGGTGGCAAACACTAAAAAACAAATTTAATTAAATTAACAAGTGAATAAAACATAAATTAAATTTAAAAGTAAATAAAAATAGCAAACTTTTATTAAATATCCGTCAGCAAAGTACTCATTGTGCCAACCTCATTTGTCAATACTTTAAATACTTGAATACTTCAAAGTTTGACGTATGACGGATTCTATGTGCCCCGGCCTCTAAATTTCGATCGATTTTTTATTCCTTAATCTCCTCCCTTTATTTAAGTGTGGCAATATTGCGCACAGCAAATTAAACAAAAAGGTTAATCTAAGTAGGACATATAAACGAAGTTAATTTTAAAACCTCAAATAACTAAATTTAAAAAAAAGTAAATTTCGCTTTTATTTTAAAAAGTGGTTTCATTTCGAGGAAAAGTTTAGTTTTCTGAAGAACCAATTTATGGAATTGAAAACACTTTTGATCGAAATTGAGTTCTGTAAAATGTCTGTTTATTTCAAAGCATTATTAACGGCTTCTTTAAAGTGAAAAAAAATTTCGAAATGTCGAGTTTTAGTCCAAACTCGACGGTAGTATAAATTAAAAAAAACTTCAAGGGTATTATTGCTTTAAAAAAGGGTAGTGGTTTTCTTCTTTTAATGCTACATATGCCGCATAATATATTCTGTTACTAAACCGTCTTCTTTCCCTAGATCCCTGCCATAAGTGTTCAAGATGTCTGAGCAATTTATGTTAAATTTTTCTCATTGGAATAAATCACCGATGCAACGTTTTTGTTAAAAATCCTAATGAACAAGAGATTCCATACAGTAGACGGAGTTTCTGTCTCATCTTCGTGTTCCTTGTCACTCCACACACACACAATCCTTTGTTAGTTTTTATTATAAGCAAATGACATCTGAAATTATCACATTCTATCATCATGGCAAATATCCATCTCAAAATATATCGTTGTATTCAAGTACCCTCTTAGTATTTATGTATGAATAATAATTGTCTACAATTATCTTCAGCGGTGGCATGTCATAGTGTCCAAGGACATAATATCCGTGAACTGTATGTCACACTCAAAAGTTGCATAATGTCCATTTACATGCTAATAATGTCTATGAACATTATGTCGCTTTAAAAAATGTCATAATGTCAATGAACCTTGTGTCACTTTTAGTATGGAAATTTTTTCCTTAGTGGTATAACCGAAGCAGCTTCCCTTACCAAAGATTTTCTGCAAGCCAGTTTATAAGAACATTGCATCTTTATTACATAGAATAAAAAATATACCTAAAATATCTAAGGACATTACGACTCCACGTTGTTTGACATTTGACAACGTACAGGGAACGTTATGACATGCCACCATCTCAAGCCAGCATGAAGTTTCCTGCCATCTTTTCAAAATATTGCAGTCGAAATTACGTGTTGCCTCAACACAGAAGTTTCTGACGTAAAAATTAAAATGATTCTGCAGTATTTGTTTCTACGCTGGTTACTTAATAAATTTTTGTCCTTGTTTTTTTTTTACTCACTATCCCAGGGTTTAAAATTTTAATATTTTTCCAATCAGGGATTGAACCGTGGAATATTTTAAATGAATTAAAATTTTCTTTTTTGGCTTACGTTAATTTTTTCATTTAATTTTTAGAAAGAAAAGAATGATTAAAAACAAGACTTGCATTTCGTGGCAATACCGATGGTGGGGTACAAAAGCAAAAACAAATGTACAAGACTTGTTGTAGAGAAAATAACAAAGAAATGCTTTGAGTTGTATGAGAAACTTCGACCAACCAAATTAATATTGATTAGTTAGTTAAATGGATGATATTTACAATGTACACAACTTAAAGTAAATGGGTGCGAAGAATGCTGATGAAAGATGTAGCGTTCCCGAAAATGCGGCATTACATTTTGCTAGCGTCTAATTTTTCTTGTTTCTTTCTTTAGGAATTTAAAAATTTAAATACATAAACGTAAACTTAAGCCAAATTAAAATTGTTCATTTGATAATAATTACAGACTAAATGTTATTTATTTTAATTATTTCCAGCATTATTACGGGCTTTAAATGCTGATATTGCCGCTAATGGTCAAGAGTTGGGCACTCTACCCATGGAACCCGATTATGCCGATACCGTATACAATGAACTGGAATTGGCCAGTAAATATGATATGTTGCGTAAATTGGAAAAAGATTTAGAAGAGGAACAAAATATTGTCAGTAAATCAGCTGTACTAATGAAAATGCTAGAAGTGAGTAAATAATTATTCTTGCAAAAAAGTCGAAAAATCATATATCTTGAGGACGATAATTATACATTAATTTTATTATATCCAAAAAACATAGCGTCAGGATTTTTTATATGTTGTAAAACAAAATATGAATGTAGATTAAACAAGAAAATTTTGCAGTTATGTGGTCACTCTTTATTTTTTACACTTTTTATTGCTGACACAGTAAAGCATAATATGTTTCAATTCTAAGCGTTAGTCTATAACTGTTCAAAAGATTGCCCGTATATATACATCAAATTGCAACCATTAGGGCACCCTTTAATTTATAATTTTAAATATTTTTACTTGGTTTTTCACTTGACAGAGTAATAGACATTCTGTCTAATTTTCAATAGTTTGTCTGTAACGGTTTCAAAGATAAACCCATTAAGGTCATATTACGTCAGTTATAGGTATACCCTTTAATTTCTAATTTAAAGTTTGCTACTTGTTATAGCGGACTTAGCAATTAAGGTTCTGTACAAATTTTATTTAACTGTCTACAAATGTTTTACAGTTTAATCATATACAATAAATAACAGCAACTATTGTAATACCCTATAATTTAAATTTTTAATATTTATACTTCTTAGTATACCACACAAAGTAGTGGATATTCTGTTTAATTTTTGTAAATAACGGTTCAAACGATAGGGCCATATAGGTCAAATTGCTTCCAATATGGGAACACCCTTTTATTTCTTAATTCAAATATTATACATGTTGTTATAGCGGACTTGGCAAATAGGTTCCTTGTAAATTTTTTATAACGGTTCAAAAGTATGATCACAAACATCAAATTATATTAACTATTGGGACACCCTTTATTGTATAATTATAATTATAACAAGTAATAAATTTTCAAGCGTTTGTCCATAATGGTTCAAAAGATAGGCGCACAAACGTCAATTTGAGTCATCTATGGGGACACCCTTTAATTTTTAGATTTAATTTTGTATTACTTTTTGCTGTTGGTAACTATAGTTATACACATTTTAAATTTTAAAGAAGTGCGGTTTAAGGTTCAAATTACACTTAAAAAACATGTATGTTTTATGGGGACACCCTTTAATTTTTAAGATACTTAACTTACAAAAAATTTTAAAATTTGTTCAGAATCGACTGAGTTCTGCAGGCACAAACATAAAAAACGTAACATTCAGTTAAATTGATAACCTTATTTTTTTTTAAGTCGGTTAAAATTGATTTATCTTTAAAAATAAGGAAAACTTTAAAATATTTAAAATCAACTCTATCGTCACCTCTATAATATAAAAACAATACTGTATTTATTTTCAAGTAACAACACTAAATTTAAAGACTCCTTCCTACCCCTTCCAGTTTTATATCTGACTTTGCTTTTGATCTGTGAAGTAAACCTGACAAAACTTGAAGGCTTAGTTTTACAGTTCTCCAGATTTAGGAAAATTGTAATTTTATATGGGGAGTATTATACTCTCAGCAAAACTGTTCAAAACAATCACCTTCGCTGACTTTCTATTAAAAAAATAACATGAACAGAATAGCGAATATACATTGTGTGGTATACTTCCCAAAAGCCGTAATGCTCATGATGTTTGGAAAGTGTTCAGCAGATTTTATTTTTATTTTGCTTTTTTTCAAGCATTTTTACAATTTTTATTTATTTCCCCTTAGGACCCCACAATTGACACTTTGCCCATCGTTTATGTCGAAGAAGAAGTGCCGATAGAAGAAGAATCTAATGATAACAAATTTAATCTTGATTATTCCGGAAACACAAACGGTATGACAAAACGTTCCCGTTACTACAGACGCTATCCATGGAAGCGTCACAACAGGCACCGAAGGTAAATCATAATGGCGACTCTTAATTATTTTTAAGGGAATTTATTATCTCAACATTACATTTTTTTCTAATTTTAGTACTTATGATCCTGAACTACGTTACGCTTGTACTCCCACTAAAGAAGACGTGTTTAAATTATTGGTAAATCTACATGAAAATCGTAACGGTAAAAATGGTAAAACTGTTAGTTTTTGTAATCGCAAACGTCCGGCTAAAGCCATTTTTACAAACATACGTTTCTTGGGTTAAAAAACAGGCTGGCGAGTTGTTAACAATCAAAATAAGAGCAGTCAAATATAAATTTTAAAATAAAACCAAAAATCTGTAAATTTGATGGACACAAAAACAAGAGAAAAAAAAGGAGAAAATAAAGCACTTAAATTTAAACTTTTAAAGGCCCTTCGTGCAGCTTAAATTAGTATTAATTTATATAAATCAAATCTAAATCATACAAAAAATATATATAACACATATACACATATACATACACATTTATACATACACATTAGAATTATTATTATTTTAAATAAGTGAAGTTTTTATTTATCAAATGCAAGGAAATGCGCGAAAAAATGATAAGGTAACTTTGTTTTTAAATTTGTAAAAGTGCAATTGCAAAAAGGACTTACACGATGCCAAGATCAAAGAAAATATTTCCTTTTAAAAACCCTTTACATGAGATCCAATTAAAAAAATTTTAAAATATTAATTTATTTTCTATCAGCAGCGCCCACAACTTTGTTTGCGTATCATTTTGAATTTTTCTAAAATTCAAAAATATGTGTTTTTAAATTTTTACTATGGAGTTCTGTAAACAGTGTTAAAAATATTTCATCTTCAAAAATAAAACGTGCTTAAAACGGTTTTAGTACCATTATACCGCTAAAGTTGGGTACTTTTACATTTGTATGCCTTTATTGCTTACGAAGGACTTATTCTTAGGAAAAAAAAGTACTCTATATTTTACCCAAGATCCTAAAGGAACTTTTTACAAAATTTTATATAAATCTATCCAGCAGTTTTTACGTGATGTGAACACAGACAAACAAAAATTCTAAAAATAGGTGTTTTTTGTTCCATATCGATTACTATTCACACCAACAATGAAATATTCCAAAAATATTTTATGTACAGAAATGATCCTGTTACAGTTTTGTAATATGTATAGATAAAGTTTATGAGTTAAAAGTCCAAGACCTCTAGCACCGAATCGTAATTCTACATTTTAGTACAAGTTTTAAGCAAACGCAATACCACTAACGTTGTATTTAGATCCTTAGCTCATAAATTTAGGCATTTAAAACCGTGAAAAATTCCCTTTCTATTTAAATGAAAATTGAACAAATTATATTCGCTTTCATTTTATATTCTGGCAAAAATATTCAACCCAAAAATGAGTGCTCCAAATGAGTTCCACAAAATTCAAAAAAAAATTGGTTTGAATATTTTTATCCTGGGTTTATAATGTAATGAAACGTAGATCTACTACCCGCTAGATAAGATAATGACAAGCCTCCAAAAGCCCAATTGAAGTCTTCAAAATGAAACATGAGATAGATATATTGTCTGCAAAGTGATAAAAAAAATCCCGACTTAGCAGCCAGCACTGTAAGTAATGCGTTATAGAAAGCTTTTTCGATCGTGTTCCAGTAAAAACGCTTAAAAATGACAATATGGGATTAGCAATCGTGTAGCACTTACTAAGCAGAGCAATTTAAATATTCTTGAAGACAGGTCAGAAATAAAAGTTGATGAGTTATTGAAAAAAATAATATTTGCATCAAACATGAGTATAATCATGGGAAAGGCTATGGACCTTTATAAGGTCGCCTACACGCCTCTTCGACACAGACTTCAAAACCTGACCTGAAACAATTCCAACATGTGTCAAGTATACACTACAGTAAATGCAAGGAGACATCCTCCAACCGCCAGACAGAAAAATCGGGTTAAATATTATCTCATATTGCGATAAGATTGATAATAAAAACAATATTCAAAGAAGTCTAATCTGACTCTCATTTTTTCTTATGTTTCCTATCTTTTATTATTTGGAGATGATAAACAAGATGCCTTGCCAATACAACATGTATTGAGAAAAATGGGTCTCTTTCCTTAAGTAACTTTGTAAACTTAACTTAGAATTTAAGGCATGACAACATTCATCGGATTTTTTTTTTTAATATGGCAAGGCTGTACATAACAAAACCTTACCTTATCGATTATTATGACTGTGTCATAACCTTTAAATGTTGTGTTAACTTAAAGTAACAAGCAACCGTTTCCCAGACAAGCACATATTTGTATTTTGGCAATCAGAGTCTTGCAATTTTTCAAATTCACTTTGTATGAAATTTTCCAAAAATGTCCGTCCTCTTTTTCGTTTATAAGTTTCTTATTTCTATTAATTTTTTACTTAAAAAAAATGTAGAAATTCGAAAAGAATATTTAACACATGATATAAAATTTGAAGATTCAAAGACGATCTCTTTCATCTTACCGGTCTTTTAAAGTTTCAATTGTTTTCTTTTTTTACACAAAGAATTTGCTGCATCAGAAATAAAATATACTGGCTTTTAAGAGTTTTTATTTTAGTTCCAAAGAATAACACAAAGCTTGATTTATATCACTAAAGTCCAGGATTGACTATCATACTCAGTCGTACGATCTGTCAAAAATTGCATGTGTGCTCAAACAGTATGATAGTGTGGATTAAAAGTGTATGTGTGTGACAGACTTTTTGTCAGGTCTGTACGATTTTATAATCTTTTGAAATAATTCATAAAATAATATTTGCTATGCGATCAGATTTGATTTTTTTGAAGATGAGGAGAAAGCAACAACAAAATATTAAAATGATCTGTTATTTACATCTTTTTTGTATAATAGTGTGGCACGTGCGACGCCATTTTGAAACGATTTTTAAAGTAGGACAGAATTCTGTCAGATTTTTGTGGGATTAAATCGTACGATTGTGTTTGATAGTGAATCCTCGCCTTAAAAGGGAGTTCGTTCCTTTTTCATATGGAAATATTCTCTACTGCTGGGGGATGCAATATGAGATTTGATTTAAACAGCATTCCCAAAACCCAATTTCTAACAAGTTTGGGAAACGAATGAATCAAAAACTAACGTGAAAATAGGCGTCTGTCGATTAAGGCATCTATTGCAAAAAAAAAAACTTTTGCCTTCTTTCGCACACCCAGATTGCAAAGATGTTCCCCCATTTAGACAGTTCACATTAAAAGATCTTTGGTTTTTAGAAAAGAGAGAAAATTGAATCGAAAAGAAAATGAATTTTCTGCTAAATTCATAATCAAATGTTTTGTGTTTTTTTTACAAAATTTTTTAATAAAAAATTTCTCTGTTGAAAAGAAGACTAAGCAAATCCTTTTCACACATGCAACACTTATTTTACACTTCGATCTTAATTCAGACCTTTTTGAATTTCTGAATTAGCAAAACAATAACAAAGTGTCTTTATCATTTTGAAACTTTACTTATTATTAAACTGATTTTTTTATTTAAAAATAAAAGTCATTATCTACATTTGAAATATTTTTATTAAAAATAATTGTAAATATTTCTGTATTTTAGTTTAAAATATCAAAATGTAAAATTGCAATTTAACTTAAAAGTGAACATTTTAATGACAATTTTAATTATTAAAAAAGAAACTTAAAACAAATCATATCAATTAGTTTTTTAAATGTTGTAAATTTGTTTAAACTATAAAAATATACACATATACATTAATAAATACATATGTATATGAATAAAAAATAAATAATTAATATTAATAAAACAATAAAAAAAAATCAACGACTTCTTTAAATCTTAAATCGGAATTGGGTTTGTTTGGTTGCAATATTTATAAGAATGTCGTATTTAAATTAAAAATAAAACACTCCAATAATTAGATCTATTCAGAAATTAACAGCCTTAGTAAACAAAAACGGAAAATGTTTTTTTTTTTTTGTTTTTTTTTTTTGTTAAAAGTTCTCATGCTCATGCGTGTAGCACACCGAAAAGCGCGGTGGCAACGCAACAGCAACTCCATGCAGTTGGAAAACTCAATTTTTAAAAATAACTAAAAAAATAATTAATTTTTGTTTTTTATATAAAACTTTAATTTACATAACACAAATAAATTGTTTTGCACTTTAAAATTATCAGGGAAATTATATATTTTAACAAAGTTTTTTATTTGACCTTTTAATTAATTGTATTTTTAACTTATTTTTCAAACACAAGGTCCATTATCTTTTATTTTTATTTTTTCAATACTTTTTTTATTATTTTCCTGATGAGGCTACACAAAGGAGTATCAAGCTTACCGTTCGCCCGAGTAAAGTCGCAATTTTATTCTATTTTAGCGGTCTGCGACTTTTTGTGAGACTTTTTTCTTGTCACCAACTTTTGAAACTTTTTTAATTTTTGGGACTTTTTACCCTTTTTTTGTAAAGTTTCTCAGAAAAATATTTAATTTTCAGTAAATTATAAATACCAAATTTATTAAACTTAGGTAACGCTATTAGTATACATGAAAATATGTATAGATACATGTTTATATGTATAGTGATAAAAATGGATTCTGTAATGAGCTTTTTGTTTTGCTACGATTTTAAATAATAAAAATGCGACTTTTTAAAAACTCTTGTCGGTAACACTGTTAGAAGGTGTTCACGTACTGAAAAATAGAGAGTGAAAAAAGAGTGTTCAAATGTGAGAGAGAAAAAATTTGTTGCAAATTTTGACTAAAAGAACTTTTTTTAGCAAGAATAAATAATTATACAGGTCTGTTCTGTAAATCACTTTTTGTCAAAGTGATTTCAAATCACGTAAAAGGTGTTCTGCCTACAAATTATACTGAAATCACGTGATTTAAAAACGGTTAACTAAATGACTGCCGGTTTGAAATCACTTGCCTATTTTCACTAATTATTTCGTTTAGAATATAAAAATATTGATTATATTTATTTTAAATACTATGTATTTTATTTATTTTTGTGAAAAAAATAGATTTTATACAAACAAAAACGAATTTATTTATAAAATCTTGAAGACTCTGCATGTTTTATAAAAAAAATTTTGCTTATTCAACAATGCTCGTGATTTCTTCTCTCTTAGCAGTTAGTTTTTGTTTTTGGAAGTTAATTCTAATTTTTCCCAATTAACACAGTGTTAAAACCATCCTTTTTTTCACATAAGTTTAACGCAAAATTTGATCATTGCTGTTAAAAAAATTAATAAAAATCAATATTTGGGTTAAATTTGCAAAAAAAAAATAAGTGCGAAATGTAAAAATTTTTTTTTCGTTTTTTTATTTTACGAATTTTCATTTGACGCCGAGTTTTAAGCAATTCAATCAGCTTCAGTAAGGAAATAAAAGTAAAAATATATGTACTACTATAAACAAATAAAAATTCTCTTATTTATTTTAGCTTAAGGCATTTTGACTTTATTGAATTTCCAATAATATTTTTGTTACGAATTAAAAAAATAAAAAAACAAAACACAAATCTAAAAAATCAGTTGTTTTTGAACATTTAAAACCACGCCGAAAAATTGAAAATCGCGTGGTTTTCAGAACAGCACCAAATCGTTGGCGTGATTTTAAAACCGTTCGTGTTTTGAAATCACGTGATTTTCAGAACAGACCTGATAATTTGCTTTAAAAATTTCTGATAAAAGAGATTTTTGTAACATTGAAGACAATGCAAGTATTTGGCAATTAAAAGAATATAAAAATAAGTATGAGCGCTATATTCGGCTATGCCGAATCTTATATAGCCCTCACTATGTATACAAATCTAGTTGAATGAAGTAACTCTAATAAAAAAAAGGATATTGAAGAGACAGAGAATTGATAAATTAAAAATAAAAAAAAAATTTACGTAAAAATGGCATCGGCTCTTAGAAGTAGGCGTGCTGTTTTGCCCGCTGCGTCAAAGGACATGGACCGATCGCCCTGATTTCCAATAGCACCTCTTGCGACAATATGTCTGATCGATTGGCTTATTTAAATTTTTTCAAGCTGATCTGGTGCCTCGGCAAATTTAATTTCAACACTTACACGGACGGAAAACCGGGCATCGCTACGCATAAGAAGTCAGAACTTTATGGGATCGAAAATGGATATTGTAGTAACTACAAATGAAATGACAAAATCATTTACACCCTTTTTCCAATTTTGTGGTGAAGTGTATAATAATAATTATAAACATTACACATATTCTTATCTGTTTTAGATGTTAAGTTAAATTCTTCTTAAAATTAAGAAAATATAATATCCTTGCATTGAAATAGGAACGGCTCTGCAGTGTAATTGTTGGTAATAGTAGTGTATTTTGTGTGTTATGTCGTAAGTGCTATCGTTTATATAACAAAACATAAATAGCTTTTGTTTGAATATTACAGTAATTTACATGAGTTTTTAGAATTTCACGTTTACCATTTAGTAAACAGTATTTAAAAACCAGCTGCATAGGTAAATTAATACAGAGAGTATGTAATTAAAATTAAAGATCACAGTGAAAAAAAAAGGTTTAGGAGTTTTGAAAAATTAATAGTGCAGTTGTATTTTTCGAAAAAAGTGAATTAAAATATTAATTAATAAATAAATTAATACAAAAATTGCGTGCTTGATAAACTGAACGGGATATTATGTAGCAGGTGATGGTATTTTCGCAATTGCGGAAATATCCAACTCAATCAATAACAAGAGTTCTATATTCGGCTATAACCACATGTACATAAAAATCGCCGTAAAAATTTCTTTTCCACCATGTTCAAACAAAAATCTTTTTTTTTTTTTTTTTTTGATAATTAAATTTTTGCTTAGGGTTGTTGTCCCATCTTAGTAAATGAAAAGGATGCTACATCAGGTGAAAGCTCTCCATTTTTTAACATAAACCACCAACACTTGCAGGAATAAAAACAAAAGTTTGAAGAAATGGCGCTCACACATATTTTCAGGAAGTACTAAAATTTTCTTTTTTAAATGCTTATCCCATTAAGAGCCGATGACATTTTTGATCTGATATTATAAACAAGATGTAGGAAAGCATTAGTAAGCAAAGCCGGTGTTGGTTATATTGAAGTGAAAATTCTTGCGCCAAAAAGAGGGCCAGAGGACGGTTATGCAGGGAATCTTTAGTGATCGAATTCGATCTTGGTTTTAACTGTTGCATTATTTTATACTTTATTTATAAAATCAATATTTTTTCAGATTTTTATTGCAATAAATTCATAAATACAAACTACTTTCCTTAATAGCGAATTAAACAAAAAGCACAAAAAAAAAAGAAAGAAATAAAATAAAATAAAAAAATTCCATCGGCTTTTAACAAGTAAATCGTTCTTTTATACTTTTTTATTTCCTGAAAGATCTATTCAAAATCTCTTAAATGATACCCATATTGGCCTAATGTCTTCTAAAATATAATAAATAATTGCACCTTTTTATAAAAAGTTCAGAGGCCCATAAATACAAAGGTATGGACGATCGCTAGTTTTTACACTTGATTTTTTTGTCTTAGATTAGCTAGATAAAATTTAAATACGCCAAACGATCAGACATAGTGTTGAAGGACGTGCTATTGAAAATTACCAAGATCGGTCTATGTCCCTCGAGGCAGTGGGCTTGACACCACTCCTATCCCCAATTTTTCCATATCATTTGACAATATAATTTGACAAACAATAATATGGAGATTTAAAATATAAGAAAAAACCAAGTGTAAAAATTTTCACTCGCCCATAATTTCCGACTTATGGGCCTCTGAAATTTTTATAAAAAGTTCGATTGTCAACACTGTCAATAATGGTATCATTTAAAAGCTTTTGAAGAGATCTTTCAGGAAATACCAAAATTTTTTCAAAATGCTTAACCCGTTAAAAGCCGATGACAATTTTATGTAAAACTATGTATCGTTTTAATTTTTGTTTTTTTTTTTCTTATTTCTGACACCGCAATATTTTTTTTTTTTTTTTTTTTTTTTTTGATGGGAGCAACTTTACTAAACTAAATATTTTTTAGTTGTAACGAATAAAAAACTAAAGAAAAATTTTCGATTGCATGTTAAAAATAAATCTTTGTATAAGTGCACATGAGTTTTAATGTAAACTTAAAAAAGAATATCTTAAAAATCGTCCTGCTTGTTTAATAAGTGGATCTACGACAGAAATGCTTAAAACAACTCTTACAAAATAAAAAATTATGAAAATCTTTTTTTCTACTTAGAAAGAACAAGTAATAAAAACCTTTTTTCTGAAAATTTTCTAAGAAATTAAAAAAAAAACCAAGTAGCGTCTAAACATTTAAATCGAACAATAAACCGAAAAGTTGTAATCAAAAAAGTCAAATATATTCAAAACTTTGATAAATACAGCAATATAATAATTTTTTAACGCGGATAAATTTAAGAAAATTACGAGCCTCATAAATTTTTTTTAACCAGACGTGGTCTATTTTGGCCCACTGTAGCTTCGTTCTTGTTTATGTAAGAAGCCTACCGAGATCTGGCATAACAAGGTCATATTAGGCCTGACTCCTCCTCTAAACACGTTCTTAGTTTCAAATAAATTCAGTAGTTTAGAAGTTTCAGACTTATTCCAATTTTTTTTTTCAAAAGTCCCAACTCTGCATTGGTATACCATTCCACTTTTCGAATTCAAACTATACCAAAAATTACATTTATGCCAACTTTACTGCCCTGAAGTTTCTTGATCGAATGGAATATTTCCTGTAAATACCTTTTGGTCCCGTAAAAATTTAACGAAAACGAGTTTAGTTTTCATCAAATAAATCGTCATATTTTTTTTAAGAAATATTAATGGACCATTTTAAAATATTTATTATTTACTTATCATTGAATATTAATATTAAATTTTTTTTTTTTACAATTTATAATTTATTTGCATCATTTTCTAACCAATCCAGTTCATAAACCAATTTCTTTGAGGAGCATAACAGATCGGCTTCGTTATCCATAAAATATCAACTGATAAACGCAATATATCCGCCATATCAAATGAACACTTTTGTCTCTGTCGTGGTGCAATATTATCTATTTGATCGTCTCTTTCATTGACATTAGTATCCTTACGATCCCATTGAGTGGATGTGTGCGCCGTACTGGATCTAGACGTAAAAGCTGCATCGTCTTTATAATTTAGCGACTCATTATCGGTGAAGTAGTATTCCTTGCGCGTTGAGTTTGTCTCTACGACAGAAATTGGCTGTTGGTCTCCATTATAAGAACGTGTATTTCTTATTTGTGGCAGCCCAAAAGTATTCGTGTTCAAGCCCTGTTGTTGCAAAAGATTGTGCTGGAGCTGTTGTTGGGTTTGTAGCGGAAGATAAGATAAATAATTTGAAGTGAATTGCGAAGGATAGAGAAGATTATTATTTGGCTGAGATTGTAGCTGGAATTGTTGTTGTGGTAAAAAGGGATTGTGTATCTGCAAATTATTGGGAATGTTTACGGGTGTATTGAATAACTGCTGCTGTTGATTTAAATAGCTGGTTTGTTGTAAAGGATTTTGTATGAAGAAGGATTGTCCCGGATTGATGCCTCCGTTTAGGTTCTGATGTTGATTTGGATATGCGCCTCCATATAAATTTTGTTGTGCCTGCTGGGGATTAATCAGTTGATCATTTAAAATATTCGGATTGTTGGTAGTGAAACTTGAAGCATGTGGTTTCTCTGTGGTGATAGAATTAAATTGTGTTTCTGAACACTCTTCCTGCACCAATTCCAATAGAAAACCTCCCGATGGAATACCTGAATAGCCCATGCGCATTCTTATCTTTTTATCTGCTGCAGTTGTCCAATAGGATGTGAATGTATAACCCGAACGACATCCACAAAATCGCTGACTATCTATTTTAATAAAATCGTCGCGGCAGACATTTTGTGTGTTCTGCAAGTTGGGCACATATGAACCTGTACCCTGATCAATTTGACCGAAATCAAAAAATTTAAAATCCAAACGCAGACGACATACATTGGGAGAAGATTTTTGTACGCGAAAGACACAATCGCGTTTTTGATTATTTGGTAGAATGTTGCTAAAAATGGTCCGAGGAAATCCAGGGCTGGATAAATAGAAATGTTTTTGTTGAAATGCTGATACACAACAAGCTTCTAAGGCATCATTTCTATTATCGCTCGCTCTCTGTAAACTAGCAGTAGAAGACCAAGATCCAATATATTGATCTCTGGGATTTGGCAAGACTCTATTAATGTTAGAATTTACAGTTACCCCAGGTTGGGATTGAACATGATTGAGACCATTGGATCCAATGTAGAAAGGAAGATAGCTGGCTTGAACATTTGGGTACTGGGTAGCTAACTGATTACCAACAAGAGCTCCATAGTAATTTGGAATACTCGATGAATGTCCGTTGTCGGTGGTGCAGGGTTGTGGGAAATTATTTGGTACATTACTGCCTGAATAGTGAAGTGTACCTGTTGCAGGATAAGGCGGTGAGGGTAATTGTGTTGGATAATTAATGCCAAATACCGGTGGTAGATTAACTATTTGATACTGCTCTTGACCCGTTAAATTACGAAATATTTGCATAAGTTCCGGCTCAGGTGGTTGAAAATTTCCTGCAGGAGCTGATACTGTTATACTATCATCATCGCCTGTATTATCAGCCTCATCTTTATCGTCAGGATCTTCTTCTGATTTTCCTAAAAGTTCTTCTCTTTCGCAAGCCAAGCGTGTAATCAATAACTTAAAGCCTCTACCTGTAGTGAAGGATGATTGATCCGTAAAGAATCTGAGATGCAAAATACCATCTGGTGTGTGATATTTTTTAATACCCACCACCTGGCCGCATAAAACGTCCATATCATCATCGACATTTTTCAAACCAATTGCCAAATAATCATTTTGGCAATCTTTTGAAAATTCTAAATAAAAATCTAAAAATTGTATGTGAAATGTGGTCGGGCACTTGTATGGCGAACGTATCACATAATCCCAACAAGTATCGGGCTTATAATTGTTCGGATAATTGGGTGACTCAATTATGGTTTGACGCGTTTTATAAACTCCACTTAAAGCACATTTGGTTATTTCATCGTGTGTATGCGATCGTATTAAGGATAACGCCGAAATTAGAAAACAAAGGCTTACGAAAAAATTCATTTTAATTTCCTATAACTTTGCTTTTTATATAAATTAAAAATTTAAAGTTTCAGCCCGCTTTAGTGTTGTGTCACGTTAAAATTCTGAATATTGACTGTTTAAAAATTTCTTGACAATCTTTGGTCATTTAGTTGGCGTATTGTCGTCCAATAAGGTGTGAAATTGTTACAATATTTATTTTATTTTTGAATATGAAAACAGTTTGTGTCTTTATTTTTCTTAAACAATTTAATGTTTTGTTTGTCCGACAAAGCAAGATAAGAGCAACAAAAATTTTGTTAAATGTATAAAGTTACAAGTTAAATGCGGAAGTTTAAAAAAACAATTGATTTATCTGTTTAAATATCTCGTTCCCTTTTTATCTCAATTTTTAAAGCCGCCTTTTTATCTGAAAATGTAAAACGAAAATATCTAATTTTTATACAAAAAATTTAAAGCAATCGATATTACCCGAAATTCAAATGATCATGGAACAAATGAAATATTTAGAAATTTCTTTTTTTCGGACTAAGATTCAGCATTGTAGTTTAAGCGTTATACTTCGACGGTAGCGTCCATCTTTTTTCATCTAAAAACCATGGCTTATATTTGATTTATTAACTAGACCTGATAGAAATCGTTTCTGTGCTCTAAAATTATAACATTTTAGACTGATGTTTCCTTTTTTTAACATTTTTAAAAATTAAAAAAAAAATATTCTTTCCATTATACGGCCGTAGTCATCTTTAAGTTGAGACAATTAATGACTGATATTCAAAGTTAACCTGGATACTTTGGTAGTTATGTTTATGATGGTTTGTCAGATTCTACTGATCATAAATGTCAACAATTTAGCGGCGTAGTATTGCAGTTCGTTTGACAATTTACTCTTAAGCGGCTAATTTTTAAAATCCATCCAGTGCCGCTGACAAACACAAATTTTTACCTATTACACGATCATGAAGACATCTAAAGGGGCCACTAGGCGGTGAAACTCTGCATGTGAGAGCGGTTTGACGAGAGAGAGAGAGTGAGTTTCAATAACAAAAATTTTTTTAAATTCATTCAGCGCCGCTGACAAACACGTATTTTATCCTTTTACACGAGTTTGACGGCATGTCATTAAACCGTACTCACATGAAAAGTTTGACCGTCTGAAAGCTGCTTAAAGCCAAAAACCTTCATATATTAAAAAAATAAGCTGCCTAACTGCACTTACCTGATAAATTATTGGGACATGTTTGGATACGCCATAGTTACCCTGCACCTACTGTTTGTATTTTAATTTTTTTCACACGGTTGCTATCAAAGGTCAATAATAAAACAGAAACACACGTGACAAAAACAGTTATTCAATGTTAAGTGTGTAAAACGAAACTATAATAATTTCACAAGTTTTAATTTGTGTATTTTTTAGTTGAATTGCACAAAAACAAACAGCTGTGGTATTTGGAAGTTTAACAAAACCCTTCACATCAACCACTTAACACCGCCAATGAACCGTTACCAATTTTTACAGTTATTTTACACACAATAAACTAACATACAATCAACAGTGGGACTGTAACCAAATATTTTAGCATCAAATTAACAAATAGGGTTTTATCTGAATATAAAAAATTTGAAAACAAGTAAATATTTATTTAAGAATAGCAGTGGCTACGGCTTCGTCCGCGCTGACAACTATTTTAGTACCATAATACCGACAATATTGGTTGACTTCACAATTGTTTCTCTATTATTTCTACGAAATAATTTATTAACCGACTTCAAAAAAAGAAAGGGGTTATTAATTCAACTGAAGTTTGTTTAAACATTTTTTCTATATGATAGATTATGCCTAAAGATTTGTCCTGCTTTAAAAGCAGTTCATAATCTTAAAAAATAAAGGGTGTCCCCATACAACATACATGTTTTTTAAGACTATTATGAGCCATAAGGCCCACTTCTTTAGGATAAAAAATGCGTATTACTATAACTCCCAATAGAAAAAAGTAATACAAAAATTAGTCTAAAAATAAAAGGTTGTCGCCTTACATGACGTAAATTGATTTAGATGCGCCCATCTTTCGAACTGGTATATACAAACGCTTGAAAATTGAACAGGATGTCGATTACTATGACCTTTATAATAACAAGTATAAACATTAAAATTATCAACTAAAGGGTGTGCCAATAGTTAATATAATTTGATGTATGTGGCCAAACTTTTGAACTGTTACAGAAAAAAAGCTGAAATTTACAAAGAACCTTAATTGCTAAGTCCTCTATAACAAGAAGTATAAAATTTGAATTTAGAAATTAAACGGTGTTTCCATATTTGAAGTAAATTGATCCATATAGCCCTATTGTTTGAGCTGTTTCCTACATTGTATGATAAATTAAAAAGTATAAAGATTTTAAATTATAAATTTAAGGGTTTTACAATAGTTGCTGTTATTTTATGTGTATGATCAAACTGTTGAACAGTTGAATGAAATTTTCACAGAACTTTTATTGCTAAGTCCGCTATAACAAGTAGCAAACTTGGAATTATAAATTAAGGGGTGTCCCTATAACTGATGTAATTTAATCTATATGGCCCTATCTTTGAAGCCGTTACAGACAAACTCTTGACAAATAACCAGAACGCCTATTACTATATTGAGTATAATAACAAGTACAAATGGTTAAAATTTGATGTATAGGGCCAATCTCGTGAACAGTTATAGACTCGCGCTTAGACTTTAAACAGATTTTGTTTTATTGTTTCAGCTGAATTTTCTTGTATATGGTCTTATCTTATAAATAGTTATAGAGAGACAGAAGTACAACAAGTATTAATGTTAAAATTAAAGAATGTCCGGTTATTTAATGAAGTTTGATAAATAGGACATTATTTTTTGAACCCTTGAAATATAAGCAAAGCGATTATTACTATCTCCATAATACCAAGTACAAAAAACTTAAAGGGTATTCTTATAGGTGAAATTTGTATACTTTAGTGGTTCGCGACTTTTTGTGAGACTTTTTTGGTCACCGACTTTTTTGGAACTTTCTACCCTTTTTTCTAAAGTTTCTCACAAAAAAACATTTAACCTTTAACTACTGTGGTGGTGGTAAATTTTACTCTCTCTTATTTATTTTTTTAGTTTTAAGAAAAATGAATATAAAATAAAATCTTTGTTTTGTTAAATAGAAGTTTGATTTCTTTATTTTATTACTTTATTCATTAAAAAATGTGTCATCTAATTTCAAATAAAAGCTAATAAATCAAAAAAATCTTTTTTTTGGCAAGATTTTCTATAAATTAAAATGGGGTAAAATTTACCACCACCACAGCATATACGTCAAAATATTTCACCTCAGTAGTTAAAGGTTAATTTCCAGTAAATTATAAATAATAAATAGCATACGACAACCAAATTTATTAAACTTAACACTGTTAGTATACATGAAAATATGTATAGATGCATTTGTATATGTGTAATGCAACTTTATATCTTATAATGTATGATAAAAATTGATTCTGTAATAAGCTTTTTGTTTTTCTTCAATTATTGTTTGGCTTAAATATTAAAGTCCAGATTTTTACAGAGCCAGTCAGTCGCAGAGATGATGTTAAACTGAATCATCCAGACAGCTGTGTTACCATGCCGACTAGAAGAGATATCGAATTTTGGCTGAACGTTTTTAAAGCCTTCGGCGTTTCCTAATTGAGCAAAGCCCAAAAGGTTTTCGACAAGTTATTAAAAACCATTAAAGAGCTGCATTCCCTATCAGCCACGGTTTAAAAAATCAGCTAGAGTGTTTCGATGTCTTCCTGTGTATCTGTTACGTCCAAACTCGACCGGTTGTTCGCACGTATTACTAAGTTCTACTGAAGTAGCTTCTTAAGTTTTATATATTTTACTCTTCTTTTACTACTTCTCATTTGGTTCTCAAGTGGTCATACATATATACATTCAAATGTGTTCCAAGGGTTTGAAAAGCTCAGCTTAAGACCAAGTGCTCGATCTAAAAGGGCGTAATTTTTTGTTCAAATGCCAATATATTTTCTATTGATAGTTTCTTGACAAATACCACCAGAATAGCATCGATTTTTTTTACCCTGCTGGCAACGTCCTCATTTTGACGATATTTTAATAACGCAACGTAGCCAAATATTTAAAGTAAAAATGGCAAGTGGCTGCAAACTGATGATTATTTGTTACTTGTTATAGCGCGTAAGACGCGACGCAAAATAACGCATGGCTTTTACGCTGAAATGACATACCTAAATAAAAGCGTAACGTTTTGTTGTGAACAGTAATGTTAACTTATCATTTTTAATAAAACCCTATAAAATGGAATGCAAACCAGTGATAAAAACGCTAGATAAACCCGAAAAAAAGTTAAAATGTCATTACTGTTTTATAACGTTCTCTAAATACTACAAAAAAATATGTAAACAACAGTAGCTTGCAGGCAACTGCATTACCGTACGCGCTGTCAAAATTGGATTTTCCAATTGCTTAGCGTTGACGCCGTGCAATTTAGGGATGCTTCATACATTTTGTATGTACATGAGAAATTTTGACAGATATCTTGCGCTTTACGCGCTAATTTAGGGATGGCAGTTATATTGAAAAAATTCGCAATTTAAAACTTTTTTATTCGTTTTTTAAAGATGATCGTCTCTAATGGCGATCTTTCTACATTGACAAGGTACATAACTTTGCAATCAAGGCTACGTTTTCCTTTTTTGTTTGGATTCCAACTTTTTATTCATAATACATAATATTAATTAATTATATTGTACCTATTAAGCAATTTTGTTTACTCGAATTTGAAGTTCTTTAATAAAATTTCTAAACAAAATCTTATTAAAACAAATTATCTCTATTTTTATCTAAATACCCACTACTATATATACACACATAATAAAAATTATCTGTATTTTACAATTTGTTTAAACTTTTGCTTTTGTACGTAAATACATACATACATATATATGTGAATATTAACAATTTTGTGGGATGCACTTGTACAATGTTTTCTTTATTTGTTAAATAAACATTATATAATTTGAAAAATAATAAAATAACAAAATATTTACATTTTATGTTTGTGTTTTTATTTTAAACAAACTCGAATGTAAGATGTACAAAGAAAAACATAAAAAAATAACACAATTAGTTTCTTTCTTTGCACTTTCATACTCGACATACAGAGTTTAGTAAACAATGATGATGAACCGTAAAACAAAGCATCGCAAGCAACAACATGCATACACATACATATGTATGTTTGTAGATAATGTTGTCACCTTCCTCTTTTAAAAACCTCAAATTTGTTGAACATCTTACTTAAATAAACAAACTCAATGGGAGTAAATTCATTTACTCATACTTACTTGTATGTAGATATTATGTACATAGGTATGTACGTACGTTATTTGTGTGAATCATTTACTTTAAAAAGATTGTTTTTTCCATAAAACCGAGTTCACACACGTCAATTTTTCTTGCAGCAATTCTGAATTTTGTGAAAAAGAAATGAGTGCAGAAAAATTGTGGTGCGTGTACTCGGTATAACGGTAGAAAAGGTTATTTACATACATACACACATATATGTACAGTGACGAACTAAATTATTGGCACAGAAGGCACTTTCAACTTCGCCATTAATTTAAGAGCCTTAATAAAATAATTTTTAAGAAACAAATACTTGTAGTGATAAAAAGATATATTTTCCACAAAACGCAATTTGTTTCATTTCAACATTTTTTTAATTTAACTGACTTAAAGTAAAAAACAATCAAAAAGTACTTTATTTACAAAATTATTGAAACATGTCATTAAAAACTAAAAAAAAAGTATTTATTTTAGAATATTAATATTTAGTTGCTAATCCTTTCTGTTTCATAACTGCCCCCAGTCGATTTGGTATAGAATTCACCAACTTTTTAGTGGCATCTGTGCCAACATTTTCCCATTCTTCGACCAGTGCCTGCTTCAGCTTATACTTGTTCGTAATTGCCCTCTTTTTCATCCTCCTATCCAGCTCTTCCCATAAATGTTTGATCGGATTGAGGTCTGAAGATTGTGGCGGATGTGGTAGAACATGCGAGACTGCGCACAACATGAGCCGAATAATTCAGGTCATTATCGTGTTGGAAAATGAACGATGATGGTAACTTCAATTTTTCGGTACTCTTTTTCGAGTTTTCTTTTAGACATACAGCCCCACACAATCACACCACCATGTTTTACGGTTGTAACAAGGTTTCGTTTTTTAAGCTCTGTGTTGGACTTTCTCCACAACGTTTGGCGGCCATCAGAGTGAAATATATTTAATTTACTTTCTTCCAAAAATTACACTTGGTTTCAGAAATCATTCGGCTTACGCAAATATTCCTTGGTAGGGTTCTTTTGGTTAACTAAATAAATTAAAGGTTTACGTGTAGCAACACGACAATTATAACTCGCCTTAAGTAGCACTCTCTGGACCGTTATAGGATGAACATCTTTTCCAAACACCTGTGTAATCTCCGCAGCGATCTGAGTTGAGGATTTTTTCGTATTTACTTTTACATTTTGAATATCTGGCTGCATTCACGGCTGCTAAAAGCCTTAAGCCGTCCATAATCTTTGGTTTCTTCGAATGTTGATGCTCCTTTGAAACGCTGCACGATGTTCCGACTTCTTTCCATTATTTCTCCAATTTCAGCATAAGATTTGCCGTACAAATATAGATTAATTTTGCGCTGAGATTCTGTGGTTTCTTTCTGTTTGTTACCGATTTTAAATAAAATAAATAATTTTTCTTTAATTCAAGGCGCACTAACATTCGCACTTTTACAACGTGCTCAAACTGAAATTTTCCCAATAAAACTGCATTTTCACGAAAAGAAACAAAAGTTTTCATATAAAATATAAATTTTGCCTAAATAGAATGAAAAAATCTTAAGGAAGCTCTTTATTCTCCCTACGATTACCACAGAGTATCCAGTAGAGATCATCGCCCTATGGGGTTCATTGGCCACCTCTTTTATTTCTAATACTCGGTTCGCTTAAAATTTGTTGTCAACTCCTAAAGCCCAGTTGTTGATTAGTTGCACTTTCACGAGTTCTTTAACTTTCGCCGTAAGTTCAATATGATCAAACATGCTAAGGTATTTTTAAACTTCGTACATATTTAACCATTAAAAGGCCAATTCTTCGAAATAGAAATAATTCATATGATATTCATTTTCCTAACAATCCTAACTTCCCTGACTTTATGCATTTGATATTTCATATGAAATTTTTTTTGTTTAACTCTGCAAGCTTTTTTGATTATTTATGCGTCTGTCACGGTTGAATGGCTGAGGTTTTATCTTTTTTCAAATCTCATGTTCAGAGGTTTCATAAGGATAAAGGCAAGCAAAATTTAACCGTCTTGTTGTAACTTAAAATACGGATAGATCCTTATGTAAAAAGACTAAATGGTGCAATGAACTTGAAGAAATCAAACCCAGAGTGCTATATTCGACTATGCCGAATCTTATATACCCTTTACCATGTATGTAAATCTAGTTAAGTGAAGTAGCTCCTATCAAAGAAACAAATTAAGTACGATATATTATTCTACATAAAAATGAGTTAATCATTATAAAAAATTAGTATTTCCTGAAAGATCTCTTGAAAAGCTCTTAAATGATACCCATATCGACCACATTGACAATCGAACTTTTTTATGGAAATTTCAGAGGCCCATAATTCGAAAAATATGGGCGAACGCCAATTTTTTCACTTGATGTATTTAATTTTTAATTCTCTATCGCTTCATATTTTTCCTTTTTTTTTTAATTGCAGTAACTTCATTGTTCCAAATGATACGGAAAATTAATGGCAGGCGTGGTGTTTAGCCCACTGGCTCGAAGGATATGAACCGATTTTGCTGATTTTCAATAACACCTCTCTTGACACAATGTTTGATCGATTGGCGTATATAAATTTTTTCTAGCTCATCTTGTGCCCTGGCAAAGTTGATTTCAACACAACACGAACGGACAGACGGGCATAGCTTAATCGACTTCGCTATTCATAAGAACTTAGAACTTTATGGGGTCGGAAGTGAATATTATATACATACACTTTTTCCACTTTTTATGGTGAAAGGTATACAAATCACTTGTGACTGTATTCGCACTTGCTAAAATCCAAAAGTTATTTAAACTTAATTTTAATTCTTTTTTTTTTTTTGCTTTTTTGGAGTACAGCTAATGAGTGGATGAAGGCTATAAAGGTTTATTCGTTTCACCAGTACATAGAGAGAATCTATTACTGGACGTTGGTAACGCCGGTTACGCTAAGTAAGTTTATTAGTAAATTATGTATTGATGACCGCTAATTCTACTTAATAGAATAGTAAAATATACAAGAAAAATGGACCTCAAGCTTGACTTTGATCAGGATTAAAACTAAAAGGATGAACAAAATTACACGAGTATTAACTTGCTTCAATTAAATTGAAAAAGGGTAGGAGGAGATCCGTAGTAACAAGATTTAGACACGCTAGAATATCCTCTATTATTTAAAGTTCACAAGAAAAATTCTTGTGCCAAAAAAAAAGTCAGGACAATTTTTTCCTCATTGGGGCTTAAATATATTCACAACTATGTCCAAGTCGCCCCTATTAAATTTCTTCCCTAAAAATGTTTTCCGAATGTTTTCCATACAAATATGTATTTTTTTTATTTTTTTTCACTTAAGCGTGTCCTTAGAGAAAGAGCTATCTTACGATGAGATTGGCAAGTCAACCGAAAAAGGACAACGTGTACTTAGCTTGGAAGCTTTTGAAGATATTAACGACCAAGATCGTGCTCTTCCAGGACATGTGGTTGGCTTTGAAAAATTACTTTGGCACCGAAACAAGTTATTCAAGAATTTAAAAATAGCCACCTTATCACTCCTGAGATAGCAATATGTTTCGAACGATTCAAATTCAACAGTTTTCATAGTTATTGGTCTTGAAGCTTGGAAAGAGCGCATTTTTTTCTTAAGTTTTTTTTTAATCACTATCGTGAGCTTGTGGGATGCGATATGGGCAAACAAAACACTGTTACTTTTGCTTTATTTTGAAAAACCATTTCAACAACAAATGATTTACATATTTAAATGTTTTTTAAACTTTGTACTGGCAGACACTCTTAAGCTTTTTTATATTTTCATTGCCAAGAAACAAAAAAAATAATATTAAAAATCTTTATTGGTTTTATTTCCTACCAATTATTAAATAAATTTTATGCAAAAAAATAGCTAATGGAAAATCATAAATTTATTTAATATGGGCAACAACAAAACAAAAACATAGCAGTAAAGGATAAAAATGCAAAATACAATACAATAGTTACAGGAACATTTTGAAAGTTAATGAATGGTGTTTATGTTGCATTTCTTGCGGCAACACTCGCTCGTTAGTGATTGTCCTAAATTGTGCCGTTATGCACAGTGGGATTTTTTGTGCAATAAGTAATTTTTTCGACAAATGAAATTTAAAAATGAAATGATGAAGTTTTGTAGAAAATTGATTCAGTATAAAGAATCCATAAATTTTATTTAAAAAAAAAAGTTTATTTGTCTTTGAAATACTGAAGTAGAGTCACATGTAAATTTTGGTACAAAATATTGAAAACTGTTTACGCAAATAATTTTGTTGCTCTGATTAAAATAGTGATTTTTTTTTTAAATATAAATACACAGAGTATTTTAAAAGAAAAACTGTAAAGTTCGCTCATATGGTTTAAAAGATATAATGGAATAAATTTTGTTCTATAATGTGCCGTGATTGCAAGCTTCCTTGGAAGAAAAAAATTATAAGACTCCATGCTATCAATTAAAAAAAAATTTTGGAATAATTAAAAATCTTTTATAAAATCATAAAATTTATTTCCAAATTCATGAAATTTTTAAATAAAAAAATACAAATAATAATAAAATTTATGGAGTGAATACTTCATATTGCCTACAACAAACCATTTGAAAGATGGTTGACGCTCAAGGATGCACACATAAGTCTAAAACTGGAAAATAAACTTCGAATTCAAAAGGTCTTAAAGGAACAGATGGGTATACAAGTAGATGCAGTTCAACAAAGAACTAGGTCTTCTTACGTCTTGTCGTTTCTTTTCTAACACCGCACTTATTGCCGATGTGACTGGTGTAGAGGAGCACCTAACAGATCAATTTTGGATTATACTACTAAAAATAACTTGTGGCAAAAAGTTAATTCCTTGAAGTTCAAGAATTTTGCTCAAGATACAGGAAAATTTTTTGTTGAAAAATGTAGTTGGTGTTAAATGCCAATAATAAAACACAAATTACTGATACATGGAAAGGATATCATGGATGCGGCAATACTTCCGAAGAATCCAGAAATTAAGATTATAAAAATTATAATTGAAGGTTCTACAAAAAGTGTAATAGAGTTGCAAAAAATACAGTTGCTTTTATCGGCTTCTAGTATCGTCAGACACTTTATAAGTAGCATTAGATGTCAACCCTGGAACTGGATGACATATGTAGTTACAAAAAAGATAGATGATGAATTAAAGTCTACATTTAAATACATGTTTTGAAATTTATTTATAAAATAATTAGTTTTGGTAAAATAACTAAAAGTTATGGAAAAAATATAATATGGGTTATATGGGCGGTAGGCAGGAGGCGTGGTCCATTTTTATAAAACTCTATTTTATTGTTAAGTGAGGTAATAGAAGGCTCCGTGCCAAATTTCAAAAACTTTGGACCAAAAATTAATTTTGGCTGCTATGGGCGGTGGGCAGTGGGCGTGGCTAATTTTGATGAAACTTTATTTTATTTTTAATTGAAGTAATAAAAGGCTCCGTGCCAAATTTCAAAAACTTTAGGCCAAAAATTAATTTTAGGTTTTATGGGCGGTTGGCAGTGGGTGTGGCCAATTTTGATATAACTTTATTTTATTTTTAATTGATGTAATAAAAGGCTCCGTGCCAAATTTCAAAAACTTTGAGCCAAAAAAAAATTTTGCGTTCTATGGACGCTGGGTAGTGGGCGTGGCCAATTTTATAAAACTTTATATTTTTCTTAATAGAGCTAAACAAAGGCTCAAAGCAAAATTTCAACATTCTACGAGCACTCCTTATATTTTTTGCCAAATATTTTATGAACAAATCTCACTGTGCAGCGCCACGTGCCAAATAACTGGCGTCACTTTAAACATTTTTAAAATTTCAGAGCAAAATCTTAACATTCTACGAGCACTCCTCATATATTTTGGCAAACAACAAAACAAATTCCACTGTGCGGTGGCACGTGCCATATAACTGGCGTCACGTAAACATTTTTCGAATTTACTAATCCATACTTGAACAGTATTATTCTTCAACTCTATAAAAAGTTCGTTAAACAACATGACCAAAAAGTGTTAATTGCTTTAAAGAAAACACGTTAATTAACAAAATATTTAGTTGACCTTTTAATAAAGAATTTATTTAAAATTTGTTTCTTTAAAATTTAAATGGAATTTACAAACAAAAAAAAAAAAAATACAATTTTCTAAAAAAAAAGAGAAAAGTAAAAAAGAAACACAAATTCATTGTTCTTTACAAATGACTGGTTATATCTTTGCGCGACAATTGAGCATAAATAGTGCCATGCGGTTTATCGACGGGTATAAAGACTTCATTATTCTCTCCAGGCACTACGCTTTGAAAAGGTTTCGTATCGAAATTGAAATAATGTTTATTGGGCATAGTCATCGATATCACTGAAATTTCTGGCAATGAATCGAGCACCTCTTTCTCTGCTAAATACAAAGTGTGTTGAACAGAGGGCGAAGATGTGCCTACATTTGGATCTCCAGCAAATTTTTTGATAATTATATTTTTAACCGTATTCCAATTTGCACAAAATTTCACATTGTTAGTGCGAGAATATTCCCATGAACAATCGACAATGGTACTAAAGATGCGATCATATTGATCGGGCAATGAACGAAACTCATCATTGACAAAGTTAACGAACGAGGATTGCGTCGTTTTCAATACACGTAAACCTCTAATGCCGCTAATAACCGTTTGTTTGGGTTCTATTGAAAGAAAAGAAAATTTTTATTCGATTTTTACAGATTTTTTAAAGTTCAACTTAAAACTTACCATTTCTTCTTAAGACCACATCACAATAGTGCACCTCTGTGGGTGTAAAAATAAAGGCGTGATTATGTTTTTTTCTATTATTAAATGTTGAAAAGTTTGATGCATCTCCACATGCCCCTGTCGAGGTACTAATTTCATCCTGACAGATTCTTTGCCAGGGATATTCCTCCACATGTATGTGAACCTCTTCCACATGAGTGTATTTGTTTAGAAAATGTGAGGCCAAGATAAGACCAAACTTTTCAGGATTTTCAATACCAAACTTCTTAGCCAAGATGTAGACAGTGTTCTTTTGAGAATCAGTAGCAACAATATCAGAATTATCACCTTTAAAAGAATAACATAATATTAAATTTGAATGTAAACATATTTTAAAGAATTTCATTTTTGAGAAAGAAGCTTCAAATAAACTTTCGTAAAGCCTGTTTCTTCACGAATAAATAGTAGAGGCGATATTAAGTGATCGAGATTTAAGTCAGTATCTTGCCGTGAGGCGTCGACTAGCGCCCTATGCAGGCGTAGCCAACAGAGTTGCAATTTCAAGAACATAGCTTGCAGGACAATGTTCTTTTCCTTGCTGGAGGGTTAGAGACTATCCAACACCGTATGTTAAGAGTGCAACAGCAAACTTTTGTTCAGTACGGAAAGTATTGAAGCAGATTGTTGCGGTTCAAAAGCCATTTTAAGCTCCACTTCCTTTCTTAGAGTTGAACAAAAAATTCAGCCTTTCAATTGTTAAATGTCAATTTATTTTTCTTTACAGAGACCCGTGTAGTTCCCAGAATTTCTTTAGAATGAGGTCACTCTTGTCATCTACATACGGAGTCTTTTCTTAAACTCTGAGTAAGGCTTCTTGCAGAAATATTCTTCAGAGAAAAATCTCTGTCCGAGCAACAAACCATAACTTTATCTTTAAATATGTCAATTCGAGTTTTTTTCAGATATTTCTCCTTGCAAAAGGCTTGAAATATTAATATGTTGTTACCTAGGATCGTTCTTCTAATGCTATCAAATGTCGGACATTCGCACACGATGTACAGATTTTTTTAGAGCCTGCATGCACATTGTTATTTCCAGCCATGGCTTCATATTTATTAAATTCATTCAAAATGAGAACTTGACGATTTTGTTCCGCCTTCGTGGGTCCGCCAGTTGAAACGATAATAACTGTTTCTGCTTTGTTATAATCATTTTATGCCAGAAAGATTATTAAGCAGTTAAACGACTTCAAATCAAATAATCTAACTCAGGTGAATTCGAACTCCTTCGTATGTACGTTTAAATTTCTTTTCCGGTTTGCACATTTTCCTTTCGGTCGCTTGTAGTTTGTCGTGAGTTTCTTCGATTATTGCGTTAGTAACTTTTGCTACCTGACTGTACTAAAGTTTTGTACACCTGCCGGAGTGCTTGGCAGTTATTAATTTTTTTTTTCAAAAATATTTTTGCCAAACAGAAGCAAATCCTAATAGAGCCTTAGTGCCATGTGTAAGAATCTCTCGTGAAAGTCGCTATCTTACGATAGATTGACACTTAACTGGCAAAAAAGGTTGCGGGATGTAGTCCGCTAGGTCGGCTATGCCGGTATGTTTCTATCCAAGAAAATACCCAAATATTTCGTTTTCAATGATAAAGTGAGAACGAGTTCCGTTTTAGTCACTAAGCTAAATCGGTTTGCAGCCTTTGCAACATTTCCCTCAAAGGGATACTGCAATCGCTACGTGGTCAGCGGAAGCTTAAGTTTTAAAACCCATAGAGCCAATTTTTAAGGAGCTGATTTAGACAATCATTCGACAGTGGAGGTTACACAATACACAAGGCCATTTTAGTGATCCTAGACTAGGCATGAAAATGAAATTGTACCTTGTATAAGGCTACAATATATATATGAACATTTCAGGCAGGCGTCAGGGATGTGCAGAAGCTACGTAGCATAGTGGGGCAGAATCAAAATATTTTGGAAATAACTCAACCGTTTGTAAACGGCTTCGCCGATTGCTCCAAAATTTTTTAGTGGAGGAGGTTAAGGTTTGAAGGCGGATACTATCCATTTTTTAGGTGATGTGTGGTGTTAAATCTCTCTCTCTCTATATGTTCTAAAATCCCAAATGCCCTAGTTTATAGTCCTAGGCAAAGAAGTAAAAACTACGGTTTGGAGATTTTTCGTCCTTATTTTGGGAATTGGTGAATGAGTTGTTCAAAAGCCAAATAAATGGAGAACTGAAATTATGTCGAGTTGGTTGAAGAGAAATAGAGCTGTCGTGATTTACGAACTTGCTTCGTAAAATTAATTCTTGCCGGAGCTAGAAAGAATTTTGTTTTTTATGGCTGCGTCGGTTAAACGCGCAATTTTGCTCAACAAATCTAACAAAAGCCACAAAACAAAGACGCAGAAATAAAAAAATTAAAAAAATTCTGTGATTGTATTTGTAATCAAAAACCCGAAAAAAAATCGTATAAATATTTATGTTTCTCAACTCAGAATCAAGGTCACTTAAGATTAGAAAGCATACAACGCCATTTAGTTAAGAGGTGGTTTACATGGTTACGGAAGTCTAACGACGTAAAATGCAGAATAGTTTTACTGGGATCGTGTAAACAAAGTATGTAATGAATCGGTACAAATGGAGGTCAACTACGGATTAAAATTTGAAAGCCGTATGACTCTCTTTGCTTTTTTGAAATTTTTAAAAGACAATACAAATCATTAGACGAGGGATGCATTTTTCTGCAAACCGTCTAAAACCTTTGAACACCAATTGTGTACACGCAAAAAGATCTATTGTAAGATTTTTACTCTCTATTGGATTTTACGGGCGTAAAGTTAAGCGGTGATACCAACCTTTGTAAAAAAAGGTTGCAGTTGAAAGTAATTTTAAAACTGTTTCATGTAGATATTTAGAAAATCCTCCAAATTTAAAACGAATATTAAAAAGTCGGACTTTTCTTTGAGAGAGATATTTGACATTTTTCAAAAACTTTAATAATTATTTCTCCTCTTTAACGATACTAAAAAATGTGACACATCCTTGTACTAGAAACCTTTACTTGCTTTACTCACCATGAAAATAATCCTTTTTACTGTACAATTTTAAATGTGTGCCCACTTCAAATTCCTTTATCGAATGCACTGGCCCATCCCTCTTAACATGCAACACTTTGACAGAATCTTTACCATAACCATAATCGGAGATCGTATATTGATGCGGGGCTTCAGGGTCCGTGTTAGAGTCCCCCGTGTCATTTGGGCGTCGCAATGGTCTGGCAAACATTTTAACAATATTTCGCTACTAGTATTTTTTGTATAACTTTTTAAACACTTTCTACAAACACTTTTTTTTGATAAATTCTCCAAAGATCGGATTTTTAGGAATCGTTAAGAATGATATTTTCTTTAGAACACACAGTTTGTAACAGGACCGTCACGTAGTGATGACTGATTTGTTTAGATGAAAAGCAACAGATTTTATAAGTTTCTTTTCATTTTACTTAAAACGTAATGTCATGGTTATCTTGTTTATCACTGTTTTCATTTTTTCTTGATATTAAATTGAGATAATCAGTTTATCTTTAAAATTTATAAGTTTTCAAATACATTTATACGAAATTATACTTTAACCGTACGAGTAATAGTTAGATGTTTGCTTGATTAATCATTCGAATTCAAATTATTCGTTTAATAGTTAAATTAAAATAACAATTTTTTTGACTCTTTTTTTATTAATAAATTAACTAATTTCTTAGCTGAGAGAGCCCTTTATTAATTTAAAAAATTGCAAATATTTTTTAATTTATTTTTCAATTTTTCGGTACTCCTCTGTGTACCATCTTCAGGAATTAAAATGTATATAAAAATGTTTGAACAAAAAAACAAAATTTGAAAACATGAAAAATAAATTAAAAAATATTTGCAATTTTTTAAATTAATAAAGGACTCTCTCAGCTAAGAAATTAGTTAATTTTTTAATAGTTTAAACTAATTAAAGAAAAATATGTTTTCTATTTTTGTTCGAAAAAATCTTTGTTGTCAAACTATATGAGAATTTAAATTATCATACTTTAGGAAATCAGTTTTAACCTAAAAGATACATTTTTTAAAAAAAATTGCAGAATATAAATTTTCTTTTACAGTTCGGTTGAGATGAGGTAAGTTCGTTGCTGAAAGTGTGTGTGTGGAGCTTGGGGAGCACGCCAATATCTATTTGGAGTTTTCGTGTTCTAGGTTGGGTGGGCTAGTGGGGAGTGTAATATCTGACTCTCCCTCAATAGTGTTTTTGTTTGTTAGTCAAGTTTTTTTTTTTTGCTTATGGTTTTTTCATTCAGTTTTTTTTATTGTTGTGTTTGTCTTCCTGTTGCAGTCGGTTTGGAACCCTTCTCTGAAATGGTAATGAGTTGGCTGGGACAACACTGTAGCGGAAGAAAGGCACATAACAATATGTAAACACATTTTTCTTTAAATTTTAAAGAAGTGCGCCTTACAGTTCATAACACATATAAAAACATGCATGTTGTATTGGGACACCCTTTAATTTTTAAGGTTATAAACTGCTTTTAAGATGGTAAGCATAATCCATCAAATTACAAAAAAAATTTCAAAATCGGTTCAGAAAGACTGAATTCTGCAGGCACAAACATTGAAAAGCAACATTCAATCGAATTGATAACCTCCTTCTTTATTTGAATTCAGTTAAAAAGAGACCAAGAATACGAAAAAATTTGGAATAAAAAACCCCTTCGTTTTAAAACAAAAACAATGTTACAATGCGCAGCAAAAAATTACTTGTAGATCGACTACCGGAAAATAAATTTTGAAAATAAATTGAAAAATAAAGTTAAAACCTTAAATAATTTCTGATGAATAGTGGTCAAATATTTAAATTTTCTTTGAAAATAATACAATTCTAAAAATTTAATTACATTTCATCAGATCTCATACGTTCAAAGTAAAACTCGCAAGCTAGATATCTCTAGATAATAAAAATGAAACTGTTATCACTTTCATACATTTTTAATTTTGTTAATACACAGTCACGGGTGTGTTTTATATAAAAACGTATTCACTTTTTATGTGTCAAAATTTATATTTAGAATTTTATCTAAATACTCTCAGTGGGAGTTTTATTCTATTTTTCAGTATGCACTTATCAAATTTATAAATTTCGCTTTTTATTTACACATTTTTATTCAAATAATTAATGTGAGAGAAAATAAAAAAGTTTGATGTTGTAATGCAAACGTGTTTTCTAGCCGACTTCCATAAAAAAAAGGAGGTTATCAATTCAACTGAATGTTGCTTTTTTATGTTTAAACTTGCAGAACTCAGTCATTTCTAATTCGATTTGAAAATTTTTTGTAATTTGATAAATTATGCTTACAGATGGGTCCTGTTTTTAAAACAATTCATAATCCTAAAAATTAAAGGGTGTCCCCATACAACATACGTGTTTTTTTAAGTGTATTATGAACTGTAAAGCTCACTTTTTTAGGTTAAAAAATGCGTATTGCTATCGCTCCCAATAGAAAAAAGTAATAGAAAAATAAATCTAAAAATTAAAGGGTGTCCCCTTAGGTGACATAAATTGCTTTTTATGCGTCTATCTTTTGATCCGTTATCGACAAACGCTTAAAGTTGGAGAGGATGTCGATTACTATGACCGTTATAATAACAAACTATAAAGTAAAGGGTGTCCCAATAGTTACTGTAATTTGATGTATGTGGCCAAACTTTTGAACCGTTATAGCCAGATAGTTGAAATTTACAAAAAAAAAAACCTGTATTGCTAAGTGCGCTATAAGAACAAGTATAAAACTTGAATTTAGAAATTAAAGGGTGTTCCCATGTTTGAAATAAATTGACCTATATGGCGCTATCGTTTGAACCGCTACATACAAACACTTGAAAATTAAACAGAATGTCCACTTTTTTGTGCGGTATATTAAAAAGTATAAATATTTAAAATTATAAACTATAGGGTGTTACAATAGTTGCTGTTATTTGATGTATGTGACCAAACTGTTGAACAGTTGTAGACAGTTGAATGAAATATGCACAGAACCTTTATTGGCAAGTCTGCTATAACAAGTAGCAAACTTGAAATTAGAAATTAAAGGGTGTCCCTATAAATGATATAATTTAACCTAATGGCCCCATCTTTGAAAACGTTACAGACAATTTCTTGAAAACTAGACTTAATGTCCATTACTCTGTCAAGTAAAATAACAAGTAAAAATATTTAAAACTATACATTAGAGGGTGCCCAATGGTTGTAATTTTATGTATATGGGCAATCTTTTAAACAATAAAAGACAAACGCTTAGAATTCAAACAAATTTTCTTTTACTGTGTCAGCAATAAAAAGGATAAAAAATAAAGGGTGACCACATAACTGCTAAATTTTCTTGTTTAATCTGCATTCATATTTGTTTCTACGACATATAAAAATCCTGACGCATTCCTTTTTGAATATAATATAATATTATTTATGTATAGTTACCATCAAGTTTGTCTGTTTTGAAGTCGGTTTCTTGCAAGAATTATATTATTTTAATTCGTATTAGATGACATAGAAAGCAAAGGCTGTAAATAATAATGAAATTATTTACATTATGGACAACGCATAAGGATCACTATTCATTTAGCCTAAAGGCGTAATCCTTTACCAAAATACTGCTCTGATGCACGTTAAATGAGATTCGAGTCGAAGGAGTCAATTATCTTTGCAGCAATAGTTGTTATCGAAGGCCTCTTATAATTCTACTTAACGAACAGAGTTAGAGTCACTAAATAAAGTGTATTAGCTTTGCAGCATCTTCATTATAGATTATTTTTAAGTATCAAATTTTTAATGATTTTTTTTTTTTTTTTAATAAAATGTCAAGTTTTTGGTGCATTTTTTTTTTTTATTATTGATGATTTAATGGTTTCCATTACCCAGCGTCTTATTACTGCAGCGGAACTTTAAAACTCACCCTGAGAATCTATTACCTGACACAAACACTGCCTCTAATTCCATGATTTGCTTTCAGCTTACATACAGTTTAAAGCAACAAAAAATAGCATTAGAAAATGTGGCATAAAATTTTTGTTGTTGCTTTAACAGATCTGCTGTTGCCGAAAGTTTTTTCCTAAAATGAAATAAAATTTAATTGTGTGTCACCTGGTGGCAATGGAAGCTGAAGAGATTGAACAATTTCAATCGGTCTTATCCATAGGTTTATAGAGCGTAACTTCGTAGACCTATTGGAACGACTAAAGTGCCAGAAACTAACGGTATCAGTTTTATAATTACGCAAATATTTTCGTTACTTAAGAATTACAAGTTCAAATTTCAACAACAACAAAGTTGCTTTTTTTATTTTACAATTTCTTAAGAAGATAAAAGTTTTTAGATTCTCTCAAAATGTTAAAAATATTATTTAAAATAACTTCAGACTAATTGTTGTCTCATTTACGGTTTCACATTAACTCTCTATTTTCAAAACCTTAAAAAAATATCTTTCCCAATTTGGTTATTTTCCAAATAAAACTTTGATAAACATGAAAAAAACAAGTTAATTGCTGTAGATAAATTAAATGTTTCAGTAAACAAAATAAAATGTCAACACAGATTAGAAACATAATTGTTTATTAAAGAGTTTGCTCATAAAAATTGCACTCTACATAAAAAGACTTAAGTTTCACTCAGTTTATTATGAAAAAAACTGGGATAAAGTACAATAGTAAATCAGCATATTTCTCGAAAGACCAAAATTAATGCACGCGCCAAAACTAAATAAAAAAAAATTTTGACTAAAATATTTCGTAGTAAATCTCTTTTTCTTAGTTAACACACTATAAGACCTTATTGGCCTCAAATGGAAAATATTGTTGAAATGTCGACCAAACTTCATGGATTGGAAAGAATTTATTTTCTGATTCATTTTGCCTTATAAACCTTCTGCGAATATACATACTTTTGGTAATTATGTTGTATTTTCATCGATTTTGAACAAATGTTCTTTCCTTTGCCTTAAAAACCAACGCCAAGCCATAATACAACCACCCCTTTGTCACCCCTTTTTTATTTGTTAAATGGTGCTGTTAAACCATTTAACAAATAAATGGGGCGATAAAGAATAAAAAGGAATAAGAAAAAATTTTCCGGGCCTCTGAAACTTTCAAAATTTTTAAAATATCAATATGAGTATCTTTTTCAAGCTTCTGAAGAGATTTTTAAGGAAATACTTAAATTTTTCAAAAATGTTTAATCTATTGAGAGCCGATTGATTTTTAATGTAAAATTATATATTTTTGGCTGTCTAGTAGTCAACCAACAAATAAAGTATTTTGTCTCTTAAACAAACTTTTTATTTATTTCTAATATAAAAATAAATTTTAATTTCGGCTTTCATCGCGACTATTGCTGGTCGCTTGTTATCGCCAACGTTACTTCACCAATAATCAGCTCTGACTTCTGAAAACACCATGACTTACTAATCGACCTACGGCGTAACCGACTCGTCGACAACACCAATAGAATTACATCGCAACATGCATCCGTTAATATCAGCGAAGCACCTTTCGTTAAAATGCGTAACACAGGCGCTCCTTTTACCACAGTGTTGAAATAATTCCCGGAAGTAACTCAGCTAACGTATTATAGTTCAGCGACGAAATAAAGTGCTGTGCACAGAATTGAAACGTCAGGGCGATCGGTTTTTTGTCGACATTCACAGCTCTGTCCAGAGAAACTTGCGGCAGCTAAAAAAGAGTTTGACTTTTTATTAAAAACCGGCATATGTCAACTGTCCGTCTAAAAGTAACTGGTCAAGTCCTCTGCACTTGGTGAAGAAAAGCGACGAAACGTGGCGACCTTGCGGTGATTACCGCGCGTTCAACGCACAGACGCCACCTGATCGTAACCCTCTACTAATCTTAACAGACTTCTCAATAAACTTAAGGGGTAAGACGTTTTTTTTGCAAAATAGATTTGCAGAAAGCTTTTCATCAAGTGCTAATCCATCCGATTGATATCCCGAAGACCGCCATCAGTATGCCATTCGGACTTTAATTTTTTTTTTTAATTTTTATATTTGCTTTTCTGATTGGAGAAAATTCACTAAACTATATTTACATAGATGGTGAAGGGTGTCTAAGATTCGGCATATAGCACTCTTACTTGTTTTTTTCACAAATTGTCTTTTCAGATCTACACAAATATATTTATGACCTTTTTCCACAGCTCTTTTCCGCTCTGTACGTCTAATTATACTAAGACCTAATGACTTGAAAAGTCGTGTTTTTCTTTAAATCCTCTAGCGCTATGAGTACGTCTTGGCCGCACTCTTATTTTATACTTCCTGCAAAGTTCTTCATGAAACACTACTCTTTAAAACAAATTATGATACACCAGAAATCGGGCGTAATTGTTAATATTTTGTATTTTTTTTAATTTTTTTTTATTTAATAAACTAATATAAAATAAGGTCACATACGAGTACCGAAGAAAATCTTTAATTTAGCACTAACCAAATTTGATCCGTGTGTTTTAAGGCCGCGGCACATAGAATCCGTCATACGTTTTACTTTGACGTATTCAACTGAAGTTAAATTATCGACGGATAAGGTTGGCACAATGAGTACTTTGCTGACGGAAAGTTTGCTCTCTATTTTTATTCACTTTTAAATTAAATTTTTGTTTAATTTGCATTTTATTTTTTGCCATAAAAATTATTTTGTTAAAATAACAGCAAGAGTTGAAAGAAAACAAAGAGAAGAAACAATTGATAGTTGTCAAAGTATTCAACGTTCAAAAGTTAAAACTTGACATACTTTCGTACTTTACGTTGATTGACACGTACTAATTGTGACAACACTCATAAGAAACTGACTTTTCAGTTGATCGCCTGATTTAAAAGTTGTCGAGTTGGTTTTTTATCTTCACACAGTGAAATAAGTATTTTCTAAACATTAAAAAGTCACAATGTGAAAGGGTTCCGCCCACAAAAAGATCGATGCGAGAAATAAAGACTATAGTCGCGAAGAATTGGATGTGTAGCCACTAATGAAGACGTAATGCACAAACTTTTATTGTCTTTAGATCCATTTATAGATTTTGCTCAATGCGGCAAGCCAAAAAATTGGAGCACGATAACGATGTTAAAAATTATTAAAAGACTCTGCTTAAATTACTTATTCATGTTTTTTCTATGGGAGATGGGAGTAAAAGTGGGCGGTTCAGGTATATATCAGTAGTCCATTCTACAATTAAAATATTTTTTTTTTGTGAAAATTTAGTTGATGCATTAAAAATCAAGAGAGTTATGTCACCTTTTTAATACAAGTTGTATGGGAAGTAGGCGTAAAAGTGAGCGGATATTTTTCAAGTATGATAAAAATAATTCTGAGTGTTTAAAAACGCTAAGTGCTAAAAAAAAATGCCGTAGGTCATAATTTTTGAATTGTATGGGAGGTGGGCGTAAAAGTAGGCGGTAAATCTTCAAATTTCCCACAAATGATTATGAGTGTTTAATAATGCTAAGTGCCAAAAAACAATGCCGTAAGTCAAAACTTATTTTCACTTTGTATGGGAGGTGGGCGTAAAAGTGGGCGGACCAATTTAATTGTTCGATAAATAATGCCAATGTGTCAAGTTTTATTGTCGTTCGACAACTTCTTCTATTTTTAGCCGCTCGTTCTATGAACCTCAACCAATGTGTGCCATTACGGTGAACGACGAGCGTATCTGGCCACGCTGACTGAATTTTTGTTTACAAAGACATTTATATCCAACAAATCTTTGCAACAATCGATTACTATAGATTAACTTTTGTGGGACTATTTAAATCCATTAGTTTATGCTGACAAACCAGAAACACCTTAAGCATTGACTACTCGTCAGCAGTTTTAAAAGGTTTCAAAAATGTTTTAAGTTAATATCGCTAATTAATATCTATTTCAGGAATAAGAAAAAATAATTTTATTTTGTAGATACAGGAAAATGTTTTTCTTTTGCTTTATTTACAAATTAATATTTACACTTATTTTAACAACATAAAACTTTTACACAACAGCTTTAACTAAATAACAATCATCTACATTACAAAGTAAAATCAATGGTAAACCATCTAAATTTTGAGAAACAATTAAATTATTATCTTTAGTCCACAATTCCGTTAATGGTATGGACATTTGTAAATTGGGAAAATAGCCAAAGGTGAGATGTAACCAACCCTGGATATAAGAATATTTATAAATATTATAAAAATTTGAATCACTCTGTGATATAACCAACATATAGTACTCGTTGTTCAAGTTGAAAGTCACTAATTCATCGATGGATGATTTTAAAAAGATAATTTGGAAAATTTCATATTTTGCGATGCTTTGAGAGGTATTCAATTCATATATAAATATACGCTGGCATTTGGAGCAAGAAAGAATCAACTGTTTTGTGGCAGCATTATTAGGCACTTCAATAATTTCCATTATATTATAATCGCCATCGATAACTTGTTGCAACATAAACAACTGATTGGTTTCGTTAAAATGAAAAACTGTAACAGCAGGATGATGACCACTCAAACCGTTTGTGATGAGTACATTTAATTTGGAAAATTTGTAAAATTTCAATTGTTCGCCGATATTTTGTGTCAAATCTTGCCAATCGTTAATGGTATTATTTCCCACAGTAATTTTAAAAATTCTTACTTCATTACGCTTAAATGAAGGTAAATCTAGAGCATGTAAAATAACAAACTGTTCAGAGGAGTTATCGTTCTCTAAAGTATAAATGGTTTCTATATAACGTTTCATACCAAACACTTTCAGCAACGTTTGGCCGCTTATAGTAATTTTTGATTTCACTTTAGGATTTCGAAATTGACAGTAGTTTTTAGCTTTTACAGCAATTTTATCAGAGATGACAGTTAAACGATTAGTGGTAATATTTTTTAAATAAATATTATAGGGATATTGATAGGAAATCTGTAGATAGTGTTTTTCACAACAAGAAATTCTAGACAATCCATAGAAAATTGTTTGATTTACTGTTGTCGCCTTGGAATCTAGCCATTTTATGGAGGCATTTAAATCATAATCCAAGTAAATAATATCCTTAATGGAACTGGTTAAATTCTCTTTAAATTCTTTTAAGAATCTAAGGAAACTTTTCTTATTTAATTCAGTTATCTCTTCATTCTCCTCGAACGATCTTTGCTGTATGTTGTTGTCTAAGTTTTCGACCACTTGTAAACCTCCTTCAAATGTTGCCTGCTCGATTATTAACTTATCGAATTGATAGCTGCGATCTTTCATTAATGAACTACGATGTAATTCCATTAAATCTTTATCGTTAATACGCATAATATGAGCCGGTCCAGCCAGCTCTAGAAAGTTTCCTATAGTTTTGTGTCCCGTTATGGTTTGCAAGTAGGGACTGTGTTTAAATACCATATTATCGATAGCTATACCATTGATACTTTGTATTAAAGCTTCTTTTTCGATAATTAAATTTTCAAATGTTAAAACTCCAAAGTGTTCCACAGCTGATCCATTGAGGGTTAAACGATTATTAAGGAAATATTCCAAATTCATGCCATTGACATTTTTTATATTCAAATCTTGTTCGACATATAGTTTTTGTAATTTTACCGGAGGCAAAGTGGTATTTGGCTTTAACTGATAAATTACTGAAGTGTTAAGGCCATTTATTAAACCGTTTACTTGTAAATGGTCCACTATTAGCGGTTTGATAAATTTCAAGGGACCGTGTAAAGGTTCACGGCTTGTTAAACGATAAAGTGATCGATTAAAGCGTAAAATATCAATAGTGTTTAAAAAATTCGTATTTAAATGCTGCAAAGCTGTTAGTGACTCCATATGCAGGGGTTTTAAAAATAATTTTTCACCTTTTATAAACTGATGCTCTGAAGAGTTCATTAGCAAAGCATCTTGCTTTAGGAAATCAATATCTAGTTGTGGCGGAAATTTCAAACGGGTTTGCATTTTTGTTATTTTTACTGGCTTAGAGATTTTGACATTGCCCGTTATAACTTGATTCTGATTCGATTTGACAGCTGTTTTATAGAAATATTTTAACAATTCCTGTTGAGTGTTATCCCTAATGTCTGCTGGCCAGCTGGCATTTTTCAAAACATATAAATTTTTCCAATGCTTTAATGGCAATTGGCTTATTTTCTCTTTAACAACTAATAAATTCTCATATTCATTAAAATGACCCGCCAAATTTTTTCCAATATTTAATTTTTCCACTATTAAATCGCCTTCAAGTTCCGTTAGATTTGCCGTTAAATCAATAAATTCTGAAACATTAAAATGATTTATTTTTAAAACATTAATATTTGAACTGCTTAAATTTTGGAAATGATATAAACCAGTTATCATTTGAGCTTGGGATTTCATGAGAATATTTTTGAACATAATTTCCAAATCGAAATCATTTATTTCGGGAGTTTCAAATTTCTTAGTGATGGTTAGGTCTTTATCAAAGGTAACATCTCCTTCGATAAATGTATTCTCATTGATGCGCACCAAGTTGTCAACATACTCATTCCAAGATATGTCATTGATATTTTGTAATTCCAAAGCTTCGACAAATTGTACGTTGCCCTCCACAATAAGATCTTTGTGTAAAACTAAATGTTCATCTTTAATATCGAGTTTAGTGAAAAACTCATCAAAAGGTATGCCATTAATTTTATGAAATACCAAATTAGATAATTCCAGCAAATTGGTGACATACAAACGATCCGTATAGTAATCATTGTTGAGTAAATCTTCCAGACGTAAATTATTCAAATAGGAAGCTTCAACTCCTTTATCAATATAAGCGGGATTTTTAACTTTAATTGTAGTAAAACTTTTTGTATCATTAAATTGTATTTTTGTTTTATTATCCTTCAAAAGCGTTTTGAAAACTAAATCCTTTGCTGGCATTTGATTTAAAGTTAGAACCTCTAAATTGTTTATTTCTAAAGGAGCCTGAAAAATCTTAGTGCCTGTTATGTTAACTTTGTCTCCCGGATGTATTATGTTTTCCTTGATTTCCGCTATTTTTGATTTATAATCTCGACTTTTAAGATCTCCCTGAATGTGAGCTTTCATAAACACCAACAGTAAAGGTTTATCGATATTCGCTTTATTCACCAGTAAATGCTGCTCTGTTGGCTGATCATTTAAATATTTAGTTTCCAAATGGGGAGCTGAGACTTTGGCCTCTTCAAATACTACAGGAAATTTGAAATTCTTGAGAAAAACAATTGTATAAATTTATTTAAAATTTTGCAAACTTTAAAAAAGCACAGAAGAAAAACTTACCTGATTTTGTTTTCTTAACAAATATTTCTCTTGTATTTTTTCCTCATCAATTTCCTGTTCGTCCAAAGTGAATTTAGTTTTATTATTTAATTTCTTTAAATTATTTACAATTAAGCTTCCATTCACAATAACTTTGTTGGTGTAAAATTGTTTAAATTCGATTTCGTCCGTATTGACCGCTATTCGTTTAACTTTCGTATTATTAGGCAGGAAAAGGTTGTTCATGATACTTAAATGATACATTTTAACAGGTGCTGTAAAAAGCAAAATACATTAATTTGCAGTTCGATATTTAAAAATCATTATTTTTAGTTTCAACTCAACAAACGGAAATAATTCACTTATTTTTTTCGGATCCTAACCCGAAAATTAGATATTATAATTCTTACTTACTTTCAATTAAAGTGTCGTGGCCACTGAAAACAATATCCTCCTCAAATATCAACCCATTCACTGTTTTCGCCTTTAAATCGTGAACAAGAAATCGTGATATAACTAAATCCGAATGTATAACTTGTGGATGTTTTAGATTAAACAAACTGGAGACAGCCAAATCATTTAAAATTCTTGTATTTAAATGTTTAACATTTAACGGCGCTTGAAATACCAAGCGACCTTGAACTGTTTTATCACGATTTTTTAAAAATAATGAATCATAAAACTCAATCCAGGATACACCATTTATAGAGTTAACTTTCAAGTGTTTGACACGAATAGAAGGTATTAAATCGAAAAATAAGTCAGGTATAGTTTGTTGTCTTGTATCACGTATATTATGCGGCAGAATTATTTCAGAAGCATTAAGGCCATGAGTAATTACTTTTGGCTTAATGGTTAAATTTTGTTGTTGTAAATTAGTTGTGTTTAAAGAGAAACCTGTAAACATGGAAATTAATAAAATTTTATTTTAAAATGATTCTTTCTATAACTTAACCTTCAATAACATCTCCTTGATAAATTAAATTTTCAACTGTCATTCTGTGAACCCTTACACGATTTGTTACATCCATAGTTATGTTAAGAAGTTCCTGATTAACGGATCGCCTTGAACGTTGTGGTAAATAAGTTTGTCTTAGTTGTTCTGTTATTTTCATTATTTGGGTTGGACTTCTTAAATATTCACCCACAACTGTAATTATGCCCACTTTTCCTTCATGCAAAATTATACGTTCTGGCACTTCGAGCTCTTGTAGTTTTGGTTTTAAAATGTGTGAAACTTTGCGAAAAACATCCATGGCCATTTTACGCTGCAAAAGTAAGCTACGCAATTGACCAATTGTCGTTTCAAAGAGATGTTGGTGGCGAGTTGATGCTAAAGTTTCTATATTTTAAGAAAATTATTTTGTTGACACAATTCAAACGTAAATTTTAATTTTATTGCTCCTTAACGCTTACCTTCCGTTTCTGTTTGATTAACTGCAGGCACATCAGTGGCATTTATCTCCAACTCTACTATACGTACCAACGTTTTAAAAGGTCGTTTGTAAACTATCAACACATAATCTTCTTTAAACTCATTTTGATAACCAAACAAATTTGTAACGTCCGCTTGATCCAACATAAAACTGATATAACAATCTAAACGATGATTGGTAAAAATTCTTACTTGATTTTCTCTTGCAGCACTCACAAATCTTGATGACGAGGATATTAAATCAAAAGCAAATTCTTTAGACGAACGATGTCTATAGACAGTAAAATGACCATCAGGCGATTGTCGAAAAGAATTACATTTAACTTGTTTGCTCGAACACGCCACGATCATGTTACGATGATGAAATGTAAATATATGGACCATGCGAGATTCGGCTGTTAGAGTTTGTTTCATCACAAGATTGCGCGACAAAGGGTTTATTTCGTAAACAGTTAAAATGGTCTGAAAGTGAGGTTAATGTTTTGTAGTTTGTGCTAATCAAAAGAATAATTTGTTGGAATTTAATATTTCACTTACCCGTTTTTGATGTTTGATTGCCCGCCCTGTTATTAAATATTTTGTTTGAAATCCAATTACATTAATTACGTGTATAGCGGGAATTGTTTTTTCTTCAATTGGGTCAAAGTAAGTATTGAACCATTCAAAAATTCTAGAAAATAAAAATAAGAAAATAGGATTTAATAATCAAATATTTGAACGATAAGATCTGTACCTATAGATAACAAATTCTTGAAGATGCAGATAGAAAAATTATCGAAAATTTAATCGAATGGAGCACGCATTGGGTAAAAGCGCAAAATGTATCATTTTAAGCAGGGACTTCGTTTATAAAAGCTTTTATTTACTTAAGCATCTCTTTTTTAAAATGCGTATTTTTAAATAACGATCTTTACCGAACCATTACTCCATCTGTTTTAAATTTAAGAGCAGCGTTATTCATTTTTTTGGAGCATATTTCATTCTCTTAGAGCAGTTTATGTATCTTTATTTTTTGTAATTTGCTTAAAAGGTTTTTGCTGGTGAAGATATTTATTATCTCTACATACAAATACAGCTTCAAGAAAAATTTCTAATACCGAGTTTTTCGTTTCGAAATTAGGAAAAATGTTGTCTTTAGTCATCATGTTTTTATTACTTTATTTTGCCATACATTAGGTAAAACTATACAATGTGCCTTTCGTCTACCACTACGAAGGGTGGTGGCTATACGTAAGAAAGCTGTTTCTGGCTTTGTGCTGCACATCGAATAGGACTGCTCTTTCGCCTCTGCAGCCCTAATAACTGACTGCCACTTTTTAATTTTTTATAACCTTTGAATTATTTGTCAATGAGCTATTTTACTACAAAGAATTTTATGTTTTTATATTTAGAATTTCTTTTTTTCATGCATTCAAATGCAGTTTTTGCAAGTGACGAAATACAATTAGTAAACACGTGTTTAATAAGAATAAATTTTTTTATGTATTTAAACACCATTTAATTCTGGCTATTGGATATTACAAATCAGGTCATATCTATATTTCAAATATCTTTGTGAACAAATATTATTCAGATTGGTGAAGATGCATAAAATACAAGCTTGTTATATCCCCCACTTAACCCATTCAAACAGAATATTCTACCTTCTACCTGTGCTTCGAATTTCATAAAAATCTATTTGGAAAGACTTTGTTAAAACGATTTAGATGCATACAAATGCCAACGTCTCCCTTTTCTCTCCATCTGGTTTGCTGTTTGAATATATAAAAAATGAATTGACCTGTCTAGACAAATATCTAACCGTGTTCAAATTTCATTAAAATCGGTTCAGTCCTTTAACCGTGATTGATCAACGAATATATGTATATAAAATATAACCATAGAGCCCATAATACAGTTCAAGTTCTGTTAAAGATACTTTTCTTTTTGCTTAGCATACTTTTAGGCTTGAATTATTTTGTCACAACTTTAAAATCATATCAGAGATGGTAAGCGCAGTTGTAACAATATTTTAAAAACTAACTTTGTTTATAGTGTTATTTTTTTTAATTTTTAAGTCTGGAGTTTAATTTTTACAGACTTTTTGAGTTATCTTTCCAATTCTCATTAAGGTATTGTTCTATTTAGAATATTCAGTGGACTCTAGTTAATCGGTAACACTCCAGCTATGTTGCCAACTAATTCATTATATAAACTTCTTATGAAAGAAATAAAATATAGGGAATAGCTAGCAAGAATAGAACATAGAAAACTTCATTTTAACTAAACCATCAATTACGTATTATTTTTTTTTTGAAACTTAGTTTTAACGCCTATGGTTTTAAATAGGTGTATTAATTTTTGAAACTGATGCAGATCTATACCGCGCTATGTTTTGCTTCATCTGGTCATCATAATAAATGACAACATACGTCCACTCGTTGTAATATGACAGAACTGTCAGCGGAAATGTTGTTGGCATTTAATAAAAACATTCTTTACATTGTACTAAATGTTTAACTGGTTTACCGTTGTGCTTTTCAGTTTCAAACTTTGCCATCCCTGATTGCTATGAGCCCATTTAGACACGCAAATTTTATTTTGTAAAGTTTTGATTTTATGTGAGAGAGAGAGAGAGATAGAGAGCATGATGGGACGTACAGACTTTTATGTACTTGCAAAGTTGCTTTGTTTTTTTTTTCGTCGCTTATACACAGTTGTATATGTAAATATTTTTGTTTTCGAAGCATCACATGCAAAACGTCCAAAAATTAAAAACGATCAAACAATAGGAAAAAAAATTTGCAAAAGAAAAATTTTTGTGTCTAAACACCAAACAAAGTTTAAAAGAAAATTAACAAAACTTAGTCAAAGTAAAATTTGCGTGTCTGAGTGCAGTCTATTTATATTTAGCTAAAACTTCATTGTATTAATAAATTTATTTGCGTATTTTTTTGAAAATGGATTCTATATCCATGCATTGAATTTTTTTGTAACTGCTTACCTTTTGTTGTGGATTAAATGACAAATGCTTATACAACAAAAAGTGTAAAAACACGAAATTTTGTACCCTTTTCTGCAAACGGTGACTAATTTGCAAAACGTAAGATGACTTGATTCAAATGCAATCCATTTGTATTGATGTATTTTTATACCCTTCATCAGAAAAAGTGGAAAAAGGGTATAACTAAATTTAAAATTCCGTTTCTAATTTCTAAAATATCCATTTCCGACTCCATAAAGTCTATATATTCTGAATTCTTATGCATAGCGAAATCGATTGTGCAATGTCCGTATGTCCGCCTGTTCGATCAGACATTGTGTCGAAAGAGGTGTTCTTGGAAATCAGCAAAATCGGTCCATGTCTTTTGACGCAGCGGGCAAAACACCACGCCTACCTTTAATTGTTCTATATCCTTTGGAACAATAAATAACCTCCAATGAAAAAACAAATACATGTATGGGGCGATAGAGAAACAAAAAAATGAGTTACGGGCCTCTGAAATTTTAAAAATTTTTAAGTAATCAATATGGGTAAGCTTTTAAAGAGATCTTTAAGCAAATACTAAAAATTTTTGAAAATATTTAACCCATTAAAAGTCGATAGAATTTTTATATAAAATTATATGTTTGTGTTACTTAAAATTTTTTCTTGTTCTTTTTTAATTCTCTTTCACCCCAATATTTGTTTTTTTTTACTTTTGCTGTAACTAAATTTTAGGAAAATTAATTATTTAAATTAAAAGAAAAAATATTTTGCAATAAGGAAAACTATTGATCATTTGCTAAATGTTAAAACAAAAACACTCATCAAATTTTAACCTCAAAATAGGAATATCTGTCTATATAACGATCACTTATTTTAAGAAATTAATGCGCAAAATGTAGAACTACAAATTACTAACCTCAATTTTCCATGCAATTTGGTAAAATTTTCGGCTGCTACTATCATGACGTGTTCATCGGTAGGATAAAACAAAAATAACTTTTGAAATCTACCGGTTAAAGTCAATTGTTGAATGGCTTCAAAGGTGGGTGGTGGTTCTTGGGCTCTTTTAGGGTCTTTAACAATCTGACCACGCTGAATTAGAACATTTTCGGGTAATTGATAAACTTCTAAATATTCATCCAAAGCTATAACCAATAATAGATTTCCACGCCAATAAATAATCTAAAATCAAAAAAATTTCCTTCACTTAAAAGAGGGAAAAATATATACAATTTTTTTCTCAAATTTACCTTTGCACCCAATGAATCCATGTGACGTACGCTACCCTCCAACACACCCATTAAAGTCAAACGTTTTTCTTGGCGGCTTAAAAACATTTGATAAAGTTCATGGCCATGTAAGATAAAGATTTGTTGAGTTTTTTCCTCCTGCATTACATGCAAATTGCGATCGTACTCAATCTCCATGTCCAGGAAGGGTAAAAGAAATCTTAAACTTTCTCGATGCTTTTCCAGAACCGTTGTATTTGCTGAAAGTGTTTGAGGAGGCAAAGTTACAGGTTGATGTTGTTTTGGCGGACATATTGGTACCAAGGACGGCGAGATCGGATTAAAAGGATGAAATACTTGTAAAAATTCCGATTGACACTTGATTTTATTTTAAAAAAAATTATTTTAGTTTTGTAAAACTTTATTAAAAAATAATAAAATTACACTTACAATTTTTACAATCAGTGCTACTAAGAGTAATTGAAGAATTATCATCGTTTTAGATTTAATTTAAATTTTTATTAAATCATGGAAATTTTAGTTAAATTTTAGTGCTTCTTAGTTTATTGCTGCTGTCGGTTTGCACTCTGGTTGATAAAGTTTAAGATGTAGTAAGATTAAGCCATAATATAACGGGTTTTAGTTTAATAAAAATGCGGCGAATTGGAATTCAATTTAAGCCGAACAGTGACAAAAGAAAATTTTTTATTAAAGGGGAGTAAATTTTTGAAGCTTTAAAATTTTTCCAAAAGTATTTCTTTTTAGTTTTTATTATTAAGTTCAGCCGCTTATACTAAGTTTGGGAGTTATACGGTTTTATATTTTAGGTATTTTGTTTTCATCGACTTTTTTCAAATGCATTAAATTACCCTGTTATCGATATAGAATGCACATCACTGGTCCGAACCTTTACTAAACTCCTTATTTCGGAACAATAAAGAAGAAAGCTATTCTATTAGAATTAAACCTGGTTTAGGTTAAATTTTTATTTTATAGAGAAAATTTAGTTGTTTTGGAAATTTAGTAAGCACAATACGTTTTCTTGCAGCGGGTCCATTTTATCTCGGTTTTAATAAAACTAAGAAATGGGCTCTTTGTTAAAAAATTTTTTATGTACAAATTTTAATCTTTGCTTATATTACGCTTTTTATTGTTTTGCCGTTATAAACTCTTGATTTTAAGTAAAATTTGTTTTGGTAAAATTTCGATATTTTTATAAAACTTCAAATTCGACTTATTTATAATTTAATTAAACTTTATATTTTATTAAAAAAAAGCCAGATGTGGATGTTTCGAATTTAAATCTTTTTTTTAACTGTTCAGCTTAAATGTCAAAAAGAAGACTTTCACATTTGTTTACCCTTTACGGGAGTTGAAGTGAATTTGATAATCCATTTGTTTTTTCTGCTTTTTTCTGCTGAGGATTAATTGATGTCCATCTGTCCGTAATCGGATTGAGATCAGACTTGGCAAAAAGTACTAAAGGCAATTTAAAACACCTGGGAAAAATATTTTGAAAAAAGTCGCCTTAGATATGCAACAACGTCAGTCCATAAATGGTCAAAAAAAGAGAAGGGCTTTTATTTTTCTTACTTTTTCTCATGTTGTTGTTATTTATTGGAATATTTTTAAGTTTGTTCTATTGAAACCTAAATTTTCAAAAAAAAAAAACTGAAAATTAAAAAAAAACCTTTAGTTTACCAATAAATTGGTATTTCACTAAACAATTGAAGACGGAAAAAAATTATTTTACCAAAAAACAAGGTTTTTTTCCTGGGTCACTTCCCTGGCTACTCGTTATCATATTGCTATTTTAATAAATTCTTTTATTTTATTATTATATTATTATTTTTTTTTACCAAAAAATGGGCTATTTATTAATTTTTGTCATTAGTTTTTTTTTTTCTACACCATAAACAAATTTAAACGAAAATGATTGAACGCTAAAGAAGTATTTTTTATTACGTGTAAATACATAAATTAAATAAATTCAATTATTATTCCCGATTCAAAATTTGTTTATTTCCAAAACTTTTTTATTCTTATCCACTGTACGCTTTAATAAATTTTACGTGTCATCTCTAAAAAATGGAACAAAAATTTAATTACAATTTTTAATTTTCATTAGAATGTCTTATTTCTTTTAAAAAACTCTTTTTCGGTAACAAGCTAAAGAAATTATTTAAAACTTTATAAAACTTTCAAAATTGCAAGTTAAATAAAAACAAAAATAAAAAAAGAAAAAGAAAAAAATTGAAAAACACCATGAATCGATTAAATTTTGCACAAATGGTCAGTAATAATTTAAATGACCAGCAGGATATAAAATTGTTTAAAGCATCTGGTAATAAAATCGAAAAGTTCTATAAGCCCAGGAAATATGCAGCTAAAGTTGAAGAAGCCGGGGAAGTTCTTAATTTAGATGGAAAAATAAAATATTTGATGTCGACTGTACACGAAAAATTAAGAGGTGAAATGCAAAATTCGAAACGTATTGATTTTATTACTGTGATAAAAATTATTAATCATGTATTTTTTTTTTTAGAACGCCAGCTTTTAGGAAATTCGAATAGAGCAAAATCAAAAGATAAAGGAAAACACCAAAAATCACTTAATTCAATTAAAGAAAAGCCCGTAGAGAAATATAAAAACTCCTTAGACAATCTTGAGCTTGAAAATTTAAGTTTGCCTCGTATGAAAGTTATGATAAATGATGCACATAGAAAATTTATCGGATGCTCTGATGCCACACGTTCCAATTATGAAACCCACAAAAGATTGGTTGATGCAGTACTAAGACAAAGTGAAATGCAGGACTTGATAAATAAACATAAACTAATAAAAGACGATCGCCAGTCCTTAGCATTTGATATTTATGCATTGCGCCATATTTTGGACGACTGTCAACATCGACTAAATAATTCCATTAAACAACTGAGTAGTCAAAAGACCTATTGTACATGTCATAACCTTAATCTTGATAAAAAGTGTAAAAAATGTAAGGAAGTTAGTAAAATGTCATAAATAAAATTTTTTTGTTATTTTCTAAAGAAAGAAAGTTTTAAAATTTTTTTAAAAATAGATTTTTACTCGTTGGACTTTTTTAATAGTAATATGTTGAAAACCTATGGAACACGCTTGTGTAGTTCATAGACGAATTAGTTCAATTAAAAATTTTTTTGCTTAAACTAAATGAACTAGTAAAAATTTAAAAGTCTGTTTAGTTCAGTTTTGAGCTACTACAAGATGGACAAAATTGCATGTACATATTTCGTTCGTTTCGTTCTATTACTAATGAAACAATTTAAACATAATTTAGAACGATAGTCATTTACGTTTTGCCTAGACAGCTGTTCAAGACATATTAATATGCCTTGGAACAAACCTTGAACTAAAAAAGCATTTTGAGCTATAAATTGATAGTTCATTTTTAAACTTTAAACTATAATGAGTAATTACTAAAATTAACGAAATGGAATGATCGGTTACTACTACAATGCAGAGTGACATTCGAGCGCAAGATGCACAAGGAATGCCAATGCAAACAAAGAACTAAAAAGGATGTAAAATATATATATATATTTTTTTTTTGCTTGAAAGATTTTTATCACAATAATTAGGCTGTGATGCTTTTTTTTGCTTTTTCACTTTTTTTCAGTTGACACCAGTTTCTTTTTTTCACTTTTAAGAAATTGTTTACTACAAATTTGTTAAAATTTTTAAAGAAAACTTATTTAGAAAAGAAGTCAGGTTGCTTGGCAGTTTTACTTTTTAAATTTCGTAAGCAGTTTTACCTTTTAAATTTATACGCACATATACATATATTTAATATGTACATATAATATGATGTGGCAGCTCAGTTAAATTTTCTTTTAAAAAATAAAGTAGTTGGCAGCACAGTCACAGATCTGTGGCACGGTTTCATTGTTTCGGGACAAAAATCAAAATTAAACCAATTCAAACTGATATTGTTCCAAGTAAGTTTAATTCTTTTTCTTTCTCTCTCTCTCTCTCTCAAAAAGAAACACGTCAAACTACATATAAAAAAAATGTTTCAGATCAAAAATTTTATTCCGAAACAATGGGTGAATCCAGCTTAACCTTCATTCTTTTAGCTATTTTTCTTTTCCATGGATCAATAAAGTCCCTTAATTATTCGGATTCTAATTTCCTTTAAAGTTCATTGCACCCTTAGGGATATTACTATTAACTTCTAAAATATCCTTAATTAGAATCCAGCATCGGATTATCTAACATACAGCGCGCTAAATTCGCACTAATAATTATAATAATCAGCTAAATTTTAATGCTTCTTGAAATTAGTACAAAATGGTATAAATTTTAACATTATTAATTATACTGCTACCCTCGAATCAAAGGCATATTCCCTTTGTTAAATATAATAACAGTTTAGTTTGGTACTGTTTGCTGCATTCCTATTTTTAAAAATATTACATTACGTTCTTAAATGCTACTTTGTTATTTCTTGTTTATGTAATTTAACATTGTTTAAAAAAAAGGCTCAATAAATTAAACTTTAACTTTTTAAATTATTTAAATAAACCATTACTTCACTTTTCATATAATAATATGGCAGCTCCAATTCATTACCTGCGTTGTATTTTTTTGTACTATTATACTTTAGTACTTTTTGCAAGCAACAGTGTGTCAAAAGCGGTAAGAGCGTCATTGCATTGCTTGCTTTGTGATTGAAAATTCATGTTTTTGCATTAAATGTTAAATATTTAAAAGTAATTAATCAAGTTTAATAATTTAAAATATAATGGGTTCTTCAAAGAAACATAAAAAACACAAATTAGAAAGAAGGGAAAAGTATGAAGGTGAGTAAAGTTAAGGATGCGTTAAAAAAATTTTCAGACGGTAGTAAATAATGAAATTTATTTGTAATCTCATTTAACAAAAGAATACAGTCATAATACGGATCCTTCGAATCTTCAAAGAGGCTTAAAATTAATTCTGAAAGTAGGGCCGAATAATACACCTGAATACTCTGGCGATGGTTGTTCTCTTACTTCTACCGTAGCCGGCCCTCCCACAGCTGCAGAGGCTATGTGTAGTAGCCCCTTGATGTTAGAAGACTTGGAAGAATATCGCGAGAAACATAAGAAGTCTAAGAAAAAGAAGAAGAAAAAAGATCGTGAGAAGAAACACAAACATCACAAGGAAAAGAAACGTGAAAAGAGTGAACGTCATATAAGTGAAAGTCCACGGCGTGAAGCAGAACATATAGAAGACTTAACTCTAATTGCTAGTCAGGATTCACAATCGCTACCAGGCTGTTCCACTTTTCAGATACAACGTAGCCCAAAAACAATGACGGCCGGACCGCCTTCAAATGTTGCCTTGACCGCTGATGGTGATAGTAGTCAAGATGGTTTTAGTTTTATGGATGATGACAATTCACAGCCTTTGCCGGAGAATGTGTTGTTCTATGCAAATATGACAACTGATAATTCGCCATCATGTAGGCCAGTTTCTAAACCAATTATACCCATTAAAATAGAAGACACGATAATGGACTCTCCAGCATCTTCATCTGTTCATAGTACCTCAATCGGACCAACTTCTGGTGGTCTTGCAATTGGCAGTGGAGTGCTAACAGGAAGTGCTCCTGTGCCAGGAAGTCCAGCAGGCAGTATTGGTGGTATTAGTCCAACAAAACCATTAGCAGAGGTAAGAATAAAGTACTAAGATTGCATGTAAACTTGGTAACAAAATTTAAAAGATGTTGCAGAAGTTAATTTTTAATATGTTAAATTTTAAACGTTAAATTCCTTACAGGGAACCGTAACAATAACAATTATTTTAAAGAAATTTATATTAGGAACAGTGTAGGGACATCTCTGAGTGCAACAATTGAAAGATATGCAACTTAAAGGTTTTTTATTAACAAAATAAAAGACTCTTTCCTGTACACATTTACGAACAGCACTGAAATATTCACCAATACAAACGTTTCCTATCCTTTTTGGAAAAAATTATATTGATTAAAATTTTTTTTTTCAACAACATTTTATCGCCTTTATGATTGCATATATGTATTTCGATTTGAACAAATACAAAGAAGCATAAAATAGAAACATAATTCTCATACGATTTCTCTTGACTTTTCAGTTGATGATACCATCCCCTTCACATTCAACACCTGCATCGACACCAGGTGGTGCTAGTTCTTTGGCAGCACTAACTCCTAAACAATTGGAAGCACCTAAAACCCCCGGTTCATCTAGTGATTCGGGACGAGAACCGCGTACATGCGTATTGAAGCAACAAAAATCTCCACTAAATAAATTGCTTGAACATCTCTTACGCATTCTAGAGAAACGCGATCCCCATCAGTTTTTTGCTTGGCCCGTAACTGATGATATTGCTCCCGGCTATTCGAAGATTATTAGTAAGCCCATGGATTTTTCAACGATACGACAAAAAATTGATGACAATAATTACAGTACTTTGACGGAATTCACTAATGATTTTCGTTTAATGTGCGAGAATGCGATACGTTACAATCACGTGGACACAGTGTATCATAAGGCAGCAAAACGTCTCCTTCAAGTGGGTATGAAACATTTGGCTCCCGATAGTTTGATGAGAAGTCTTAAGCCACTGTCGGGTTATATGAGAGAACTAACAGTAAAGGAATTAGGCTTTGAGCTGGTGCAAAATCATGGAGATTTTCCAGCTTATGATCATCATGCTATGGCTGATTCGGCTGATGAGGGAGCTTCAACAGGTACAGAGGAACCAATGACTCCAGCCCAACTTGAAGAGGAAAGAAAACGCAAAGCCTTACGTTTGGAAAATCAACCGAAGACACGTTTTGAACCCTATGTCGATGATTTAACTTCTGAGGAGATCTTAGCTCAAGTTCAAGGCGCAGCCCAAGCGGCTAAAAAACGTTTATCGGCCAAGGAGAGAGCCCATAAAATGGGTTTCTTAAGGCAAAACAAGGACGGTTCAACTTCGTTAAACTTACTAATAAAAGACGAAAATGAAGGACCTGAAAAAGTTGTGTCACTGGGTGATTTAGTAGGAAAACTCAAGACCGGTTCGGGTCAGGTACAGGGTTTTCGTGAAGACAAACGTAATGAAGCGAAAATAGTTAAGCCCTTGAACTACGGAGCATTTGCTTCTTTCGCTCCTACATTCGATTCACGTTTCTCCACCCTCAACAAGGACGAAACCCAGTTGGTATTGGAAACTTATGGCGATGCTACCAGCACTGAATATGCCGAAAGTATTTTACAATTTACCAAAGATTCCTCTTATGCCACCATGTTGGCCAATGGTCTGCTTGATATTTTAACTAATGGCGAACATTCCAAGGGCATGCAAGATCTCTACGATTTACAGGTACAAAATTACGAACAACAAGAAGCACTTAAATGTTTCAATAACACGGGTCCTGTAGTTGACAGTTCAGCCAGCGTGGAAGCTCGTGCTGAAATTGAAAGGGAATATGAAAAATATAAAAATACTCGCATTGACTTTAATCGTTTGCGAACCTTAAATGATTTGGGCATTAAAGTTGACTTTTTGGATGACATTGAAAAGGAAATGAAGAATTTCGAATTAACAAGAAGACTGCAAGAACATTTGAGCAATAATTTAAATTTAATTGATAAGTTGCGAAATACGCAACACGAACGTCTATCACAACCACTGCCACAGCATTTAGGTCTTGTACAACCGCCTTCACAAGAAGAAACACAACTGGCTCAGCAGATAACACAACAATTAACTGATGTGGTTAAAAAGCTGCCACCTTCAGCTGTAACAGATCCTTACGCTTTGAGAAAAGCCATGGGATTATCATTTGGTAAGTAGTCTTTTCAAATCCACTTGAGAGCTCTAAAATTGAAAACGTTTTTTCTTTGCAGTTGGCTTACCACCTCCACAAGAGCCTCAGCATCGTTTACACGTGCCTCCACTTCTACAGCAACCTGTTACCTTGCCCAACATACCATTTACTCATTCTTCTACGTCGTCTGCTAACTCTACGTCAGCAGGTCAACAAGATGGAGGAAACAGTTTATCTACAACGCTTGCTATGGACATAGAAGATGTTTCCAATACAGCTGGTGGTGACTTGGAAAATGAACTACGTGAATTTTTAGAAAGTGGACCTGGTCTACATGCCGCCGCTTCCTCTTCAACTGCCGATGATAATAATTTAATGGCACAATTACTTATGAATTAAACTATTAAATTGTTTTATATGCTGCATTTTGTTTTGTTTCCAATTGTACATTTATTCTCTGATTATTTTTAATTTAACAAATTAATTTTGTTCTAAATTATTCTGCCAACTGCATTGTAATTTATAATATAATAATCTATTCTTATTTAAAAAAAAATCAAAAAGATAAGATTGTTTAAAATTTAGAGGAATTGTTTAAAAATTTATTTACATAAAGAATAGTATTTGGTAAAAAAAGTTGTTTATACAAACACATCGTGGCTAATTTATATTAATTTGTTGGTCAAACAAATACTTTTGTTGCAAGAGCCCGTCGTATTGTGTTTTACGGAAAGAAAATTTTTTTCATTTAAATGTCATATTGCAACCATTAATATCTTTGAATATAGGCAAACGTAGTTTTCCTTAAGACTGCTCAACAAAAATTGAATGCTGATTCTAGTTGTTTAGCTAAAGTTCTTGGTCGGGCTTAAGCGTATTTAGGCAATATTTCACGCGATTAATTGAGGCAATCAAAAACGGGATTGCTCTGTGTTTCGATTCAAAAAGAAAATTCTAATCGCAATGGCTTGCACCAAGGCGAATCGATTACCAGGTGGCAGCGTAGGCGAATTCAGTATTTTTTGCTGGCGTACACCACTGTCAAACTCCATATATAAAAAAATTGTGTATATTTTTTATATATGGAGTTTGACAGTCGTGTATACCAGCAAAAAATACTGAATTCGCCTACGCTGCCACCTGGTAATTATTCGCCTTGGCTTGTACATTGCGTTTCGAAAGTTTTTTTTTTCGAATTGAAATACAGTTTCATTATAAACCAAATATTGCTAGTGTCTTCAGGGAAATATTTCTGTTTTTTAACTTGTCGCAGATTACAGTGACGTACGTTGATGACGTAAAAAGGCAATCAAAAGTGGCTCCATATAGTAAAGAGAGGGTGTCGAGAATTAACTGCGAAAGTTTTCGAAAAAAAACTACAAGATTTATTAGACAACCAATTACTTAGCGGCAGAGATAATCGATATGGGTTCTCGCTTAGAGTAGCCGTTGGCGTAGGAAATTATGAGAACACAGCATGTGCCGAGTAGCGATGACTCTAAAGAGGAAGTCATGATTAACTGTATTATTTCGAAATTCATAGTGCGGTTTCTAGACTTTGGTAAAAAAGTCTGGAAAAGTGTAAGCTACATCCGTCACATTAAGCATAATCATCTGTCATTTTATTAATAGTTTAAGCAGACAGTGACAAAGATTTAATAATTTGATTTTTTTTTATTTTATATTTATTTTTAAATTTCCATAATTACAAAAATTTGATTTAATTAATTAAGTACTTAGCATATTTATTATTATTAAAAAAAATTTTACGTCCTTTTGATTTTATGTTAAAATATTGCATTTTTACGTTTGTTCTATAGATAATTTCAATAAAGTTTAATTGATAAACCAATTATTAGACTTGGAGTTAAAAATTAAGTGAACACATTGTATACTTTTAATTAATTATATATTTTCTTCAACATTGATAAATTACTTAAAATTTTTTTAAAGGTTTTTTATTTTTTATATAAATCCAGCAAATTTGTAAGAAATTATTTATTCATATAACGGCTTCGATTTCAAAATTTTTTTAGTAGGTCTTCAATTTCATATAAAACAATCGATTGTTATAAAATTGAATTTTACCCAAAAAGTTTTTAAGTGTCAGTTCACGCATAGAAGGAGGGAGAGTAATAATAGAAATCGAAATTCTTTAAAGGAATCAACAAAAGAATTTGTTGCAAAAACTGATTTTCCCTGTGTTAACATAAAGGCAAGTTTAGGCAGAGTCTTAGTTTATGAGCACAAGAATACTTGCAGTGTTTTTTAACTATTTTTTTATAAAAATATATTTTATTTATTTTTTGTTTTTTATCTAATTATAAATTTTTTAAATTAAGTTTTTTTATTTGTTAATTTATTGTTTATATTATTTTCTTTAGTTTTAAGATCTTGTTTTAAGTAAATTTGTTCTCATTTATCATAATAAGTTCAAGTAGTTAATTTAAATAGTTTTAAAATTACAATATTTTTTTTTAATATTTTTTAAATAGCTGTTTAGAACAGTTTTAGTAAGTTTCATTTTTTCAATAACATCGTTAATTTTTTATAGTAAAAAAAAATCGTAAAATTAATGTTGATAAATAAATTTTTTTTAAGTATCTGAATCTTTAGTTTTATTAAAAAATATTATTAGAATCCATATATTTACGTTTAATATTTTATTACTTTTTACATCTTAATTAAGCATAAATTGCCATTATAAAGACGTTACTCTAGGCGTTGGAAATTTGTGTCCCTTAAAAATCCTTTATGTAATAAATATATATCCACATTTGAATATTTTTTACATTCAGTACTAAAAATGCTTGTTTAAGGAGGCAAATAATTGGGAGAGTTTAAGAAATGTTTCCATGAAACTTTATACAATTTTTAATTTGTTTAATTTAAAAACCTTTTAATCAAAAAGTGTCTGCACTGTCTACTCATATTGAAAGTTTGATTGATCATTTTACATTTATATAGTTCTAAATTTTTAAAATAATTTTGTTCAATCGAGTATTTTGAAATTTATCACCCGCTTTTCCGACGACCCAGAAAATAAAGTGGAACGCAATAAAGGGAAAGTTGTCATCTTTCTTTTTCTTGAAAACTAAAATGGTGACCCTCGCTAAATTTGGCATTGGCTTTTTAACATTAACTTTCGTTTTCGAGTTAAAATTGAAGTGTGTATGTTCGCCGAGCGCTCCATATAATGAAATGTATTTATAGAAATACTTTTACCCACAAATGTTCAATTTTAATTTGTTGAGTTCAACGGATCAACACAACACTGGTCTTCTAAATTGGTCATGTTGGCTATATTTTAGTTAGTTTGTGAAAGCGAGTTAATAAATATGTGTAATATAGCTTTTTTTTTTGTTCGTGTAAGTCTAAAAATAACATGTGGAGAACCTTATAAACAAATAACCCTACCAGCATTTTCGATAGACGTCACTTCTTCGTTACTTTAGAATAAAAAATTTTTTGACAAAAACAAATTACATTATTGTCAATTTAAGATCTTCTAACAATCACTATTTTGTCTCTACCAGAAGTTAATTGCACAATAGCACTTCCCCTTAAATTTGTTATATTAAGAGTAACTCTTTCTCAACTACCAGATGATAATAAATTGATTGCTCAAAAATTTGCAAAAACAAATTGCTTGAGCATCGCATATTGATCTCTTATGGTCACAACTTCGACTTATAGTGAATTACTTGATATAACAGATAAACAGTGTTTTACTTGTGCAATGCTCGGTGATCTTAAATGCGTGTGAAAAATGTTAAGAAAATTTAAACACAAACTATTGTTAAGATCCAAATTTTCTTAATCTCTATGTTGTATTTCGCACTCTAATTTTACAAATTCCTATAATTAAAAATTTAGCTTTCTAACTTTAAGCCTTTCTATTATGTTAAAGTTTACATTTTCTGTTTTGTTAACTGTTTCGATGCTGTTAAAGAAACCATTTTTTACTTCTAACAGACACATATTTGACACTACCAGAATACTGAACTTTTAGAAATGCTAAATAGTTTCCCATTAGTTGTATAACTGTAGTGGTACGTTTTTTTCTCGATTTGGAATACTAATTAGATCCGGGGGTGTTACTATGTAACTCGATTCAATAGTTAAATATTACGAATACGGATTTTTCGTACCAACTAACTCGAATTCGTAAATACATTTGCTACTTTCGAGTTGCCGTATCCGATTATCGGATACTCGTACTCTACTTTCGGATGTGCATCACTATGTAATTCGAATGTAGATGTCAAAGTCGCTCGAAAGTTGGCATTAGTACTCGTTTGATTTTGAGCTAACGGATGAAATATTAAAAAAATTAAATAAAACAAAACATCGACACCAAACGCTGAAAATGTAAGTATTTCAATTAGTGGCCGCACTTCTCGCTCGATCCGAAACTGTTACATAGTAAGAGTTTAAATTCGGATCGAATACAACTTTCAAGCTGTTCATACTTTCGAATCGAGTTACATAGTAACCCCCAGAATTCGATATTATTTGCAATACATTTCAACGCCATGAGGTAACGATGTAGTGAGTTTTTTGGTAGAAAATGCTTGCAGGGAAGTAATTTAAGAACTGGCTTCAGATGTGATCTTAAAAACGTGGTATGAATACTGGCTTTTTATATGCGCTCTAAAACAAGTGAAGAAACCAGGACTGGTTTTTGTTTGTTTTTTTTTTTTTTTTTGTTTTTGTATATATTTTTTTTTTTCATTTCCAAAAATAATTTTTAGAATTGTACATTCAAAATCGCAACAGTATGCATATGGATTATTTCATAATAAATCCCATTATAAATGTTTAAATAAATACAAAAGTTTATTTATGGATTTTTCCGCCAATTTTTCTTAAAAAGAAATTTTTATGTTTTTCAACTGAACTTCGAAATGGCAGTATTTCTAAATTGAAAGTAGATATAGTAGACACTCATTTTCTATTAAATTTTTTATTTTAAATTTATTTATTTATAGCCAGGGGGCAAATTACGGCATTTGATATCCATCGATATTTCTATAGAATTTAAATGTAAATTTCGATCGATATCGAATGCCATAATTTGCCCCAGTCCAGTTTTGATAGAATTTAAATACGACTTTGCGAGGCCATAACTTTCATTTTAAATAAATCTGATAATTATGAGAACAGTTGTATTTATTTTTAGGTGGGCATAGCACTTGTCACAAATAATTTTTGTTTATTTCATTATCCGTAAAGGCCGGGGGCACATAGAATCCATCATACGCTGCATTTTGACGTATTCAACTGAAGTTAAAATATCGACGGATGAGGTTGGCACAATGAGTTTTTTGCTGACGGGTATTAAATCAAAGTTTGCTCTCTATTTTTACTCACTTTTAAATTTAATTTGTATTTTATTTTATTCACTTGTTAATTTAATATAATTTTTATTTTATATTTATCTACCAAAATCATTTTGATAAAATCACAGAGTACAATTGATGCAGAGCAAGAGTTGAAAAAAAACATCGAAGAAGAACCAATTGATAGTTGTCAAAGCATTCAGCGTACGTCAAAAGTTTAAGGTTTTTGCGTTAACGGACACGTACTGATTGTGACATCGTTAATAAGAAAACATATTCTTTAACTGACTTGAATACGCCAAAGTTGAGTTGAATACTACAAAGTTTAACGTATGACGGATTCAATTTGCCCCAGCCTTAAAACGTTTTTTTACGTTAAACGTATGAAATTTAATTCTAACTCGACTAAACAAGTTTAGGCGGTCAGGGCCGGGAAGCGATTTATATAAAAACCGACAACACAGAAACTTTTAAAAGTATTGCCAGGAAAAAACTTGCTTGTTTTATAACTAAAGATATTTTTTTTTTGAATTGGTTAATGGTATTTGCTACATATTAAGCAAATATACTGTATAATAATTTTCATTAATTTTTTTTATTGTGATGTCAACTTTTAATACTTTGACTACACTGTTCTGCAGAAGTAAAAATTTACTTCCTGCTTTTAGTTTTTATTTTTCACTCACGTACAGATATCTTTCATCATAAGTGGAGAACGATTAATTAGATTTCGAAAAATAAAATACCACAAGATGCCAAACCAATATTATATTCAAGTCATTTCAACTAATTTATTTTTGCAACTCAACAGTTTTTAAATGATTGATTTTTTAAAAATTGAATTTCTCGTCAAATGAAACAAGAAAAAAATGTTAAAATTTTTTCTAACGACTCTCTATTGTATTGAATTTTCAGGGGGGAAAATATTGGAGCATAAGAAATATTTTTTTCTGATATTTCATATATTTAAATCGACCGCTTACTGAGTTGCTAAGTCTCTTAAAAAAACCTGTACTGAACTGAAAGCAGTACTCCGTTACTGTAACTTAAGTGAAAATAATTTTTTTTTTTTTTTTGTAATTTTTTTCCCAGCCAGGGGTTGAACCAGTGATCTTCATAAATCAAATAAAATTTAATTTTTATGCTTTGGTTCATTTTTTAAATTAACTTATATTAAAATAAATTATTTTTAAAATGTACGCGGGCGTTTTGCCAGCATCTAATTTTTCTTGTTTTTTTGGAAAAATTTCGCGTACATTTGAAAAATTAATTTTTCTTAATAAAAGTTAAGTTAAAAAATGAACCGAAGCCTAAAACGTAAATTTTAATTGATTTATTAATTAAGTGAAGATATTTTTTTATTAAAATATTTTATTCATCCTGTTTTACAATATCATGATTAACTGTAACTCAGCCTGTGTAAATTAAGATGACTATAATATTATTAAATGAAAAACTTTTCACTAAAGTTATAGAATCGAGGCGCAGGTTCTTTTATTAAACATGGTAAACCCTCCATGTGCATCTTGTTATTGTTTAAAGAAGGATTTATCTGCAAAATAGTGTTATTTGTGATTTCATTTTATCCTTTCTTTAACTTTCTTCTTGTTGTCATTTTATTGTTATTTTTTAAAATTGAAAGTTGTATTAATTTTAATTGCACAAGTATTTGTTTGTTTGTTTGTTTTTAGTATTTTACAAAATTTTTGTATATAACTTGATATAGAATGACCCATATATCTGTTTATATTTATGTATATTTTGTTGTTTATGTTTATTTTCTTTCTAGATACGATTTTATGTACAAACCAGCATGTAAACAACATTATTTTACATTTTTATATATTGAGGTAGCATTTACAAACATTTAAGCTAAAAATTTTTGTTTTTGTTTTTTCTTCTTTCTTTCTTTAACAATAATAATAATTTTTCTATTACATTTATAAAAATACAAAAAAATATAAAAAAACAACATTTTAAGTATCATTAAAGTAGCAACTGTTTTGACTTATTTTGTTAAAAAGTTGAATTGATATCTTTATCATACTGCAATCACAGTTGATTTGGTTAAACGTCTAGGACTTTAAAAAGGAAATATAGTTAAAAAATTAATTATAATTTTCGAAAAACAAAACTATAAAGCTCTTCTAATTTAAGCATACAAAATATAAAAACGTTAAAGAAATCAACAAAAGAAATTAAAAAGTCTAAAATAACGCAAATTAAAATTTTAATTATTTAAAAAAAAAAATTATCATGTTTTATGTGATGTTCTAATTAGACATAAAATTAGACAGTGGGCGACATTACACTGAAAACTTTCCAAAAATTCTACCTGTTTTTGATTAAAAAATAAAGCGGATCCAACAACAATTTATCATATAAAACGCCAAAAAGATTATTAATTTCAATGAAATTTTTAAACTGGTACAATCTCTAAACTCGGGAGGCTATCAGCCATGTGCTGGAGGTAAATCGGGCGATTGTCAAGCCACAAATCACTTGCAAATGCACGTTTTAATTTTATATATCGCGTAAATATACACATATTTGGGCTTTCAATTTTAAAAACTTTTGATTTTTTTTGTATTACAATCAGAAGAAATATAAAAGTTTACTTAGCGATCACTTTATAAGTTTCAATAGTTTTGCCAATGATGTCTCATTGAAACTAAATTAGAACAGGTATTTCTATTTCTAAATAAAATAATAAAATTTCTAACTAAAATGAGAAGTTTTTGATTTTTCTTTTTTATTAAATCAATGCTTTAATTATTAAATCTAAAAATAATAATCCTGAAAAATTTTCGCTGTTTTGTCGCCCACTGTACAATGTTCTTAAGGCGTTAATTTAAGTACCTCGTGTTGCATTATTATTTATCTTAATTAATTTTTTTTTTTAATTAACAAACTGAAAACATTTAATTAAAAAAAAAAAACAATAAATTTAGTTGTTTTAAAAATTGCCTGCCAAATATTTTGTAGCGAAATAATTATTTGATTTATATGACTTTAAACTAATCTCTGAGGACATTTGGCTTAATTCAAAGATTTATTTTTAAGTACGTTTTATCACTGTTATGTGATGAACAAAAGCCGGCTATAGATTCTAATAAAAGAGTCTGCTTCTATCTTAATTATTGTTTTTTGTATCAGAAATTATGTTCATCATTCTTAAAAGATATTAAATGTCTGTTGACCAAAATGGAGAATATTATACGAACTTAAAAAAGCTTTTGAGTAAAAAACCATTTTTAAATTTGCTCTTAAATATCACAGGAAAAATTTATCGTATTAAAATTGCGATAACATTCATTTTCTCCTTGTTATGACAATCATTTTATGGCCACTTCGCATTTGGAAAAATACAAGAGCGGCAAATTATAATATTTGAGAATAAACAAATTAGACAAGACTGAATATTGATTTATAACCGGCTTTCAGACGTAGTAACGGTCGAACTAAAAATGTTTTTTTTTTATAAAATCTAAGGCGATTCAATTACTAGGTGGTCACAATGGCGAATTGTTAATTTTCGCCATTGTAGAAAATTCGCTGATGTCAAAAATTGCTGTCTAAACAAAAGGAAGCCGAATTTAATTTAAGCTTTAATTATAATTTGGTTCTTGAAATGGAGTTGTACCAGTTAGTTTCTTTTTCCTGCATATGCAGTAATATCTCATATTTCATATTTTGGGTTTGTAATTAAATTTTATAAAATTTAAACTTTTTTTTATTTTTAAATTATTTTAAAATTTTGACAACAAAGTCAAACATAAAAAAAATCAGCTGGGCCATGGCAAAAATATACTAGGTGGTCTCGATAGCGATTTCATTGATTTTCGCCGAAACGTTAAGTGTCAAACACCATCTAAAATAAAATTATACACATTTTTTAAATATGGAGTTTGACATTTCAGGTTTTGGCGAAGACTATTAAATTCGCCATTGCGACCACCCAGTATGGATTCGTCTTGAGCTGGGCTATTACGACCACCTGTAAATTAATTCGCCGTGATAAAAACCAAAATGAAACTAAGCAAGGTGAATTAATTACCAGGTGGTCGCGATGGCAAATTAATTATTTTCGTTAAAACCCTAAATGTCAAACACCATATATAAAACATTAAACATATTTCAGTTTGCTACTTTATCTCGAAGGAGGAACATCTGTGTTCGAGCAGATTTTCCTTCTTTAAAAAAGTAAGGTTATAATTAAAGACGCAACGCGAACGTGTTTTTTCAACTGGCACTTAATAGTGTCCATCGTTCTGAAATATAAATAAATAATTTTCTACGCAAATATCCTGTTTAGGATTCCTCACTTCCTATACGAAGGTGTAGGTCGATGTGCAGTTCCTGGAGAGAAGTTACATATATCTAAAAACTTGTGGGATACCCTGGCGCTGTAGTTATGTACCCCTGCCATTAAAATTCAGATTTCAAAAAAAAAAAATTAAACATATTTTTTTATATATGGAGTTTGGCATATATGATTTCGGCGAAAATTAATAAATTTGCCATTGCGACCAATTAGTAATTAATTCGTCCTTGAAACTAAGCAACTTTAAACAAATAAAATTAAACGAAAAAGCTGAATGCAATCAACACATAAAAATAAACATCAAAAAATATAAAAATAGAAATAAACATGTAAATTCATAATTCAAATGCAACAAAAACTTTCTATAAAAATCATAATCAAATTTTCAACTCAAATTAATGCATCTTTTTTTCTCTTAAATATAAAATTATAAAAATTTAGCTTAAAATGTTTGTGGATTGTTTTGTAAATCTTGATCATGTGATGTAAACTTTTGACATGCTTTTGTATTTTTGTGTATGTATCTCTGTAGATGTTGTGTGTGATGTTTTTCATTGTGATTATTGCTTTGATTTCGATATCATTTAAAAGCAAGCAAAATAAATTAAATACAAAATAAAATTAAAAATAAAATAAAATATTTGATAGTTTTAAATTTACACTAAATTGGCATCCTTGGCCATACTGTAGAAGGCAGTTTGTGTACTACTTAACAGATTTTTAGGTGTATCAAATTCAGAAATTTCACCCTTATCCAAAACAATAACTTTATCGGAATCCATAATGGTATTCAAACGATGGGCGATGGTAAGAACAGTACATTCCTTAAACTCGGAGCGTATAGTTTTCTAGAATGATTAAAAAAAAGAAAATTATTAGAAAAATATAAAAATAATTCTGTTTCAAATTTTATGTTAAATATATAATAACAAAGCGAGTATTTTTTCGCCATGATATAATACCCAGCATGGCGAAATCATGTACCAGGTGGTGGCAGTGGCGAATTCATTAATTTTCACAGGTAGTCCTTAACTACAAAAAGTGAAAAAAGGGTATAACCAATTTTGTCATTCCATTTGTAATTTCTACAATATCCATTTCCGACTCCATAAAGTATACATATTCTGACTTCTTATGAATAGAGAAGTCAATTGAGCGATGTCCTTCTGTCCGTCCGTGTAAGTGTTGAAATCAAGTTTTTCGAGGCACTAGATCAGCTAAAGAAAATTTAAATACGTCAATTGATCAGACATGATATCGAAAAAGGTGTTATTGGAAATCAGCATGATCGGTCCATGTCCTTCGAGTTTTTAAAATATTAATATGGGTACCATTTAAATGCTATTAAAGAGATCTTTAAGGAAATACTAAAAATTAAAAAAAGCCTAACCCATTAAGAGCCGATGGCATTTTTACGTAAATTTTTTTTTAGTTCTCTGTCACCTCTATATTTGTTTTTCTTTTTTTTTTTTGATTGCGGTACCTTTAGAAAGCTGAACTCATATTAAGGTTCATGAAAATCTACCAATATTTATAAAAGTTAAGAGCTCTTAAAGGTTTTGCTTACACATGATAATCGACTTTGTTACCCTGCAGCTCAATCTTAACTCCCAACAAGATAATCAAAAATTAAGGTTTTTCGAGAATTTTTACATAAAGCATTTTTATAGTTGATATTTTTTGTATTATTAAGAAGAAATATTATCAAGTTCAATATTTCTAGTATTATTAATCCCACTGAACGATCTTAGTTGTATCAACGTCAAAACTAAAGTAACTAACTTGTCGTTTTCTTTTGGATGTTTATTTGCTTTTAGCTACGCCTTGACTAGCTGACTGTACAATACGAGTTATGTAAAGGCGACCACATGCGATTTTTTTTATTCATTTAATTTAAAATTTGTACATTGACACAGATTTTTTTAGCGCGCAATTTTTAAAATTTTTCATTTTTGAGCTTCGTTTGTTTCAATACGATCACGTCTTCCAACAAATTTTAATTGCGTTTGCAAAATACAAGTGGAACCGTTTGAATTTAATTGACAACTCAGCGCCAATTTTTTAATTCTGCTCAGGAAAGGACGGTATTTTACAACAAAAAACATTGTATCTATATTTTGGCGTTTCTAATGTAAAGTGTGAAGATAAAATTCTTATTTATTTTGGGGCTTTTGTGTTTAATCTCCAGAGCACTAAGAATATTTGCAATAAATATTTTATGTTTTATTTTTATACCAAAAAAACAACAAAAATACAATAAAAAATTACGTAACACAAATTGTGAAAAAATGGCACAAATTAGGAAGTGCTAGTTAATTTTATAAAAAATTTTATGATTTAATATTAAAACAAAAACGTTCTGTTACAAAAAATGTTTTTTTAGCGTTGTAATTTCGTTTTTTGTGGTAAAAGCAATTTAGCAAAAATCGATTCTCGAAAGGAGCTGTTTATATGAATGATAAAAAACTGTGTTATTATTTATTTTCAATGAGATGTCATATAAAAATGACAACGTATCTTTTGTGTAATTGAAATATTCAAACATAAAAGGCGACAAATGAAGCTAGCTGTCGTATGTTCGTGTAGCCAGCTGTGGCGAATGTGTTTAACGCAATAATTCATAAGGGAGGAAATTTTTGACAACTTTGCCTGTTTTGAAAAAATTCTTAGAAAAAAAGAAGGTGATTTTTTCATTAAAACTGTAAGGTGATTAAAAAAATATTTAAACTTTTGTGCGTTTTGGTGAAAAGGATAATTCATTTGTCGACTTTTAGCATAATTTCTTCTTTATCCAGTGATTTTACAGAAGATCCTAAAAGTAGCTTTCTTGTTGCAGACAAAATTTCTTTATTGGTCAACGATCCACTTCTCTGAATTTGAAAAGAGAAAAAATCATTAAGAAATAAATTTGGAGTGTAGGGTGTGGATACAACAGCAAAACGAAACTTAAATCATTTAATTTTGATAATTAAACTGCACACTAATTTATTTTTAAAAGACGGTGAATTTTCTTTTTTTCTTTTCGAGCTTTTGCTGCAAAAAGGTCATAACTCAAAAATGTATTTTTATGAACTGAGCATATAGAATTGTTATTAAATGATTAACCCTTGTCTTAGCAAAAACCCATGAATTAGCTTTCAAATGTGTTTAAAAACATGCATTTTGCCTTTGGTTTTTTCCGGACATATTTACTTGATAAAGTTTATTGTATTCACTATGATTTTATATTTAGTGCCATGCATTGTCAAAAGGAATCATGTGGATCGCGATGAAAAACTCGAATAAATAAAGATTAATAGGCAAACGCGGAAATGTTTTATCAAGTTTGGCATTTAAACGTTTAAATTTTTAAGCCTTCTTTTTATCCGTTTTCTTTCTTTCTGTTTTTCTTACCTGAATTAAGTCATCAGTTTCCAAATCAACAGCCGCAGTGGCTTCATCTAAAACTAATACTTTTGTTTTACGCAATAAGGCACGTGCTAAACACACCAACTGACGTTGGCCCACAGACAAGTTTTCGCCACCTTCGGAAATTTCATGATTCAAACCGGCTGGCAGTGTTTTAACGAAAGCTTTTAAATGTGACAATTCAAGAGCTTTCCAAATTTCATCATCACTCTTAACTTCGAAAGGATCTAAATTAATGCGCAAGGAACCAGAAAAAAGTACGGGATCTTGAGGAATAATAGTTAAACGGGAACGTAACGTATGTAAACCCAATGTTGCAATATCGATGTCATCAATTAGAATACGACCACCAGCAGCTTCAATGATGCTGAAATAAATAAAAATTAAAAATTTAAAGTTTAGGGCAAAATCTATCGAAAATAATAACTAAAAGCTTTAAATTCAGACAACTCGCTCAAAGAGAAAGCATACTAATGTTTATAAATAACTGAACTGATTAGAAAGCATAAAGCCAAGCCGTATAGTTAAAAATTTGGTTGCGGTTTTAAGCCAAACAAAATTATTATTGTACACAACAACTATAATTTGTTCACCTCAGCTATATATTGTTACTCGGTTCTTGGCCATTCCACAACCTTTTTAGTTGTTTGAGTGTTAATATTAAATGTTTTACTTACCGGAATAAAGACAAAGTTAAACTGGATTTGCCAGCACCGGTACGTCCAACAATACCAACTTTTTCACCGCCAGCGATACTAAAGCTAATACCCTGCAGTACCAAATCTAAGCCTTCGCGATAACGCACTTTAAAGTTATCGAAAACTACTTTTCCCTTATCGGGCCAGTTTCTAGGTACCCTTGAGGTTTCCAACTCCCAGGGAGCTTCCTGTTTTGTTTCACCATATTCTTTTATACGTTCTACAGCTACAATATTCGTTTCAATATCCGATGACATACGCACCAACCAATTTAATGTTTGAGTTACTTGCAGAGCATAACTCACGGATAGACCTACTAAGCCGGGGTTCGTTTGACCACCCAATACAGCAAATAATGCGGCAAACAGTATAATAAGATTACCAACCATTTCAAGACGTACGGCCAACCAACGATTAGCGATGACTGAGGGATATTTACAGACTTGATTTCTATCAACCTTAAAGTCGGATTCATCGATGAATCTAAAATAAATTAAAATAGAGATATTGATAAAAATAAAAATAAAAATAAAAAAAGTTTCTGTTAGGAAAATGATTTAAAACTAAGCAAGTAAAAGTGCTACATTCGGCCATGCGAAATCTTATATACCCTTCACCATCTATATAAATCTAGTTTAGTGAATTAACTCTAATCAAAAAACAAATATTGGGGTGACAGAGAATTTAAAAATAAGAAAAAAATTTTGGCACCACGTATATATAATTTTGCATAAAATAACATCGGCTCTTAATAGGTGAAGCATTTTTTTTAAATTTTAGTATTTCCTTGAAGATCTCCTTAAAGGCTTTAAAATGAAACCCATATTGATATTTTAAAAAATTTCAGAGTCCCGTAACTCGGAAGTATGAGCGCAAATTTTTTCACTGTTTTTTTTTTTCTTAGTTTTTAATGTAAGAAATTAAAATTTAAGACATTTAATAAAATGTTATGTCGCTGTGAACTAAATCCGTTTAAGGCCAGGAATCACTATTATACACAATCGTACGATTTAATCACACAAAAATCTGACGGAATTCAGTCTTACTTTAATTATCGCTTCAAAATAGCGTCTTAGGTGTCACACTATTTTACGAAAAGATGAAAAAATATATTTTGTTGTTTTTTCGTCTCATCATCAACCAACTCTGATCGCATAGAGAAAAACATTTTATGAATTATTTCAAAAGATTATAAAATCGTACAGATCTGTCAAAAATAAGTAGTCACGCCAGAAATAGTTAATAAAAAACTAATCAATTAAGATTGGACGATTGAATAATGTAAAAACATGAAGTAGCAATGATCTACTACGGTTCAAAAGATAAGCCAAAATAAAACACAAAACACATCTCTATGGGGAGTTTTGTAATATACACACAGTGTAAATAGCTATTGCGGAACAAAAGATAAAACTCACGTAACTATAGACACACACTTTAATTTCTAAGTTTTTTATTGCATTTTGTTAAAAGGGGCTATCGCGAGACCGTTTTTATGAAAACTTGGACTGATTTTCAATTACTCTTTCGAAGATACATAAAATATATATGTGTTGTATAGGTATCCTTTAAGGTTTTATATTTTTTAGCATTTTCAAAAAGAAAAGTAATTAAAAACGTTTTAATAATGCAGGAGTTTTCAAGTAACAAGTAACAAATAACAAAATATATTAAATCATCACATAGCGGTATTTTGCCAACCTAGCCAGCCGGTCATTATTTTTTTAGTTTATATTGGCTCCAAAAATGTACTGACTGCCACTAGATTAATAAAACTTGGGAAAAATCTGTTGTAGTTATAGGATGTTAAAGCTCTAATATAACAAAAATTGGACCAAGAAGATAAAAGTTCCCCTTAGAAGAACCTATCCTACCTCTGAAAAATGCAAGTTTTTTTTCTTAATTTTCCTGTCATTTTGTTTAGCAATTGCAATTTTTAAGGTCACAAAATGTTCAAAAAATTAAAGTTGGACTCAAGAAATTCTAAAATACTATTTTAAGCCCCGCCTACTTTTGTGTGCGCTTAAATAAAATATTATTTGATAAAATTGATGTAACTATTGAAAGAAAGAAATTACATACGCCTTTGAAAATTAGTTTTAGTAGGCAGGGGGAGGTATCCATCCAATCCCACCCCTAAAACGGGTCAAAACTTATCTATGTTACACTGAACCCTTGAAAACTTTCTAGCAAAATTCTGCCTGTAAAGCCGGAAATGTTTATTCCGTGTCTCAGCCGCTTCTTCTGATAACAGCTCAATAGGCAACAATGCCTCATTCATAACACTTAAATCATGGATGCCACTCATATAGAGAAACGTAAAGGTTTGGATTTAGTGACCGTTTGATATTACTTCAATAATAACTTTGATTCGGTATATGAAATCAAGTTCAATTCCAGTTGTTTGTGCAGCTAATTCAGGATTTAAAATAATCTCCTGTTATTGATACCAGCGTTGGTGCTTCCAAATCCAGCTTTCGGTACATCCACTATTAGCCATAATTCACTTCAACATTTTATTGTTTTCACTTTATCAACGGCTTTGTCTGCATTAGATTTTATTTGCCACTTTTTTTCTTTTAAAAAAATCTACCTTCAATTATTAAAAACTAAAACATTTTATGAATAAAAAAGGTTTCTTATTCGTATGTACCTATGCAAGATGAGAAAATACAGAAAAAGGTAAAATTAAAAAAAATCGCAAATGTTATAGTCATATATAACATTTTTAGCATCGCGATGAAGATCACTTTTAAAACCCTCTTCACTTTTTTTTTGACAAAAAATCCTTTTTTTAATTTCACTTTAAATTGTTTTAATTTTGTTATGATTTTAGCAAAGAAATTTTTTTAACAACTTACCTATCTTGGACCGAATAAGCTCTTATAGTCGAAACACCAGTAACTGTTTCTCCAAAATGCGAATAAATTGGTGATCTAGATACAGATTCTAAGCGCATCAACTGACGTGACGTTGCCACATAGAATCGTTGAGCAAAGTAGTATAAAAATGCAATCGGTATAATGACAGCCAAGAAAATCGGTGTAGACAAACTTATCACCACAATAGTGGCTAAAACCTACATAAAGTTATAAAAACATAAATAAAAAATAAAACATATTAATATTAAAGAAAATTTTTTCAAATAATATTAGTGATAAATAATGTTTTTTTGTTTTTTAATTTTACCATTACTTGATTTTAATTTTTTTTTCTGTGATTCTTGTCAATGTATTCTCTATTATTTTAAAGTTAAATAGTAAAAAAATAATAAATTATAACAATTTTATATAAAAGGTTAAAATAAAAAAATTTTGCTAAATTATTATAAATGAAAAATGAAAATGAGTGAATTAAAAACAGCCGCAGCAATTTGGCAATAATTTTGAAAAAATGAAATCTTTGCAATTGATTTAGCAATGTAAATTGACTGATTGTTTAATTTATATTATTTTTCAGAAAATTCTTTTGTTTATATTTTTAACCAGCTTTAAATTTCTGTTTCCAATTAAAAAAAAATCCATAGCGGTTACTAAATTGTCGAAATAAGATTCAGAAATTCTTGCACTAGATTTTTTTGATTTTATCAGGAGGGACGATAGGATTACAAAATCTCAGTGACTATTAGCGGCAACTGTTGCAGAAACCTTTTAGTGGATTTCTTGTGGCCTCAACTGGAAGGCATGTCTCTAGACGACTTGTTGTTTAAGCAGGACGGCGCACCACACCGCTCATTGCAGAGAGTATTTTCTTATCAACGTGTCTCACGAGATTAAACGAATTAATAAATTTTTTGGCTTTTCATTATTATAATTAAGTGTTATAAATTATTGACAATATATTAAAAAAAAAACGTTAAGGTAAGTCCAGATTAACACTATTAAGGCATTTACACTATGCAATTTTTCATGAAACTAGTATGAAGTTTTTGTTTGTTGGTAAAGCAAGAAGGGTAAGCAATATGATATTGCTTAAATTTTGAGATGTTACATTTGTTTATGTCTTTTCTTAATAACACATATTGCTGCAACTATAATAGAGAATTGAAAAAAATGTTTTAAAAAATTGCATAGTGTAAATCTTGACTATGTAATTTTTTTTAAGTTGCAGCGATATGCGTTATTAAAAAATTATAAACATCAGTAACATTCTCTCAAAATTCAAGCAATACCATGTTGCTTACTCCTCTTGTTTTACCAACAAATAAAAATTTCATACCAGTTTCATGAAAAATTGCATAGTATAAATGCCGTATAATTTTGTAGAAAATTTATTTTCAAACGTTTGGAAATTTTTAATGAATGCAACAATAAAAAAATGAAATATTTATTTTCAGATTTATTTTTAAAACGTTAAAATGAGCGCATTAATTTCAAAATAGAATAGGGAGCCCCAAAATAACAAATTTTTTCAAAATTCCACAAATCTTTGGGAACTAAAAACACACAAAAATTTTAAATTATTTTGACAAAGAATGAAATTACCTCAAAAGCACACCAATTTCCATCATCAAAAAGTCTCGGCAATACAGTATCAAGTGACTCAAGGTCTCTCGAAAAACGTGATAATATACGACCCAAGGGTGTGGTTTCAAAAAAAGTCAATGGCACACGCATAATATTTTTCAATAATGATAAATGAAGAATGAGAGCAGCTCGCAAGGCGCCAAGGTATGGTGTTAAGCCGATACCAAACGAAAATAAAACTGTAAGCATATGGCATGTTTGTGAACTTTAAAATGATTTTAAAAAATCAAATTAATACAATAATGATGATGATTCAGCAAGGAATTGATGGTTTTGGAATAATAAAATTAAATAGACATGCTCTCATTATTTTTTTTTACAAAGATGTTTGCTACTTTTTTTTCTTCAGTTTTGACTTTAGAAGGAATAACAAATTATGAGCTACCAACAAAATTTTACAAATGAAAACAACACATTTCATCTAAGAGTAAATAAACCAACTGTTCAAGGGATTAATTTACATCATATATTTAATCAAGGAAACTATCAAATGACAAGTGTATTAGAAATTAACGTGGGAATCAACAATGATGGCACAACCCCATGAAGCTATTTACAACAACTTGCTTAAGATCTTGATGCAACCTAAACTCACACTGTACCGTTAGCGGCTCTTCGCGTCCCGAATGGCCTTACCAATGACCGGTAAAGAAACCGTTCCTTTTTCGGAAACGGTAAGACTTGAAAAGTTTTTGGTTTTCAGTTTCAGGCCCTTATGAGCCCAGGCGACTGGTGTATCCCTACACCCCAAGAGCAATAGTGTTAGGAAGTGCGGTTTGCACATAAACATTAACGAATCAAAATATTTATATCGTTTTGCAGTCTGAGACTATTAAGGATCAAGAAGATTATTTAAAATAAATTATTTTATATGATACTAAGGACCCCGAATCAAATACTATTCGATGTGAGATTTTTGTTAAGAATGCCCCCGGATAAAAATACCTACCTCACAAAATCGTTCACCGGGACTTAAATATTTCTTATTTATATTTGGACTCAGAAGCAGAGATCTAACAGTATCCTTAGTATTAGTAGAAATGAATGTCTAAAAATATACCTAGAAGGCCTCGACGAACTTAAAAATCGCTTCACTATGGTATGCAAAAAAAACCTTAAAAGATTTGACACTGAAAAGGGTAACTTCGAGAAAGCCTCTTGATTACCCCATTGAAAACTCTTAGCGAAAAGGATGTCATACATTATTTTGTTTATTTATTTTTTATTTTTTTATTTTTATGTCGTTATTTCCTAAGAAAAAATTCCATTGCACTTATTGTATTTCAATGATAATTCAGTGAGTCATTTAGTTTAATACGAGTATTTACAACCGTGACTTTCGGAGCGTCGACGCATATCTATTTCATGCAGAAGAACTTACAGATTTTGAAACAACAATCCCTGATTTTATATTAGAAAAGTTCATTAACGTTAATAAAGAGAAATAGACTGCACAGAGCGTTAATATTCCAGTAATTTATAGAGTTGGAAACCCAACTGTCTTTTTATGTGTTAAGCAGATCTGAGTAGAATGGGTCATGGCGAAGAACACAGGAATATCAGAAAGAAAATCTCCGATGACATGAAAGCGAATTTCTTTAACGTTAAAATAGCGAATTACATACTACATCTCGTCGGTATTCCAGTGAGTTAAAGAGTTGAATACCCAATTGTCACCGATGAGCTTCTTCGCTCTCTCTTTCAAACGTCCAAATAGCACCAAAATAGACTTTGCAGTTTTTTTTTCCTTTTAAAGGCGATAAAGGAAGCAACAAATAAGTATCTCTTACACAGAAACAACAAACCGAGGGACTTGAGAATTGAGTTAATCGATCATCATACTGAATTTTCATGCTAACAACATCTAGAGCTTCAAGATCGCTTAATGCAAATATTTATCTTCAAAATATCGGGGTTTGTGTCCATTCCTTTTTATATCCGTGATGGTTAACCACTTGTTACTTGTCTGTAAGAGCTTAACTTCTCATGCATTATTATTAGCGACCTACTTTCGATGTTAAAAGTCAAACAGAGACATCATGAGTTGTTTTTAACCCAATTCATTACTTGCAAGTTGCAACAACAGAAATGTAAAACTTCAAACTTAAATTTAATTCAAATCTAATTAAATTCTAATTGGAGAAAATAAAATAAAGACCAAAAAATAAAATTCAAGCAAATATTAATAAACATTTCATTATGTGATTGGAATTATTTGACACACAAAATATCATCAATTACTTTGACATCATTTTTAAATTTGGAAATTTGTGATGAAAGAAAGAAATAAAAGTATGTATTTGACCGATGGCCGTGTATGAAAGCAAGAAATATTTGCAATTATCAAAGTCTTTAGAGCCTCAAGAAATTTTTTTATAAAATTACCTCAAATACACACCAAATGGCACCATCTATTATATCGGGTAATGTTGAATCTATTGACTCTAGATCTTTTGAAAATCTTGACATAATGCGACCCAATGGGGTTGTATCGAAAAACTGTTGCGGAAGACGAAAAATATTTAACAATAATTCATGATGTAAAACACGAGCAGCTTGTAAAGTACCAAGCCAAGGTGCTATTGTTAGGCCGTATGAAAATAAGCCTGAAAACAAAAAATTCTCATCAAACAATTCTTTAATTCTATAAGAAAAGTAAATTTATTTATATTTATAAAAAATTTAATTTTTAGTTTGACAACCAAATTGCTACAATAATGAACATTTGTCATGTGTTTCAAGTAGAAATACAAAAGAAAAATTAAAGAAGTAACGCTACAGCTTGTTAGTGATTGTAGAATGCATTAGCCAAAACCTTTTTTATTAAAGTATGTGTTGCTATTTGTATGTATGTACATATGTAATACAAATAATGTTTATTAAAAACACAGGATATTAAATAAATTAAATCTATAGCGGAACTCACTCTAGGTAGCTGATTTTAAAGTATTTCAAATTTGCTATAATTTTTTTTTTTGCGTAAATACCTTTTTATAAATTATCTAATTATCTGTGTGTGTTTGTGATTAAACTCTTCCGAAATAGCTCGACCAATTTTTATGAAATTTTGTGTGCCTATCGAGTAGATATAAGAATCGGTCAACACCTATTATTCACAATGGCACGCCTTTTTCACGCCCCTAGGTGGGCCAGACAGCTAGACTGATCTTCTTCAAATTTTCGCATAATATAACTTAGACTCTGGTATGATTAATAGGATATTTTTTTACCACGCCTACTTAAACGCCCACTTTTTTTAATAATGTACTTGCATCGATATAGTTTTTAGTATTTTTCTTTAAATTGTACACAATTTATAGTCCAGCCAATGCAGAAATAAACGTTGGAGAGTCAACATCTACTTTTTGTACTCCTAAAGACACCCTAAGGGATAATTAACGTCTAATCTAAACAAAGTAAAGACTTCAATGAAGTTTTGAACTAAGATAGATCTGCGTACGGTAGAACACATATGGTTAACTTTCTTTTAATGATCGCACTGGGGCGTTACAATGTTTTCCGGGTCAGCTAGTTTCAATATAAAAAGCAAAAATCATATTTTTGTCTTTGTAAATTGTGAAACCTAACAAAATTTAATCGTTAAAATTCTTTTAATTTTTTTATTTTAAATATTAAATAAATAAATTGAATCCGGAAAAACTAAGCCGCAGTCAATATTTTTGCAGCGCCGTCACCAAAAACGTCAGCACAGAAAATTCTTAAAATATATTTTAAATATTTTTTTTTTGTAACTTAAAATTCATTTTCTGATCAAGTTTAAAGTCACTAGTGAAAGTTTTAGTGCCAGCTGCTGCCGTTATATAAAAATTTGGGTGTGCAGGAATTTTGATATTTGTGTCAATAAAATACTTAGCTGTTTTGTTCTATTGCGTATTCGTGCAAATTATTTTATAAGTCTTTGGTCAAATGTAGTAAAATTTAATTTCAAGTATTTTGTTGTAGTATGTATTTTTGCTTAACTGTCTACATGTGCCAGGTCTGGGAGTATAGTTTGCAACGAAGACTGAGTTCCACTTTAAGCTATTAACATTAATAAAAATAGATGATAGCTAATATAAATATTCAGACATTGGTGTTTGCATTATTTCAGGTACAGTAACTGAGAGAAAAATAAATTTACTATAAATGTTATAAAATCAAAAAAATTAAAATTGAAAATTGCAAAATTATTTTATGTAAATTATTAATATTTTTTTTTAAAAAGCTACGCGAATTTTTTTAACAACAAAGCTATTATTGATCGCACTTTCCCAGCTAAGGTATAGATAGTGACCTCTTTTAAGCACTTCGCATAGCTCACAAAAGAAATTTATAGAAAATTCTCCTCGAGGCGATGGTGTTGATCCTTAATTGGTCATCTCTTCTAGGAGTGCGGCTTAGTATGTCGGGTGAAGAGAAGTAGACCTTTTCAAGTAACAACTCAGTTTACGGTGGAATAGCATACGCCATATACCTCTGTAATGAGGCTCTGCGCTGGTGAACTTACTTTCCATTAAATGTGATTGTATAGAATGTGTATGTCAAAAAGTCACAAAAACAAAAACGGCGGGGACGCATAAAGGAGACAGATAACGGGAGGTCAATTAAGGGTTCAACCGGCGAAGTAAAATGCTGACGGAATGGAATGATTCGTCCAATCAGGTGTAGAAAAATCTGTTCCAACCGCTTAAACTCCAACTGGTATGCACGTTAGCAGAGACAGAATCGGTGGTGAATAGGAAAGTTGATATTCTAAGACGAACTTTTTTTCCATCAAACAAAACTTGATATTAATTTTATAACTCAGCTTAGAAAAAGTAAGAGGGCATAACGACAAAACAAGGCCGCCCTTGTCTTTAATTTTCTCAGGCACTGTACATGAAAATAGCAATTTTTCATTATATAGACATTTGCATTGTTATTTAAAATTTTTATTACCTCAAAAGCACACCAAATGCCACCTAATAAACGTGGTATAATCACATCAATAGCATTAATATCTTTAGAAAAACGTGTTAATATACGTCCCTGGGGTGTTGTATCAAAAAATAACATTGGCAATTTTAAAACATTTTTCAATAATATAAAATGTAAAATTGTGGCAGCCTGTAAGGCACCCAAATGTGGCACTAAGCCAACACCGTATGATAACAAGGCTGTAATTTAAAATATTATGTAATTTTTTTAAATTAAAATAAAAAAAGTTTTTTTGGTGTAATTTTGCACAATCTACAAATCTAAATGCAAACTTAATAAAAGAAGAAAAGTATTGAAAATAAATTTTGCAAATATTACACAAATTTAAGATCACAAAGCTTTAGGAAAATCGCTATATTTACAACATTGTTAGAGGTGCCACTTTTTGTCAAACTAAAAAAAAAAACAAAAGCCACCATGCTTGAATATATTGGTTGTGTGTTTATCTAAAGTTAAATTACAAAATTTGTATTTCATTTATTTAAATTTGTTTTAGTTAGTCACTTTTGGTATATTTAAGATATTTTAAATATTTACTGTCATATTCATAAAAAAATAAAATAACTTTGAAATGTGTTTTATGGCAAATTTTTCATACAAATTTGTCCTAAAATATATTTCAAATCTATTTTAATATTTTATGAATACGATTATTAGTGTATTTATTGCAAGAAAGTATAAAAAAATGTAATCAGAATTTAAAGGTTTTATGCGTTTTGTTGAAAAGAAAGCGTTTTGTATTTTAAGACCTGCAATTTAAAATGTATTTTTTTTTTAATAAATATGAGAGATGAAATTGCCAATTTGCTATAGTTCGGTTAGTTATTTTGGATATGAAGTGCTAAGTTTTATTAGTTTTTTTATAATTTAAATGAGATGAATTTAAATGAAAAAAATTTTTTTTTTGTTAAAACAATTATACTTAGTTCAACGTGATTTAGTGCCATTTACCCTAAATAATTGTAAAAAACATTCTCTAATACTTTCGGGAATTAATGTATCCACTATAAAAATATCATTTGATAAACGATCTAACACCCTGCCCAGAGGTGTTGTATCGAAAAAAGATTGGGGAGCGCGCATTATACGTGAATAATGTGTTTGAAAGATAATTCTTGAACCCAGTACACCGCCAATTTCGATAGCAAGAACGCTCCCAATAAAGCATAACACTAAGAAAAAATTAAACACAATTATGAACTTAAAAACTTATTTTTAATGTTAACACTAAACAATAAGCAGAGGTAAAAGCAATTTGAAAAGCATTGAAAAAACATGGAAAAAGAAAATACAGCAAGGGACACAAGTACAAAAGGAGTATAAGTTCAAGAATTTTATTGCGTTGAATTACGTAGCACTTTCAAGATAAACGGCTCATATGTTCTTTGAGGTAGATATTCTTAAGCTCAGAATGTTATAGACCAACCTAAATCAGCGCGTATAGTTCGTAAGTTGTTTTGTTTTTATTTGATTTTAGATGTCAAATTACATAAAACAAAATGTACTTTAAATGTTAAAGCTACTGCCCTTTCGTGATAAATTTCTTTTTTTGCAATGATGTCAACGTTATGCAATAAACAGTAATGTTAATTTATCTTCTTAAACAAAATCTACTAAATGAAAATAAAAAATCCGTCGAGTGTAAGTTTGACTTTACTGTCAATATGCAAATTTTGACGTGCCTGCTTATCACTGTTCAAAAATAACAATATCTATTAATACACTGCGCGTCATCAGCCTTGAAGTTATTATCCAGTAAACTCTTATCAGTTGTCTTTAAAATTACACAAAAATGACTGCTGTAACGTTCAGTATAATATTTTAATTTATTGAAAAAAAAGAATATATTGAAAAACTTATTAAAAAATTGGTCAACAGGAGAGCGCCATCTACGATAATTTTAGTATAGGTAGTATTTTGAGCAACTACACACATATATTAATTTTTAATACGTATCGATGACTTCTGAAGTAAGTACCGGAATTTAACTGGATATACGGTCACGTTTAAAAACATTTATCTAGTGGTTTTTGTGTACATTTTAATGGTGGTGTAGACTTTGACTATTTTTCCTTGTCCAGACATACAATTTTTGTTACAGAAATCTTCTTAAATTCTCTTTTGAAATTGCATTCGTGTGCACACATTCAAATTTTGTTTCTGCATTTTTGACCTTAATTATTTGATTATACTGCGAGTAATAAAACAAAAGAAATTTGCAAGTACATGAAACAGTGTACCCATTTTTTTTCTTTCCTCTCTCACCTACAAACTCAAGAGTTGCGCAACAAATGTTTCAACTATAACTGTGGACGGGGACTTAGGAACTTTTGTATTTGTAATACTCCTCCTGGTGCTTATGTACCATTTAATATGAGGACCTACATAAACTTTGATATTTACCTGTATAGGAAATCAATACCGAAACGCTATCGACTCATCCACACAAATGGTAAAAATAATCTGGGTGGCTGCAAATTATATAAGCAGTCGAAGCAAATTTTAACCATTTTAACAGTTCTGTAAGTTCTACTTACCGTTCCCTACAAATATCTGAATTGTCAGTGAACCTTCAATTGACGTGGCAAGAAGCTCTTAATAAATATTTCTATACTCTTCTGTTTTAATTTGTAACAGTTGGATATAAATTGTTTTCGTTTTAAAGCTAGACATTTTTTCAGAAAGCTCCATAATTTTAAATTCTTAATATCACTTATCGTAATTAAAAACTTAGTGACTAACCTCCGTACTTAAGAATTTATAGATACACTAAGTCCAGATTTACATTTTACAATTTTTTTATGCATTTTTTCATTCAATTCTCTATTGAGGTGGCAGCGATATGCCCCCAAACTCTAGCAGTACCATATTGCTTCCTTCTATAGCTTTACCAATAAACAAAAACTTCATGCTAATTTCATGAAAAATTGCATAGTGTAAATGCCGTATTAATCCACAATAAACTCGAATATATTAAACATATTTAAAGAAATTATATAAAAATTATGAAAAAGAAACCCAAAGAAAATCGAATATTATTTTATACTGCAATTACCTGAAAGGCAGTCGACATAAACATGCGCATAGTCATGGGTATAACTAAATCAATGGTGTTAATATCATTGGAACAACGATCTAAAATGCGACCTTTCGGCGTGATATCAAAAAACTCCGATGAACAGTGCATTAAATGTGAATAAAGTTTAGTGAAAATTGTTAATGAGGCATGAAGTGTGGCCATCCATAAACATAAGGAGGCACCAAAATTGCTAAGACCTGTGACAAAAGATAATTTTTCAAAAAAGGAAGTTGAAGAAAAAGATATAGAAGAAGATATAAAAAATGTATAAGTATATGAATGAGAAGAAGATGGAATTATTCAGCTAAAATAAAGTGAAATAATAAAATTCATTTTAGAAAACAAAAATAATTAAAAATAATATTTTCACTAAATTATACAAACCATCATTGAAAAAATCAAAAAATAAAGAAAAGAAAAAATTTTTTTCAATTAAATACCATAAAAATAAATGTCATAAAACTATCCAGGGTGGCCGGTAGTTCACCATCCACAATTTCCATATCGCCACTGAAATGATTCAGTAAACGGCCGACAGGAGTGATATCGAAGAAACGACATACTGAAGCACGCATTATAATATACAAAAGATCATTGTGTATCCTTTTGGCAGCCTCAAATGTGGCGCAGTAAATAATGGCTACAGCAAAATAAGAAAACACACCTGTGTTTGTTGTTGTTGTTGTTTTGGAAAAAGGATATTTAACAAAATTAGGATGTTGTGGGAAGGAAAAAATAGGAACAAAATAATAATTTATTATTTAACATTAGAAATTATTATTCAAAATGGATAATGAGGATTATGAGGATAATGTCGAGTTACCAAACCAGCTGGAAGATATTTTTAAGAAATGAAATTGTTTTCTTAAAGGATGGGAAAATGGATTTTCAGTGTAAATGTTTTGGAAATGTTTGTTAGGTAAAATTTTAAATGATGCCCTCAAAATAAATATTTTTGCAAAACTTAAAGCAATAAGCACGATTTTTTATTAAAAATTTTTATTGAAAATAATACTAAGAATTATTTATTTTAGTGATATTATTGGCTGTAGAAAAAAATTCTTGTTGTTTGATATTAGATCGCACTTGTAAGCAGCGGACTAACATCTGTGCAACTACACAGTTTGTTATTGAATTTAAAATTTAAATTTCAGAGCCAAGAGAAATAATGGGTGATCCAAGTAGAGATACTTTTTTCAATAGCCTTTTTTAACAGATCACGTGTGAGTCGTGTCATGCTGTCATGTTCTTTTTGTTTAGTATCGTTTGGCATTTCATAATGGAAAGACTTACGCCTTAACAACGTTTACAAATCGTTCAACTTTATTACGAAACTTCACGTTCTGTGAGGAATGTGTTTCGTGCACTTCGCTCAACTTATGGTCAACATAATCGGCCTACTGAGTGTACTATTCGTAACACCATCACACATTTTGAGACCCAGCATTTATTAATAGATAAATGCTGTGAAGAAAATATAGCTGCCGTAGCTGAGAGTGTACACGAAGACCGTGGAGAGTCGTTTCGGCACTGTTCGCAGCTACTCGGACTGACTTTTGGAACGACTTGACGCATTTTACGTCGTGATCTTAAATTGAAAGCGTATAAAATACAGCTTGTGCAACAACTGAAGCCGCTCGACCTTCCCAAGCGATACGCTTCGCTCTATGGGCTATTGAAAAGTTCCAAGGAAACCCAACGTTTTCAAGCCAAATTTTGTTCATCGATGAGGCCCTTTTCTGTCTCAATGGATATGTAAACAAACAATATTGCCGCATTTGGAACAAAGAGCAACTTGAAGAGATTAAAGAACTACCACATCATTCAGAGAAAACAACGGTTTGGTGTGATTTGTAGGCAGGTGGAATCAGCGGTCCATATTTCTTTAAAAATGATGCCGGTGCGTACGTAACCGTCAACGGCAACCGTTATCGTGTCATGATAACCGACTATTTGATGCCTAAAATTGAAGCTTGTGATCTTATCGACATTTGGTTTCAGCATTACGGCGCCACTTCCCACACATCGCATCAATCAATGGATTTATTGACAGAACACTTCGGTGAGCCCATAATTTCACGTTTTGGGTCGGTCGAGTGGCCACCAAGATCTTGTAATATCACACCCTTAGACTTTTTCCCGTGGGGATATGTAAAGTCTGAAGTTTATGCGGACAAACCCACTTCGATTCAGACTTTGGAGGAAAACATCACGGGTGTCATTCGCCAGTTACCAGTCGAAAAGCACAAGCGAGTTATCGAAAATTGGACTCAACGGATTGACCATCTGCGACGTAGCCACGGCCAACATTTGATAGACAAAATCTTCAAAAAATAAATGCCAAAGAATGTTCCTTCAAACGATAATAAACATTCTCCATTAAATTGGAATTTTATGTGATTTTTTCTTTAAAAAAGTAGGGAACCTCGAAATGGATCACGCATTATTTCTAGAAAACTATCCATTTAGCTTTTTATGAAAAAAAAAAAGTGTAACAGAAAGTAAAAACTAAAATTTAATCATGTTGTTGCACGTTAAAGAATTTTGAGCAAAGCCGAATAAATTATTTATTACCACCACTAGCAGTCGTGGTGGTTGAGTGTGGCAAGACAGAATAAAAAAGTTAGCTATTACGTGTTGTGCAGCCATTGTGGCTGCCTTGGTAGAGAAGTCTGCTTGTTTTCTAAGCAAAAAATCACGAGTTTAAATTCCATCGCAGCGAGTATTATCAAATATAATTGGTTTATGAGTCCAGTAGTCGCAAATCGGAAATTAATGACATAAATTCGAAATCCTTAAAGCAGAATAACGTCAGTTCATGGAGTGTAGGTTCTAAAGCAACGGTAGTCGTCCTACCACTGAGTGAATACGTCGACCAGCGTCCCCATGCACAAATCATGAGTAACAATTCGATAATATAATTTTGGTCATAGTATAGCTCTTAGTTTGAAGCAAAGGCTATTTAGAATGTCTGCCGATTAGATTATAATACCACATGGTACCAGAATTAAATCTGCAGTCAGACTTCATAAACTACTTCATAGACTACTAGTAGTAGGATCTTAAACAACAAAAACAAACAAAGCTTGTTGGTCCAGTTAGAAAAAAAAGTGTGAACACAACAGTTTGTAGCAGTCGCGGCTAAGTTGGTTTAAAAGATTGGCTGGTAGGCAGTAGATCGTGATTTCGAGTGTCATACAACTTCTTGTGGTGTGAATGGCTATGCAAGTTTGTTAAAGTGAAGTTTATTGAAAAAAAGAGACCGTAAGAACAAATCAAGAGCCACGGAGAAGGAAACACAAGAAATAAAACAAAAATTGACGTCATCATGCTTGCAATCAAAAGAACCCTCAGATGTAAAAAGTAAAAAATGTAACAGTATTAAAAGCAAGGAAGACATTCTTTTCCAAGGATTCATGTACAACACAAAAAGAAAATGCTTTTCGATTAGGGGTAACACAATGGGCGTTTATTTTATTATAAAAGCATTATTTTCATCGGATTGAACCTGGATTAATTGCTGGGATGCGAAAACCAAACCAACTTACTTAAAGCTGAATCACCCAGCATTGCGTTTTGCTAATGCTCTGTAGGATGCTAAAGATGTTTAGTGTTATGAGCAAAAAAAAATCATCAAAAATCAAAACAGCTTCTCCTGCAACTCTGAAAGAGTCAAATCAAATACCTTTGATTTAACTGACAAACTCCATATTCAAGGAAGTATTAGTCACTTTCATATAAAGTTTGACCATAAGAGCAACGGCGAATGTGAACCAATTCGCAATTGCAATCACTTTGTAATTAATTTGTCTTGGTTACCTTTTATCATTGTTACGAGCAAGATTGGGTGCCCAGTTTTTGTTCACATACAAATCATGAGCTTTCATTTCAAACCGCTGCACAGTGTACAGTGGTGTCCAACAAGTTTCAAAGTGAAGCTATATTTTTGTGAGGCTCAAAAACTCTTCTGCTATCAGCATGACAAATATTATAATCGTTCTAGCCACTTGGAATTTGCTGATTTATTTAAAAAAATTAAGATTGGATTCTAAAAGTGGGACACCTCAGTCATGTAAATTTTTGTGAGACTTGTCACTTGTTTGTTTTTCGTTAGGAATTAATGATAAGAACTTCTTTTGTCACCCATGCACAAATAATTTATTAATAAAAAGATAATCGAATTAACGTTAACTTTTTACGGCTTGAATGTAGCGGTCCAGAAAATGCAAGACGTCCGCATACATTTGTAAAGAATTTAAATTAAAAATATAATCTTTATATAAAGATATAATTAACGATGATTAACGAACAACATTTGAACAGTGGTATTTTACACAGAGTAAAAAAAGTTGCCATATCATTTTTACGCACAGTTATGAATTAAAAAGCAGAATAAAAATATTTCTTAAACAAATTTTAAAGATAAAAACTATATAAAAAGGGCGTTTTAATAATTTGTGTGTGTGTTAAGAATTTAATGTTCTATTTTTTTTAGTTTCGATTGTTATGGCATCACCTTATACCAACACAAGCTTAACAACCAAATGTTTGAAGTATTTTTGATGGCTTTATTTAATCGTTTCTTAAAATAATAAACAAAAAATCCCTTATAAAGTCATAAAAAAATTGTATTCAAAAATAATAATGGTTAAAATAAATTATTATAATTTTATAAGTTACCATTACCCTATGGCAAAAGTTAAATTGTTAAGACATTTTATGACATTTTTTGATGGTCTTAAATTGTGAAAAAGAAATAAAAATATAAAAAAACGAGGTAAAATAATAAATTTCATGCGAAATAAAGTCAAAATAATGTAACAAAAGAGATTCGATTAACAGGACATATGAGTGTTTTCTTGTTAAGAGTTAAAATTAAAGAGAAGGAGAGAAATAAAGAGAAAGAAAAAGAGCGCTCTCTATATCTTATTTTTTACTTTCTAAAACAAGTTGTCAAAAATTTGATAATATGAAACAAAAATCAAAAAAATTTACAATGATGTCTAGAGCTGCCTAAAAATTCATCCACGATTTGAATTTACCATCGTTTAGTTAATAAAAACAATTACAAACATAACAAGTAAGAGTGCTGCTATATTCGGCTATGCCAAATCTTATATTCCCTGCACCATATGTGTTAATCCAGTTTAGTGAAGTTACTCCATTCAAAAAAAGAAGTATTGAGGTTAACAGAGAATTAAAAAATAAGAAAATATATTTTTAGTACCATACTATATAATTTTATATTATAATGTCATCGGCTCTTAATGGGTTAAGCATTTTACTGCATTTTCTTCGTATATTATTCTCCTTTCAGAATGTTTAAGCGCTGTTTAGAAATAATTTTAGTTTCCAAGCAAAAGCCAGTTTCATAACTTTTCAATATAAACGCAGATATTTCTGGAACTACTAGTATTTCCTGAAAGATCTCTTCAAAAGCTTTTAAATGATACCCATATTGACCATATAGACAATCGAACGTTTTTATGAAAAGTTCGGAGTCCCATAACTCGGAAAATATGGACGAGCGCCAATTTTTTCTATTAATGTTTTTTCTTATTTTTTTAATTCTTTATCGCCCCATATATTAAGTTTTTGGATTGGAGCTACTTCATTTTTCTTGATATGGAAAAATTAGAGGTAGGCGTGGTGTTTTGCCCGCTGCCTCGAAGGACATGGACCGATGTTGCTGATTTTTAATAGCAACTCTTTCGACATTTTGTCTGATTGGTTGGCGTATTTAAATTTTCTCTAACTGATCTAACACTTATGCAAACTTGATTAGAATACTAACACGGTCAGACAGACAGATATCTCTCTAAATTTATATGATGCTAAATAACTTAATCCCAAGATGCTAAGTTCCTTTTTTACTTTGGTAGCTTTGTTAAACCAAAAATTCTTTGTTTTGTGTACAGTGAAGCAACATGGTATTGTCGAAAAGGTTGGATACTACTACTGTGGAAATAGAGCAGGCTAAAAGTTATTTGGAAGATGAGTTGTAGTTAAAACAAGACGTGGCCACATACTATTCAGATTATTAAACAGTTCCTTTTGTGCATGAGACATTTTCTGGTCATATAGACTTTCGTTGTTATTTTAATTGGTCCCACGGATTGTATGTGATTTAAGATCAGGGGATTTCTCTTAAGTTTTATTGAAAGTCCGGTGTCGGTGAACGAATGAATTTTAGACTTCCGGCACAGACCGAAGCAATAATTGCAGTTAACCAAATGTTCTACCTTCTTGTGAAAAGAATAAAGTAGATAGATGATAAAGAAGAGTGATAAAAAGCCATAGTTTTTGCAACTTGCAATCGGACTTTAAAATTTTTGAAGTAAGTGACTCCATTTTCTTATTTTTTTCCACGACTCTTAATTTCTAGAGAAAAATACCAATGAATGAGAGAGAGTACTGTGATATATACACAACAAAAAAAATAGTTTAATTGACAGCAGCTGGGATATAAACCTGGGATATTAACGCTATTTTTCATCTGCAAAGGCAGAAGAAGAGGTATCGAAGAAAAAGCTGATAAGTAAAAACATAAACAAATAGAGACCGCATTTAGTTTTGAAGCTTTTTTTAAAGATATCTATGAAATATAGTTATAGGGTTAAGAAAGTCTTTGAAACTTAGTTATATGATTCTGCATAAATTTCTAAGAAAGATAAGAACAACCGCTAGTATTGTGACGGATGTTGATTTAATATCAATTATTGATTTAAAAAATTTTACAAAACTATCAACTGTCAATATATTAAAAAAACTAGACGTTTTAAATCGCCTATGCACAGAAATAGCAATTGCAAGCAGTTCGTGAATATTAAACAAAATGTCTAAAGTTGCCACACACTTATGAAAGTGTTTGCTGTTTAAGAGATAAGATAATCAAGTATCTTTAAAGAAAATAATTGCTGGCGTGTTTAATTTTGCCATTAAAAAACTCAACGAAGAAATATGCTTAACAGTGTATTAAAAAAAATTATTTGTACTTTCACTCAGATCTGAACGTACACATCTTAACCTGCCAGCACGTAACGTGTTCAATAATTTCTTGGTCAAATACCAGTAAGATAAATGCAAGACGCTGGCACAATATCAATAAAAATAAATTTCTTGTCTTGCACTGGCTGAACTTTTATATTAATGATGTAATAAATAATTTAAAATTATATATTTTCGCATAGCGACAATAGAAAATACGGGCATCGACAACTTCTTTCTGTTCAAAAAAATAAAGAAAAGATTAACCTTATTCTTTTTCTAGACAATTCGAATGATTATGTGTAAACAAATAAAATAAAAAAAGAATAAATAAATAAAAAAGATTCTGTTTTCCAAAGGAGTTTAGAAAACCATAGGATACCAAATTGCTGTATAGACACAAAGCCATAAGTACAAACCATAATGGTAAATATAAAATCAAGTAATGTTTTAATTTATAATTTAGTAAACTAATTGTGATAATAAAGTAAAAAATAAATTAATTTGAAAAAAAAATGTTTCAAATGAAAATTAGTGTTAAAGAAAATTTCAAACGTCACTTTTTAACGCTTAAAGAGAAACAAAAAAAAATGTTGCAAGGCGTCACTAAACTATTAAAAAATATAATAACTAAAAAATTGATATATGTATAAAAAAAGAATTTTACCGAAAAGCATGTTGATAAAAATTGCTGAAAAACTGATGGTAAAATTGTATCACAAGTATCGATATCTTTGGAGAAACGACTGATAATGCGGCCCAGTGGTGTTATATCGAACAGTTCCATTGGCCATTTAAGTACCATTCTTAAAAGTTTATAAAAAACTTCCATAGAACTATGTAAACAACCCAATGCCAAAGATATGCCCGATAAATAACGTGCTATAACTAGAGATGGAGGATGGAAGTAGCAATTTGTTTTTCTTTTTGTTTAATTTTTTTTTTTAACTTTAAAATAACATGCCAAACATACAAAATATGTACACATTTAATAAAATAAATTGCATGTTAGTATTATTTACAAGAAAATAAAATAGTTAAATAGTCATTCACAAGCCGCATAACATGGAACTAATTAAACTAAACTGGATATGCATAATAACAACAGTGATGTTTGTTTATTTATGTTGTTGTTGTTATTTATTTTTGCTAAAATATTTTTTGTCTTTACAATAAATGACATTTTAATTAACGGAAGCTTAAAAGAAAATTTATGAACCTGATTGATAAAATAGCGTTATCTACGATTAGCGAGATAGCACACGCGGTCTTTCGCTGCCTCAATTGTTGTATAAATAAAATAATAGTCTTCGCGCCATTTGTGCTCATCCTGTCGAGTAATTAATGAGTGGGAGGCGCCAGGCCCGTCAGTTAAAAGTCTGAAGTTTCTAGTCATCTGATCTCTATATATGATGTGACCATTATCACTTACTTTATCTTGAAGGGTTTGATGATCCCTTCACACTGTTCCAATCCAGTCAAGTTTTAGTCAACGTACGTTAGTTGATTAAGTGGTTGCTTGGGACTCTCTCTGTTTTAGTTTTCTCGTTATATGAAAATATGAAAATCATTATTAACATTGTATGGGAGGCACCTAACTGCGCAAGTTCAATCAGGTTTTGGCCCGTCCACGTTCATCTACAGTAAGTGCTACTAGCACAAATGTTAAAAACTCTACCTGTAAAAGTTCTGTAGCATCAAGTAGGTGAATATTTAATTTGCATGGGAGGTACCACGTCCACCAAACCAGTTGGTATCTGTTAGTATCTACCTATCCGAAAATCATAAATAAATTACTTTATATGGGAGGAATCCCACTGTGCCAATCCAATCAGGTAATGGCCTGTCCACGTACATTAATAAAAGTGATACTCCCACAAGATTTAGGGATTGTACCTGTAATATTTCCGTAGCATCACGTATATATAGATTTAATTTATACAAAAAAGGTACAGTTACTTCCAGGCAGCTTGTTACAAACTTTTGAAATGGGTGATTCAAGTAGAGATACTTTTTTCAAAAGCCTTTTTTTGGTCAGATCACGTGTGAGTCATGTCATGCTGTCATGTTATTTTTGTTTAGTATTGTTTGGTATTTCATAATGGAAAGACTTATGCCTGAACAACGTTTACAAATCGTTCAACTTTATTACGAAAATTCACGTTCTGTAAGGAACGTGCTTTGTGCACTTCGCTCAACTTATGGCCAATATAATCGGCCTACTGACCGTGCTATTCGCAACACCATCACCCGTTTTAGGACTCAGCATTCATTATTGGAAAATATTCAAACGAATAGACCACATCCAGCACGCTTTGAAGAAATATAGCGGCCGTAGCTGAGAGTGTACATGAAGACCGTGGAGAGTCGATTTGGCGGCGTTCGCATCTACTCGGACTGACGTATGGAACGACTTGACGTATTTTACGTCGAGATCCTAAATTGAAAGCGTATAAAATGCTGCTTGTGAAACAACTAAAGCCACTCGACCTTTCCAAGCGATACGCTTCGCTCTATGGGCTCTTGAAAAGATTCAAGAAGATCCGACGTTTTCGAGCCAAATTTTGTTCAGCAATGAGGCCCATTTCTGGCTCAATGGATATGTAAACAAACCAAATTTCCTCATTTGGGACGAAGATCAATCTGAAGAGATTGAAGAACTGCCACTTCATTCAGAAATCATCGGTCCATATTTCTTTAAAAATGAGGCCGGTGCGAACGTAACCGTCAATGGCGACTGTTATCGTGCCATAATAACCGACTATTTGGTACCTGAAATTGAAGCTAGTGACATCGGTGAAATTTGGTTTCAGCAAGACGACGCCACTTTCCACACATCGCATCAATCAATGAATTTATTAGGCAAACACTTCGATGAGCACTTAATTTTACGTTTTTGGTCGGTCGATTGGCCACCAAGATCATGTGATATTACACTTTTAGACTTTTTCTTGGTGATATGTAAAGTCTAAAGTTTACGCGGACAAACCCGCTTCGATTCAAGCCTTGGAGGAAAACATCACGCCTGTCATCCGCCAGTTACCAGTCGAAATGCACAAACGAGTCATCGAAAGTTGGACTCAACGGATGAACCATCTGCGACGTAGCAACCGCCAATATTTGATAGACATAATCTTCAAAAAATACATGCCAAAGAATGTTCTTTCAAATGATAGTAAACATTCCCCATTAAATTTTAATTTTCTTAAAAAAAGTAGGAAACCTCAAAATGGATTACGCGTTATAAATATAGAAGAAGAAAGTAGACAAATAGTTCACCAGCAATTATAACCGAATGAATAATTTGGAGCTGAAGTATTGATTTAACATCACTGTTTCTTATGCATTTATTTTTTTTTTTTTTATTCGTGAAATATAAAATACAAAGAATACTAAACAAATTTAATTTACACTGTAGAAATTGCAGGAATTGTTTTTTTTAATATTTAAAATTTTTACAAATTCCTTAAGGATTGAAAAAAAAAACTTAAGTAAAAAATAAAATTAGTAAGTAAAAGCGTCTATGAAACCAAAATAAAAGCCAAATAATTGTTAATCTAAATTTTTAGTTGGTTAGAAATAAAAATGAAATTATATTTTGTTAAAGTGAGAAGAAGAAATAATTATTTACCGAAAAAGCTTGACTAATGACAACACGCCAATTAAACGGTAGAATTGTATCAACTGTATCAATGTCTTTCGAAAAACGATTAACAATTCTACCCAATGGTGTGATATCAAATATTTCCATCGGCCAGAGCATGATACTGGTTAATAATTTGTCATGTAGGGTTTGGGCGCAACGTATACAACTGATTGCCAATGTTAACGAAAATAGAAAATGTACTACAACTATAAAGAAAAAAGCAACAAATTTGATTTTTTTTAAAGAAATAAGGAGAATTTAATTTATAAATAAAGTGCTCAAGAAAAAAGTGCAAGTTGTGCTCAAAATCTAGTTTTAGTGCAGTTTTGTGTTAAATTGTGCTCATTTAAAACAAAAGAGTGCTTAACATTAAAATAAATATTAAATAAAATATATAAAGGGTGGCCAAAAAGCATTGATAATTTTTCTAATTGTTCTGTTTCAGCAGCTGTCAAAGTTACCAGTAACATTAAGCTGTCAAAATACTGAGTAAAGTTTGTCACTACATCATGCGTAGCTAAACGTTTCGAAACTTTTGCTCGACCCTAGATATGTTACGTGAAATCAGTCGTCATCATGGCTTTAGTGGGAAGGCAGTTTGTCACCCAATGAAAAAGTTTGAACGTGAAGAAACCAAAGAATGAAAAAAATTGATGTAAAGTAAATATCTTAGATTGTCGATTTGAATGCGATCATCGGGTGTAGAGCGACGTTAATAGAATTTCTGTGGCCATAACTCGTAAACAACAAGATATTCTAGCTGTGGTTTTAAGAGCAATAAGAGTTTTTAATATTGTGTCATTTCAATTAAACGTCGCGATGATGAGACTTGCCAGCCACAGATTACTTTATCTGAGGCTGCTTGAGGCCTTAAAATGGCACTTTATTACCGTCATAATGCCGCACTTATTCGATAGATAGATAGACCTTTTGAAACGCTGCAAGCAAGGCTAAGGCTACTATTTTAAAGATATGTTATTCCATACATAATGACTTAAATGTGGCTTCACTATCGTTATTTAAATTTCGTTGCTTATTGATCTCATCTTGTGGTTATCTCAACTATTACTCAACGCCTATACTTTTAAGAAACTTGGCGCCTCATTAAAAAACTCGCCTAGAGCAATCGTAACTATTGAATGACATAACTTTTCCCCCTTCCTCATGGAAAAAACTTTAAAATGGACAACTATATAAACTTAAAAATATTTATAAATAGTGTTGAAGTTGCAAGAATATAATAGGTTTGTTCAGTAATTGTTGTTAATAGAACGTGCTCACGTACTCGAAAAGCTTGCAACGACAGATAGGAAGCATCGGAATTTATAGCAACGTTGCTGATTTGTTTTTTTTTTTTTTTTTTTGACAGGAAGGGTATCGTGCGCAAAGAATTTTTTCCATCAGGACAAACTGTCAACCAAGTGTTTTATAAAAGTGTCCTTGAAAAGTTGTGGAAAAGAGTGATCCATGTAAAACCAAAAATACAAGTGGATTCTTCTTCATGACAATGCTCCGTGTCACACGGCCATTTCCATCAGTGAATTTTTATCCTCAAACCTTAACCCCCCTAATCAACTGACTTAAGTCCTTGTGACTTTTTCCTCTTCCCGAAATTGAATCATGTTAAAGGACGTCATTTTGGAACTCTGGAGAACATTCAAGAGACGCTGACCGACCAGTTAAAAGCCATACCAATTGAAGACTTCCAGCGCTGCTACCAAGAGTGAGAACGACGACTCTGCCGATGTATTGCTGACAAGGGAACTATTTTAAAAGGGATAACATTGTTGTTTGAAAATTATAAAAGCTTTGGTGAGTATGAAATCAGTCTCATTACTTTTCTCACACACCTCGTATATAACGAAACTAGTCAGGATCTTTCACTTAGCACTTAGAACTACTTAGCTCAGAAAATAGTAAAGAAAACTACGATCTTGAAACATTAAAAACACCGAATGTGAAAATAAAACTAAAGCATGATTGATCTTAAATTTTGTGGTTAGTAGCTGTAACACAAAAACAAGACCTGATGGAATCAAAGCAAACATTGATTTTATATGAGGGTAAATAGGTAATTCAAAATTAGTAAGCACCTTTCTTGAATTTTGTTGACCAGTGTAACCTATTTTGCATTTAAATGATTTAAATAATAATAAACTAATGAGTAAAAAAAACCCGGATTTTCTTTTTAAATAGTTCTACATATAATTCAAATCTGACACTGTGAGAAATGAGTGCCAAGTTGTCAGAAATATTTGTAAGATTAGCTTATCTAACCTCAATAAACTGTTTTCATTTTTTAAGTTTATAATTGTTAGGGAAAGACGATAGCTTTTTTTGGAACTTATTTTAGGTAAATTGAGGTCCGTTTCTCTTTCAATCTTGTTTCGTTCCTCAGTGATGAGCAAACAGATTTCAACCAAGAATAATTGTATTTGCATTTATTCTAGACTAACGATTTGTGTCCAAAAAATGAAAATTATCAACCTTTCTTTTCCTCTAAGAGTTTAAAATTTCACATGCATTTACTCTAGACTCACAGAGTTTCGCTTAATTGCTATCATTTTCCTTAAACTGAGGTCTTTTATTGCATCGGCATATGTAATATGCTGCCCGTGATCTTCTTATAACCTCAACCTCATATAGACAGAGCATACAAACGTCATCTTAGCCAGTTGATACCTCAAGTTATTATGTCCTGTCGCTTAAGGCAGTTAACCACCTCAGAATACTTCAATTGCCTGTTAATACCGACTTTAATTTCTCGCAAATGTTGTGGCTGTGACGTTCTATTGTTTTACTAATTAGGACCTCTTAACCAACTCAGCCACGACTGTTGTTATTGTTAATACGCCCTAGCTCCCTCGCTAGCTAAAGCTCCATGAAGGTTTTAATCATGAATTTCTTGTTTAACTTTTAAATGTTTTTTTTTTCCTGAGGAGATCGTGAGTTTTACGATCTTTTGTTTGAAAAAAAGACAGACAGACAGGCACTCAACTTAAAGTAGAAAGTTCCAAAGAATACTAATGCTAACGACCAGGTGATGGCAGTGGCAAATTCATTAATTTTAGACATCGCTAGAAATGTCAATGCGTCAAGTTTTTTTTTTTTCAATGAACTTTGACATTTTTTGCAACGGTGAAAATAATAAATTTGCCACTACTATCACCTGGTACATTATTTAGCCATTCGTCTAAATTTTCCTGCTAGTAAAAAAATTCATAATAAATTTAGAAATGAAAATATCCGTGAACTTAAGCCGAATTAAAGTTATTCATTTTTTAAAGAAAATAAATTCCCTGAAATATATTCAAGTCACATAATTTTCTCCTAAGCGTAAATGATAATCGAACAGTAAAATCTGTTACAACAATTTGATGTTGCCTAGTTTTTTCTTTTTTTTTTTTTTTTTGTTTTTTGTTTTTTTTTTTTTTTTTTGTATTGAAATTTTTATTCCTATTTAATTTAAAAAAATTTGGAGAACTTATAATTCTTATTTACAGTCAATGCGCACTGATTTTCACTAAAGCTGAAGCATTCATGGGAACATAAAGTTCACGTGTTATTCATAATAGAGGGTAAAACGGGGAGACACTGTTTGATTTTATATTTTAAACATGGAAAGAAACTGAAAGCATGTAACGATTTAGGAAATAATTATTTTTGTTTTCATTATCAATTTTTTTTAAAGAAAGAAAGAAAGACCAATTTTAAAAAAATGAATTCTGATGCCAAGTTTCTAAACAAAATGCAAGAACACAATTTTAAGAAAAAATAAAAACATAAATTTACCGCATAAGCCTGTGTTACAGCAACACGCAAGTTCAATGGCAGAATATTATCAACCGTATCGATATCTTTAGAAAAACGATTAACAATTCTACCCAATGGTGTTGTATCAAATAATTCCATAGGCCAACGGAAAACATAGTTAAGCAATACGAAATGCAAATCCCTAGAACAGTATACGCCACCCAATCCAGTGGCTAGAGTTGCAAGGAAGTTGGTTAAAACTAAATAGCGTATTAAAAATGAATATTATTAGTTTTTAGAGAATTATTGAATGAAGGAAGGTAGTGGAGACAAAGCGAAAACAAATGGAGTAATTTTAAATAAAACGAAATGCAAAATAATAAAATATATTTGGATTTGTGTACCGGGTGCTAAATCACCTTTTTTTAATTTTGAAAAAACATATATAACTTCAGATTTAATTTTACTAAATTTTGGAAAATGTCAAATTGAGAAAATATGTAACTACTGAATGGTTTTAAACAATTTTGAAAGATGTCGAATTTGGAATTTCAAAACCCAATTAAAGATGCAGAATATGTTAAAAACAAAATACTCAACCCAATCAAACAGCTGATGGTTTCAAAATTTACAGAACCGGACAAAATTATTCATTATTCATTATTGTGCCTGTGTTAAAAGTTTTGTCCAGCTCTGTACATCCTACTGAAGAAATTTTGAAATACATTTAAAATAAAATGTTAGTGAAATCAACAAAATTATAAACAAAGCACATTAAATCATAAAAAAGACTTGGGTTAGCGAAAGAGAAAAGCAATAATTTTAAATGCAGGTATAGATACCAAAAAATTGCGTTTTTAAGCATTAAAAAATAATAAATAAACAAATAAACAAACTTAACGTAAAACTAAATAATAATAAACAAACTAAAAATGAACAACTCAACATCATTAATTTTAAAGCAATTCAAACAATATTGATTCAAATAAATTTAAAACCCAAAACCATAACGAAATTAAAATAATGACATAAAAAGAAACCCTTAACCAAAAACATTAATGAGACGACACAAAACATGGTTTTTCACAACAAAAAAAAAAAATTGGCCAACAAAATAAACTTACCTTGTCCAAAACCAAATGCCCCATAAACACCCAAGTACATATCTCTTAAACCAGTGTCAGTGGCTACATTTTTATCATTTGCCCACTTGGTCAGCCATAGATTTGAACCGATTTGGAATGCTTGAAATGCAAAATTCAAGATTAAAGTTGCCAGAGAAAGAAAAATGCCAACACTTTTAATATAATGTTTGTACACAGCAAATTCTACCTGTAAATAAAAAATTAGAAAATTTAATTTTATTATTAAAAAACTAAAGCAAAATTTTTGTTCCGAAACATTTTTTTTGACGCGTTTCTCTCTCTCTCTCAAAAAGAAACACGTCAAACTACATATAAAAAAAAATGTTTCAGAACAAAAATTTTGTTTCGAAATAATGGGTGAATCCAGCTTAAACAAATTAAAATTTACTTTTTCGGCTTAAGGTTCACTTTTAATTTAATTTCTAAAAAAATTTTAAAAAATTATTTACAAAACAACGTATTCAAAAGAAAACATAAAAAAATACCCAAGGCACAGCGCCTTCAAATTGTATGTGGACTAAGTCTTTCCAATTTATGCCCCTATTGCGGTTCACAACTTTTTCAATAATTTGGTCGTCTTTCATAGATCGGTATTGCCATTCACAACTTAAATGCGGTTGAATATTTGGTTGTGAGGTCGATTTTTTGGTTGTGTTTAATGCTATTGCGGTTCACCACTTTGTATGAGTTTGGTTGACAAAAACGATAAATATACACAACTGCTTATTAGCAGTTGAGTCTTTGTCGGTTATAAATTTCTATTAAATTTTTAATACCTTTCCTTTAAAAAATAATACAAAAAGAACCAAAAATGTAACAATCGTAAATATAGGTGTTTTTTGATCTTAATATAATAAATAAAATGTTTAATACACATACGCAGGACTTTAAAAATAACAACCAAAGCCCAATTTGAGTGACTTGTGCAACTGATGAAAAGAAATTGCTAAAGGAAAGCAAAAAATTGGGATGACTAAAACTCAGTGTAAGGAATCGTGGGAAGGGTCTATAATTGAATTAAATAGCTTGGGCCCACCCACAAGAACATTTTTATTATTATAAACAGACATCTTATTAGAATTTTTAGTTTATATAGGTTTAGACTCATTACAAAGCAAGTATTAAAATAAATTGCTAATAATAAAAATAAAAAAACATCTAACAAGCAACAGGAATGAGAAATTCATATCTCAGCTGTTATCACTAAATGATAAAGTAGCACCATTTAAACACACCTTCGGCGTTGGAAACGTTGCTCCCTCAACAAGCGAGGCTCCTGAAACTCCTCAAAATCTCGACTTGTTTGCACAGGTTTCTTAAAATGTCCCTTAAATTGATCTATTACATAATAAAATGCTTCTTTGTTCAGCCGATAATAGCTAGAAAAAAAATCTATGAAAAATGACTTATTATAAATACTTGTTACTTATTTTGGACATGTCGTACTTCGCACTGGGTAGTTCAAGAGGATTGGAATCATCGCGTATTTTTCTACGTATACGTAGAATATTTGTATTAGCATCATGATTTTCATCTTCAAAAAATAAATCCACGCTTAAATCCATACTTTTTATTTTATAAAAACTTGATTTAAACTTCTTTTTGCGTTTTCTTTTCTTTATTTTACAAATAATACGCACGGTGTTGCCAACATGAAATCGACATTTCATGCCGGCAACACCATAACAAACACAACTAAAAATCGTTGTGTTCTACAATACCAAAAAATAATTTGGTTGAGTCAAAGTCGGGTTGACTGACATACGACCAAACTTAGTTGAGTTGAGAACGGCAATAGGGGCATTACTCATTAGTTGGTTAAATAAATTATTTTTTACAATATACACAACCTTAGGTAGATAGATGCGAAGAACGCTGATGAGGGATAAAGCGATACAGAAAATGCTGCATTTCATTCTGCTGGGTTCTAATTTTTCTTGTTTTCTTGGAAAACACCCACATACATTTGTAAATAATTTTTGTATCTAAAAATTTTTTAATATTAAATTAAGAAGTGAACCTTAAGCCGACAAAGTAAATTTTTAAATAAAATTAAAAGATTAAACTTTCTACAGAGACCGGAGAAACGAAGAGCACAGCAACACGTTTCAGATTTTTTTTTTTATTAAAAAAAAAGAAAATCAAATAGTGAAAAAATTGGCGCTCGCCCACAGTATTTATAAAGGCAGACAAAAAATCATATACCAGGTAATAGCAATTGCGAATTCAGTCATATTCACCGTTCAGAGTATCAATCTTTCATTTTATTAAAAAAAACTTGACACTGAATTTTTATTTATGGAGTTTGACATTTTAAACGACGTTAAAAATTAATGAAATTGTCAGTGCTATCATCTGGTAACTGATTCGCCTCAAACCTGTTTTAGTGTTAGATGTTAGCAATCTTTAAAAACAATTTTGCAGATAACAGTTTGGGGTTAATGAAAATGGTACTTAGATGATATATTTTCTTGTTCCACTGCACTGGACTAGTAAACCGCGGTCTAGAATTCTGTGGCACCAATATCTCAATGTTTCTCTATCTTTTGTCTCTCTTTCTTCACCTTGGTCTTTTTCACTTTCTTTACTAATACTTCTTAGAAAGTACACAGAAGAATTGTAATGTTCGCACAAAGATAAGTTCATTATAAAAGGAATTTACTAACAGATCACTAAATTCAATCTGCCAGAAACTTTGCATGTTCCTAAATACAACATGTTATAAATTATAAGAAATTTTCAAATTCCTCTTAAGGGAATGGCTCCTAAGCTGTATTGATTAAATTTGCAGACAGTCTATTGGGTTCAAACTGAATATTTTAGAAGAAAAATGCTACAAGAAGAAAAACCCTAAATGATAACCCTTTCTCTACTTACCCCACCCGTACGTGATTTTTCAGTTTCGATAAGTTTTCCTTGTTCTTCAATTTGCAATTTAGTTTTTGATGTAACTGAATTTATAGATAATTCAGAGTTTTGTCGGTCAAAACGGCGCCGTCTTAAATTACTTATTCCACTTTCAAAAGAATGTAAAGAACTGCAAATAAAAAAAAGATAAAAAAATGTTTTATTATATAAATTACTACCTTCTTAAAAAAAAAAGAAATACAAAATATAAACCTACACAGCATCCGACAAACTTTCAGTTCTAGCCAATTGAATGACTTTGTCAAATTTGCCCTTGAGATCATCTGATTGTAAAGTAACATCCAATTGTTGTTTAATAACATCCAGGTCTTCTTCTTCTTCATTGCCCTCCTGTAAGTGTTGCAAAAGGAAATCGGAGAAATCACCTTTTTTATTTAGCAATTCTTGATAGGTGCCAGTTTCACTAATTTCACCATTTTTCATGACATAAATATTATCAGTTTGTGGTAAAAATGTAATGCCATGTGTAACCAAAATTCTGGTCTTGTTAGCCAATAGACCTTTAGGACCAACAACTTGTTCGAAAATATGTTTACCCACATGTGCGTCAACAGCACTAAGAGGATCATCCAAAAAGTAAAGATCAGCATTACTGTACACAGCTCTAGCCAAGGAAATACGTTGTTTTTGTCCACCCGATAAATTGATGCCTTTTTCACCAATTTCCGTTTGATCGCCAGCCGAGAGCATATTAATATCAGGTCTTAAAGCACACGCATCAATGACACGATTATAACGCTTGCGATCATATTGTTTGCCAAAGAGAACATTGTCTCTTAAGGTGGCATTTTGAATCCAGGCCTGTTGGGGTACATAGGCAATGGAGCCTACTGTATTTACACTTCCCGATATTTTTTCCATTTCACCCAAAAAAGCTTGTATTACAGATGATTTACCGGATCCTACCGTGCCAACGATAGCACACAAGGTATTTTTCTTAACTTCAATATTAATATTCTTCAAAGTAACATCATCGTCACCCCAAGAGAAACTTCCATTGACAATAGATAAGGGATTTGCTGCAAAAGAAAAAGAGAACATACTTTTAGGAACTGACAGACGTGAGGTTATGATGGGGATTGATCCTATTCACTAAATAAGCTTCATTATCTTTCATCATGCCATTCGATTTTCCAGCTGAATCTATCGGTATTTATAAGCCTGCAACTTAAAACATTACCTACAACATCGTGGAATCGTTGGCTCATCCAACGGAGTTTCTGGCCCAGCAATCCCGAAAAGTGACAGACAATTTACTTTAAAGTTTCCACTTCATCCTCATCATCGTACATTTTGTGAAAATTCTAAACGAGGACTCGCATCTTCTTGCTCAAGTCCAAAAGCTCATGACCTTTCTTTGTCCAGTCTGAATCACAAGACTTTTTAAACACGACAATCCTCTCTTCTTGTCCGAAAATAATCAAGTAAATAGAATAAGGTTGTTGTGGTACTTATCTCTCCCTCATCACATGATTGCCGAACTTAACCTCACAAATACATCTGCGATATTACAATCCTTAAACTTGCATTTGTATATCATGTTTGATTTGTAATTATGGCCCTTTTGCGCTGTCTGACTTTCGAGATATATAATTACCTCCGCACCTTTACTCACGTACACTGACCACTATAATCTCGGTGTAGAACACACTACCTTTATCCGAAATCATATACGACTTCCGTACGTTTCATCTTTGAGATGGCAGTTGATCGGATTCCGTCCAAAAATATGATTTAAGTAACTTAAGTCTTAGGGGATGAACTTTCTTTAACCTAACCTCACTATTCTCGAATCTTTTATTGAAAAGGAACTTTTCCCCCCAAAGCGTTGTATATAGAGAATAATTAACAAAAAAAAAAAAATAATAATAAAATTTTAAAGAGGAAACTTACGTTTTTTTGGATCATGTTGTACATTATTTGGATCTAATTCTTCGCTGTTCATAAATTTGTTGATACGTTTCACCGAAACTTGAGTCTGTACAGAATTTAGTGTTTTAGAGTAAAAAAACAAATAATAAATTTATTAGTAAAAAATTAATTAAATAAAAACTTTTATAAACATGCAAGCATCAGCTTTAAATAAAATTTTACTACAGTTTTGTTTTAATCAATTAATTTTTTAATTAATGGGATTATATGGGAATTAATGGATTATAGTTAGGAAATTAATAAAGGATTCTTAAAATTAGTAAGTAATTTGACGTTCAATGGGAATGGGCATGGAATGGGTTTCTTTGTTAATAAAGCGAACACGATTAAGTTTATAAATCAAACTTAAAAATTATTAAAGCTTTTAAGAAAGTAAAAAATAATATGGAAAACATTTGCATTGAAAACAGTAGAGTTCGAAGAGGTTGGCAAATACAGAGAACTGAACTGCGAACCCTAAAAATACCTGTCATATTTTCCGCTTCCTTGCGAACTTCGTGTAAAGGCTAGGCAAGATCTCATACATTTGATTGATGACTAATGATTTTTTGTCGGAATATAAAGGCCGATATTACTGTGTTACCACCCGCCTTTACTAGAGTCGCAGTCACTCTCAATTTAAACCTTTTGAAAAATATGAAGGTCAACTACTTATTTAAACTCTAGAAAAGCTCCTGGTATTAATAAAACTAGATGCTGTTTGAGCTGCCCGAGTTAGTAGTCAAATTAGTTTTTTTTTAATTTTTAACGCCATTCTGCGACTTAAGTATTATCCTTCAAAATGGAAAATTTCTTTGGTTGCCATGATAGCTTAGCCTAGAAAAGATCATGCAAATCAAAATCAAACTCGTCAAAACTATGTATTTGAAAAACTATTTATAAACAAACAAAAAAAAAAACAATTTAGAGCGATAAAGGTTCTATTACAAACCATCAATTTAAATTAAGAAGAAAACAAGCAGCTTAAAAAAAGAATTAATAAAGACCATTGGGAAGAGAAATTTTATTTCTTTGCTTTTCAAGGTCGTTTCTTGATATTATCAAAGCTTTTGAAAAGCTGTCTAAGTGGTCGAAAGTTCATACTTAGAACAGGAAGTTTTTTTTAATTAACCTCAGCCAGCGAAGATATTTTTGAACCATCTTAGACATGATTTATAAATCTGAAATACTGACTAGCAATCGTGACCACATATAGACTTCTACTAGCGATACATCTTTCTTAAGTATTTACGAACTCCCCCAACTACCATCTCTATACCAGCAGAATTATTTATGTAGTTGAAGGAGCGCAGAAAAACGGTCAATGAGCAAATAGTTGTGCTGTCAGATAACATTCAAATAAGTAATCAAATCAACTAATTAAAGCGGCAGTAAAATACCGCAGTAAATATCTTAGTCGGCACTTAACTATATAGAAGGAAAGTTTATATAGATGTAATTGTAAGCTAGCTCTTCGGCAAAAAATCTAGCCGAAGCTCTTAATATACATATACGTTCGTCTGAGAATAGACATAGACGCAGCCATGTTACCACAGCCCACTTGGGTCCATTAATTGGTCCCTTTGTATTACCTACTGTCAGAAAGGAAAGAGAAAAAGAAACATAGAGAGAAAAGTGAGGTGAAGCAAGCCATAGAAAAACTAAGGGAGGATAAAAAAAGCAAGAACCCCGGATATAAAAAGTCCAGAGAAGAGCTTTAAAATCAGAGAAGAACCCCGCTGGGTAGGTCCAGCTGGCCAAAGAGTGCGCTCATCCCGTTAAAAGAGTCGCTATGGGCTAGTAAACCACCTACTTCACCTCAGAAAGGAACTGATCCGGCCTGGACTCAGTGATGATATACCAGATAGGCCCCTGTAGCACCGCTGACCGAGATGTCTCAGCCGTATATACCCCAGCGCGGCGCAAATATAGAGAAAGCGTGTCGCATTCTCCTCCTCCTTGTCCTGACAACTACTACAAAAAAAGGGAGACTCAATCTTCTAGCATGGGCTCCAAATAAGCAGCGCCCAGTAACCACAGCCACCAAGTCGCGCAATCGACTCCTCAATTACTGTAGTAGCCCAGCCGCTCTGCACCGGTCCAGAGGGCCAGATTGTTCTAGCTGTCGAGCATGTGGACTTGTTAGACCAATAGACCCAAGTCAGATTGTAGAGAGCAGCGTCGTAATGCTGTCCGCAAGAAAAGAGGGGTGGGCAACAGAAGGTGTCAATGGCACCATCTTCAAACATTGTCCTCTTCTTTGCCATTTTATCCGCAACATGGTTGCCCAAGTCGGTCTCATATCTCCTCACACATATTAGGGTGACTGTTCAAACTTCAGCCATCCCATTAAGGGATGCCCGGCATTCAGAGACAAGTTTAGATGTAGTGAGTTCACCTTTAAGGGATATAATCGCTGCTTTGTGTTCGCTACAGAAAAAGATATCCCTATTGGATATGCTATAGTACCTTAACCAGCACGCCGTACCTTTAACAGCAGATATTTCCGCCTGTAAAATACTGCAGTCATTTGGGAGTCTGAAAATCATTCTTATCTCAAAATCCTCAATATAGACTCCGCCTCCAATGCTCGTCCTTCTTTTGGGGCCATTTGTCAGGTAGACATAAGGAAGTTTAATTTTTAGATTAATAGCTCATTTATGTTATAACGAAAGCAGATTTAATACCTTTACATAACTGTAACAAACCTACTCTACATAAAAATTTACAACAAAATCATTTAGAACTGAGTTAATAAACAGCAAACGAAATAATACTTCTAATTTAATTAGTTTTTAAAAGAACTAAATAATTTAATAAAACATAATAATATTAAAGATTCAGTGAATAATAATTAAAAAAAAATATTTACAAGCAACTTAGTCCAGATTTACACTATGCAACTTTTTGAGGCAATTTTTTTCTTCAATTCTTTATTTAAATTGCAGCAATATGCGTTATTGAAAGAAAAATCATAAGAAACAGCAACATCTCCTCAAAATTCAGGCAATTCCATATTGCTTACCCCTCTTGCTTCACCAACAAACAAAAATTTCATGATAGTTTCATGAAAAATTTCATAGTGTAAATGCCGTATTATTGTAAAAAAAATTATAATTATAAAAATTGTATTTTTAAATAATTCTTTGTTATACTTTATATACGTTTATATACTTTATACGTTAACTAATGGTAATGCTTTAAAATTGTTTTATCATTCGTTAACCTTGCATTAAACTTTAAGTTTCAAAAGTTATTCGAAAATCGTTATCATCGCTAGTGAGTAATTCAATCAAATCTCTGCTACGATAGAAATGCTTAATAAAAAAATGAATAAAAAATAATAACTGAATTAAAAACTAAAAAAATCTAAAAAAAATCCTTTCTTAATTGTAAATGAAACTTGAACTTTAGCCCGATTAAATAGTCGTTTTTTATATCAACTCGGGTTACATAAAGTAACGGTTTTTTTTTTAATTTCTTGAAGATGTAAGCTTTTCGAAATCCAGGTTTGGAAAGAAATCAAATAAAATTTTATTAACTCTCTAACATCGTGAAACAGACAGTTCATTCGTCCGCAACTGCTGAAGAGAGCGTTTTGTATGATTCATTACAGATGTTTACGTATACGTAAAATTAATACTGCTTTTATAAGTGAATGATATTTAAAGCTCAACTCATTTTTGAATAAAGGATTTATAACAGGATAAAGGATTTATTAGAGGATCATTTTAAAACAAAACTAATTACAACAACAAAAAGCAGGCAAATAACGAGACATTCTCAACTGCAAAGGAACTTAGATTTTAAAAATCAGTAGAAGATTTAACATTTAAAAGCATTTTAATTGGAAGAGTAAAGTTAAGATTGAATAAAGAAATATTGATAGATCTGCTACCGTTATTTTAAAAATCGTATGTTCCTTTGCACAAACACAACACACAACAAATATTGCCGTTTTTGGTGGAAAAAAAATAACACAGAAAAAACTTACTTGAACCATATTTGAAATCAACATGGGTAACATGGTTAATGGAAAACGCAATATATTAAATAATGATAATGAAACAAATGTTTTAGTGGCGTCGAGAACGTGAGTTTCATCAATTAAAACATAAGTGGCAAATGTGACCAATGATACCTGTAAGAAAATGTTTTATTAAATTATTAATGAATGATTTTGAGATTTAAAAAAAATAGAAATTAGAAATAAAGTTTAAGAAATAGAAAAATAGACCACAGATTCCATAACGATGCTGTTTGTTTGGTTGTTTATTTCCAGCAGATGTTACAGTTATTATTATTTAAATCCTTAAAGTGAAGCGTACTTAAGTGATCAAATCGATAATTTTCATTGGTTTCTTGCTTAAAATGAATGCAGTGCGTTTAATTCTATAGAGAGTTTTGAGCAATTAATACCTCTGCAATATCCACCATTAACATGGGTATTGTAACCAGGGGCAACTTAATGGTATCGAATAGAGCAATCGTTACAAATACTTTGGACACAGACAACTGATTTTCTTCGCTGCACAACACGTAAGTAGCAAAGGTAGCTAAGGAAACCTTAACGTTGACAAAGAATATTTTTAAATTATTTCTTCAAAGTTGTTGTTGTTGTATATCATCTTTGATAACCTGGAAATGAAATTTAACAATACGATAAAGTTTTAAAAACTTACCAAAAATGGTGCACAAGACCATAAAAATGATGTACTGGCGTTTAAGTAGGCAGTCGATTTTAAGGTGGCAATTTCCTTTTCACGAATCTCTAAAACTTGTTTTTCAAAACTGGGCTCCCAGGCATATAATTTTAAAACCTTAAAAAACATCGGTAGCAGAAATAAAAGATTAAAAAAATACTTGCCAAATTTTCAGAAAAAAAAAAACAAATTGCGTGCAAACTGTAGTGAAATTAAAATAATTTTCCTTCTCAAAAAATATGATATTATTTTTTATTTTGGCGCTTAAATATATAAAGTCAAAAATTTTAAACTTAACGCTTTTTTTAATTCTGGCTCTTAACTTTTATATAAGAAATTTTAAACAAACTAATTTTAAACTTATTCACCATTATTCTAGTTGTCGGCATCGTCATATATCAATCTTGATGTGTGTCGACGCATTCGATTTATTATTCTACTTGTCGTAATTGACACTTATCGATTACTGCTCAAAGACTTTTTGTATTCTATAACAAATGTGACGACGATATTGTATCGACGTGACTCTAGCCTTTGGCGACGCCATTTTATGTAACGAATGGAGGGGATTTAAATTAAACATAACATTCAAAATGGAAAAAAGTGAAAAATTGAAGGTTACAAAAGCAAATCAATTTGAAAAATTTGTGAAAAAAAAAACGCAAAAGAATCCATCTCTTGCACTGAGTTTTCGTATTGGGTTTTTCTATGTAATTTTAAAGAAAAATGGGAAAAAATTGAAAACTTCTAAATTCTCTTGGTCCACCTAGAAGACTAGCAGGTGGATGGCAGAAGGTAACAAAATAAAGAATCGAATAGTGATTTATAAAAAAAAGTTTGTAAAAATTACTTTTAAGGTATGACGAGATATAAAATTTAAAGTGAAAAAAAATGGTTACTAATGAAGCGGAGTGTAGAGTCACTGGCGGCAGAATGTTAAAACAATTTTCACTTAGTCTGCTGGAAGAAGCTCCACAGTTCCTTTAAACTTACAGAAGCACTTGAATCCTGAAGGAGCAGTTCAAAAAGTTCAAATATTTGACATGGGAATTTGCTGAAGTCGAATTTGTCAGTCAACCAACAGTTGAGGGAAACACCTTGCACGTCTAATGCTGTTGTTACCAATGATACCAGTTCTGCTCAGCCTGTTCCGTCGAAAGTAATTAGAAGAAAGCAAAAATAAAACCATGCAATTAAACCGATATATTGCAGAACCACAACCAGCAACATGCAAAACTACCTTCCGACATTTTAAATTTTATATCCTTAATAAAGCGCACTCTTAGAGATGTTGACAAGCGACAAAAAAATTATTGGAGGTTGAGGAGAAGAAGCTAAAATTATTGATAGAGAAAGCAGAGATAGAGAAAGCTCAAAACAGATGCAAAAAATGAAAAAATAAAAATTAAGGCTTTAAATAATGAAATTTTAAATAAATAAAATTTAACAAAAAAAACTTAGGGATGTGCATTTTTATTTCATAAAAATCGATAAACCGTCGACGTCGTTACAGTTGTGTTATAGAATGCAAAATTTTTATTGAGTTGAAGCCGACATTGATACGAAATGTCACTGATACTAAAACGACGACGACGTTTTTTTCATAATTTAGTGGTTACGTTTTTTTTTTTTTTTTTTTTTTGTCAAATATTTGACCGTACCTTAAGTAAAATTGTTACAAAATTGAAAAACTGATTTTTTTTTGATATTTCATATTTAATAAAAAAAAAAAAAAACTAAAATAATAATAATAAAGTTCATAAACCAAAAAAAAAATGATTGTTGCAATCGGTGGTGAAATTGAAATAGATTCTGCCTTTATATTTTTTTATTTCGCGGCTAAACTTCTTAGAAAAAAATTAGCAAGTCATCTTAAATTTTATTGGATAAATTTTCGCAAAAAAAAAAACTTCTACAAAAAACAAGTCTAACAAAAAAATTTTTTTTTAAGTAGAAATTGTTAAACTTACTAAAAAAGTATTAAAAATTACCTTTAAAAACTTCTTTATGAAAAACTAATATTTAATAGTTAAAGATTTAATTTGATGTTTATTTTATGTTTATTAAGTCAACTAAATAATGACTCAGTTTGTTTAAGCAGTTTTTCATAGAACTTATAACTCGAAACGAAAAATTATTGCTCGACTCACCTTAATACCGCTCAACACCTCATTCATTAGTTTAACACGTTCATCTTTGTACTTCATTTGCCGTATCTGATAGGTTTTAATACGATTGGCAATAACGCCATTGACGGGTATCAAAATAACCATCACGGCAAGACCAGCAAACACTGAGACACCCAACTCCTTCCACAAGAAATACAAGGCCAATGTAATTTGCAAGGGAGCTGACCACAACATATTCAAATAAGTTGTTAAGTCCATGAAACGTTGGGCATCTACAGCCATTAAATTGACAATTTCACCAACAGTTGATTCTTTACGGGTAGCATTCGAGATGACTAAAGCCTTACGGTAAATGGCATTAATCAAGGCAGTACGAATACGCAAGCCTACAGTGAACATGCGATGGAAATATTGACTAAGAATAAGTGTTTGAGTAGCCGCTAATAAGAAAAGTAGCACAGCGTAGAAAATACCCTTCCACTCTGGCTGTGGTTCGGCATCTTCATCAGCATAGTCTTCCACAAAACCGATTATCAAACGCAGTACTTGTGGCTGGGCAAAGGTCAAAGTATCGGTTATAAGTTTCATCAAGGAACCAAATAAAAAGACACTACCGAAAGATTTAATTATGGGCGGCATAATTGATACTGTGCCCTTCTTCTTGCCAGTCTTAGGGCCATGTGGATTTTCAAATCTTACTTTATCCTTTTCATATTGCACTTTAGGTTGATCAGGTTCCACTTTAAAATATCTACGTACATTTTTATTCCAATAATAAGCAAATATGGGCATAACTTCTTTACAACTATCCTGAGGATTGAGATCCCATAGATCTTTCTCTTCCAAGGGATTACGATAACCCCGCCAGGCCAAGCCATCAAACCAACGATACGTAATGCGCGATAGGAAACTAGCTGAAACTTCTGGTATTTCATTATCTGAACGTTCGTATTTGGTTATACGAGGCCTAGCATCAGCGAAACAATTGAGCACCAACATACCACAGCACAAGGCAAAATAGATCATAAAACTGGTATATTTGTATTCATCCCATGAAAAATCAGCTTTAGGGTCTGCTTTTAAAGCGTCCGCACGAATTTTTCCTCCCCTAACTTCGGTGCGGCATCGCGCTAATGACAAAACCGTCAGCAGGAACCAAAACAGGAATTGACAGCCTGAAGTTTGAACACCATGTTTGCGATTCAGGGGAATGAATATCAATATAAGTGTCTAGAAATAATAATAAAGCTCTTAGTAACAGTTGTTTTTTTTAATATTAATTTCATTAAGCATTTGAATTTAAAAATGTATGCAAAATAAAATCGATAAAAATATTTTGATGAAAGAAATATAGTCGTGAAAACCAATGAAAACAAATTCCTACACATTAATTCGAATATTGAAAAAGAAATGATAACCAATTAGCAACAAATTTAATTGAGAGCCAGTGCGCTCTGTACTCATTCGAATCCAGTACATATTGACAGAAGAGATTACATGCCTAAGCAATAAATTTCTATGATCTTTTTTTTTACTAAATATCAACATGAGAGAATGAAATAAAGATGAATGAACAACCCAGCGTTAGAATGTATTACAAACATTACATGCAGTAATAAAACAATTTAATACAAAGTCTATACACACACCACACACATAGGCACATTTAAGCGAATCTAATACTTACAAAAGAAGCAAATTTTATAACTGGTGTCCATATCTCTACGGGATAAATAAGTTCCGCTGTATCATCGTTGGCCTTTTTAATCAAGGCCATTAAAACATCGACGGCTGTTAGCACCAATAAACACAAAGTCAACAGCAATTTACTTATATTTAGTTTATTCCACGGTATATTCTTATCTAAACTGGCCTTGAGGTAGTAAAAATCAAATATACTAAACACCCAAAGGAAGGCACATGGTGCCCAAACTAATACGGTCTGCTCGAAGCATGGAGTAAAATCTGGATCCACTGTATACCATGTTAAATTGGAATCCTGAAGTGTAAAATACAAACGATTAAAAAATTTTAATAATCTTATCAAAGGTTACACACGCATTTGGTTGTAATTAAATAACTTACCCAAAATTTAGAACCACAAAACTCATCCATAGGATGAGAATTTGTGGCCATTTTGTTTGTTTTTTACAACCAAAGATCCTCTTTGCAAAACTATGTTTAATATGCAGTTTATTTGTTTAACAAAAAGCAACCACACAGTTCTTTTTCTAACTTAAGTAATAACGTGCAAAATCTACGATGAAAATAATACAAAAATACATTTAATAACAAAAAATAATTTAAAAACAGCTGAGGTTAAATTATAAATACAGGGTGTACAACTTCATTAATAATTTTTATTTGTGTTAAAGAATGATATGGCAACTTTTTTATTCTTTACGTTCTCTTTGAAATTTGTGAATTATGAATCATTATAATGATTTACAGTGTTGTCGAGTTAGTTGCAATTAAAAATAAATTTCTGTGTTATATTGTAGCATAAGATTTAAGTTAATATTAATGGTAAAGGGCAAGGTAAATTCTTTATACCTTATTTTTAAAGTATTTTGAATTAAAATAAAATCCTGGGTCGGATATAATCCAGAACGATTAAATTAATTTTTAAGTAGGTTTCAAAAATTAAAAAAAACCGTTATATTTAAACCAACAACATATATTTACATAAGAATACATTACTTTTAGCAAGTCAAATGGTTATATTACTTCCTTGCTTTAACTTGAATGTAATAAGTTTGTTAGTAGCGTTGCTAAGCTTTTGTTTCCTAAGATATAGATCATTGTTGATTCGCGATATTCTAGTATTATATATAGATTCAATTTCCTCTTAGTATAATAGCAGATCATTGTTAAAAATCAAAATTGCAATTTACAGCTAAAATAATATCAATCGACAAGAAGTTATTCTTCCATGCCTTTTAAAACTTAGTTGTTTATTTAGAAGGAACTGATAAATCAAACAGCTTTAAGGCATTTTGATTTATTGTAACTGCTTTGGTTAGTTAAATAGAATAAGAATTAGTCGTAACACTCGTGGCTTATTCTTTTTCCTAGAACAAAAAAATGTGTCTATATAAAATTTTTATTTATTTCTATTTTATTTAAATAATAAGTATTTGTTTTATTGGTTTAATTATTAAAATTTGTTGCGTCACACATTACTTGGCCTTTTTTAAAAATTGTACTAGTTCTCAGGGATAGTGAAGTTTTATTCATCTCAAAAACTGTCAAAATTTTACTTATATGAATACTTTGTTACCGTTTCAATAAATAAAAATGTTTTTGTATTTCTATTTATTTACTGATTATCTTTAGAGGTTTAAAATATAATTTTTAAGGACCTTTACACAGTAAATAAAGCTACATAACAAATGTGAAAGAGATCGACTTAACTTTTGACAAACGTTACCAATAAGTTTGGATTTATTATCTCAGGTTTAATTCTTAGCGACTATTATTATTTTATTTTATTTTATATTTTATTTATTATTATTTTATTTAATATTTTTTTCACTATTATTATTTCTTACTATTATTATTATTATTTTGACCGTTTTTGGCTTGATATTATAGAATAAAGTAAATAAACACTAAATTAGTTTACAATAAGGTTTACAAATTTCAAGTAAATTACAAATAATGATAATAATTATAAAATCTCAAAAACCAGTATTATCACTTCACACAATCTCTCAGAAGTCCACAAGTTGTACATTTACGAATTTATAATGCTATTTATTAAAAATCTTTTCTGGTTCAAGTTGCCAGTTTTCGAAATATCTTACTTACATATTTGCGCTCTTTCTCTACGTTATTAACAAATTTCAAACGCAGTTTTAATGAATTTTTTAATTGCTTGAACTCGATACACTAATAATAAGGGTACCATCTGACGTTTATCCTTTGTAATATTCCATGTATATGGACGTTGACGCGTGTTATGTTTACTGTACTTAGAGGAATATGTTTACTAGTAATATGATTGCAAAAATAAATATATAATAATAATAATAATAATAATAATAATAATAATAATAATAATAATAATAATAATAATACTAATAATAATAATAATAATAATAATAATAATAATGATAATAATAATAATAATAATAATAATAACAATAAAAATAATAATAATAATAATAATAATAATAATAATAATAATAATAATAATAATGATAATAATAAAAATAAATAATACGTATTTTATGTCAATACCGTTTTGACTTATCTACAAAATTCATTAGTAAACTTAAATCGTTACAACGGCAACACTGCCTAAATTCCAGTTCTAGCAGTTGCTTATCTTTTTCATGACATTCGGGTTTTCGTTGTGTATTCTTATTACGGAAAACCACCGAATGCGGAAAATTTTTTTGCTTTCTGTTGCTATATAACAAAAAAACAACTTAATAAAAATAATCTTTTGATAAAAACGTTAGAAATATGAGTTCACGACGTAATTTTCTAGATGCTGATGACAGAGTTATGGAAAGAAATTTAAGATTTGTTAAGGCAAGATTTCATTTTACAAAACCATTTCATCTTTTTTCAATTGTTGGCTAAAAATTTAATCTCACCTTTTGAATTTCAGAACGATTTGGAAGAAAACTTTAATCAATATTTTGGTGGTACAGGTAGTCGCGGTAACAATTCAACAAACGTTTCTGCTCCACCACGCGATTATAAAGTTATACAGCCTATACCCGGTAAGTGAAAAATGGTTAACTAACTTTTGCTTTTTTGTTGTTTGTGTAACTTCTCAGCTTTGTTGACGTTCATATTTTAATTGTAAATATTATGAAATCCCAGAAAATGAAAACAAACATCTAATAAGGTTTTATTTAATAAACCAAACCATATTCCCGGTTAAAATTATTTAAAGATGATTTTTTTTATTAAGGCCTACTTTTAAAGGTTTTGCTTCATTCGCAAATTTTATCAATACTTTAATGTGCCGAGTTTTGGTAACTTCGTGCAGTAATTAGTTAGATACGCTAATTCAATTGGCATAAAATGTAGAACAATGATAATTTTTTTACCATTATTGAATAACTTTAAACATTTTTATTGAAAAGGTTTCATTGATAATTAATTAAAAAATAATTTCATTATCATTGACTAATGATTGATTGATTTCAAAGTGTTATCATTATTAAACTTCATTCCTTCTTGTACAAAGACTTAATAAGGACCCGTTCAGAGCTTTACTAGCAAAAACTAGCAACTAGAGAGTAAAGCAGAAATGTTTAATATTAATCTCCCAAAATAAAAAATAAATGCGAAAATTATTAAATTATTGCGGCTTTGGGAATTATATGTAAGATTTAACAACTGTACGATATGGCCGTTAAATAGTAACATTTTTAAATTTGTATCAGACATTGTTAAAAAAATTTTTATTGTTAACGAAAGTAAAATAAAAGTATTAAGTTAATTGGATTTATTCCGGCAGTAAATAAAATACTGTTGTCATACCTTTCGGTGAAGACCGTCGTCACTGGCTGTTTATTTAGTACGATTGGCGAGCGCTTTCGATGTATAGACATCATTTTCAAGCCGCGTTTTGATTAGTACTAGTATGACAACAGTAAAATAAAAGTGTTTGACTAACTCTTGCAAGTAAAAAATTTACCAGCCAAAACTTGCAAGAAAATTTTTATCTCCTACATTTTTACTCTCTCCTTTCAAGTTTTTCGAGTACGTGAACAAGTTCTAGTAACAATTAGCAACAATTATAATAATTTTTTGTTACTGAACAGACCTATAGAAAAGCATTATTGTAAAAAGGCATTCTTATCAAAAATTTGGTGAAATACATATTGTATTAACATTCTTAAGAAAAATGAGGCAATAAGAGAACATATTTTTGTTTTCTTGCTAGTACAATAACAGTCACTGTAGCTAGATTAGGGGATTTCTCCCCATATTGGGGACTTCAACATAAGTTTGTGGACAGAAATTCGTTAGGAGGGATTTAGAGATTTTTCATTCTAAGCTTTTTTTATTATTGACACCTGTTTCATTTAAAGGCATTGAATTTCATATTTTGAATGTTTTTTTCTACTTTTAGTAGTGGTTAAAATATTTTTATAGGGCAAATTAAAATTACACATTTTAGTATAACCAATTGATCACCTTTTTGAATTATTTTCAAAATGTATGCATATTAATTAGAATGCCATAACGCTAAAAATGCATAAAACAAAATATTAGGCAATAATAAAATTTTATATAGCGTCTGCTTCAATAAAACAGTTGATATTTAATGGTAATATGGAATACCTGTTAATACTCTTGATTGTTGAGTTATCGGATTTATCGAGTTAAAAGGATGGCAGATTGCTTTCCGTAGTTTAGCAAAAAAAAAAGTGTAATAAGAGTTTGTGGGCATTTAGTTGTAGCAGAGGTTACATCAGAGACAATATCAGTATTTTTGTAAATTAGGTCTTAGGTCTAAATAACTAACGGTGTAACCAATATGTGTGTCGCAAAAATTTATATTTTTGCTTTTCTTAAAAAGGATAAAAAGTTTTGTTAAATAAGTTAAGTGCGTTTGCCATTCACTAAGCTTATGCAGCTCTGAACCGAAAAAATCAAACCCCAACTTTGTCGAATTTCATCTGAAGGTATTGTATAACTACTTCTCAAACTTTCTATTAAATTGTATATTGATAAAGCAAACATTGACATAGACATTGGTTTAGAATGTTTGAAAAATTGCAGTTGTTACCACTTTCGGTCCAAATTGATTGTAACGAAAATTATTTAGAACATTTACTAGCAATACACAAATTTTAAAATATTAAAATAAAATGTACTGACAACTGTTCAGTAAAATTAGGTGCTTTTTTAAAGGGACCTCCTCACAAAATTTTATTCAAATCCATGCAGTAGTTTTTACTTGATGCGAACACCAACAGACAGACGGACAGATAGACAGACAAAAATTTCAAAAATAGTTGTTTTGTATGTACATATGTATATGTTTTTGTTGTAGAGATTTGGTCAGACTCTTTAATAACTTGATGGCAGAGATGAAAAAGCAATTAGCAATTCATTACCAACTCATTGATTTAAATTGAAATTAATTTTGTAAATAAATGCGCAGTTAGCATTTTCATGTTTTATAGTGGGAATAATTTCCATTTTTCATTACCCCTATATCTGCTTTTGAATTCGATTGATTGCAACTCATTTCAGAATTCATTAATTTGAACTCTAATTCCTTTTTCTAACGCATTTGAATGAATTCAAAATCAATTTAAATCAAATGAATTGGAAATGAATTGCAATTCTCTTTGGAAAATCCATTTGAATTATAAACGAATTGCAATTCTTTTTAAAAATTCATTTGAATTGGAAACGAATTGAAATTCATTCCTGCCCAATTCTTTTGAATTGATATATTACATTTAATTCTTTTTTGTTGTGAAAATAATTAATTAAAAATTTAACGAATTAAAAACAAAAAATAATGACTCATTTACAGCTCTAGTTAATAATGTATTAAGAACTGTATACAAAGCAGCAGAGTAGGAGTTTACTCATGAATGTGCAGCACACGTGCCAAACTAAAGGCACATGTGCAAGTTCAACTTGCTTAGGCACACTTCATGTGCCACTATTAAAATGAATGGTACATGAAGGCACACGATCTTGCACTTTAATATGTGTCGAATATGAAGAAGTACAATGATAACAAAAAATCGTGGTGTTTTGTTGTTATTGTATGTGTCGAATAGTTACCCTAGAGCTGTAAAGGAATGATTCATATGAAAATGGCAGGTAATTAAATTTTAAATTATGCTGTTTTTTTTGGATTGTTTTAAGTAATAAATATATGATAAAAATTCAAATTAAATTTTAGGACTAAAAATTGGACAGATTTTATTATGCCTTTGTTACTGCACTCATATTGATATTTTTCGTGGAAACTGGTACAAATATATTTTGTTTTTTTTTTTTTTTTTTTTTTGTAATATTTAAGATTGCATTTTTTTATATACCTAAATATCTGTAGGATTTCAAATCACTTAACTATCAACATATATTTTACTTTCAATTGCAATTTATATTAAAGCCGACTGCGAACATACACTGAGTAAATTTCAAGTTTTTATCTTTTATAGTTCAAAAAATAACACTATAATTGTTAAAATCACGTCAATTTTGTAACACTCTTACTTTTCTACAGCGTTTACTATAGCCGATGTAGTAACATACACTGTCTGTCTAACCCAACCTTACGTTAAAAAATATTCAAATAAAAATCCCACAAGAAATCTCTTGGTACATAAATAACCGCCTGAGTCTATTTTCAATTTTGCATAACTTTCTTACAGAATTTAACGTAATGCATTCTTTTACCTACTTCTCTTAATTGAAAGCAATTAAATTAATGCTAAAAACGCTGCTAATCTATTGTCTCCTGACTAGTTTAAGACCATTATGACTGGTGATTACTGACATATGTGAGTTGCAGAGGATCTGAAAAATATTTAACAGAATTCATTTTAAATATTTATTTTATTAACACGCAACTACACGGTATTTGTTTTGCGGATACCAATGCCCATCCTTGCTTTTGTTATTTCTAATACAGTTTAATAAACTTTTCAACAGTGTGATGATATTATTACTCAAATATCGATTTTAATGAACTGTTTGTTTATTGAAATAGAAAACATAATAATTTATAAAGAATTGTTGACGTCTAACTCAATTTAATAATGCTGTGTCAAATAAATAAAATGTGTAAACTATTTGTCTAAACGAATTGCGAATACCGCAAATTAAGCATTGATATCGATACTGAGAAAATGAAATAATATTTTCATTTTATGAGTAACGAATATTACAACCACACAAATGTTAAAAATACGAGGTGAACTCAATAAGCCGTAGTGAAATCTAATAGAAATTACAGCCAATTAAAAAGTAAGTTAAAGTAGTTAACAGCTTGCAAAAGGCGACTGGTGAATTTTGTGTGAATTACAATTAGATTTTACAAGGCCCTGGTCCGTGATTTGGAGACTTGACATAGAAATCATGACTTTTTACCTGATTGAGTTGACAACAATGGAGCGATATACACAATAACCGATAAAAATAATTTTCGTTCTTTTACTTGAACAAAGCGTGAATTCTGTCATTGTTTTGCTTTTTATTGAACATCATGTGTGTGAACAATTAAGTGTTTATAGTTTAGGAAAAGTCACTGTTGACTGGTAAACAAGTGATTGATTGATGCCCCTGTACTTTTGAGTACACCAATGAAACCACCATAATCGTAACTGGTTAGCGTAACGGGCAGATATGACGAGTTTTTTCCGCAAATTATCTAAATTAGTGTCCAGCATTATTTGTTCCAACAGGACAGCTGGTGCCACGGGCCGAGTAAATTCTCGAAATGCTGACCGTTTATATCGGATTGTTACCGCTTACAAACAGAAAAATATATTTAAATATAAAAGTGGACCGTTCTAAGAAATTTTAATTTTTTAACTTATTGACCCCACCTCGTATTTGTCTCTAATGAATTAATGTAACATTCTAAAGCAAATTGTTCAAAAGCAATGCTTATCACATCAAATTAAATGCTTCAATAAAATTCAATAATATTCATTCAAACAATAATAACTTGAAAGCTGAGTTTTATTATTATTTTTTAAATGATTTTTCATACAATTCAAGTCGGTTGATTATACCCATATCTAGGCCATATCATTTGAAATTTTTAATTGAAAACAAAGAAAATTTCATTATGATTAAGAATGTAAAAAATCTTTTGTATGTAAAAAGCTTCGGTGTTTTAGCGTTTTTTTTTCAAAAAAAATTTTTTTTTTAATATTTGATGTGTACAACGATAAATATATTTCATCTGATAATAAATAATAACACGCTATGAACAAATCAAAGTTGAAAAAATGTAAAAATTCTTATATTTTACTTTTCGGAAAGGTATGACATCCCTTCATCAGAGAGAATCCAACTTGGAGCAAATTTTTGACACTTTGGCCTCATGAATCAAGAAAAAACAAGATCGTGCAGGTCCGTTAGTTTGTTGTTGTGTGACGTAGAAATAGAATATTTTTCGTAAACAAATTAACGTTTGTGTGAGAGTGCAACTAAAAAATCTCTCACAAAATTCTCTCTCACGATGAAGAATTACAAAATAAGAATAAAAACATCAAGTGAAAAAATTTGCGCTCGGCCATATTTTTTGAGTTATGAACCATATTTTTTAAGATATCAATATGGGTACCATTTAAAAGCTTTTGTAGAGATCTTTTTTTCTTAAAAACGCTTAACCCATTAAGAGCCGATGACATTTTTTTTTTTATTTATTTTTTTTTTTTGTAAATTCTCCGTAAAATTTGATTTTTGATTGGAGTTACTTTCCTAAACTAGATTTACAAACATGGTAAATATAGCACTCTTACTTGTTAATTATGACTTGAATTATAATTGTTTGCATTGCTTTTGCAGCATGACCATTACATTTTTGTTAACGCTGTACAGGCAACTTTCTTTTTCAGCGAAACTGAGCCTTATTTTTTTAAAGGATGCTTCAATATTTTAAAAAATTACATTTCCATATTCAAAGCCTGTTCTACCTCTAACTTTTCGTATTTAACGATCTGTTTTTACCACCGAACTTTCTTAACTCCATCCTTATGTTTCTTAGACTCAGCTTTCTTCAAAGGTCTGAATGTAAACTGCTTGTATCTGTAGTCACCGATAACTTTGTTCTTTTTTAATCCAAATTTTAAGCCTCTGTGTCAAGTATAGTCATTTCTAATCGTTAGGTAAAAAGCGTCGACAAGGTCAGAGCCGCCACTGCTTACGACGTAAAATTCTCTAGTGTAACACCAAATATGTATCGTACAACTTTCGAAACTACTTCTAATCGATTAGCGTATTTAAATTATCTCTAGCTCATTTAGTGCCTTGGCAAAGTTAATCAACCCAAACACGCACAGACAGACGGACATCGCTCAATCGGAAATGGATATTGTAGATATTACAAAAGGAATGACAAACTTAGATTTACCCGTTTTTCCACTTTTTGTGGTGAAGGTTAAAAAAGCAATTCATTTGTTTTTAAAACTTTTATTTGTGGAATTGGATCTGGAATATTTATTAATCTTAACAAACTTCAACTTCAATCCCAGAAATATTTTTTTTAGTGTAGACCTTAAATTAGACTTAGGCCTGTGTCATGATAAGAACGATGAGAGAATGAGCTGTCAAGTAAACACACAGAATTATAAAAAATGCTACCAAATATAAAATTTCTAAAAATTTAACAAAACAAGTAAAAACAATAAAATTGTCCACGATGAAAGAAATAAAATATTTTTTTTTTATTCAACAGAGAAGTTTTGCTTTGTTACACTTCTGCCAGATAAATATGAAATTGTACAAGATTATTATGAACTCAGTTCCGTTATTTTCTCCGTGATTTTTCATTTATTATTATATACAACAATGATGATGTGCAGCCGTGTATATTTTTAATTTTGTCGGGTTGTGGTCTGTAGTTTGCTGCCGTCTATGTGGTTATTTTAAATATACATTGACAAAAAAAGTGCTGATACAGTCGTACTTAGTTGTTGGCCACCATCGTACATATTTACTAAAATAATACAGCTTAATTATATTTGCGACCTTAATAAAAAAATTAATTGATGTAACTTTTGTAGAATTTCTCATAATCTTTAGTAATTTGCCATATTTTTTAAACAAAATTACAAATATTCCAGAAAATAAAACAGAAACAAGTATAAATATAAATGTAAAAATAATCAATATACGGCATAATTTATATCTTCAAACACACATACTACCTGTCTGACTGCTTGTATATGAATCTTTAATTTCTTTAGATCTTAAAACATGTTCAAGAAAAGGCATTAATTTTAAATTTGAAGCAAAATAAAAAGGTTTATGTGTTTTTAATTATACAAACAGGTTCTTAACGAAAAAATCTTTAATCTTGAAGTTTATCTCAAGGTCTGTTTCTATTTGGGTTTCAATTATTTAAGTTTTTTTTATTCTGATTGAAGAAATATTTATTAGTTATTTTTATATTGTTTCATAGCTATTAAATCTTAACATTAATTCGGCAATTTTAAAGAAAAATGGTTAATAATTATAATTGGAATAATTAAATGCAGTTGAAATAACATCAGACATTTTTTTTGTCGCTGGTAGGTATTTTAAGCTATCGACAGGTGTCTTCCAGCAACATTTATCAGAACGGCAAGTTGAACGAACTTAAATGTCAAAACTAGTCATTTTTGTTAATTTAAATTTACTTTGAAACAAATTTATTTATAAGAGCGTAAGCTAAAGAACAAAAATAATTAAATCTATTTTCTTACTAATTTTTAAATTAATTAATTGAAATGTTATAAAACCATTTAAGTTTTTTCACGACCTGTTGGGAATTTTGTTAAGTTGTCCACATTTCACAACAGTTGCACAAATGCGTTATGTGAATTCTATGCAAACATTTGCTACAACATTCGCAATATTTTTTCATATGCTTCCTAAAAATTAAAGGAGGAAATTAAGTTTTTTTTTGGGGAAAAACATGTTCCTATCCTTTTTGGTGATTTTATTATATTTTTTTTTATTATTTGAATATCAATTCTAAAATTTTATTTTTACAATTTTGAAGCTGAACAATAGAAACTACAGCAGCATGTTCGCAATTACTCTGGGTGTATAAATTTTTTTCAGTTGGCTTCAACTCCTGAACCAATTGGACTTTTTATGGCGTCATACCAAGGTCTTTATGTAAAATTTGTCTCCGAAATGTTCAATTGTTGAGAACGACGGTGAATAGACGTTGATGGCGCTTCACGCACACTTTCCGCCAAGCAGCAATATTCTCGGTTGTAGGCACTGCTTTTGGCTTTTTTCTTTCACTTCTTTCGCAAGATAACTAACATACGGAGCTGACGATGCTTCTCTTCTTCCAAAATCCTTAAGCAATTTTCGCACACATTCTGCAACATTATCATGATTTTCAAAGTAATGTCGCAATATTTTCCAGCGTTGCTCAAGCGTATGCACAACCATATTCGTTCAGCGAAAGGATAAACTAATTATTTTTCAAATCAGACATCAGCTTCCAGTTATCATTCACGAAATAAGCACTAGTTGAAAAAAAACGTTAGATGGCAGACCCTTTACCTTGTAATGTGAAGAAGTATTTCTATTGTCCCTTAAACGATGCAAACGTTTTCGTTGGATTTCAGCTCCTTTTGTTTTTGGTAGAAACGTCCCTTAATATTTTGCACTAAAGTGAATTAAGGGATGTTTAATTATGATGTCAATATTGTTATCGATGTAGGGAAAAAAACTTTGAAAGTAAATGCAAATTATTTCTGACTTTCCGATTTTTTGAACCCGTTACCAACTTGCTGTCGGTTAAAAGTATTCATATCAGCCAATGTTATTAATAAATAAAAAACGAATTATTGGGATGACAAAGAATTAAAAAATAAGAAAAACAAATTTACATAAAAATGGTACTGGCTGTTAATGGTTTAAGCATTTTTTAAGGATCTCTTCAAAAGCTCTTAAATGATACTCATATTAATATCTTAAAAATATCGCGCATAATTGTACTCTTCAATGAAAATGTCAGAGGCCTACAACTTGAAAAATATATACGAGCGCCAATTTTTTCACTTGATGTTTTCTTCAAATTTTATAATTTTCTATTGCTTTATATACATATTTTTCTTAATATAATTTTAAACTAAATTATAAGACATAATTGCAAATAGCGTGGCGTCAACGCTTTACAATTGCAAAATCCGATTATGTTATTGTCGAAAAGAAGTGACAATTTAACTATTTTAAGAGAATTAAATGATTTTAACAAGAGAAATTATCATTACTGTTTATGGTACAACTCTGACGGTCTTATTAAAAGTTGTGACTTTTAAGTTAAGCTTGGCGCTGGATAACGCTACGCTCGACGCGCTCGTTTAGTTTAGTTTTAATTTTTTTTTTTCGCAATGTAGATAAGTACGTTTTGAATCAAAAAGGATAAACGTGTTTGCATAATTTGTGGCACGTCTAATTATAACATAACGAGGGGTGCTTAAAAAGAACGATAAGAAAATAAATTTACATAACTATATTTATATCACGTTATTCATACAATCTCTCCGGATGTACTGCCAGTGCTTTCTTATTTCGAGTATTGCGTCGTCTCTGTAGTACAAGCTTCCGCGACCTATTGCGATGCTCCTGAAAGGTGCATTAACCGCTCCAGCCGTTGATAATATTTTGTAATTTATTTTAAAATATTTTCTTTGTACTCCACTGCACGCTCTGTGCTGCTTGGTGATTAATTTTGCGGATTACTGTATATCTTATCTTACCAACACGTTCGCATATTTAAGGGATTTGGTAAATATTTTTTGCCCGTATATTTAAATGCTGTCTGCCTTAGTGAAATTTCTTTTTAAATATTTTTGTTTTATTGATGGTTCTGTTTTCTTCCGTATTTGCTTTTAAATTCATTTAATTATTTATAACTTAAATTTCATAACAACTTGAAATCTTATCACACTCGAGTGCTTTATTTCTAAAAACAAAAAATTACACTTTATTGTTAGGATTTTTATTTTATATAAAATGACTACTTAAAAAATAAACTAGAAACTAGAAACCGACTGTTATCACTAATTTTATGACATAAATTCTATTGTTTTAATATGTAACAGAAGTAAAATGTAGTTAGATTTCAGTTACTAACAACAATGAGAGCAAAAATAATTGTGTGAGGGTTAAAATTAAGCTGAAAGTTCGTTCTGTTGTTTTTGATTCAGTTCAAGCATCATTTTTTTATACTTATAAAAAAAAAAACAACGTTTAATCTGTTAAATATAAATTTTATAATGTTAAGTAACAGGATCAATTGAAAAGCTAATGTAAAGCTGTTCTGTACAATTTAAATGCTTTTTTAGGAGAAAACGAAATATTGTTGGCAATATTTAATACAGTTCGTGAAGTTTTAGTGTCTTTAACATGTGAATTTTGAGTACGCCTAGCTTAGGACAGTTGAAATATTTCAAACTTGGTGCAGATTTTGTTGTTGTTAATAAAGCTAAAATTGAGCAAAAATAATGTAAAGGAACAGTACTGAGGTTTGTTTGTTTCTGGTTCGTTATTAAAAAGAGTTTGTAAATTAGCTGTTTAAGGCAATAAATACAATGAGCAAAGTGCAAGTAGGACTTGCGTTTATGAAGATTTCTGCAGACATTATATCAAAATGTAGGGTGGCTTTTTATTAAAAATATCTTTATATAGAAAAATTGGAAAAATTTTCTTCGAAATTTGAATTTAATGCAAAAATTAATTTGATTGAAATTTGTCATTAGCAATGTGCGAGATAACTCCTAAGGCTAAGATACGTTCTGCAAACTCCGACCAAAAGATGAATTTTACCTAGTGTCATGTTTTTGTGATAAAATTTTTAATTCGTTTCTAAAAATCTTATACATTTATTTTTAAACTTCAATTCAACAATTCTTACACAAGTTATCAACACAACTTATTTACAATCAGTGTGAACTGATAACTTATATATTTTGAACAGGTGTTCAATGAAGGCAACAAATACATATTTCACGGGAAATGATACCAAGTTTCATTTCGAGGGGAACGAAAATTTCTTACTCACGATAGGAGTAATTATACTTATAGATATTTGTTTAGAATAGTAAATGCTGCTTATAAAATGATCTGTTATTAAATCTGGTGCAAAGATTAAACTAAATTTGTATTAAAATTATTATAAAAAACAGAAGCAGAGCCGTTTGTTGCTACAGACACCACATTTCTTAAAAAGTTTTGTGATCAACACTGTTATAGTATAGATTAGAATTTTTAATTACCACTGATCTCAAGACTTTGTGTATTTACCCGCAACTGCTAAGCGCTTGTCTAACTAAATATTTCTTGTCAAAAAGTGGAAAAAGGATATAACTTAGTTTGTCATTTCGTTTTTCATTTCTACAATAGCCATTTCCGACCCCATAAAATATATACATTTTGATTTCTTATGCATAGCAAAGTCGATTGAGCGATGTCCGTCTGACCGTTCGTGTTATTGTTGAAATCAAGTTTTCCGATGCACTAGATCAGTTAGAAAATTTTAAGTACTCCAATCGATCAGACATAGTGTCGAAAGAGGTGCAAGATCGGTCCATGTCCTTCGAAGCAACTGGCAAAACACCACGCCTACCTCTAATTTTTCTATATCATTTGGAACAATGAAGTAAAACCAATCAAAAAACAAAGTTTAGGGTCGATAGAGAATTTAAAAATAATAAAAAAACATAGAGGGAAGAAAGTGGCGCACACCCATTTTTCCGAGTTACGGGCCTCTGAACTTTTCATATCTTTGAAAATATCAATATGGGTATCATTTAAAAGCTTTCGAAGAGATCTTTAATAAAATACAATTTTTTATTTTTTTTTAATGCTTAACCCATTAAGAGCTGATGAAATTTTTATGTAAACAAAATTTTTTTTTAATTTTTTAATTCTTTGTCACCTCAATTTATGTTCTTTTGATTGGAGTTACTTCACTAAACTAGATTTACATACATGGTGTAGGGTATATAAGATTTGGCATAACCGAATGTAGCACTCTTACTTGTTTATACTACTTTACATCATCTGGAATTGTTTAATTCGCTTTTACGTATGTTTAATCCTCGAAAAAAAGCACACAATAAAAATAATCATTTCGAAATTTCATCGTTTCTATTGTAGGGCTTTTATAACTTTACGCGATTTAAATTAATTTTTTTTAGCAAAAATAGAAACACTTTATTTTTTGGCTTAATGTCTTTTATAGAGGTTAGGTCTTTCTAAGAAATCTCTTTTGAACAGTTTTTTTTTTTTTTTTTTTTTTTTTTTTTGTCAACGAAACTAACAGACCAGACCCAGTCTTTTTAGAAGTATTGCGTTTAATATGGAATTTTTTTAATGACATTTCGATGGGTTGGCCGACACGCCTACCACTTCAGCATACGATACCTAAGAGTTTGCTTAATAAGTGTATACATTTGATTTTCTCAATTTTTCTTTAGATTACATTTCTATGGTTATTTCAAACACACTAAACGTGTTTATGTTTTAATTTTTTAAGAAGAAATTCATTTAAGTTAAAAGTAGTAAAAAGTTTTCAAAGGCACATGCTAATAATTTGCTTGGACTTAAACTACTTCTTATCTTTTATGAGGAATTTAATTTCTCAAAAAAACTTTTGAATTAAATATTAGATATCATTCAACTCTATTAAAATGTTGTTAAGGGCATAACTAATTGATTTTTAAGTCACTTTTTTTAATGAAACGTTTTGTTGTTTTGAATATGATACCATCAAATGATGGTGTTAGAATCTGTCTTGAAGACATTAAAACATGTTAATAATTGCTTTGTATTGTATATTTTTAAATTTTTAGAAACTGCAGTGTTATGTTTATACAAGTAAAACTTCAATACAAGTCAAATTTCCTTTCTGGAAAAATATTATTTAATGTTACAAAACAAATTCTAAAATAAATATAAAATACGAGCAGTATAAAAAAATAAAAAGAAATAACTTTAAATTTCCCGCCCTTAAACCAACGATTTTGAACTACAGCTCTTTATTATTTTAATTTATGTTTCACCTTTAATTAAACTTAACAAATAACTTGTTAAATGATCCAAAAAAAAAAATCAATTTGTACCTTTGTTTCCCTATTTCATTCTAAAAACAAAAATTATTTTACACGTTTTACAATACTTTTCGCTTTGCTTTTATTTTTCTCCTCTGACTGGCGTTCACATAAGAAAACAGAAGCAGTAGAATTATGTCTGGAGAACAGTAATATGCAAAAAAAAAAAAAAACTGATGGCAATGTTAAGATTCCTCAGAAGAGCAGGAATAAATAAGGTGCTCTGATTTCACTGACACTAAACTATATTTTGACTTTAGAATATTCTTTTATAATAGAATTTAAACATCATATTTCAAAACTACAACAATTTATTTGCATTTCAAAGCTAAACATTGGACTCATAAATTAATCACAAATAAAATTACAAATTTAAAAAGTTTTTCATGAAATCTGTTTTATTTGGATTACATTACAATGCACGAATGCAATTTTTGACCAGCTTTTTATTAGCTTAACATAAGAAACTGTTGAATTTACATTATTCAACCTGTAAATATTGCTTTAGAAAAAATTGTCTACTTTTAAATTTTTCCATAGAGATGTTTTGCCACCTATTAATATTTCAATAAAACAGTGTTGCCACTTGTAAATAAGTAAAGTGTAGGCACCTCAATATTTTTCTATAGAAAAGTGTTCTCACGCTTAAATCTTTTACTTATAGATTTTGCTATAGAAAAGTTTTTTACTTGGTTCTCATCCAGTCATGTAATTTTTTTATGCAACTTTTTTAAATTCTCTTTTAAAATTGCATTCGTGTCCACACGTTCAAGTTTTGTTTCTGCGATTTCGACCTTGATTGCTCAGATTTTTTTTTTATTAAACTCGAATAACAGATTTGTAAGAACATGAAACAGTGTACCCGTTTCAATTCGTCCTTCTTCGCTCTCCAACAAACTCAAGAGTTGTGCAACAAAAGTTGCAAAGTATGGACAGGGACTTGAAAGTTATTCTAATAAAAAATGTTGTCACTTAAATATTTTTCTAGAAATTAGTGTTACCACTTGTAAATTTTCTATAAAAACTGAATACTAATTTAACTCTTGACAATTAAGAAATATCTGTCAAAACATGACTTTGCTGTTGCCTGCTAGGTTCTTTAGGGGCATACGAATAATTCTAAGTTCCAAATATATTAGCCAACCAACCAGCTAACCATTTATCTAAAAAGCGTCATCTGAGTATATCCGCTTTGGGCACAAGGTCAAAATTTGAGCGTGTGCCCATAAAGACGTAAATTCCACAAGTACGTTTATATTTCTAAAATCGTTACAGTCAGACACTTGTTATTCACACACGCTACAATAACAATTATAAAAGAAGAATTTAATATTGAAGAGTGTTCCCATTTAAGCCGTTGCAATCCGACATCTAAATAAATAGCAACAACTACCAACAATATATAATTTAAAATTGAAAGCTGGCCCATATATGGTGAGTTCCGCTCGCACTTGACTGATTTTTTCAAGTTACACAAAATTATTCCTAAATTTATAAGCAATGCCTGTTGGTATTTTCTTTGTTTTTCCAAGAATAGTCTGAAAGTAGCAAAATATTTGCATACGAATATCAAAAATATCTCTATTATTTTTTGTTTGTTTTTTACATAACATTCACAAAAAATCCGCAAAAACCAACAGCTACGATTTCACGGACATTTCAATAAAACTTTATTGATGGCTTATGTTTTTATTTAACTTTTGCTGGAATTTTAAACAAATTTTTGTAAGAGAGAACTTTAGAACTCTATAAATGTCGTGATCTTGATTCTTTCTGTTGAAAAATACTCTAAAATTCTAATTAAAGAAAGTCGAATGACCGTTAATATAAATATAATCGGATTCTTTTTATCACATGTTTTAACTAATTTTTTTACAAAAAGTTTTGCTGCCGCTTTATTCAATTAAAAAAAACGTCTACAAAATAAAGATGCAGATGATTAATTTCTAATGTTGTCAGTAAATGATATTTTCTTGGAATATAAATGTTTAAATTATGCAATTAAATAACAATTAAAAATTCAGTTTTTAATTTCTATTTCATTTTTCAAAAATTAATTTTATTTACATATTCATTTATTTTATTTATTTGGTGTTCCATAGACAAGACTTGGAGTCTCATATTGCAGTACAGAACTGAGTTTTCTTAAAATTACAGAAATTGTTACTAAAATTAAAAAAATAAAAAAGGAAAATATACTAAATTTCATTTAAGTTAAAAATAAAAAACATAAAAGCTAATAATTTTATTTTTAAACTGAAGTGCATTATCCTACAACTTGAGAGTCATATGGAAGATTATTCCAAAGACGGGTGGCGCATAAAAAGAATTGCCATTCGCAAAGCAAACTCTGATGTCTAAATAGTATCAATCCTTTTCCCCTATTGGATCATGAAAATGTCAATTGCTCATATAATAATTTTGCATCACTAATTTTTAAATAGATATTCCATTTTAGAGCATTTTGTAAAAATTACTTTCTTAACGACATCTGTTGGGAGATTTTGAAAAAAGGGTGGAAATAAATTTGCAGTTTTTTAACGTGAAATCAATTTTATATCAAAGAAGTGGTAGCGCCACAATGATCCTTCCAAGTTTGTGAACTTAAGAAAAGAGAACCGATGCCAGACTTTTATTTTTAATTCGATGTTACACAATTAAAAATTCTCGTACTTGAGACTTTTAAAAGTAAAATTTTATTTTTTTTTTTTGCCTAACTTTAATCAGTGTTTTGCTAACAGCTCTTGGCCAAATTGCAAGGGATTGTTTTTTGTTTTTTTTGTGTTACCATAATTTGGTGGCATCTGGCAATATTTTTTTTCAGAAATATTCTCGAAGTCAAAAGTTATAAATAATTGAAAACAAAAAGTCAGTTTTATGTTAATTTGAGAGAAAAATATCGCGACATCATTTTCAATATTTCACATCATCTGCTGTCTCAATTTCATTTAAAATACTTTGCGTTAAAAAATAATGTTAGAAATATGTAAAAATCTATCTGGCCACATTGAACTATCATTTATTTAAAAATGTTAAAGGCTTTATTTTTCATACAATTTTCTGCAATACCTGAGGAGTTTTTTTTTATTTTGTGTTAAGTTTTGCTTCCGGGAAGAGTCGGGTAGAAAATCAAGAAAAATAAGGCAAATTTTATTCCCGATTCCCGGGAATTTTCGTCGGGGAATACTGGGATTAAAAAGTACTAAAAATGCAACCATGCTGTCAGGCAGCCGATGAATCCAAATCAGACCTTGATGTTGATGTTTACGATGTAGCAAAGTCCTTTCATGTTATAATTAATAGGGTTATAGAAAATAAAATGTGCGAAATCTAAGAGTTAATTTTCGTAAAAGTATTTTTATAACTTTTAAGTTAAATTTCGAAAGTGAAACGGGTTTTTTTTTCGTTTCTGGAAATTTTCTTAACAAACCTTCTTGTGTGCCTAATAAAAAATTAAATGTTGTAGCTGCAACATTCAATAACACTTGAACAGCAGTCTAAACAGCCAGCATTTTTTGTTTATTTCATTTGAATTTTATTATTTTAATCAATTTCTTATTAATTTTTTTTTTATTTTTTTGACAATCACCACTAATAAAAGAAAGAAAACAGTATAGCAGACATAGAAGCAATAAATATCGCAAAATTCTATTTAACCGCGATAAAGATTACACTTTTTAAACGTTAATTTTTTTACATATTTCACAAATTCGAACAGAGTACTTTACGCAAAAATTTTTGAGATAAATATGACATATGGATGGATATTCCTCAAAAAGAGATTAGATAAAGAAAACATAAAAAATGATTTAAAAAATTATATTACGGTCCCTCGAATTCGACAGCCCTTTTTTTTAATTTTTTTTATTTCCAAATTAATCACATAGTTGCCATCCATGTTTTTTAAGAGAATTCATTATCCAGCAAAAATACTTAAATATTTAATTTTTGCGATTTTTAGGAAGTTTCATCATTCATTTTGATTTATTTTTATTTGATTTTATTAATAAATAAAATTGGTCACACCAAAAATATTTCATTTGTATAAGAAAATTAAGACGCACAATATTGGGATTTTTTTTCTCAAAACTGTTGTAAATATTTAAAAAAAAGTTAAATTTTTCGTACATATTTGGAAAGTTGACATGTTTTTCAACATTTTCGTATCTCATGTATGTTTACTTTATCTTCTCCACAAGTTAAACTGATAGGCAAAATTATTATAATCTCACGCAGTGGAAATGTGGCCTCTTCATATTTTATTTATTTTGCTATAAAATGTCACACGATTAGTTATAAATAACTATTCTCGACTTTAAACAACCACACGCTTTTTCATACGAAAATTGTTAATAAATTACTGTGAAATTCCGTCTTATGACCGCGATTTCATATATCGCCAACTCTAACTTTAAGTTCCCTGAAAATTTATTAGGGGATTTTATTTACCCATCTGTAACTTATTGTAACTTGTGTATTTATTTAGGGTTTTATCTTTCTTTCAAGTGTGATAGCACGATATTTCTTTATTTTAAAATAGCAAAGGAGTTCAAACCAATCGATGTTTTTTAAATCTACTTTGTTTTAAGTTCTTAAGTTGTTGTAATATATTTTTTTTTTTTTTTTCGAGAAAAATGCCAATATCTGCTGCAGAGTAGTAAAATCCAAAAGTTAAATACAGATTAAGATCATTGAATGTTAAAGAAGAATAAAAATTTCTTCCTATTAATTTAACAGGTTGTTGTTTATTCACTCCATTTGTGTCAGTTCTCATCTTGCAAACTAAATAAGGTCGTTCACATTAATTAATAATTCACTGAAAATTTTTACTTTTAAGAGTTTAAGTCACTTTTTAATCTTAATTCACAACATAAAAATAATTAAAGAATCCAAAAATAATTATAATAGTGAAGCAAGAAATTGGCAAATAATTCACCAACATGACGTCATATCAGAAAAATTTAAATAAAAAATAGTAATAGAATATTCATTTCAAAATGATGGTTAGAGTATCACAACGTGATTAAATCAAGAATGAAGCAAGATACTGTCAAATTAATTACCAAAATGACGTCTTACATTTTTATTTGTACCATTTATTTTAAATGATTAATTTTTACTAAAAGGAAGTAAAGAAAACAATGGCTTTATTTTATATAAAAAGATTTAAATAACTATAAATGGGATTTTTTAATTATTATTAAAATTTCATTGAAGTTAATTGAAAATAATTGCAATGACAAAAAACTTCACTTCCATTTAATGCTGCTGATTTTGTTTGGCTACCGTTAATGAATTTCGTGAAAAACGTATTATAATTGTTAAAAGAAAATAATTGTTTTTATGAAATGCAAATTTATACAACAAATGTTTTTGAAAAGCAATATTTTACTTCCATCATCTGTCCCTTGTAGAATGATCTTTTTCACTGGCTGGCAGGATTAATCAGCAGATCGCCAGCGACAATAACAGACAAGCATTAAATACTAATGAAATTGACCATTAATTAGTCGATCTAATTAATGACTCCCATGTATGAAAAATTAATAAGAACTTTTACACAAAAAATTTCACTTCAAACTTTTTTCTGCATAGTTTTTTGCAGATAATTGCTTTTATATTCTTTTTTTTTACTGTCGTTTTTATTTTTTTAATTACCTTAAATTTAGTCTTTTTAAACTCTTAATTTACTTTTGTTTTTTATTTATTTATTTTTATTTTTTTAAATACCGGTTATGTTTCTGTTAAACTTCGCGCTTAAGCTTTGCGCACCAACTGAATTTTGTGTCGAAATTATTTTTTACATTTTGTATAAATTTTTATTTAATTCTTAACTTATTAAAATATACAAACAAAAGAAAAAACACTAAACAATTAATAACTTTGATATATGTATGTATTCACTTTTGTATTTAATTATTTATCTATAAATTTGTTATTCTCTTTTAAAAGAGAATGATAATGAGACATTTCTATCTATCTCTTCCTCTCTGTAAATAATTCTTTTTTAAGAGGTCTGTTAATAACAGTTTGCATTATGTTACGAAATACATTTAATAAAATAAAAACATTAAATTATGCCAACCTTAAAATGCACTGCAAATGAAGAAAAAAGTAGTTGATTTATGAATTTCTCATTCAAGATGTACGCATATCTGTAGCAAAATTTAATAAAACCATTTCTCATAAACAACACAGGTCTGTTACACAATTCGATAAGAATTGTTTATTTTCTGTGTTTACCGTTTTAATCGATACGATTTTTTATCTGCACAAAAATCGTAAATCTGCATTTTGCAATTTCATTAAGATTCACGAAAAAAAATATACGTACATAAGTTAAGTTTAAACAGAGATGGAAAATTGAATACCATTGAATTTGTAGCATTTCTTGAAAGCAGAAAAAAATTACTCGGTGGGTCAACTAAGACAAACTGAAAGAGAAAAAGAAGGACTGTAAAATGAACTGAAAGCTTAGCCATCTGCTTCATTCCCCCTCCCTCTTAAGTTATAGTATCGAAAATTATGGTAAAATTCTTTAAATAACAAAATTTATTTATTAAAGAAACTTTGTTTAAATACTAATTCAATTTTTTAAATTTCTAAACTTTGTTCTGATCATTTTATCTGTCAAAATTGTACATATTCTTTACTTCAAATGATAGTTAAATTAACTTTGTAAGTTGACTTTCCAAAATATACGGGAAAAGGGCAAAAAATCTTTTTTAAATACAAAAATCGTAGTCAAATTTTTTAATGTTAAATAGGTGGTTTTTTCATTGACCTGTTTAGTTAAATTTTTTATTCACAATTTAATTTTAAATCTTTTTATAAAGTCTACAAGAATATAAAAAACATAAAACTCGTATCATTAAAATCACTTAAACTTAACAAATTGCATACTATTTAATGAAAAGTTCAATTCGAAAAGTTTTATTTTCCATGCCGGTCTTATAAATTTTAACAATAAGATGCAATATAAGGTGAGTCAAAAAAATTTTAATTTTAGGAGAAAGGCCTTTAAATCTTATTTTGATTAAAAAATCTTTAAAATTAAGGTAAAATCTTTATTCTCACATCGCTGTTTAAATCTTTGTGTAGAGTAATCAACAATCACTTTTTATTTAACATTTTCCAGAAAGTAAATGAGAGTTTTTATGTAAACAAAAGTAACATTAATCAACTGTGTGAATAAAGTCTTTATCAGTTTGACATAAATAAAAATAAACAAATAATTGCAATACTCATTCTCATTTTGTTGCATGGGCATATGCATGAATATGTTTGTTTGTGTTAACTACCACTAGGCCATAAAATTGTCAAGTCATGTTGTTAAATGATAATTTTTATTTGTTTGATGTAAAAAGCAAGGTAAAAATACCGCAAATTTTTGTCATATTTAACAGTTTCTTTAACATTATTAACTTAAAAAAAAATACTCTCTCATTTTTTTTTAATCTTGATTGATTAATTTTTAAAATTGTTTACAAAATATTATGGATTGATAAACAAAGTTTTAACTGTTACCAACTGCTTTCTTTAATAGACTTTAAAGGTCTCATTGGCGGCAGAGAGGATGATACAGTGGTTCGCAAAATGTTTTTATCTTTCTTTAATTTTTCTTAGAAAATGAACGCTCTAGAGCACTAAAGCAAAAAAAAAAATTGTTGATATAACAGACATAGTATTGCATTTTTTATAAAAATTTTAATAACATTTTGTGGTTAAAGAATAATACCAGAGATCGTGTTGATATTTGGATACAAATCTGAACAATGAAATGCATAGACAAATTTGAAAGCGTTTATCGCAGTTGCAACCGATTTATAGTAAAACCTAAGGATTAAATTTAATAAAAGATGATTTCAGATTTTAAATACACTTACACAATGCAATTTTTTGAGGCATTTTTTCTTCAAATATTTATATAAGTTGAGGCCTTATTTGAAATTAACATAAACAGAAGTAACATCTCCTTAGAATTTAAGCAACACCATTTTGTTTACTCCTTTTGCTTTATAAACAAACAAAAATTTCATGCTAGTTTCATGAAAAATTGCATAGGGTAAATGCCGTATAATTTTCTTTATTTATTTTTTCATCAACTTTTAATTTCCTTGAAATACAAGACAAAATTTGAAATAAAAAAATATGCCAGTATAGGTTTTTTATAAGGCATAATCTTCGGGTTTTCCTAACATATTGAGTGAATGGAGAGGCTGTTTTTAAAGTTAAGTTTTTATTTAAAATTAGAAAAAACTTGTTTGAAGTCTAAACTTTTAAATTATTTCTTTACTTTACTTAACTCTGTTCCTCACACTCTTTTTTCTATTTTTAAACAAATGAAATTTAAATTTTGTATTAATTATTACTAACTCTAAAACTGCTTGTAACAGCTCAAGAAATGGTTTTTAGTGTTTAACAAAATCCTAACCTAAAAATGTTTATGGTTTCATTTTTAACCAATTAATTTATTTCAATTACTAACTGGTTAAAGAAATACTCCGCGAGTAACCAATTATTAATCGCTTTATTGTTTACCCTTAATAGTAATTCAATGAATTAAGCTTCATAACCTATTAAGTAGACTATTTTAAAACTTTTTAACAACTTGAAATCAGAAAACCTCGTAAATTTCGAGAAAAGCTAATACAAGTGAATTTCTTGTGCAAAGAAAAAAAGCAAAATAAAAGTTTGTACTATGGAGACTACGCATCATCAAATGCAATGGTAAGATACTAAATTCTGTTTTTATAATATAAGCAGAGTTCACGACGAACGTTCAAATTGCTTAATATTGGGTTACAAACTGCTTCCAGCATATTTTCCAGATTTTGCCCTGCCATGCCGATTCTTCGTTGCGTTGCCATGCCGATTCTTCGATTCTTGCCCATAAATGATATGAACCGATAAATTTGTCAGTGACATTAAACAGGCCTTTTCGTCTTAATACCAAACATTACCTTGTAATTTTCTTCGTTATTTTTAAATAAAATCAAAGTCTTTGTCCCTTGAAAATTGTTTGATACGTAACCCCCAATGATTGGAGAAGTGCTTATTGACTGTTACACGAGTTTTTCTTCGAAAATTGTATACATCTCGTATTTCTACAGTTTAACAATACGCAGTTGAATGTATTTAATTAGTAGAGAATTATAAAATAATACCCGTAACGTACAAGAATTAAATCGGTAGATTTGTGTTGTAAACAAATGACCTTCCAAAGTAATAGTCCCTTAATTTATATACGTCGTGTGGCTATTAAATAACGAGACTGACGCTGCAAAACATTTTTTTTATTTCATACATTTTTACTTATTATCACCTTCAATATACACCCCTCCTCTATTCCTTCAACGCTGCATGCGAATCTTCCATTGTTCGAAACAGTGCTGGAAGTCTTTTTCTGTTAGCTGCTTCAGGATGCGTGCCGCTTTCTCTTTCACAGCTTCAACAGACTCAAATCTTGTTCCTTTTAATGCAGATTTCACCTTAGAAACCAGATAGAAGTCACACGGCGCAAGGTCCGGCGAATAAGGCGGATGGTCTAACACTGGGATGCTGAATTTGGCTAGAAACCTCTTAACAGACAATGCGGAATGGGCACCACTTTGGCACACACTTTTTCCATGTTAAAATTTTTATCAATTCGTACAGTTTCAGCAATCGCACAAATACTTAATCGACGGTCAGATCGAATCAGATTACCGATTTTTTTGATATTGTCATCGGCTTTAGACGTGGAAGGGCGACCCGGGCGTGAATCATCTTGAACGTCTTTCCGGCCATCTTGAAAACGCTTAAACCACCTAAAAACACGTGCACGCGATAAACATTCATTGCCATACACTTCTTTTAATAAATTATAAGTTTCAGTAGCGGTTTTTCCAAGTTTCACATGAAATTTCACAACAATTCGTTGCTCTACTGTTACACTAAACATTTTTCCGGCGAAACAAAAAAACAACTCTAATGCGAACGAAGGCTACGGCAGTACTTATTTGTTTACAGAAGTGAGAGGCACTACATTCGAAAGAGAAGGCTTAACGATAACAGTTGTTGGTTGCTGGCGTTTGGCGCATGCGCACTTCTTCTGTAATAGCGTCAGTCTCGTTATTTAATAGCCACACCTCGAATATGAAGATTGATTTCCAAGGTCTGAAAACCATCAAACGCTTGTTCTATTTCCTAAGAGCTTATTTAAAAAGCTTAGTGTGTTTAGTTGCAAATAAATTAAAAACTTAAAACAAGGAAAGATTATTGCCATATTCACCTCATTTCTTAGTTGTGGCTCCAAACAACTCATTCCTACTGCCAAGTCAATGAACAATTTAACAAAGATTTCTTACATGTATTTCTTGTATATTTTCGTTTTTAAATAAATGATTAACATAAAGAAATCTTAGAAGACCGTTAAAAAAGAATAAAGCTCTTTTTACTTTTGCGAGAAACCCTGAGATTGACCAGCATTTCATTTGAAAACTGGCGCCTTAATGTCAATATTAACTTTCATTGGAACATACGAAGCCAATAACAGTCGATTGGCAGGAAACCGATATTTTGCAGCATGTTTAATAAAGAAAACTATGTTCGTTTTGGGTTCTGTGAAGCGTCACCATTACTTGCATTGACTGCCAGCTTATCGACCTGACTGATGAACAAGATTCCATCTTAAAGCTTTCTATGCAGAATGTGTCTCTGTCACTTAAGTCTACGTATTCCTTTTTAAAGTGGTATTTGACCTGTTTTCGCAAGTAGATCTGCATTTGCGGTCGAACTCGGCTAGAAGAAGCTGAGGCAGCGATTGACGAAAGTTTGGATAATATTCCGAACTGTACTTGACGTTTGCTCCTCAATTCCATGCCTAAACTGGTTAAAACAAATATTCATATTTTATTACAGCAAACACCTATCAAATCGGATAACGAAAGAAGTCAACGACTTAATGACAAAAACACACCGATTTGCTTAGGAAGAAGGTAGAGTCTTCGTGTGTCAAGGTTCCAGAGTCCGTAAAAGCTTAAGTGTTACCTCAAGGTTTCCAAAATTCATAAGGCTTTAGAAAACACAGATAAAGTATTCACTAACCTGGTCCTCATGCCGTAATCAGAACTGATCATGAAGCATTATCTTGGACGATAACCTTTACATATAATTTTAATTCGTTAAGCACTCGCTCAAATAATTGAGAATAAGGTAAATTTCCATCTTCTGAAGTATTTGGAGTCCAATTGCTTACATAAAAAGCTGATAAATGGAGTTATTTTATACATCATCTCGTCGAAAATAAAGTGTGGCATCGCAAAATTTTAAACAACAATACAAGTTGTTATAAATGGCGCCCTAAACGATTTTTTATTTCTAACTTACAGAAGATAGCAGTTGTGAGGTAAAATATTAATGATGTAATCACGATCTTAAATGGAGATGTTCGTTTTTATACCTCGTTGTACCCAATGCCTACACACACATGCAACCAAAAATGCTATTTTACCTGTAACACTGACTAATTTAGAAATTTGGGAGTGTGAAGATGGAAGGGCTGCCCATGTTTTCTTAAATTTTTTAAAAGATTATGTAACTTGTAACCTTTAGCCGCTCGCTTTCGCGTACAAAGTATCAATTGCACATTGCAAAGACCTACACATTCGAGGATCGATATCCTTCCTGTCACGGATACCAAACTTAAAAGAATGACCTTTTGTTACATTTCATATTCCAGCAATCTTCTGCCAGTTAGGTACCACAAGAATTATACAAGGGTTGCTATATATATTTCTGGCCTGGCAACACTGACATTTCCATTGGAAAGTTTGACATTTTTCAGTATAATCGTACTCAAAACGTTTAGACGTACGACTATCATTTGTGTTGTTTACAGTGACTTGTTAAATTATTGTGGGAAAAAATGGAATTAACTAGCGAACATTTTCGTGCGATCATTTTTCACAACTTTCGACGTGGATTATCACGAAAAGAGTGCATTGATCAACTTAAATCTTAGTATGGCGATAAAGCACCATCTTATAGCACTGGAAAAAATTGATACAATGAATTCAATCGTAGCCGACGCTCGCTCAAAGACTAATTTTGTGAAGGTCTTCCAAAAACGGCCGTTGTGCCAGAGTACATTGATGCCGTGCGTGAATTCATAACGCAAGATCGTCATGTGACATACCGTGAGATAGAGAAATCCTTGGACATTTCTCCCACCATAAACACCTGGCCGCAAAAAACAAAACAATCGACCATGTGAGTCTTCAAAGACGAGCAATATCCAACGAAAGTTCGCCTGTTTCTTCAGCAAAAGTGGTCATGTGGCGACTGTTCCGCTTGAGCGACGTAGAACGGTCAATTCTGACTGGTACACCACAATTTGTTTGCCTGAAGTCTTCGGAGAAATTCGAAAAACGAACAAGAGAAGACGAATCATTTTTCACCATGAAAATGCGAGCTCTCACACATCGGCTCGAACCAGAGCCTTTTGTTTGGCCAAAACGTCGAAATAATGGATCATCCGCCGTGCAGCCTTGACTTGGCATCCAGTGACTTCTTTTTATTCCCGCACATCAAAAAAAATGCGTGGTCAACGATTTTTGTTGCCAGAAGATGCTGTTGAAGTGTTCAAAAACCTTGTTTTAGAGGTGTCTCAATCGGAGTGCAAAAGGTGCTTCGACAATTGGTCTGAGCGCATGGAAAAGTATATAAATCATGCTGGAGAATACTTTGAAAAACAATAAAACCGTTTTGATGATAAATATTCGCATTTTCATTATTAGGTCAGAAATATATATAACAACCCATGTAAGATTTTGTTTTTTTAACGTTTTTCTTGTAGTTTAACTAATTAAAATTTTTAACAGTAATCATAGACGTATCAAAACGTTATTGTATAATTTGTAACACATAAAAACATTTCTATTGGGTTTTTGATATTTATTTTTTTTTTTATGATAAAAAACAACGAACATTCTGTATGCAAAGGCATACCGGATGTTCATGGTCATGACTCACCGAAAGCTGTTTCTATTTATTGATTTTTTTCGTGACAGGATGGTTTTTTATAGAAGCCTAAGGATGCAAATCCTTGAAGATCTCTAAGGCTGTGATATTACTGGGATAAATTTATTTATTCGCTATGTCTAGTGCAGAATTAAAGGAACCTTAGAGATTTTCTTTACCGTTTTTCTTTGACATTATAATGAAACCCTTAGATTCCAACTGAGTCGATCTTACGATCAAAATGTGTAACATGACAAAAATTGTGTACAGAAGACAGAGAATTTTAAATAATCTCGGTCGTCGGCTGATGACTATGAAGTTCTTCTTCACCACAGAGTTTTGTGTAAAAACCATGGCATTCAAATTCATTATGGTGTTACCCTGATCCTTAATCAAATGTCAGCCAGGTCTGGAGATTTGTTTAATCAAGAACTCCTTGAATATCATTTGAGCCTGTTCAGATGTAGTTGCCTACAGTCAGAACTACGGCATGCAATTACAACAAAACAGGGATCTGCCTGTTATGCTACACAGTAGCTATTTGTGGTCCTCACTCTAATGTTAGGGTCAGGACACAGCCAAGGGCTCCTTGAATATCATTCGAGCCTACCTGTAGTTGTCTTCAGACAGAGTTGTGGCATGCAATTACAACAAAACAGAGTATCTACGAGTCATACTACACAGTAGACATAAGCCATTTCGTAAGTGGACCGGACTCTTGGTTGTAGAGTTCTTAGCTTTGAGCTTCTTCATCGCTTCGCTTAATTCCATAGTTACGTCATTGTCTATTTATATGCTGACTGTTCTACGCCGTGGATTCCAATTAAAATATCTGCTATGGGAACAACTCTTTACCTACCTAACCCAAATTGGGCATCATTCTTGGTCGGTGCACGCCCTGATGTTAACCTTTTCAGCTCTTTCAAGTTGCCGGTATTCGTCTCATTACGTCTGTATCCATATTGGAGAAAAAACGTCCACCTGCGCAGAGCTCCAGTTACACAGGTAAGTCTTTTACTGGAGTCAGACAATTTCACCGAGTCCACATACTAGAGCCTAGCGCGCACCCAGCCACTAATCTTGACTTTACAGCTAGCGCCCCAAACAAAGGCTCTACCTTTTAAGATTCCGTTTCCGAACGAATTATAAGTCGCACTTCCGGAAAATGTCTGCTGACGGCTCTCGCTGTTTATTTAATTTATATATACTCCTTTTAATAAGCTACACAATTTCAAAAGAAGAAAAAGAAGTGATCTAAATCAAGGGAATTTACGAAGTTTACAAAAGCTTCTTTTTCATTTCATCTGCCGGATGTGCATGTAATATCACATCATTTAAATGGATATCTCGGCTTAGCTGTTAGCGCCTTAAGCAGGGGTTGATTGTTCTCCTTAAACTTGCCCAAAATGGTTGGCTAAGGGTCAAAACATGACGTAAGTCGGCAGACAATAATTGAGGTGTATTAAGTGACATAATCACTATAATCCAAACACTCAATTTTGTGTTCATCTCGAGGACCAGGACGCTTACATTTTGACGGCGTCTTAGGAAAACTACAGCTCGGTGATATCCTTGCTAAGGAGTCCTAGCCCTCAATCGATATTTTTGGTATTTATGGGTACTGGCTGCTATGGCGGTTCATGATCCAAAGCGGCTGGTTTGAAGTCATGATTATAACTGACCTCACAACAAAATTTACTTTGCGTTTTTGTAACTAAACCAAATTAGATATTTCTAAATAATACCTACACTTTGGAAGAGTGTGAAACGCTGCAAAACGATTAATTAAAAAAAAAAAAACTGAATTTTAAATTTCGCAATCTGAAACCTGTCTCTTTTCTTAATACCAGTAATCACAAGTTAAAGAGATCACAGAACGAGTTTATTTCAAACTACAACCAATTTCCTCTTCGAAGCTCTTGAAAAGAGTCGTTTGATTTGAAAATAATTACAAATTCTCTTAATAAGCAGTTGCTGTATACCAGTGGTTATCACTACTTATTAAAGAGAGCTGCTAATGTTACCTTAAATACTTTCACAATATTCTTGGTACCAGATAAATTACAAGGACCCTTAAACTTATCATCTACAAGAAAAAATTTTTACAGAAACACATCAGAAATATTTAAAAAATTATGCAGAACTTTTAAATGCACATTTCCCTTTAAATGCGTTTTTAATTAAAAAAATGTATATCTTTATTTTCTATTTTCATGTTCTTATCTAATCTTATCTAACCTTCGAAAAATGCATCATTTATTTATGTTTTCACGGACTATAATTTAAAGGTGGCTCTTATGCCCAAGAACGCTCAAATGGAATCGAAATTCGTAGAAGATTTCTATTACATTTAGGCTTAACTCGTCATGAGGCATATGAATTGGCAAAGAGTATAAACTTTGATGTTAACCGCTTAGAGCAAAAGTATAATGATTATATTGCTAGAGGATATCGGCAAAATGGTGCCAAGGATAGAATTTTGAGTGAAATTCACAACCAGAACAGTTTGAGTGAAAATATTGGACATCAAGAAATGGAAATATCTAGGAAAACTCCTCCAGCCCCAATTATTTCAAATTTCGTAGAACAAGAAGATTTTAATTTTGATCGTCATGAGGCTAGAGATGGAGAAAATTTGTATAGAGCATGTTCTCGCCCTGAATCATCTTCAAGGAACAACCAAAGAGATAAACCCTATCAACCACCTAGACCTTTACCTATCGACGATAGAAAAAGTAGAGAATATTTTTTAAGTGAAGCTAATGCCAGAGACAATATTCGTAGAGAAATGTTTCGCGAACAATCCCGTTCCCCTGTTCGATATTCTCCAATTAAATCCGACCATAGAGTTGGAAACTTTCATCGTTCATCTAGATCACGTTCACGTAATAGGGAGCTGCATTTAATGCAAGAAAGAAGAGGCGAGAGATATTTTTTGCAAGATAATTTTGGAGATGAAGTAGAAAGAAATACTATGGGTAGACGTTCTCGATCTTATTCTCCGGCAAGAATTAATCGGAGAGCCAATTATAACCGCTCATCAAGATCACGATCTCCCAATAGAAGAATCGTTGAGACAAATTTTGATCGTTATATGCATGATTCTAATATGAAAGATATGAGAAGAGATGTAGCACGTAAACAATCACCTGCACGTCTTTATTCCCCACCAAGAAATGCTCACAGAGAAGAACGTTTTCACTTATCCAGATCACGTTCACCTCAGAGAGATTTAAATTTAATGCATGACCAAAGACGCGAAGGGAACTTTTTACAATATGAACAACATGAAGATTTTAAGCAAACCTTTTATGATCCAGCACGTTCCCGTGCTTATTCACCACATGCGAATGATCGCAGAAAGGAAATAGATCATTTAAGAGTATCTCGATCGCCTGATAGATTCAAAGGAAGAAATGAGTATTTTTCTTCTCAGAACATTCACTTTGAAAACGATATAAACAGAGACAGAGACATTTATAACAGCTCAAGAACAATGCAAACTAAACAATTTACTAGGGATGTACTTTCCAATGACCAACAAAGCTTTGAAGCTCATTCAAACAATCGGAATATACCTTCTTTGCTCTCCTTAAAAATCTTTCCCGATCAAGAAGATCGTTTTTCACAACCATCAACATCAAAGAAATCAAACTTTTATTACCAAGAATTAAATAAAAAACAGGAATTTAATAGGAAACCGACAAAATTTGTGAACAAGGACAGAGCACCACATCTTAAAGAGACGAAAATTGAAACAAAACAAAAACCAGTTTTGCAGAAAAATCGTGCTTTAATTCCAATCATAAAATCTGGCCTAAGGAAACCACTACCTGGTCATTTGAAAGCCAATCCTCAGGATTACTGGACACAATGGTGGGCCCATTATAAATACATTGAATATTCACTACCCAAAATAAATCCCAATGATTATGAAGTTAAAAGTTGCATCTATTTTATGGTAAAACCCAATAGTTACGAATATCTTAAACAAAGTCATATTCTGCTCAATAAAGCAGTTAAAGAAATTATGAAGACGGTAGACATTAATGAAACCAATTATTACGTGCGCGACATCGTTAAATTGTTTAAATATAAAAATTATTTGGAAGACCCGAATTTCCAAAATACCTTAAATCCAGAGCAATTAAACCGTATTGCGCCAGCACTGCGACAATTTAAAATCAAACCCACAATGGCTTTACTGCATCAAGCTTTAATTGTCAGATGGCATATATCGCTGGATATATTGAAAAAAGTGAAAGCTGGTGAACCAATATTATCAAACTACGCCCGAATGTTACTTAATCACAAGGGTTTTCATTATTTGGTAAAGGAATCCATACAAGAATTAAAGGTATATTTTTATTTGTTGATTCCTTAATAATTAAGCTAAACTAACAATTTTGTTTTTTTGTTTTTATCTTCTAGAAAATGTGCCAACAAGATTGGCCCCAATTCAATGAGTTTTATAGAAAAATAAATGCTAAAAAGGTTGATATTTACTCCTTAGGTATTGGTCTCGATTTGTCTTTTTCTTCAAATACACAATAAACTGCTTAAAGGGATGAGGATCAATGCATTGATTATCGAGAAAAAACATAGTCAACTCAACTCATTTTAATTTAATAATGAATAGTTTATACACAGGCATTTGTATAATACAACTAATGAATTATTATATTAAACATTATATGATTTTAAAATACTTTTATTTTTTAATATCATTAACTTTTTATTTTTTAATATCCCACGTGCAGCCCCGTACCCATCGCAGCTTAAACCTCATAGAATAAATTTTAATTTACCTTCCAGAGACTCAAACAAGATTTTTAACATAGATAATTTGGCAGTTAACAGAGCACTGTTAATCACTAAACAGTCGTTATAATTTTGAACTTTACTGAAAACTGTAGTTAATAAATGTCAAAATTTTAACAACTGCTAACTGATTAACGTGCTCTGTTAACTACAGAACTTGCTATGTTAAAAAATTGTTTGAAGGCTCTGGTAATTAATTTTCAATTTTTCTTTAGGCACATAGCGGAATCTCCATTAGGAAAGAAAGACAATTGTTGTAAAGCCGTGGCAGATAGAAATCAGAAGTGGAACAAATTTAGTTGCAAAAAAATATTAATTTAAAAAAAGAGTGATGAAATAGGATTGTATAAATTTTGTGTTTCATTTTCTATCTGTAGTATTTTAAGAAAATGGAAATAATTCTGTAATCTTCACACGGCTATAGTAGAGGTATAGTCGAGTTTAAATTTTAAATTTAAACTTTGCTATAAATGTTGCTTCGGGAGATGACGCAGTGATCCTTTTAATTAACACGCTTTAAATGTATAATTATTAAGGATCATCAAATTTTAAAATTCTGACGGTAGCTCTGGTGAATCTTTCTCCATATTTCGGTTATATTTTACAGTTCAGTTGACCTTCCCTTTGCTTTTAGCAAACATTTTTTAAAACTTAAGTCTACCACATGAAGTTCGTGGGCCATTTAATTAAAAAAATTTTCGTGTAATTAAACAGGGAGTTTATGAAAACTTCATTAAGATGTGAGATCCCATTATGATTAACGGTAAGTAAGCGCTTTTTAACCAAAGAAAAATGTAAAATTCGCCTAAAACACTAGCAATCCCACATCTTCACACAAGGGGATAATGGAACTGAAGAAGAACGCGAAAATCACCATCAAAATTCAGCTTTCTTGGATCTCGAGACATGACATCAGAAAATTTTATCGTTCTCAAATTGCTGCATGTTAAAAACGTCTGCATTCAGGAACCTCCAACTTAAAAGCAAATAAAATATCATAGCTGTTAAGACGGACCAACAAGATGTACGCCTCATAGTTCATAAATACAAATCTTCGAATAGCTTATACTACATACGATCGTCTTCTTTTTAATTATGCTTCGAAAACGAATTTGTCTACAGGAGGCAATGAATAATAGATATACGAGTATGTATGTTAATGCTGTTATTTATTAAAAAAATAGGTGCTGGAATGTGTTGTAAAAGTGGCAAAATCAATTTGCCCAGACTTCCTTCACCACCACCATTATTGTCATTAGTGACAGGTAAGATAAATTAAATATACTAAAAATAATATGGCGAATTAAAAAATAAGAATATAAAAAAGGTTAAGCTAAAAAATTGGAGCTCGCCGATGGGACTCTGATCTTTTCACGTGAAAAGACGATTTTGTACCATATACCGATGACGTTTTTTTTTTTTTAATTTTCTGTCAGAGAAAATTTATTACGCCAATCTATCAGACATAGTTTTGAAAGATTAGGTATTAAAAATACAGCAAAATCGGTCCATGTCTTTGAGGCAGCGGGCAAAACACCACGCCTACATCATGTGAAACAGTAAAGTAACACCAATAAAAAAAAAATTATATATATGGGGCGATAAAGAAATAAAAAATAAGAAAAAAACAAGTGAGTGAAGATAAATATGCCGAGCTAAATATGTTTCGACGTAACAACTTAAATCGAAACATATTTGCAAATATGTTTTTAATTCTTGTGACATATTTACAAATATGTTTTCGTATTTATAACAAATCTGTAACTATGTTTTCGTATTTGGGACCTATTTAAATCTGTAAATATGTTTTCGTATTTGAGACATATTTAAATACTTTAAATACTCGTATAAAAGAGTATGAAGATAGATCACATATCTGTGTTTCATTAGCTTTAAAATGGGGTAGTTTCCATCCCGTAATCTATCTTAGTTTGTCCACAATTTCCAAAACTCCTCTTCCCAAATACGAAAACATATTTACAGATTTGTCCTAAATATGTCACAAATATTAAAAACATATATGCAAATATGTTTTGACGTAAGTTGTTATTTCGAAATATATTTAGTTCGGCACATTTATCTTCACTCAGAAAAAACATCAAAATGAAAAAATTGGCGCGCGCTAATATCTTCCAAATTGTGGGCCTCTGAACTTTTTATAGAAAAGTACGATTGTGCGTCATGTTTTTTAAGATATCAATATGGATCTTTCAGAATATACTAAAATTTTTGTTTAAGTGCTTAATCCATTAAGAACCGATGAAATTTTTATGTATTTTTTTTAATTCTCTGTCACCTCAATATTACTGCCAGTTTCACGATATCGCAATCGTTCGTTCGTTCGCACAATTACATTTAAAACAAAAACAAATTCTCAAAAATTGTTTTTGTTTTAAGTGTAACTATGCGAACGAACGAACGATTGCGACATCGTGAAACTGGCAGTTAGTTTTTCTGATTGGAGGTGTTTTACTAAACAAGATTTACAAACATGGTGGAGGCTACATAAGATTAAAAAGTTAGCCGAATGTAGCACTCTTACTTGTTTTCTTTTAAATTTTGGTTAGACCCACTGCTAAGCTTTGTGAGCGATAGCAAAATAGTCGAATAAATCCTAAGCAACTTTTTCTATCGAAGGTCTTATATTTTTGTTTTTGTTGTATTTATTAGAAACAATGATTGCATTATGCGCTTACATTCTAATAATATAATAAATTAAATTCTTTAAAAAAATAAAAAAAAGCAAAAGTAAATGCAAATATAGCTGTTCGAAACGTAAGCAACTTTTTTATTGTTGTACTCCTGTTTTTTTGTTTTTGCAAAAATTATTACAAATTTTAAAACAGTTATTTAAGTCCCGTTAATTATAACAAAGAAAAATATATTTTGGTTGATTTAGTTAATTTTTAATTAGTTCTTCAGAGGTATAGTTATGGCACGTACACGATACGATAAAGCTTTCAAATCGAAAATCATAGAACATTTTAATAACGGTGAATCCCAAATTTCTATTGCGAAAAGGTTTGGGATAAAAAAATCAACTTCACGTTTAATTAAAAAGTATAAAACAACTGGAACAATAGAAGTTGTAAATGAAGGCGGGCGAAAAAGAAAAAACTTCAGCGCGCACTGATAGAAAAATCAAATCGTTCGTTTGTTTAAAAATGATCCCTTTATTACTTCCCGAAATGTTGTAAAAAGGCTTGATCTTAATATAAGTGCTAGCACTGTAAGGAAACGGGTCTTGGAAAATGATTTGAGAAGATTTGTGCCGTCTAAAAAACTTGTTCTAAGAAAAAAACATATAAAAAAGGTTTGTATACGAGGGCTGCTCTATATATTTCTGGGCTAATAGTGGAAATGCGAATATTTATAATCAAAAATGGTTTTATTGTTTTTCAAAGTATTCTCCAGCATGATTTATCCACTTTTGCATGCGCTCAAACCAGTTTTCGAAGCGCTTTTTCCACTCCGATTGAGACACCTCTAAAACATGGTTTTTGAATACTTCAACAGCTTCTTCTAGCGACGAAAATCGTTGACCACGCATTTTTTTCTTGATGTGCGGAAACAAGAAGTCATTAGGTGCCAAGTCAGGGCTGTACGGCGGATGACCCATTAATTCGACGTTTTGGCCGGTCAAAAACGCTCTGGTTTGTGCCGATGTGTGAGAGCTCGCATTGTCATGGTGAACAATGATTCGTCTTCTCTTGTTGGTTTTTCGAATTTCTCCGATGACTTCAGGCAAACAAATTGTAGTGTACCACTCAGAAGTGACCGTCCTACGTTGCTCAAGCGGAACAGTCGCCACATGACCAGTTTTGCCGAAGAAACAGGCGACCATTCGCTTCGAAGTGCTTCTTCCACGAACAACTTTCGTTGGATTTTGCTCGTCTTTGAAGACACACACGGTCGATTGTTGTTTCGTTTCGGGCACATACGCATAGATCCATGATTCGTCACCTGTGACGATCTTATAAACGTCTTTTGAAGCACCGCAATCATATTTTCGCAACATTTCTTCGCGCCAATCGACACGAGCCTTTTTTGGAGCGACTTTCAAATTGTGCGGGATCCAACGAGAATTAACCTTTTTTACGGCCAGGTGTTCATGCAGTATCGAATGTATGCTGGTGGAAGAAATGTCCAAGGATGTCTCTATCTCTCGGTATGTCGCATGTCGAACTTGCATTATGAGTTCACGCACGGCAACAATGTTCTCTGGCACAACAGCCGTTTTTGGACGGCCTTCACGAAATTCGTCTTTGAGCGAGCTTCGGCCAAGATTAAATTTTGTATACCAAATTTTCACAGTGCTATAGGATGGTGCTTCATCGCCATACAAAGATTTAAGTTCATCAATGCACTCTTGTCGTGATAATCCACGTCGAAAGTTATGAAAAATGATGGCACGAAAATGTTCACGAGTTAATTCCATTTTTTTCTATATTAATTTTTTCAAGTCACTGTAAACAACACAAATAATGGTCGTACGTCAAAACGTTTTGAGTACGATTATGCTTAAAAATGACAAACTTTTCAATGGAAATGTCAGATTGCACTTGGCAGCACTCAGTGTTGCCAGGCCAGAAATATATATATATAGCAGCCCTCGTAAATTTTTTAAACTTAATCGTAAGTTTTGATATATTTTATGAAATTTTAGGCTAGAATTTGCAAAAACTCACTCTAATTGGACCACGGAGAAATGAAAAACAGTTTTATTTAGCGACGAGTCTAAATTTATCCAATATCCAATTATATAGCAGTACTTCAATTTCGTAATTATAAAAATTTTTCCTAAATATGTCACAAATATTAAAAACATACAGTGATGGACTTAAGTATAGGCACAAGGTGCAAAATGAAGCAAACAGTAATTTTTTTGATATTGATTATCATCAAATGTTTATTTTTAGAACATAAAATGGTTCTTACAAAGCTTCATATAAGAAGTAATCAAAAAATTTGAACAGATTTTATTCGCCGATAGAATAATAACAAAAAAAATTTAAAAATATCTATTTTTTATGGGACAAAAGTATAGGCACATTCATTGTTAACGGAAATAAAAGACGATTATAAATTCGCCACTCTGGCAATTCTGTATTTTTTGACAGAATGGAATGTTCCGTTATTATTTTCAATTTGTTTCAGTTGGTGAAAAGTAAGAAAAATTTGTTAAAAATAACAATTTCTTTGTCGTTTTCTAAAAAATGTGTCCTAAATTAAGTGAAACTACAGAATCACAGCGAAAAATAATTCTCCATCTGCATAACCAAGGCAAATCTTTTGCTGAGATTGGCGAATTAATGGATCGAAGCCGTTTTACTATTCGGTCAATAATTAATCATTTTAAAGGTAAAACTAACTTTGAAAGTGCTAAACGCTGTGGTCGTCATAGAAAATTGACTGAGAGAGAACGTGCCCAAATAATACGGAAAGTTAAAATTGATCCGAAAACAACATCTACACAGCTGGCAGCGGACGTCAAGGAAAATTTCGGTAAGGACGTGCACTCTAAAACTGTTCAGAGATTACTACATGAAGCCGGTTATAAATCACGTGTTGCTAGACGAAAACCATTAATATCTGCAGTTAATAAAAAAAGACGTATGGATTATGCAAAACAATTTGAAAATCAGCCATGCAGTTTCTGAGAACAGGTTCTCTTCTCAGATGAAAGCAAATTTAATATTTTTAAGCCTGATGGACATTCACGAGTATGGCGAAAACGTAATACTGCATATGACGAAAAAAATCTTACACCAACAGTAAAGTATGGTGGCGGAGGAGTTATGGTCTGGGGCTGTATGTCTGCAGCGGGTGTCGGAGAACTAGTCTTCATTGATGAAATAATGAACAAGACTGTTTACTTAAATATTTTGAAGGAAAATGTTAAGAAAAGCGCCATTAAATTGGGTTTGTCAGAGTCATTTACATTCCAGCATGACAAGGACCCCAAACATTCTGCTCACGACGTCAAGATGTGGCTTGCATATAACACCGCACATGTATTGCCACATCCTCCGCAGTCCCCAGACCTAAATCCCATTGAGCATTTGTGGAAGGAGCTAGACCGAAGAATTCGGAAACGAAATATTTCAAACAAATGTGAGCTTAAAACAGCGTTAACCGAAGAATGGCTTAAAATTGATAAAAAATTTTACATAAAAATTAGTACACTCTATGCCTAATAGACTTAAAGCCTTTATTAAGCAGAATGGACTGGCAACAAACTACTAATTTGAGTTTCTGACTAGTTTTGATTCCGTTAACAAAGAATGTGCCTATACTTTTGTCCCACGAAAATCAAGTTTTTTAAACCTTTTCGTTATTTTTCTACCACCGAATAAAATCTGTTCGACTTTTTTGGTTATTTTTAATATGAATTACTGTTATAATTATTATATGTTCTTTAAATAAATATTTGATACTTACAAATGTGAAAAAAAAAACATATTTTGTTTCATTTTGCAGCTTGTGCCTATACTTAAGTCCTTCACCGTATATGCAAATATGTTTTGACGTAAGTTTTTATGTCGAAACATACTTAGCTCGGCACATTTATCTTCACTCAGAAAAAACATCAAAATGAAAAAATTGGCGCGCGCTAATATCTTCCAAATTGTGGGCCTCTGAACTTTTTATAGAAAAGTACGATTGTGCGTCATATTTTTTAAGATATCAATAGGGATCTTTCACAATATACTAAAATTTTTGTTTAAGTGCTTAACCCATTAAGAGCCGATGACATTTTTATGTATTTTTTTTTAATTCTCTGTCACCCCAATATTTGTTTTTCTGATTGGAGTTACTTTACTAAACTAGATTTACAAACGCGATGAAGGGTATATAAGATTATTAGGTATATTAGGTTAGCCGAATATAGCACTCTTATTTGTTTTCTTTGTGAGCGACAGCAAAATAGACATGAATAGATATATACTTTCACTACATTAATCCATTGCACCGTTTATTTTCTAACGACGCATATTCTCACAAAAGAGAATCGGAAATTGCTTGTGATTGAAAAATTAACATTTTGAAGGACTTAAGCATGATTAACACTTAGAATGGATAAACATTCCATTGCAATTTCTATTGACAAAAAATAAAACAACACCAAGTGTATGCAGTAACTTCACCGCCGGTGTTATGAAAGAATCGTCAAAAAAAAGCCAAAACACATTCATCATATAGTGCTCTTCAACATCCATTTATAAAACAGTACTTAAACTTCTAAATTATAAAAATAAAATGTAATTTTGTTGGGCATTGTTAAGGCATCTTATGATTAAATTAGAAAGATTTGTATTTCTGTCAAACATCCACTCGGTGAGCCAGAGGTTTTGTTATGACTTCTTTGAAGACATAAAAAAAAAAACCGCAGCCACACACAAGAGTCGTACCAGCATTTAGTCAGCCACCTGGTTTCCGTGATGAAGCTCGAGTCTGTACCGTGGCGCAATAATACCAGGTGAATGCATAAGCTTTTACGTGTATTTTGTTTTTCTAAAAACTTATTCGAGCTGTCAAAAACGTTTTTACAAATACATACACACATTACTAGACGTTTTTGACAGCTCGAATAAGTTTTTACAAAAACAAAATAAACGTAAAAGCTAAAACATATGATGAACACATGATCTGATGCAGTCAACTGTTTGATGCGCCTTGGTCTGTACCATGAATATAATTAAGTTATCATAGTGACGCAATGCCGTTACATTTTCTTTTCCTTTACAGAAATGTGATGTGTTGTGAACCCATCTATTTATTCCTGCCTTGATGAAACAATGGTCAGCGATCACACCTACAACTACCCATGGAGTTTTCTGTTAAAAGACAGGTAGATTGTGGATGCCACGTTCAGAGTGAGCCAATGGCCCATGAGACTGCAATCCATCTTACCGCCTCTTCACTTCGAATGCCAATTCCCTCCACTTCATTCTTAACTTTGCAATCGCCCCAGGGTGATATAACACTATATCCGTACATTAGCGCATTGAAAGCTTATATAACTCTCTCACAAGCTTAAAGATTTTAATCTATGTGCCTTTAGAGCTTTTAGTGCCTCCTAGCTGTGAACGTACAAAGTGAACCCTTTTCTTTCTCTTAGTGTTCCCACAACAGTTCCGTTTCCCTTATTTCTACCTGAAACACACAACATTCACCCGGAAGTCTATATTGCTTTTATATATCAGTTCTTAGAACACAACATTAATGGAGGATTTATTCAAAGCAATGACCGCTCCCTTTCAACTAAAATATCCACAAATACCACTATATGTAATTATAATTCTTGCAAAAAAAGCCGACTTCAAAACAGACAAACTTAAAATCTTATTTGTTTTGCGACGGTAATTATACATAAATTAAGTTAATTGGATTTATTCCGCCAGTAAATAAAATACTGTTGTCATACCTTTCGGTGAAGACCGTCGTCACTGGCTGTTTATTTAGTACGATTGGCGAGCGCTTTCGATGTAAAGACATCATTTTCAAGCCGCGTTTTGATTAGTACTGGTTAGATAGTGTAACGTGTTTGTTGCATAGATAGTGGTGGGTACAGGTAGTTTTGTCCGTTAGGATGGTGTCTATTTAAAAATGGTATTATGCAGGTAGATTGCCTGATATCTGTCATCTTTATTGAAGGTATATAATTTTAATATTTCTGTCTTTTATTATTAGGTAGGTAAGTGTGACCATCTGTGGGTGTTTTGCGTTTGTAAGTTTGTTTTAATAGTTTAAGTGGTGTAAAAATTGTGTCCGAGGTTGTATTTACCTGTTCGTTAATAATATCTCCGTTAAACGTTCGTGTTTTGTATATTTCCATGTTTTCAAGAATGTCCAGTCTTCGTCCTTTTTTACTAGGATGTATTAACGTCATACATTCATCTATTTCCCTTGGCTCGTGTTCATGTGTGTTAAGGTGTATTGCAACCCTAATGGAAAAACATAAAATAACTCATTATTACAGATACGTAGACGACATAATATGCATCCTAGAAAGGGACAACGCAGAAGAAATTCTAACGGATTTAAACACAATAGATAACAAAATCACATACACAATGGAAAAAGAGAAAGACGGAACTTTACATTATCTTGACATAACAATAACACGAGGAATTGACTCATTAAACTTTGACATATACAGAAAACCAACCACAACAGACATTACTATCCACAGTTCCTCAAACCATCCCACCCAACATAAACTCGCAGCATTTAGACATATGATTAACAGACTTAAGACAGTCCCACTTTCTCCAGACAAATATAACAAAGAACTGGACACAATTTACACTATAGCTAAAAATAACGGTTACAACTGCACTACTATCGACAAACTACTTAGACAATACAACACTAAAAACAAGAAGAAAGAAAACAAGGAGACAATCGATACAACACGACGACACATTTTTACTTACACAGGACCAGAAATATATAGATTAACTAACCTTTTTCAAAAAGAAGGTTTACAGACAGCACTAAAGACGAGCAACACTCTACGCAACAATCTCAAGACATCAACAGAAACAACCGATAAATTTAACACCAGGGGAGTATACAGACTTACTTGCACCTGCAACCATACATACATAGGATAAACTGGACGAACATTAAAAACAAGGTTCACAGAACACATACGATCATATAAACGGAAAAGAGAAGACTCTAACTTCGCAATACACCTTAACACACATGAACACGAGCCAAGGGAAATAGATGAATGTATGAAATTAATACATCCTAGTAAAAAAGGACGAAGACTGGACATTCTTGAAACATGGAAATATACAAAACACGAACGTTTAACGGAGATATTATTAACGAACAGGTAAATACAACCTCGGACACAATTTTTACACCACTTAAACTATTAAAACAAACTTACAAACGCAAAACACCCACAGATGGTCACACTTACCTACCTAATAATAAAAGACAGAAATATTAAAATTATATACCTTCAATAAAGATGACAGATATCAGGCAATCTACCTGCATAATACCATTTTTAAATAGACACCATCCTAACGGACAAAACTACCTGTACCCACCACTACCTATGCAACAAACACGTTACACTATCTAACCAGTACTAATCAAAACGCGGCTTGAAAATGATGTCTTTACATCGAAAGCGCTCGCCAATCGTACTAAATAAACAGCCAGTGACGACGGTCTTCACCGAAAGGTATGACAACAGTACATAAATTAAATTTGCGATTTTTTATATGTCGTAGAACAAAATACGAATGCAGATTTAACAAGAAAATTCAGTAGTTAAGTGGTCGCCCTTTATTTCTTACACTTTTTATTGCTGACACAGTAAAACAAAATTTGTTTAAATTCTAACGTTAGACAATAACTGTTCCAATGATTGTCCATATATAACAAGTTACAAATATTAGGGCACCCTTTAATTTCTAATTTTAAATATTTACACTTTTTATTATACTTGATATAGTAATGAACATTCTGTCTAAATTTCAAGAGTTTTTCTGTAACGGTTTAAAAGATAGGGCCGTATAGGTCAAATTACATTAGTTATAGGGACACCCTTTAATTTCAAATTTCTAGTTCGCTACTTGTTATAGCAGACTTAGCAATAAAGGTTCTGTGCAAATTTCAATCAACTGTCTACAACTGTTTAACAGTTTGGTCATATATCTACATCAGATTACAGCAACTATTGTAACCCCCTATAATTTTAAATATTTATACTTTTTTAAATACCAGACAAAGAAGTGGACATTCTGTTTAATTTTCAAGTGTTTGTATATAACGATTCAAGCGATAGGGCTATACAGGTCAATTTGCTTTAAATATGGGAACACCCTTTGATTTCTAAATTCAACTTTTATACTTTTTGTTATAGCGGACTAAGCAGTAAAAATTCCTTGTAAATTTCAGCTCTCTGTTTATAACGGATCAAAAGTTTGGCCAAATACACCAACTAGTAGAACACCCTTCAATTTAAAATTTTTGTATGCTTATATCTGTTATTATAACAGTCATAGTAATCGACATCCTATCTAATTTTTAAACGTTTGTCTATAACGGTTCAAAAGATAGGCGCATATTAGTCAATTTACGTCACCTATGGGGACACCCTTTGATTTTTAGATTTACTTTTGTATTACTTTTTGCTATTGGTAACTACAGTTATACTTATTTTTGTAATCTTAAAGAAGTGGGCTTTACGGTTCATAACACACTTAAAAAACATGTATGTTGTATGGGTACACCCTTTATTTTTTAAGATTGTGAACTGCTTTTAAAACGGGACCAATCTGTAAGAATTATCTATAAAATTACAAAAAATTTTCAAAATTGGTTCAGAAATGACCTGAGTTCTGCAGGCACAAACATAAAAAAGCAACATTCGTTCAACCTCCTTCTTTTTTTGAAGTCGGTAAAAAATATGTGCTAAATTGTTAAGAGAAATGTAAAAATCAGAATGTTCTGCTACATTCTTCAACATTTATATTGTCTATCTACCAGGACAGAATACTATCAAGTTTTCTCGTGTATGAATCTAACATTATGTAGAATAATTTATATTCCTGAGCAGGCATTGTAAAGATTTAGTTTGTATAGAATTTGTTTCGTAATGGGGACATCATTTTTCATTGCGGATTAATAATAATGCGAGAATCTTAAGGTACGGTCAGATTAGTCAAATATTTTTTCAATTTAGTTTGACACGCATCATTACAAATGACGATTTATAATATAAAAACTTAATAAGTGTTTGAGAGAGACAAATATTCCTTTCCTTAAATTATTGGTTACATATTTTTTGCTTAAATACTCGTAATTGACTAATCTGACCGTTACTTAAATCTTTTCTTGATTTAATTAATAAACATAACAATTTAAACTGTTTCCTTTTTTAGGATTTTGCATTAAAAGCTTCAAGGTCAATTCAAATGAGAAATATTTTATTAACGTGTGTCAAGCTGAAGATATTCCTTCGCCCGAAGACATCAGCGAAACTGAACTGGCAGCAATATTGGATTCTGAAGAACCAAGTTCATTTCGTATACCAATGAGCATCTCAGAACCACGTACAACAAAAGACAAATCCAATAATCCCGTCGATGCTGTGGACATTGCAATCAATCCAAAATTTTTTATAAAAATAGAGAAATCATTACTCTTTCGCAATTTCTTTTTAACTCTCATTGCTGAAGCTCTAAGCGATAAATACAACGTTCAGATTAAAATTAACAAAGCTATCATTTTAAATAATCGAAAGTTTATTGGCACTCTAGTAACGCATCGTGTGCGTCAAACTGATGTTAAAACTGTATTGAGTTCTTACAAAAATCCCAGCAAAGAGGATTTTCAAAAATTAAAATCTTTGGAAAAGGCTACAGCAAATGGTCCAAAACCTTTGGTACAAGAAATTAATGGTCAGGAGTTAAAGGCCTTAAAAGAAAAAACTAAACAAGCTAAACAACAGCAATCTGCAGATACTGCACGCATCAAAAAAGAAATCGCCCAAGCTGCTTCCACTCTGCCCGAATATAAATTGAGAGCACGTATTAAGGACGAAGCAGTAGAAGAAGTTCAAGCTGAATTTTATTTGCCGAAATGTGTAAGTAATTTTGATGTTATCTATCAGAAAATTAACTAATTGATTGGCTGCCATTTAAAACTATTAGATTTCATCTCAAGATTTGAACTTGGATATTGGCGAAGATCGCATACTTTTGGAGTCCATAAAACATGGCTATTTATTCGACAAATTTGTCAATTATCGTTTAAATCAAGAGAGAGCTCGTGCTATATTTGATAAAACTAATAAGGTTATTATTTTTATTATTAATAAATTTTGTATATATTTATTAATATTTCATATTACACATTCTTTTACAGATGCTGCAAATTCGCATTCCTGTTATAAAGACGCAGTAAAAACGAATTAATGTTAATTGTCAAATTTCAAATATTTGTTTAATTCACAACCTATTGTATGTGTGCTATGTTGTCATATTGTACAAAAGTTGTATAAATATTGTTAGTAATTTTTGTCAAACCATTTACTACCACATGTACAACTTTTTGTTATAAAACTATTGACTGTCGTAGTACGAAATGTGAAAAATGTGAAAAAGATTTACTTGCAACTGCTGGTTCACAACGATGTACTGTAGTTGTATTCCATACAATCTACAACTTACAATAGGCTGTTTTATTCTCTTTTTAAAACTAATAAACTTATGTATATATATTTGTATAAATTTAATTTTAGTATTTAAGAGGTCGTTAGGTTGGAACTTCCCTTGTAAAGTAAATATTAACTTAAAAATATTGGAGAGATAACATAGTGGGTATTGGAAATTTTATAGTCTGGCAACCCGCAATGCAATATAAACGCCGTTGATTTTACTTTTCCTTAATTTTTGTACTATTTATTTCTTTTATAACATTGGTAGCGTTAAAACATTTTTAGATTTAATTAATTATTTTACTAAACCTAAAAGCGGGTTTAACATCTTCCACACGAAGTGGGAAAAATTCTTTTCTATTAATTTGCATTTGTGCAAATAGTTTAGGGAAAAGCATATGGGCTTGTTCGGAAATCCATCACAGTGCTGCATCTGATGGGCATGTGTGTTTAGTTTGCGTTGCTGATGCAAAACAACTGATGCTGATGCTTAGACAAAAAGAAATTACACTTTCAGACATGTTCTGACACTCGCACTCACATGCGATTTCAAAAACGCCAACTTTTGTTTTACATGTTCTGTAACTCACGCGTTTTGCTTGCGATTTGCTTTTTTTCAAACTTATGTTCGAAAAATAAAAACATATAATTTGACTGTGCAAAACATAAAAATTAAAAGAAAATTAAAAAAAAATGGCAGCAGCCTTCTTGCTTAGTTTAATTTCTTCAAATAAACATTAAATTAAAAAAAGAAGAAACTGAAACACGGATGTTTAGAGATAATTTCAATCTATTAGATATTCGAATCCAATAAATATTTATTAATTTAAAAATTTTATACTAAGCAAGAAATATTTTGGCTACAAATGGATGTTGCATTTAGCAACTTAAAAAAAAAGATTACTTAGGTCATGAGTAATCAGTACTTAAAAATTATTTTTGTTTATTTTGTAAGTTATAACATACACGTTCAAAACGCAGATCGTCCTAAAATTAATTGAGATATATTTATTAACGTACCTTAACACTTAAATCGCTCATTTAATAAGCACCCAATATTTGTTTAAGATTTTAAAATGTAAATAACCGCATTTTTATTTGACTACCGGCTAAACATTTAACCGCACTAATACTAACATATTTTCGAACATCAATAAGAACAGCTGTTTTAATGAACTCGCAAGTACTCAAGAAAAGGCCAACACAAACAATTGATTAAACAAAGGACATATTTTAAATTTATTATTTAACACTTTAATTGTGTAAAAATAAAAACAAAATTTTAATAAAAATAAAAGAAAACATATTAGTTTTTATTAGTGTATAATTTTGTTGTTGTTGTAAAGCTTATTTTAAGTGAAATTTATAACTTCACTTCATTAGGCGCTTGCGATTTGAAGTCGCCAAATTTCTTGCGATTGTGAACTACAGAACACTTTTCATGCGATTCCAACTCGCATCGCAAGTTTAAGGCGATTTGCGATTGTCAGAACGTGCCTGTTTGTTTTTAATTTCGAACGCTTAAACGTTTATAATTGCTAAATAATTTTAATTATTTGTTCACTAAAAGTCTCTCATTAAAAGCTTGGTTAATTTTATGTCTAACTCATTTCTAGAAATACATAAACAAATTTAATAAAATAAAATAAATAAATATCAAAAAAAGATACTTCTCATCTATTCCATCAGCGATTTTTGTGAATCGTGTTTGGTGTTTGTTCTTGCAGTGTTGTTGTTTCCAGTGTCGTTTCTTTCACTTTCTCAATGATGCCAGAATTTTAATGAAAATAATGTATTGTCAATTTCAATAAATTTTAATCCGCTTCCAAAAACGGTAGGTTGTGTTTCTACACTTAACTAACTTTAGGTGAAATTATTTCGTATTAAAAAATTCACTCCAGACTTTACCATTTTATTATCAAAATGAACAACAAAAGAGTCAATTTTTTTTTTCTTTTTTGCAGATAGATGCATTATCATTTAATACACAAGATTTAGTAGAAAAATAAGTTTAGACTTTTTTACGGACATGGATATTTTTATTATAAACTTTCGCACATAACCTGAAATTTTTGTTTACGGTATATTTTGAAGGGCTTTAAGACCGTATTGAATAAAATAAAAAATATTAACCTCACACAAAAAAAAAATCGTATATTCAATAGTGCTATTTAAGGAATGGGATCAGACACTGTTTTAAGTTGTCCAAGTTGGATAACATCTCTGCTAATAAAATGTAAAATTTAGTGCTTTTTAAGTTTTTTTTATAAAACCTTTACTGGGTTATGCCCAATTATGATACACTCAAGTCATATTTAACTTAAAATTCGAGACATGTTTTGATAATAATGGACAAATATATACACAAAACGGGAGATATTCTGCATCAAGAATGTAAGGAAAATTTAAATATAAAAATGGAATTAAGAATAAAATTTTAAATGAAAGGTTTATAATGGTTTTTGTGTTCAAAGCAAAAATCGAAACATGAGTTTTAAATAATGAGATTTATTTTTTATTGTTCCATGCCGAAAGGATAAAAGTGTAATGTCTGACCGTCTACCACGGTCTTCTATCTCTTGTACCGTAATAGCTACAAAGGTGTTGTTACAAAAACAAATACGGTTAAAAACTATAGAATGTCTTGTTAGAAAACACTAGCATTTTAATTTTCCATTAACAGATATCAAGCAAACAAAGAAATCAGCGAATGGACTCAAGTGGGCTCTGGCAAAACAGCTGCCTGTTAAACCTAACCTAAGCGAAAGACAAAATGGCTCTATTCAGTAACTAAAAATTGTTACTAGGATCTACTACGTTTTCAAGAAACTAGCAGCCAGAGAGTGAAAAAAAAGCGTAAAAATGTAAAAGAGAAGAAATTTGGTGCAAGTTTTTGCAAGTGAAGTTACTGAACCGAGCTAATGAGAACGTAAGTTAATGACTTGATTTTGAAAATTTTTTGTAATAAGATAGATTATGCTTACAGATTGGTCCCGTTTTAAAAACAGTTTATAATCTTAAAAATTAAAGCGTGTCCCCATACAACATACATGTCTTTCAAGTGCAGTATTAACCGTAAAGCGTACTTTAGAATTTAAAGAAAAATACGTATTACTATAGCTCCCAATAGCAAATAGTAATACAAAAATAAATCTAAAAAAATATAGGGTATCCCTTTAGGTGTCATAAATTGACCTACATATGTATATGGGCCTATATTTAAAACCGTTATAGACAAACTCTTGTAAATTGGACAGAATGTTGATCAATATGATTGTTACAATAACAAGTTTAAATATTCAAAATTATAGATTAAAGGGTGTCCCAATAGTTAATATAATTTGATGTATGTGGCCAAACTTTAGAACTTTTATAGCCAGATAGTTGAAAATTACAAAGAACCTTTATTACTTAGTCCGCTGTGATAAGTATTAAATTTTTATTTAAAAATTAAAGGGTGTCGCAATATCTGATGTATGTAGCCATACTTTTAAACCGTTACAGGCAAACAGCTGGAATTTACAAAGATTCTGTATTGCTAAGTCCGCTATAACATCAATAATAAAATTTGAATTTATAAATAAAAGGGTGTTCCCATATTTTAAGTTAATTGGCCTATATGGCCCTATTGTTTGAACCGTTTATATACAAACGCTTAAAAATTAAAAAGAATATTAACTACTTTGTCTCTTATATTAAAATTTATAAATATTTAAAATTATAGGGTGTTGCAATAGTTGCAGTTATTTGATGTATATGACTAAACTGTTGAACAGTTGTAGACAGTTGATTGAAATTTGCATAGAACCTTTATCGCTAAGTCCGCTTTAACAAGTAGCAAACTTGAAATTTGAAATTAAAGGGTGTCCCTTTAACTTATAAATATGTATATGGCTCTATCTTTAAAACCTTTAAACACAAAATCTTGAAAATTGGACAGAATGTCCATTACTATATTAAGCAACGGTTCTTAAATCGGACCCCCATCCAAGGGGTCCGCATGAAAAACCGAAAAAAATTAGTTTACTAGGGGTCCGTGAGCAAGAATTTGATGAGAACTCCTGATATTAAGTATAAGTATCAGTTATAGACTAACCTTAGAATTTAAACAAATTTCGTTTTACTGTGTCAGCAATAAAAAGTGTAAAAATAAAGGGTGTCCAGAGTTTTCTTGTTTAATCTGCATTCATATTTTGTTCTATGATATATAAAAAATCCTAATGCAATCTTTTTAGAATGTTATATAATATAGTTGATGTATAATTACCGTCCTAAAGAAATATGATTTAAGTTTGTCTGTTTTGAAGTCGGTAGTTTTTTGCAAGAATTATTTCATTAGAGCATTTTTATTTTTTATGCGTTATCATTGTGTATTCAACAGAAAATATAAAAAATATATATTTTTGTACTTAAAAAGGTAAATTAGATTTACACTTTAGTATTCTTATAACAAGCAAAGCTTTATTGTTTATAAAAATCAATCTAACGAGGCCTTATTAAACCTAAAATACAGATATCAAGGCTCTTTTTTTAAGGGTATGTATTTGTCCCGTTCTGTAAAATCGTAATAACCAGGCAATTTAATTTTATAAAGTAATAAAAACAAGATTTTATATTTAAATATTTGCCATACAAGGGTTACAAACACAAAACCTTTATACGATGGTACGTAGTCCTTCGTGTGTAAGTCTAAATTGATTGACTAATTTAACATTTATATTCTCTTATACAAGTATTTTAAAAAGATAAAGTATGAGAAACTAATAAAAATGTTTGTATCATTCTCCTCGTTTTAAGTATTTTTTTTTTTTTAAATTTTGTTAAAACTGATGGTCCCACTGCAATGGGTAATCAGCTTTTAATAATACGTTTTATTTTTAAAAATATTTACCAAGTTTATCAAAGAAAAAAGAACAGATCTACAAATACAATCTATTCACTACTTAATACAAAAGAAATAGCTTTAATAAGAAATGTGTATGTTTTGCCACCACAACATCCCTCCCATTAAACGAACACATACTAATTTTCATGAACAGTGACTCTATAATGTATTCGCACGCTAATACAATTTTCAGAAAAGTGGCAATTAATTTTAATAATTTTATTCAATGAATCTTGTTTTAAGAAACTTAAGATCGGAAAGACTACACTAAAGGAAAAAACATTCTAGAATTTTTACATTTTTTTATCAGATACACGAAGTTAATATTTATCATCGTGTTACTTGGTAATTGTAATAGATCGAACCTTAAAATTTTGTTCAAATAACTCTTAATATGCGTAATGTAGCGTAAAACTGGCTGGTTTTGAATAATGGGCGTGGTACCTCCAATACAAGGAGAAAAATTACTAGTGTTTACCTACAGAAATATAATAGGTAGAGTCTTGAAATTTTAAGCAACGAGCCTCTGCTATTAATGTGCATAACTGAAGATAGATTGGCACAATGGGCGTGGTACGTCCCATGCAAATTGAAAAGTTGTCGTTTAATTTTTCGTACTCTATTGTTTTTAATACATTTTTCCTTCTCAGTAAATTTTCTTGGTCTTTCAGGTCTAAATTTATTTTTTATTTATTCAAACTGTAATGCAAAAGCCGTTTAGGTCAAAAAATACGTATTACGTATTATAATAATATAAAAACAATTAATATATTTCTTGGAAAGTGTCTATAGTGCAGTAAAACCTATTAATACTTTTTCCTTGTTCTCGAATCGTAAATTATATTATTTGCTCTTTCTCTTTTGTTTTCGTTATTTTTTGTAGGCTTGAATTTTTTCTTTAACTCCAACTAGTAAAAAACTAAATGTTCAGGTAGTTTTTGGATGTTTAAACACAGCAGCTTTAAATTCATTTCTAATTTGCTGCCGTAAAACAATTGTTTGTTTTTGCTGTTTGCGAACAAACGATGAAACTTAAAAAATCATTAATTGTAAGTAGCAATTGTGAATAGTATGAGATGCTTGGGCGTGATTATTGATGATAATTTATCTTTTGGTCAACATATTGACCGTATCAGCTGTAAAGTTAGTATAATACTGCGGCCTAAGTTTTTTTTAATAAAAACTCAACTAACGCTTTATGCTTTAAAAAAATGTTTCATGAGAAGGTCAATAATTTTACTCCAGAGATAATTTTTTATACCGATGGCTCTTTTAAAGAGCACATAACATCTTACGCAATTACAAAGCAGATTGACAATCAATACGTTATTGTTAACGAGACCAGATTACCCGATCACACTGGAATTTTTACCGCGGAGATTTCAGCAATAAAAACAGCCATAGCATTATCGGTTGAAAGTGGCAAAAAATGTTTAATATGCAGCGACAGCTTAAGTGCTATCAAAGCCCTAATCAAAAATCAAAATGGGGCTTACAACGAAATATTGTGGCTGGAAAATAGTAGAAACAAAATCAGGGTCCTATGGATACCATCGCATATCGGAATCGCAGGTAATGAACACGCAGACTCAGCAGCAAAGAAAGCCCTTAGTGTACCGCAAGTAACAGAAATTCCATGTCAGCCTAAAACAATAACAGCACCATTCATAGCGACGCTTACAACAATAAAAAGGCCCGATTACAATACGAACCTGTCTAGGAATAACTGCATATTACTCGCTCGTTTGAGAGTAGGTAAAGCTTTATTTAACTCCAGGCACTACTACGAGAGGACTGAGCCACCTGTATGTAGCAACTGCAATGTTGGTCTCACAGTCTCACACATACTGTCAGAATGTCACTTGTCTAAAACTAATATACCTTTGGATAAATTGCTTGATTGCAGCAGTGAAGGGAACTTAAGAACGATCAAAAGAAGTCTGCAGAAACACAATATTTTAGAGATTTAATTTATTTCGATTAACGTTAATCACATAATCATTTTGCCACTTGAATTTTACTCTTTTAAATTTTCTTGCTAATTCAATTTTAAACGACACATGTTCCACTGTTTAGAAGTTCCATAAATGTAGTATTATTACTTTTAATTTGATTTTCGATACATGCGCATTTGGTCCTGTTACCCGGCGCTTTTGTTTTTTTTCTATATTTTGTAAATTTACTTTATAAAATATATTACTGATAAATAAATAAATAAATCATTTAAATCTTTCTCTTCCCTTACATGTTCGTAGAACTACTGCTCATGCGCTATTTACATATGTCACAAGGTAATTATTATTGAAGTTTATTCATGTTGCAATGCTAGAAATAGGAATAAGATCAGATTAATTATGAACAGGATTGTTAAATTTGTCTATGGGCTAAGACTTAGAACACATGTTTCTAACTACTTTAAGAGCTTTTTAAATCTTTCATTTGAGAATTTTATAAAATTTAAATTGCTAATTTATCTTTTTAGAATTATTAAATTCCAAAACCCGTTGCATATAACTCAATTATTTTCTTTTACTACTTCAACTAGAAATTCTAAAGTTATTATTCCACGTTTGAACTCTCATTTATTGTTCGGTCTGCACGTAACTGGAATTCATTACCCAGAAACCTGCGTACCTTTCAGATATCATTTGTAACATTCAATAGGAAAATTTTAGAACTTATTAATTCTTAGTCAGGATGTATCTGGACATATAATACGTATGTTTGTTAAATTAAACACTAATTTGTCTTTTTTAACCATGTATGTTATATCACCTACTGTTTTAGTATGCAGTATTAATAAATACAAATTGTATATTAATAATGTATAGGTATGTCTCATTGCAGTTTCTATTGCATTGTATATAATTATATTTAGGAACAAGTCCAGTTTACGGGCACCGCTCCAAATGCCTACGGGGTGTAAAATTCAATTCTAAGCAAAAAATGTAAAATGAAAAATTTGGCGCCAACCCTTAGTTTTGGAGTTACGGGCCTCCGAAGTTTTTACGTTTAAGATGGCATATATCGAATATTTGATGGCAGAATGGGGCAAAATTGGAGCGGTGCCCGTAAACTGGACTTAGGCCTGTTTACGGGCACTGTTATACTGTAAATGCTTCCTCACAGCATAGATATATTTTTATTGCTATATTTTAATATTGGCTTTGGAGCCACATGCATTACGAATAATTTCTAAATAAATAAATAGTTATATCTATGTATGCATTTCTATTCAATTTATTTCTGAATTCAAAAATAAAATGAGCGAATATTATATGGACCCACTGTACACATGCATTTCAGTGCAGAGCTTAATTAAGAAATTAACACAGCTGAAAATGTTGCATTAAAAATTTTATTGTATGTATGATATTTTTATTTTATTTATTAATAGCATTACAAAATTATTCAACCGACTTTTGGAATTGCTGCCCAGTTACGAATGTTTAACAATAGATTTTTTTGCATTATGTAATTGTTATTTATTTCACCTCCTGTGCAAACCAATTTTTACTTGCCTTCCAATTGAGCATACAACTTTGGTACATAATCATCATATTCAGCTTGAAAAAAATTGCCGGCAATAGGTTTGCCCAGTTTATATTTCTTAGCAAATTCCGCAATCTTGAATCCCCCGCGGCCATCTGCGCTGTTATTGGGTAAACACTTTTCATCAGTTTTCAACTTTGACGGCTGCTTATAGACCAAAAACACGTAGCGATGCAGCCCAGTGCCCTGTGGAGGTCCAGCGCCAATATAGGCTGATAAAACATCGCCTTCGCTGACCTTATAACCGGGTATGTTGACAACAAGCCAATGATGCCATTCGCGGTAAGTCGGATCCTCACGGCTGGGAGCATCAGGATCAGTCATGCAAAGTGTATAGAAAGCGTCTGCTTCAGCATTCCAGCTAAGTTCTGGCTTACACTGCACCTGAGTAGGTGTTAAAACATTGCCCTCTTTAGCCGGAACAGTCCCATAGCACACACCTAATAATTCAGTTGGAGCAGTGTCAATAACATCAGGTACTATCTGGTGTTCCTCAAAACTTGTTAAGGCCATTTTTGCAAAGTTTCGTTTAAAAGCAACACTTAAATTTTCTGAAGAATTTGTCAAACAAACCGGAAAACTTGAAGTAATTTTCTGACTGCAAAAGTGATAAGCTTTGACACCTAACAGCAAACTTCTGGATTTTGACAATACAGTTGTATGTTGTGGTAGTTGTGTTTTGAACGTAGCTGCTGAGTAAAGCCTAGAAAATGTTTTGGCAGTTGTTTTTGTTCCAGGAGATAAACGTGCAAAATATGAAAACATTTTAGCAGAATACTTGTTTTTTATACAAAATACCGGCAGTTGAAATACATACACTCTGTTGTTGAGATCTGAAAAACAGCATTTGTTTAGCTTTTCAGTTTGATACATTAACAAAAGCAGCGCGTTATATCTCTGGCAGCGCAGCCAACCGAGCTTTTCTGCTTAAGCAGAACACCTAATTAGTGAACATTGTCGTAAAGTAAAGGCAGAATTAGTCTTTACTTTCCGTTCCGTGACGAATCAGCTGATCAATTTCTGTTAAATGGAAAATATGTATTTGTGGTTTGTTATTACTTTGACGTTCTGTTCTGTTCCGTTCGAATCAGTAGAAAATAGAATTCAACGTTAAGTTACTTGAAAGTTGTTTGGTAGTGTGAGTGCAAAATTGTAAACAAACCATTTTTGTCATTGTAATTGTAGTTGTTTTTGTTGTGTTGTGTATTGTGTGTTCTTTGTGTATTACACTACGTCTTGACAAGGCATTGATTTGTTCGCACAAGAACAAAACGTTGGCAGAATAGGGAACAAAAATTTGTTCATGTTTTTCTACGTGGAGAAAACGTAGTGATGTTCATGTAATGTTTGTTCACAGTTTTTAATATATTTTTATTTACTTTTTATGATATTTTTATTAAATCATATACATTTACATATGAATTACAAAATTTACAGTCGTTTTGGTCTAAATATTGCATTAATTTAATTATTTTTAAATTTTTTAATATGAAAGTGACGTTTGATGGCGGACATCGTTGTTCGAACAAATGTTCTGACAACGCTGTTTGAACAAGAACATGACATCGCCAACGATGGTCTACACAAGCCATTTTAATGTGCGCACATGAAATTGTTCAATGGTTGAACAAATCAATGTCTTGTCAAGACGGCGTGTTATAAACGGCTGGTTTGTTGTTACAGAAAAACTAATTACAATAATTTAAAAAGCAGAACGGCACGGCACAGAACAGCAACAGAAAGTAAAGACTATTAGGCTTTAAAGTAATGTGTACTTGTTTCACGTAACACATAATGTGTTCACATTATGTGAATCTGTATTAAGCGTTTTCTCGTTATTTACAATTTACATTAAATGCGCCTGATTCCTTTAAATATACATATTTCATGATATTCTGATGAAATTTTTATTATTTTAAACTACAAAATAAAATGTATTACTGCGGGGAAAGCATATCCATATGGCCATTTCGTTACTGCTTATATAGCTCATCTGTGGAATCCACCAAAATATTTTATTTAAAACTAAAGTCTTATATCAAATGCCAAATTGATTGATTGGATCAAAAAAGAAAATAAAAACCAACTATTTTTCTTTGGAGGAATCAAGCACAACTAAAGTAAATTAACACAAAAAATATTCAAATAGTAAATTATTATATTCATCAATATTTTTTTAGGTCGGTTTTATTTTTATGAACTGTACTTTAACATTTTTTAAAAGAGAACTTCAATTCTTGTATTGTTAAAGGGGCCCCAAAAAATAGAGCTGCCAAACTAATAATGTAAGTTCTTGACAGAGCATAGGCTTATATAGGTATTTAAAAAAATTGACGTCACAAATTTCTTAAAGCCATACAAGGACAACGACCATGCCGTGAGTCAATTTTTGTTTATTTTAACATAAAAATTTTTTTTGTTGATAAAAATGGGTTTTTGCAAAAAAAAGCCCTAATTAAAGTTGGAAAATTTGACAAAAGTTTCTCGCACTTTTAATATGAGTAGGATAATTTTACGTCAGACTTTTTTTAAAATTTTTAACTGCAGCTTTTTCAATTACAGAATGCACGTCACTATCACACAAGCGATTGCAAGTATGTAATTAAAATAAATATTAGACGAACGTAAGCTTAATCTGAAAAATCATATGAAAATTGTCAAGATCTAGTAAAAATGAGCGCCTGTCTTTTAAAAATTTAAAATTACCTAAAGTTTTACGTGTCAAATAAAAAAAGTCAGCGTTAGGTTAACTTGACTTTATTGTCTTTCGTCGCGTTCGTTTTGTGAAAATGGGCTTATTTATTTTATTTTCTTTATAAAATCTTATTGAAGTCACCCTGTGTTAAAAACAATAAACTTAATAAATGCAGCTTAACACCACAAAAGGTACAAAGTGAAAAACATTAATATCATTATTATGTTTGTGTTTATTATGAATAAAGATTAAATAATAAGTTCCGTGTTGTTTATAAATTAAAAAAAATTTAAGGTTCTAGTTAAAATAATATCAAGGAAAAATTTCTAATAGTATAATATTTATAGAATAAATCATAGAAACACTTGATGATAAAGGGAAATACTTGTGAGTCATTTTTTTGTTTTTGTTATCATATTTTTATGTGTTTGTTTTCCAGAAATATAACAACCTACAGTGGCAATCAGATAATAAGACTAAGCAAATGTCAAGTGAAAATCCTCAAGTAGGGATGTCAGCATCTGTAGTAGCTGGCAGCAGTAGTACTTCACCCTCCGTCGATGCTTCTTCGCCATCTTTATCAGACCTTTATGACCAAACGGACTTTTACATTGGAGTCGGTTTGGCAATTAGTTCATGTTTTTTCATTGGATCTAGCTTTATCATAAAGAAAAAAGCATTAATACGACTTAACCGTCATGGCGAAATTAGAGCATCGGCAGGTGGCTTTGGTTATCTCAAAGAATGGATATGGTGGGCTGGATTATTAACAAGTATTAAATAAAGTATAAAAAAATATAGTTTAAAATACATACATATTTATATTAAAAGCACATAGGCGAATAATAATTTACATAAACATAATTTTTTTAATTGCTGAAAAATAGTAATACGAAGTCCAAAATACTTCCGAGTTTTTTTATATCAAAATAAGATAAGAAAGGAACATAAAACACCGAAAAAGAAGAAAGACGGAGCAAATATTTCACAGAAAAAAAGTTATCACTTAATAATCACCCTTATCGTGATTGGCGTTTCTGTTGCGAAAGTTAGTCGTTTTTAAAAAGTTTAGTAACATATTAAAGACAGCTCACAACAGTTATCATTAATCTATTACAAAATTGTCGTAGTCGAAATACGCCTACGCCAAACACGATAGGGGTGAATGTATGCATGCATTCTTGGGTCATTTACAAAGCTAAAAATCTAATTTTATTATCTATTTGCTTTATGACTAACAATAAATAAAACCAACTATTTTCAATTCGTTCTAGTGGGCTTAGGAGAAGCAGCTAACTTTGCTGCATATGCATTTGCTCCCGCTTCGCTCGTCACTCCGTTAGGAGCTCTAAGCGTTATAATATCTGCAGTTATGGCTTCAAAATTTCTCAATGAAAAACTGAATTTGCTTGGCAAATTGGGTTGCTTTCTGTGTATCATTGGATCTACAATTATAGTATTACATTCACCAAAAGAAAAAGAAATCGGAGATTTGAAAATATTGTTTGAGAAAATACAAGATCCTGGATTTATGTTGTATGTCATCATTATAATAAGTGCAACAATATTTGTGGCCTTTTTTGTAGCTCCTCGACATGGTCATACCAATGTTGTCATCTATATTTTTCTATGCTCTGGCATCGGTTCTTTAACTGTCATGTCTTGCAAGGCCTTAGGTTTAGCCATACGTGATGCTATAGCTGGTAAAAATGATTTTGCTACATGGATGCCATGGTTTCTGATCATAGTGACCGTAACGTTTATTGCCATACAAATGAATTATTTGAATAGAGCATTGGATATATTTAATACTGGCATTGTGACACCCATTTACTACGTCATGTTTACTACATTGGTTATAACCGCTTCGGCTATTCTTTTTAAAGAGTTCAATCATATGCGTTTTGACGATATCTTAGGCGACATTTGTGGATTTTTAGTGGTTATAAGTGCTGTATTTATGCTTAATGCATTTAAGGATCTGGATATATCAATTGATGATGTTCGTGGTATAATGCGTCCTAAAGTCCAAAAACTTAACCAGTGCTACGAAGAAGTATTGGTTACAGATATTTCTAAAGAACGACGTTTTTCATATGGCTCAGCTGATATTTATCGCAAAGCATGACATAAGCAACGTTATCAAGTTTAATAATTATATATTTTTAATAACTTGATATTACTAATCCTTTAGTTACATATTAATTCTTTTTCTGTTTGAAAAAAATACATTCATAATTCTCATATTCTTCGAATCGAAAATTAAAAATTTTAGTATTAACTTTCTAAAAACCAAAAGAATTTATTTACAAATTATTATAGTTAAGAAAATGTGAATTATAAAAAAGAAATTATAAATAAGATAAAGTATTTCTTAGTAATTTTTTGGAAACGTTTATTTTAGCAAATAAATTATATGTAAAATTGGCCAAAAGTGGCTTTTTGTTGATTTATTATAAACAAATAGAATACGGAACCCCCCTTTATGTACTTCCATTCATTGTTTTAATTAAAACATATTGAAGATTTTTTTAATGTTTCATTTAGAATTAATGCTTAAGTTCATAAAAATATGTGTTTCATTTTGAAGAGAACTATCAAAATATGTGAATCGCTTATATCCTTTAGTATTTATCGTATATATCTATTGGAATATTATCAATTTAATAAACTGTTTAGAAAAAATGAGACATTGCAAATGAGAAAAAGCTTCATTTATCATCTGTGCATGTGATTTACAAATAGCAAGGCAATTATGCAAAGTCGACTAAATTACCTGAGAGGCGATCGCATATTGTACAGTACTGAAACTACGCAAAACAATGATATATTCTCCTTATATCACAGTACAAAAGGTGTGTAAGTCTCGGACTGCCAAGAAATTGCAACAGAACTAAAGGATCATTTACCTTCTGATTATTCTTTGTATTGTTGTTTTGGCCTCCCGCCACATTCATTATTGACATTTGTTCACTAGGAGTCTTCACTTGAAAATCAGTTCTCCTACAATTACAATAAGATCAAAGAGACCTTGAAGTCTTACTAATAAATGAACGTAAACGTTGTTAATGTCACTTGATAAAAACAAATAAAAAATACATTAAAAAGTTACTTTAAAAATACAGTTTAAAGCTTTTAATATTTTCCTAATCAGGGATTGAACTGTGGAACATTATAAACAAATTAAAATTTACTTTTTTAGCTAGTTTTTTTTTCTTTATAAAAATCAAATCAGAAAATGAACTTAAAAAATAAATTTTAATTCATTTATAATTTACAGTTTTCTCATCATTTTTTTTTTATAAATAACTCCTGAATTAATAAAGACAATTTAAATTCAAATATTTTAATACATTTAAAAATTAAATTGAAAAGTGGTTAACGATTGTTATTTCAGGTATTGAATTTAAGTTTAGCCGCTCTCACTTAAATTACATTTTTGTCATAATTTAAAAAGAAAATAAATATTTAAGGAAGTTAAAATTTAAAAACCGTTTCCTTTATTTTTATTGTATTCTGCCAGTTTAGAATAAACTAAAGAACTGACGGAATATTCAATATCATTTTTCTCTTGTTGTGTTAAGTCTGTATCGTCTATTTTATTTGCTAAAAGTTGAAATAATCGGGAAGTAACTGATGACGATGTTGTGGATGACGATTCTGGAAGTTTTTGATTTGTTGACAGAATATCCAATGAATCGTAGTCACATGACAAGTCTGTGCTTATTTCAGCTTCTGAATGCAATTTTTCCTCTTTTTTCGTAAAGCTAAGAATTGTTAAAATTATTAAAAAAAATATATATTTTTTATTGTCTATGAAACACTCACGGTCGATACGAGAAGTAATTGTCCAAAAATCTTAAAGATTCAGCATATTTATATTGTTTTACGAATCCTTCATCAGCCATACATTTAATCTTATATTTTCTGTAACTATCCTTTAAACTCTTCCATTTTTTACTGGCGGCATCACCTGAATTTGTAAAACTTTTTAAAATATAAAAACAATTTATTGTTTTATATTTTTGTTACCACTAAGTCCAACCCTTTTGCCAATTCTGTGCCACAAACGTTTTTTATGTTGAAAGTTTTTATAATCCGCTGACTTCAAATTAAAGATGCATTCATTTTTCTTAACTTCATCTATTAACCTATCAATAAAATCCTTCTCCTCTTGTTCCTATGTAATTAAAAAAAGAACAATGGTAATACGGAACTTGAATTTATGTTAAACAATATACTTCAGACGATAATGTGCAGTCTCCGATATCAATATTTATCTGTGGTAGTGTTGAAGTTTCAATGTTTTTACTACTCTCATCCTGCATTGTGTTGGTATCTATATTAACAAATTCTGTTTTTGAGTTTTCATCTATGGTCGATGCTTCAAAAAAATCCTGCATATCGTCAAATGAGTTTACGAGTTCATTTTTTGCAAGTTTTGCTGGAGGTTGAAAGTCTTCTTCGCTAGATAAATCCGTGCTTACCTCAGCATCAGCTGATGCAGGAGTGATTAGCAAAGAACTAATATATTAACAAAAAATATACTTATAAATAAACTGTAATTTGTATAATTAATAAACTATTTACTATCGGGATGTGGGACATTCATATAGAAAACTTAATGCTTCTGCATATTTGTATGGTTTACGAATAGCATTATCGCTAATGGCTAATTTTTCATATCTTTTCAAGTTATCTCGTAAATATTTCCACTTCTTTTTTGCTTCAAGACCTATAAATAAAATAATTTAAAAGAAAACAAATAAAATGTTTAAGATTTTTTTTCTCACCGCTTTTGCCAATTTCTCTGCCAATTTTCGTCCATACACGTTCCTTATATGCCAATTGCTTATATTGAGGAGTACGTATATTATAGAGGCATTCATGCTTTTTAACTATTTCTATCAGTTTTAAATTCAAATCCTCTTTCTCCATATTTAGACAATACTATTTAAGAGATTTAAATGTTGCAAGAGGTTTTACCTTTTTAATTCCACTTTTTCTGCTTTATAATTGATACAAATTTCCCTAATTTTTGCCACTAATTTATACCTTTTTATCTTTGGTAAAAGCTTAGTTTAATTACGGAATATTTTCTTGAACTTATTTTCTTTATTAATAATTACTTAAATAAAGTATATCCCCACTCGTTTGTTTGTTATTATCCATTCAAATAACTGAAGTGTATACACAGGAAACTGTTACAAAGAACCTATATTAAGGCGTAAAGCGCAACGCAATCTGGCCCATAGCTTTTTCAGTGAAATATCATATAGAGTTGGTAGTTTGTGAACGACCTATTCTATTGAACTAAGTGCTTAATTGAACTAGATGTGCTCTTGGCTTAGTACTGAGCGCTCTTTTTAATTCATTACTTCATCATTATTCAGATATGTAAATAATTAAAACTTGAGTGAAACCTTAAAACCAATTTTGATACAAACTAAGAAAAAAATAGTTTTTTAAATCTATGCATATAATAAAACATTCACGGGATGATTTTTGTACATAAAATATTTTTTTCAAATTTTGATGTTGGTGAGATAGTAGTCGATATGAAATACAAGACACCTTATTTTTGAAGATTTTGTCTTTCTGTCCTATATGGATTTGAAAAAAATTTTAAACACTATTTACAGAGCTCTAAAATAAATGTTTAAAAATGAATTTTTTCCAAATTTGAATTAAAACAAAATTAGAAATGATCATATATTATTATGAACCAATATTCTTTATAATTTAACAATTCACATAAATAACGTAAGATAAAATTACATACTTAATCCTTCAATTATTTTTTCTATATAAATTAAAAACGGAACCCTAAAACTCTTATAAGCTAAAAATATCTATCAACCAGATTAACTGGTTTTAACTAAAATATCAAAAAAAAAAAAAAAAAGGAACGAATGAACGAAAGAGTTCTCGCTTTAAAGAGTTGATAAGCCCAACTCTAATGACATACCAAAATAAGGGCGGCTTTACAACAAATGCAACATTGTAAAAACAACATTGCATTTTATTGTTGCTTTGTGCGTGGAAATGTCAAAATAGAAAGAGAAATAAAAGGTAATTGCTTAACAACAAACGCTTGCTTTGTATATGCTTGTTTTTGGTGTTTTTTGAAATCCGTAAACAAACATAGTAAAATATAAACAACTTTTGATATAAGCAACTATAAACCAGCTGAGTGGACGAAACTACCTAGTAAAATTAAAGCATCTTGAGCGTCATTTTTATGCCTCGAACAGTAATGCAAACTCATTTGGAATAAAGAAATAAGAAAGAGATAAAATAACTAAACTGTTATCACTTTTCAACAATAAAAAACAAATCACATTTTCAGCACATTTTCACAAGTTATTTGTAGAAATTTTCAGCTGACATAAAATCCTATAACATTACTGATCCCAATTCTTGCTTCAGAAAAGGTCGGAGATTATGTTGTAGAAATTCTAGGTTGTGTTTTTGTATCCTTCAACACAAAAAATGAAAAAAGGGTATGACTAATTTCTACAATATCCATTTCCGACCTCATTAAGTATATTTATTCTAACTTCTTATGTATGGCAAAGTCGATTGAGCGATGTCTGACTGTGCGTCCGTGGTAGTTTTGAAATCATGTTTGCTGAGGCACTAGACCAACTAACAAAAAATGAAATACCCCAATCGATCAGACATAGTGTCGAAAAAGGTGCTATTGAAAATCAGCAAGATCGGTCGATGTGCTTCGACGCAGCGGGCAAAACATAACGATTATATACAAATATATAGGGCGATTGGGAATTAAAAAATAAGAAAAAAAAAAAACAGAAAATAGAAAAAATTGACCCATATTAGCCTCTGAAATTTCCAAAATTTTTAAAATATCAATAGGTATAATTTTAAAGCTCTTGAAGAGATCTTTAAGAAAATACAATTTTTTTTTTAAATGCTTAACCCTAATGGAGGCGATGGCATTTTTATGTACATTTTTTTAATTTTTTAATTCTCTGTCACCTTTATATTTGTTTTTTTGATTGGAGTTACTTTACTAAATCAGATTTAGATGAATGGTGAAGGGTATATAAGATTTCACATAGCCGAATATAGCACTCTTATTTGTTTTGTTTAGATTTACTTCACTAAAATAGATTTACATACATGGTAATAGTATGTTTCCACGGCACCTGCTTCGCTCTCTATTCTTGCTTCACACTCCAATCATGAGCAAATCTACTTGCTTCGCCATACAAAATTATGAGAGCGAAGCTGGTAGATTCATATTGAATCTACTTACGAAGCATGAAAAATTTATGTCTTCTCTAATTTTTATCGAAAGTTTATCTGAACTAGCTGTATAAAATGTAAACAAAAAGAGAAAAACAATGTTTAAAGTGGTGTGTGGATATGTGTAATATAAAACACATTTAATTTCATTAAAATTTTAAATGTAATAAATTACAAACAAACAAAATTAAAAAGAAAAATAAAGTTTTTGAACAAATTATTTGAGAGTTATTTCAGTTTTTGTGCAGATGTCCAATCGAAGCATGTAGCATGTGTCGTGTAAACAGCGTGCTTCGCAATCATGATTCGAAGAGCGAAGCAAGTGCTTCATTTTGCCGTGTGAACATACTATAAAGGGTATATAGAACTTGGCATAGCCGAATATGGCACCACCTAGTAATGATTCGTCTTGGCTACAAACTTTTAATTGATTCGCTATGTTTTTAATATTTATGATAAATTATCGATTTGTATAATGTTTAAACGTTTTGCAACACTGAACACTATCAAGAATACGTTTGTTTTTGTTTACATTAGGCAACATCTGTAAAAATTGTTTTGATTACAGAATACGTGGGAAAATTTTATAGTTTCAATAAAAACTATATATGTAAAATAAAATGGAAACTCTTTCATTGCCAGAATATCAAAAAATTTGTCGGATTTGTTTGAAAAATGATTTATTAGTTTCGATTTACAGTCCAACGTTTTTAATACGACCGATAGAAATGTTGGAGAAATTGCATATTTTAAAGGTACATTTAATGCCTACATATTTGTGTAGTCCACATATGTGTAAGAAAAAACAACTTAAGCAATACAATTTTTAATCTTTTAATAAGGCACCTTTGGATGATAATTTGCCTGCATTGCTGTGTCAATCTTGCTTGTATCGCCTTTTAGATGCTTATAATCTGCAGCAGTTAGCTGAGGCTTCTGAAAGACGCTTAAGGGAATATTTTGGCCTACCAACAACATCTTTTTCATGTACAAGGTGAGATTACTGTGGATTTATATTCTTTATCAAAATTATTTTTGCGATTACAAATTCACTCTAATCTCTGTAGCACCCCGAACTGTAATGATTTACAGAATTCAGACTTGATTAAAGCGGATAACGATTGTTCGTCCGTTTCCATGTACGCTAACATTTGTGACATGTTTGATCATCATGATGTTACCAATGACATGGTTGAAGTAGTGGGCACTGATGATGTTGAGCTTTTAAATGATGTTGAAATTGATGTCAGCAGTTTAACAAGATCTGAAGCAGAAGACGCCTCATTGAGCAATGTTTTCCTAACGACAAAAGCAAAACTTGCATTTGGCGCACAGATGCTGACGAAAACTATTGAAAATTTTAAGCTGCATCAGCAACAAGATCTTGCATTAACTTTTACTCAAGATGAAACGGAAAAGCAAACTGTAATTAAAAAAAAGTTGGAGAAAAGTTCAAAGAAGCCCTTAAATAAGTCATTAAAAACTCCTGATAAGTGTTTGGAATGTGGAAAGGTGTTCCATTATACAGGTTATCTGGAAATACATAAACGGGTTCATTCTGGCGAAAAACCTTTTAAATGTCAGGTAAGTGATTTTGCTGCATTTTTTGATGTCTAGAATAAAATTCTTTAAATTTTACTTAAGTTTTATGTTAAACTCTAGTGCTAGTGAAATTACAGTAAATTGTTAGAAGATATTTATAGATCCGGTTTATCCAAATAAAAAAAAAAAAAAATAGGGTTGAATCATCCTTATTCTGTGTTTCGATTAAGTCTCCGCATTCAGTTCCCTTGCAATCGTAAATTGGTATTCCGAAGAAAAACGGAATCGACAGAAAAAGAAAAAGACAACAAAATTAATAGCATCACTGTGGAATGTGGAAATGAAAAAGCAAAATAAGCAAGTTTGTTATCATTTTCATAAACAAATGTCAAATTTAATACAAAAAGTTTTAATCAAGGAACATTTATTTTAATAGGTAATAGCGGCTCTACAGCAAATACAACATTTGTAAAAACAATATGGCATTTTATTGTTGCTTTGTAAGTGAAAATGTCAAAAATAGAAAAGGAAAATAAAAGAGAATTGGTCTGAAAACAAATGCTCTCTTTGTTCTACATATGCTTGTTGATAGTGTTTTTTGAAATTCGTAAACAAAAGTAGGAAAATATAATCAACTATTGACATGTCCAACTACAAAGATGCTGGGCGGACGACACTACCTAGTAAAATAAATGTACCTTGGTTTTAATTATAAATAATTTCTTGATAAAGCTTAATAAAAAAATTGTTAAATAAAATAAAAATATATAAAAACAAAATCAAGTTTGGCTGTTCACGGCAACTAATTTTTGTGCTGGCATTTTTTGTTGGAGGACCTAGTGCATTGAGGATTCCTGCAACTTCCTCCCAGAACTCTGCTACTTCTTCCTTTAATCGCTGGTGATGTTGTTTTTGACCCGAATGTATAAAAACACATCAGATTCGGGTACAAAGATTAACAATTAAAAAAAACAAAATTAATTTAATTAAATAAATTAGTTAAAAATAATTTTGAGTTTTTTTTTAAACCGTTTCTGAACATTTTATCTCATTTCCTACTTAAATTTTTTTTAATTTTTAACTTTTTAACTAAAATTCACAAAGAAAGCAAACCCCTCTGTAAACAAAAAAAAAAAAAAAAAAACTGATAAAAAGGGAGTTCCGATCGTAATGCAGAACACATACAATCAAAAGAAACTGCGCGGAATCGAAACTCAGAATACCAAAGTTGTCAGACGGAGAAAATTTCAATTCCAATCGAAACGCAGAATAGGGGTGATTGGTACCCTAATTTAAAGTATAGATTGTCATAAAACTAAAATTTATTTCCTTCTATTTTTTTTTTCTTAATCATGTTTAAAATTTCCAAACATCCTTTAAGCAAATAGCGATACATTCTACAACCGCAGACGGACTTGCCAAGATGAGTACACTTTTTAACGATTCAGATATTGATAATTTCTGTGGTATCCCATTAGTGGCCTGTAAGCACAACGCAGAGATTGCCATTTATGGTCAAACCAGTATGAATCCACATGCGAATTACACTTCTAGTTCCACATCTTTGTCTCTTAAGATAACACAAAGGTATCTAATCTGGACCCAAGTAATCCAATAATGCTTGACATAACGCAGAAAGACTTCATTCAATTACTCAAACAAAAAACTGTAAATTGTTGAAATTAAGATTCGGGGCTCGTGTTTTTTTTAAATAATTCATGCTATTTTTTAATGAAGAGAAAGTCTTACTAGTGTGGTATTTAAAATAAATTAACGATCCCTTATCTTGGTTCATAATGATTCGAAACTCTTCCTTGACCGGCCCGGTTTTTAAAATTAAAAAAATTCATTTTAAATTAACTCACGAGTATTACTTTTTTATTTCCAAATAAAAAAATGTTGAACAAATAAAATTAAAGATTTATTTACGAATGTTATTTTGAAAATATGTAGATAGCTGGACATGTTTCTATATATGCAAATAGGTTATATGAACCATGCTTGTCAGAATTTTTAGATAGAATTCACTTCATCGCTACTTTTACAAAAAAAATTTATTATCGAATTGAGATATTCTAACACACACTTTTTCGTCTGTACCAGAAGCTAATGAGACGACAAGACCCATTGTATTATTACGAAAACAAATTTTCTTATTTTAGGGCATCTACAAAAAGCTTAGTTTACTTGCTTTATGCATAGCTCTTTTTGAAGTTTCTGCTATCATAAATTTATTTTTTATAAAAGCAATTATTTTTTGTTTTTTCAACGGTTTTGTTTAAGTTTTATTACCATTAGTAAAAACAATTTTTATTAAAATAGAATCATTAGCATTGAATGCTAGTTAAATCTTTTTTATTTTCATTATTTCAAACAATACCAATTAAACTTCAATGGTAATGAAAAAATCTCAAGTGTTGACTATTAAAAGTTTATTTTAATAAGCGATATAAGATAGAACAGGAGCTTGCGAATTGAGCAAATAAATTGATATAATAAAATGTAATCTTAATCTCTAACAGCCGTGTGCATAACAAAAACTTAGAATGAGTTTGGCATAAGTGCAGAAATTGAACAGGGTCTCAGTGTGTTATGCCGTAGGGCCAGCCAATTAAAATCATTGAAAATAGTTAAAGTGATCCATAACTACATTTTTTTTTTATTTCATTTTTATTTCCCTAATCAAGCCCTAATTTGGGCCATATATGATTAATACAGTAACTTTCATATGTAATGGTTAACAATTATGAAATTTTAACATTAATTCTAACATAAGTTTATTATTTATTAAGTTTATCAACGGAAAGCATAATTCTCTTTTAACTATAGTTTAACAAATATTTGAGTTTGATGGTTGAAATAGAATAAGTAAACGTCCTTAAATTTATAGGGAGTGCATTCCATATCCTGCAAGTCCTTATTAAGAATGATCTTTCAAACGTATAATTTTGAATTCTAGAAAGAATAAAATGTTTATTTCTTGTCGAATGGGAGAGATGAAATAATCGAAATAGGCAAAGCGGCGATCTACTAGTAATTATCCGGTACAGGGCTGTAAGATTACTTATATTAATAAAATTTTTAAATGAACATGATAAAAAACTTATCGTATAGTTTGAAACATGATCTCTAAACTTGAGTTTAAACACAAATCTTATTATGCGGTGAAAAATCAAGCTTAACCTTCTCAACTGAGTTTTAGTTGTCCCGCTATAAACCTCCAGACAGTATCGAATATGCGTCATTAAAAGAGAATGAGCCAGATTAAGTCTTATTCTAAACGGTAGATAGCAATCTAAATTGTATAAAGTGCGCAGAGTATGACCTGTTTTATTAGAGACTTCTGATACATGTGGACCAAAGCTTAAGTTTGCATCTAAAGTAACCCCTAAACAAAGTATTGTCTCTACAAATTTGATATTGACACCTTCAAAGAAAACTTGTAGATTAACTCAACCTTTTAGGACTATAGTTAGTTTCAAATTGTAAGAAGTACCTTGAAGAGACCTTGCTTAATTTCTGGAGTTATGCTAACCTCATGCTAACTTTTTGCTATGCATAAGGCTGTAAGTATTAATTAGTTATTATTTTGCCGCTGTATTTGACAAGACAATAACAAGAAGAAAGAAAACAAAGAGACAATCGATACAACACGATGAAGCATTTTTACTTACACAGGACCAGAAATATATAGATTAGCTAACCTTTTTCAGAAAGAAGGTTTACAGACAACACTAAAAACGAGCAACACTCTTCCAAACAATCTCAAGACATCGACAGAAATAACCCAGTATACAGACTTACTTGCACCTGCAAATATACATATATAGGAAAAACTGGACGAACATTAAAAACAAGGTCCATAGAACACATACGATCATACAAACGGAAAAGAGAAGACTCCAACTTCGCAATGCACCTTAACACACATGAACACGAGCCAAGGGAAATAGATGAATGTATGAAATTAATACATCCTAGTAAAAATTACGAAGATTAGACATTCTTGAAAACATGGAAATATATAAAACATGAACTTTTAACGGAGATATTATTAACTAACAGGTTAATACAACTTCTGACACAACTTTTACACCACTTAAATTATATAAACACTCTTACGAACGAAAAACACCCACAGATGGTAACACCTACTTATCCTGTCTAATAATAAAAGGCGGGAATATTAAAATTATAAACTTTCAATAAACATGACAGATATCAAGGAGACATATATCTACCTGTATAATACCATTTCAAAAGACACTATCCTAACGGACAAAGTCACCTAAACTTACCAGTATTTATACAACAAATACCTAACAATATTTCTCCAGCACTAATCAAAACGCAACTAGAAAATGATGTTCTCACATCAAAAGCGCTGGCCAAACGTACCAAATAAACAGTCAGTTACAACGGTCTTTAACGACAGGTATGACAACACATATAATATTTTCAGGGGAACGTGTTAGTCTTGAACTTTCCTAATTTCTACTTGGTAGATGTATTTATTCTATTTTTACAAATTTTTAAAATTTAAACTGAGGTTTCCTATCTTTAAAGTTTAAACTTTTCTATTGTATTAAAATTAACGCGTTTTACTTTTATGAAACAGAGACTTGTCACTTGCAGAGTTTATCTGATACTTATTTGATACTTAAAAAAGACACCCTTTTTACACTGCTAACATACACATAACTTACACTTCAATAATATTCGATTTTAATGCTTTAAAGAGACGCTTAATAGCTTCCTGTCAGTGTAAATGTTCTTTTTTCCCGACTGAAGATGCTTTTAGTTCAGAATTCGATATTATGTGCGGCACATTTCAACGCCATGAAGTAACGATATGGTGAATTTTTCGATAGAAAATGCATGCACAGATAAAATAAATTTAGATTTATACCATTTTACATGCATGTGCGATGTAATAAAACCGTAATAGGGTCATGATATTTTGATGTGAGATATGGAATACAAAACAGCTATTTTTGGAATTTCTATCTGTCTGTCCGTCTGTCTGTGTTCGCATTACGTTATAACTGCTGAATGGATTTGAATAAAAATTAAAACCCTGGTTCAAATATACAATACTTTTTTTAATACAAATATGTCATTTCATAGAGAAACTAGAGATAAAAATGTAAAGCCACACAATTTCATCGGTATAATGGTACTAGAACAGTTGTCAGTACATTTTATTTTTGTAGATGGAAAGTTTTCAACACTATTTACAGAACTCTACAACAAATGTTTAAAAATACGTTTTTCTATAAAATTAAGTATTTTTCCAACAAACGAAAGAAGTGAAGGAATTTGAATTATTTTTATAATGGTTATTATTGTTTATTATATTTTCAGAATTTAATTTTCAATTATTAAATTTTTTCTTGAAATGAAAAAATAACTTTTCTAAACACTTCTATCTCTTATATTAAAATTAAAACAAGAAAATAATAAAAATCTAATTTAATATACAGTTACGGACTTAAGTAAAGGCACAAGAATAATTTCAAAGGAAACTTCTTTAAAAAAAAAATTATATAAAAAAAATTTAAAAATACTACAATAAATAATTAAATAATTCTACAATAATAAAAAAATACTTAGAACATTTATCTAATATTTAGTTAGCAATTCCTTTGGACTAACTTTTTCGCCTAGTTATACCATACTTCCACTAAAGCTAAAGGCAGCTCAGTTCTATTCAAAATTGAGCGTTTTCGGACTGGTGACTGCAGGGGGTGTGGCAAAATATTATCAAGTCACATCTTGACGTCATTGGCTGTGTGTTTTGGGTCGTTGTCTTGCTAGATTGTAAACGACTCGGGTAAGTTTAGATTTTCTTTACGTTTTTTTAAATTTTCCTTGATGGGGTCGGAAATGGATGGAAATGGTTTTTCCCTTCTTCCACTTTTTGTGGTGAAGGGTAAAAATTTTCCGAAGGTATATAATATTTGGCATAGCCGAATATAGCTTTCTTATTTGTTTTTAAAATACATTATATTCTACCTTCTGCATAAATATCCTAATATGTTTACAGTTTAATTAAAGGCCATTTTTTCTGCTTTTGCTCTAATATATGTCCCAGATCTGTAAAAAAAAAGGACTTTATTTAAACCCATTGCAGAAACTTTGTTAAAACCTAATCAGACTTACAGAAATACCTGCTTTCCTCTTTTTCCCCCTCCTGGCCCCGGATTTATGAAAATATTAATACTATATTTCACCATTCAAACAAATATCTACCCGCATTTTAAATTTCATCAAAAACGGTTTAGCCATTTAACCGTGATTGGCACACCAAAAAAACAAATAAATAATTAGATTACATTCAGATTTTTGTTTACTAGCAATCCTTTGATTAAAAGGCCATTGTTTTTATCAAAAAATTCTTTTTTATTTAATAATATATTTTATTTTTGTTGTGTAAATAAATTATTAAGTACTTTTTAATAGAAAATTAATATGTCTCTAGGCATTTGTGTTTTTAACTTTTACTAACTACAAACTACTCACACTCATTGCATTTGCCTTTCTGCAACATCTGCCAATTTGGCCTATAACTACAGCTAAACCATAAATTACAGCTAACGCTACAAAATATATTCCATAAATAATATATTGCTGTCTAGAGTCTAAGTGAAAACCGACCTTATCGGTGACAACAATAAAAGTTAGAATAGATTGTAATACTAGGGCTACTAAAGTGTTGATGCCAAATATTAAACCGAAACTATCGTCACTTAAATTTTGTGCTACTATAGCACTGGCAATCGTTATGACAAAGAAATAAAAGACACCAAATATAATATACATAACGTAAGCTATCCAAAGTAAATTTGTAATGGCCGATATTATAAGAAATGCACCCATAAGTATGGAGCAAATTGTTAAAATCCACATATGCCATTTCTTTGCTCGCACTCCGTTTATTAAACCGGCAGCTGTAGCTGCTACAGCTCCTAAAAGGGTGACTGTAGCTTCTACGCCGCCATTATAAAAGCTTTCAGGATTTTCATCAATCTCTTTCCACAGAATTTGTGCATAGGAAATAACTTGAAGTTGACCACATGTTGCTAAGGACCACCAAATACTCCACTTTAGTACAGTTCGATTGGAATATGCACCTACAGCGTGCTGTAAAAGTAATTGGGATGCTTTTCTCCATGAAAATTTAGGCTTACCTATTGAGGTTGGCGTTTCAATTATTGCAGAAGCTAAAATGGAGAGATAAGAAAAAAATTTTATAAAGTTTTTAATTTGATGTTAAATTTTTGTCAGTTTATTGAAATTTTATTCAAGGTTTGATTTATTGTTTTAGTAAATTAAATCTGGAAATAAAAAAATCTCTATAATACACCTTAACACACATGAGCACGAGCCAAAAGAAATAGATGAATGTATGACATTAATAAATCCTAGTAAAAAAGGACGAAGACTGGACATTCTTGAAAACATGGAAATATATAAAACATAAACTTTTAACTGAGATATTATGAACTAACAGGTTAATACAACCTCTGACACAACTTTTACACCAATAAAATTATTAAAAACATTCTTACAAACGAAAAACACCCACAGATGGTAACATTTACCTACCCAATAATAGAAGACTGAAATATTAAAATTATATACTTCCAATAAACATGACAGATATCTGGCAATCTACCTGCATAATACCATTTAAATAGACACCATCCTAACCGACAAAACTACCTGAACCCACCACTATCTATGCAACAAACACCTTACACTATCTGACCAGTACTAATCAAAATGCGGCTTGAAAATGATGTTCTCACATCGAAAGCGCTCGCCAAACTTACCAATTAAACAGCCAGTGAAGACGATCTTCACCGAAAGGTATGACAATAGTAATCGTATTACTTCATTTAAACCCAACCTTATAAATTAAAAGATGAAACGATAAAAGCGGTTTAAATTTCGTTTAAAGAAAAACTGGAATTTTAGAACTTTATCACACAATTTAGTTTACTTCAAAAATATTGAATTTTATAAAAAATCAAATTTCACTGAAAACTAGAAAATAAACCTTAAAATCATTGATGCGAAAGCGGTTGTTTATTATACTCTTCAATACAAAAAGTGGAAAAAGGATGTAACTAATTTTGTCATTCCGTTTGTAATTTTTACAACATCCATTTCCGACCCCATAAAGTATGAATATTCTGACTTCTAATGCATAGCGAAGTCGATTGAGCGATGTTCGTCTGTGTTAATAAATTTAAAAATTTTAGAGCCCCGTAACTCGAAAAATATGGGCGAGCGCCAATTTTTTCACTTAATTTTTTTTCTTATTTTCTAATACTAGATTTACATACATGGTGAAGGGTATATAAGACCCGGCATAGCTGAATATAGCATTCTTACTTGGTTTTATTTATACTTGCTATTAAAGCGGGTTTTGTACAGCTCAAAATATAAGCCAATACACGTTAAATTAATTTCTTGCAGGCGGCATACTTTGATTTTTTCGTTATGTTGTTTTTATTTCTTGTAATAGCGAAAATATTACGGCATAGTCTTTGTTAATTTCAATTGTTTGCCTACACCGGCTTAAAAATTAAGGCAAAATTTTATTTGTTATTGGAAGTACTAAACAAAACGCCGCTTGAAAATGATGTTCTCACATCGAAAGCGCTCGCCATACGTACAAAAAAAAAACAACTAGTGACGACGGTCATCACCGAAAGTTATGACAACAGTGAAAATTTTACATTTAAAAGTGTCTATCTCGCGATATCTCACGTAACTACATTGTTTTAGAAATGTAAGCAAAATATATATGATCAGCTGTTTTAAAAATTCCACATGAAATAATACCTCTTTGCTTATACTCACAGCTTTGATAAAATGTTGCCAGAAACATTTCATATGTTTTTTCTGCAATTAAAAACAGAGTACTTCTTCTGCAACATTTGTTTATGACTTTTTTATGTAGTTTGACAGCATTCCGCATAAAGAACTGAACAGAGTACCAGACTTTAGCTAAAATATTAGACTTGAAAATTTTTCTTGCAAATGTGAGAAGTATGGTATAAGGTTTTTGATGCATAATTCCTACATCCATATATCCAGATTGACGATCCATATTTAAACTATTTATTTCATTTATAATTCAATTTCTGGTCTCCATATTTTTCAGCACACAATTCGTTGTAAATATGCTGTTTATCGTTTTCAGCCGTTGATATTTAAGAAAAATTGTACTTTAACTCCATCTAGTGTATCTTACTGTCTTTTTTAGCGCCTTTATTAGTTGACACTTAATTCAAAACCTAATATTTATGTATACAAGGCAGATTAAAAATATATTATAGTCAAAGCGAATTTGGTTTATTCACCGATATTCCTACATTTTAAGTCGACATTAAACATATAAAATAAAGTTGCAATATTTTTTAATTTTTTATTTTTACTGCAATGTTATCATCACGAAAATCATAAAAATAGAAAAAAAATTTCGCCAAGTATTCTAAATATCACCAGGTATCTCGCCATTCTAAAATTTTTATCGCCAAAAAGGGTTTTTTATCGCCATGTTTGGCGAGAAATCGCCATAACTAAAGGTGATGGATATGGTTTCCATATTACTCTATATTTTTTGATAATATATAATGTATGATATATCACAAATTTAATTATTATAAAATAAAAGCCGAAATTGAAAAATTTTAAAAATCTGTATTAAAAGCATGAAACAAATTTGGCAAAAGAAATTAATCGAATCAAGCGCTAACCGCGAAAATGACGTAACTGACATAAGAATGTTTTTATCGGAATTGACTTTTCTATGTATGTCGAATTGCTTAACGGCCTTTAACTGGATTATGTTATTTTTGCGCTTAGGTCTCGATATATAATTAATTGTGTTGTTACAAATAAATGTAAATGTATTTTAGTAATGGCATCAATTAAACTTGAAAAAGGTTTTTTTCCCCTTTTTATTAAAGAAAAAACGATATTGCTTGTAAAAGGTCTACCACAAACTGCAAAAAATATAAAAAATACAACGGCAGCAACTGGGACTAGATATCGGCGAAATTTTAAAGATACGGCCTTTGATTATTTAATTGCTGCATTGTAAAAGCATTAAAATTTGTGTTTATACAAATTGGAACCATTGAGCATTTCATTGTTAATATTATTTTCGTTTTTCTATAGACTTTTCAATAAATATTTTCACCATAAAAAAATATAGTCAATAAAATATGCACAAGGTAATTTGAGCAGTTGAGTTTATTAACTTTTTTTATTTGTACAAATTTTTATTGCAATAAAATCAAAAATTCTTTTGTTATTTTCCAATGTATTGTGGCACCTTAGAAATACATAGACAATATTATTGTAATATTATATTTCTTCAGTTTTTGGCATGGCCGATTGGCTCTTCGTAGTTCGATCATATTTCTTTAGGCTAATGGGACCTTTAATTTAAAACTGTAACAGGACCATTTCTGTACATGAAATATTTTTTGAAATTTTTGGCGTAGATAGTAATCGATATGGAATACCATCAGTCTGTCTATGATTGCATCACGTTAAAATTGCTGTCTTATAACCTTAAATCAATTATAAAACACTTTTTTTCGTAAAAATATGTCATTTCGTAAATAAAATAGAGATACAAATTTAAAAGCACCCAATTTTATCGGTATAATGGTACTAAAATAGTTGTCAGCACATTTTATTTCTGTTCACAGAACTTACGAGTACAATAAATATTTAAAAACACATTTTTCTAAATTTTTAATTTAAGGAAATTTAAAACAACACGCTCACGTATTTGTGGGCACTGTCCTTATAAAAACTGAATTCTGGTCAGTTTTTCCAAACAAAATTTCTTAAATCATATACCGTTTTTAAAAAATTAAGAATTTAGGTGGAACTTTACCTAGAAGGTGCAACAGGCTATCTATTTTTTCAAAACTCGTATTAAGAGAGCAGTAAAGCAAAAAAGGATGGCTCAACCGAATTGGGTGAAAATTTAAACAGCTTCTTACCTAAAAGTTAGAGTAAGCTTGGCCAGATTACAGATAACAAAAATATGTGTATAGAATAAAGGCAGACAAAAGAATCACGTCACGCTATTCTCAGCAAGTGCACAACTGACATCAGTACAAATTTATTACTTTTATACCCTTCACCACAAGTGAAAAGGTAATATAAGTTTATCATTCCGTTTGTAATTTCTGCAGTATTCCGTATTTATTTTCGGCCCCATAAAATATACATATTCTTGATCCTTATACATATGGCAGTCGATTTAGCGATGTCCGACCGTCCATGGGTTGAAATCAGTTTTGTCACGTCGCCAGATAAGCTAAAGAAAATTTATGACCACCATTCTGTCAGGCATAGTTTTGAAAGAGGTGTATTGAAGTTTAGCATTATGGACGATGGAGGACCACCGTATCTTTTTTTCTTGTATGAAAGATGATAAGCGGGCATTTATTGGACCATAGTGGCAAGCCACACCGAAGGCATTTGGGAGAATAATGGACCCAATGGTACGACCAGAATCGAAATAATATTCATCCAGTAAGGATGACCTGTGTGGAGAAAGGGTGTCTCTAGAACACAAGAACCAACGGCCTTTATTGTGGCTAAATTTCTTGTGTTTGATGCCTTTTTATATTTATACAAACCAGCGCAAGAAGCACGGAAGCCCAGACGGACTCTAGTGGATGCAGAGCTGACACTTAATGTAAAAATAAAACAACTTTGTAAAGGCACTAAATAAGCTAGAGAAAATTTAAATACACCAGTAGTATTGCAAATCAATAAGATCTGTTCATGTCCTTTGAGGCAGCGGGCAAAACACTACGCCTGCCTCGTAATTTTTTCATAATTTTTTTTTTTTAACTTTCGTTTGCAGGTGGTTGTCTTATTAATTCACCTCTTACTAATTATTCACGATAACCAGTTGGGACAACAACCCTTAACAAAACTTACAATTTTCGGAAAAACATTTTTTTAACAGAAAACTTTACGATAGAAAATAATTTTTTATGCTGATTTTTTTCTAACTATTAATGTTGAACAAAAAAGCGTAACCACTTTTTTTATAAATGTTTGGTCAATCATTCCTGACACCTATTATTACGAATGACGATTAATAATATAATAAATGTGATATCTTGTATTATATATTGAGTAGATCTTATATTTTTTAATAAGTATTTGAGGAGGATACAATTTTTTTCCAATGATTTAATGGTAACGTCTTTTTTTTGGAATATTTGACTTATCTGACCGAACCTTAAGATCCGACATATATTGCTTGCTAATAAAACATACGTAATTCTTGTAAGACACATCCTTTAGTTTTCAATTTTATTTTTGTTATTAAAGTCCATTGCGATGCACCCTGCGAAAATTTGGAGATTTTTCCAGGAACTATGGTGATTCTCTTTAATGTTAAACTATATTTTAGTCTTATGGTTCCGTAGTCTAAGAAAACAAACATAACCAAAATGTTTTTGCTTTGATGTCTGTCTCTCCATTGAGTTAAAAAATTAAAGTGTTTTCACATATTTAAAGGGTTGAAAACAGACTCCTCGAACTTGCAAAGAGCATGCAGAGCTGTATACGGCAAAGTGAAAATGTGATTTTTCCTTATGTGGCCTTATCTTTCAAATCGTTAAAGCAGATAACCAGAAGCATAAAAAAATTGATATTTAAAATTAAAGGGTGTTGTCATAGAGCCCTGACTTTCAATTACCTTTTAAACAAAAATATAGAAATATTAAAAACTTATCGCAAGTAAAAATATATTTTACGGAACATATCGGTCTGAGTCCAGCTCGCACTTAATTGATTTATTTTACAGTGCGACCAATATGAAGCCTACCCGAAATTACGGAGTTCTTAAGTAAGAAACGACAACCTTTTCCCTTTTTGCAATCGATAAAAACAAGAAACAAATGAAATTTTTTAATAACTTTTTTATTTACTTGGAAAACTTAGTTTCATAGCCTGATATCGAAAACTGCAATCGAGAATGTACATTAAAAAAAGAGATAAATTGGAAGTCAGAATGTACCTGCCCATTTGTGGTGAAGGGTATAAAATTTGCAAATGACAAGGTGCAATAAAATCGAGAGAATAATAAGCAACTTTGAGCATTATAACGATTCTTTTCAACTCACCTTTTCTGTGCAATGATAACTCGGAATTGCCATTTTCCAAAGCGAATGTAGGAGGAATATTACCTGTGTCCGATTCGGAAACATTAACGCCAGATTTATAAAAGTAAATACTTTGCTGTACCGGCGGCAATGTTAATGCAATTATCAATGAAACAATTTGTGAAGCAAAAGATATGTAATGCAAACCACGATAATTTAAACTTTCTGTTGAAACTAAGACCTGTGCCAAACAGCCACCCAAAAATTTGCCGCAGAGTATTGCCGACCGGGTATGACCCGAAACAATTTGATAATGTGATTTTTCCACTTTTGCGTAAATATACGTGTAATAGGCAACCTCACTTGCCATAAAAGTGCCATAAAATATTTGCCCAATCATTAGCTCCCATACTGTATCAGTCCACAATAAAATGGCAAAGAGTATAATGCCAGCAAGTGCGGAAAGTATAATGATGGGCTTATAACGCAAAATATCGGTAATCAAAAATACTAAAATTAGTTGAATCATCACCGAATATGTGCCCAGAGGATAAATTTCACGATTTAATTCCTCGCTTGTGACATTTCGATCAGGGCCAGTTAGATATTCCACAACAAATGGTTCCGATGGACGCATTTCGCGGAAGAAGCCAAATGAACACAATAGCAGGGATATACGTAACCATGTTTGCATGGCTATTAATTAATGAATAAAAATAATATTAATGTAGATCTTGAAAAGATACGTCGGCTAAAAAATACTTTGTTTTGTTCTTTGTTTCGTTTTTTTTTTTTTTTTGTTTGGCTTGTTCAGCAGTGTTCTTTACGGTTGCATTCAATGTATTTTTCCCTTTAATTGTTTTAAATATTTTTAACAAATCTCACTTTACAACGCGCTGTATCGTTACCAACATTTGTACTGTGAATGTCAACTAAAAATCGTTAAGTATAATTTTGAAGAAAAAATAAAGATATAAAACATTTTTATTGCCTCAATCTCAATAATTTCAAATTTGAGTAATTGGGATTTGGTGGTAGTGTTTTATGTTCGTAAAAAATCTTAATCATATAAACCATATCGGAACTTAATTCTCCCATTTAGCCATCCATCAAACTCTCACACAGACAATTTGACATTCACTCTTTAATTGTTTGTACTGTTTTTGTCTAGTTCGTTTAAATATCTCGACTACTCATAATGTTTTGTTAACAAGTGTTTGATCAGACTTTTTAGTTCTCACCTCTCCTCTGTGTCAGAGAAACATTTGTTTATGTGTTTATAATGTTAAACGTTTTTTTTAGCGTTTTTTATTTTCTAAATTAAAACAAGCAAAATTGCTTTAGTCTAGTTGGTCGTACCGAAACTTATATGCCCTTCAACATGTTTCCTATTTCGTCTGTATGTGTCGTAAAAAATTAATTTTATTTTATTTAAAAAAATTTCAGTTGACTTTTGTAAATAATCAATCAATAGCTTGTTAAGATCATAATATAAAAATAAAAGATAGTTTCACTTTCTCGTTTCGTCGCCATAGTAACGTTCTGACGTTAGCGGGAAATTTGTGCTACTGTGTAAATTTGTAAAATGCCATTTTTCTGGTTGTTTTTTTTTTCGTTTTATATGAAATTTTAGAAGAGAAAAATACATGATATAAAAGTCATAAACAAATTTCATTAAGCAAATAAAACGAAATAAATAAAATTTAATACAAAAGTTGCCTTTTTCCTGACTACAGCAGTACAAGACATTTCTGCCAGATTTCTGCTATAAAATTTTTCAAATTTCCAACAATCAGTGTTAAAATAATATTTCTTAGAAAGAACAATTTTTCGTATTTTCTTTTTAAACAGAAAACCGAAAAAAAACTTAAAATTTTCTACGGAAATAAAAATATAAAAAAACTGTTTGTTAATAAAACTTATAAAAATCTTCTATTGTCGTTTTTAATTAATAGAAAAAAACCTGCCCTTGACATTACCATATGGATATAATTAATAACGATTTGAAAAACAGTTTGCTTAATGTAATTATTAGTACTACTCTACTCTACAATTGTATTTTTGGATAGATGGATTTAAATCAAATTTCGTAAGGAGGTCCCTCGAACATTGGTTCCGATATAGAATACTTTTTGTTTCGTATAAATAAGTTATTTCATAGACAAAATAAAAATATAAATGTGATGAAGTCACTCAATTTTATCAGTATAATGGTACTAAAACAGTTGTCAGCACATTTTATTTTACAGATCTCTATAATAAATACATATATAAAAACACATTTTTCTAAATTTGAATATTAATAAAATTATAAATGAGACGCAGACGAAGTCGTGGGCACTGCTAGTACAAAAATTAGTCTAAAAAGTATAGAGTATCCTCATAGGTGACGTAAATTGACCTATATGGGCCTATCTTTTGAACCGTTATAAACAAACAAGTATAAAAATTTTAAATTATAAACTTAGAGTTACCATACTTTTGAATTAATTTATTTATTTATTTCCAAAAGAAAAGGACGCCGCAAGCCCATAGGGCCTAATTGGCTAATCTACAATACAAAAGCAATTTATGTTACTAATAAAATACAATGTGGATAATTAATTAATATTTCTATATATGTATATTAATACCTGAAGTTTGCACACACCTATAAGTTTCTGGAACGAACTATTTGAGATGATTTTCATTGAAGTAGCCTCTTAATTATCAAATTTTTGCAACTTCCGCAGTATAAAAACCACTGTGTTAAGTTAGCTATAATTATAATTATAGCTAACAGACAATTAAAATTTACAGAGAATCTGTCTGTATTGCTTAGGCTGCGATAATAACAAGTATAAAATTTGGATTTGAAATTTAGAAATTAAAGGGTGTTTCCATAATTGATGAAATTTTATCCATATGACCCTTTCTTTTGATTCGTTTTATACAAAGACTTGAAAATAATACACAATGTCCACTACTTTGTCTGATATAATAAGAAGTATAAACATTTAAAATAATAAGTTAAAGAGTATTAGAATAGTTGAAATTTTCAAGGAACATGTGTTGCTAAAGCCTCTATAGCAGCATGTATAAAATTTTATTATTAAAGGGTGCCCCTATAGTTGATGCAATTCGATGTATGCGAACAAACTGCTGAACAGTTGTTGACAGACGGTAGTGTTTTTTAAAGAAAATCTATTGCCAAGTATGATGTAGCAACAATTTTAAAGTTTGGCTTTAAAAATTGAAGGGTGTTTCAATAGTTATTGTTATTTGATTTATACGGCTAAACTTTTGAACCATTATAGACAGACAACTAAAATGTTGCTAAGTCTTCTAAAGTGGCAAGTATAAAATTTGAATTTGGAAAAAAAAAGAGTGTCCCTATAGTTGATGTTACTTGATGTACATGGTCAAACTGTAAAACAGTTTAAAACAGACGGTGAAATTTACACAGGACCTGTATTGTTAAGTCCGCTTTGACAAATATAAAATTTTGATTTGTAAATTGCTAAGTCCGCTATTACATCAATTATACTATTTAAAATTAGACATTAAAGGGTGTTTCCATAATTGTTGTGATTTCACCTTTATTGCCCTATATTTTAAAGAAACTAAACTAAACTAGATAGAATATCCACTACTTTGTCTGGTATAATAAGAAGTATAGATATTTTAAACTTTTAATTAAAGGGTATTACATTAGCTGATGTTTCCGGTTCAATTTACAAGGAGCTGTAATGCTAAGTAAGCTATAACAAATAAAAAATTTGAAATTGGAAATTAAAGGGTGTTCTAATAGTTAATGCAATTTGATGTTTATGACCAAAATTTTGAACCGTTATAAACAAGTAGCTGAAATCTGTTTCAAAGTAGGTTTTTTTGCAAGAATTATTTAACTCTTTTTTGGTATTATTTGTGGAACGTTTTAAGTATGTTCGTATGTTTGTCTACTTGTATTTTGAATTTTTAATTTAAAAAAAAAAAAATTAATTATTAAAGTTATTAGTTGAACTATTTAAAATTCAGTGTTATAAAAATAAATAATATTCATGCCTAATTTAACCAAATAACAAAAACAATAAGGCCTTCAGTTCATATATTCTTATCTCTAATTTTGTTAAGAAAAAACTTTACTTCAAAATTTTTTCTTTAGTCTGGATATTTGAAATTTTCTTGCCTTTGAATTTTTACCTTCCTGTAAATTTTACACTTACGATTATCGTAGGTTTTTGGTCTTTCGTGAAATTTCATTTTTTAATAGCGAATTAATGCTTAAAATTTAAATAAAAAATTGTTTTGTTTTGTATACAGTTTTTAGTTACAGCTATTTCTCGATTGTTTTTAATAAATTTTCATGTTAGTGGATTGAAAGAAAGCTATGGTGGAAAGAATCAATAGAAAAACGAAAAACAAAATTTTTTTTTAAATTGACTACTCAAAACAAAAATAGTAACGAACAAAAATAATTTAATAGGAAACTTTACTTAGTTATCTTAAAAATGGTACAAAAATAAAGCGAAACCTGTAATAATATTCTCCATTTTATTTATTTTTATTTAATTCAAATTAGAAATGAACTCTCTCTGATTATTATGATTTTTTAAGTGTTGCCCTGTTTTTGTTTACAAAAAAACGCTGAATCTCAAAATTTATACTTTAAACGATAAACTAGCAACATTTTTAAGATTTTAAGTTAAAAACGTCAATTATAAAATAAAAAATGTTACCCCAAGAGGTCCAGTTGCATTTATTGATATTTTACTATGTTTACAAGAAGAAACAAAGCATTAGTTTGAAATGGATAAATTTAAATTTATCACTTCCGTTTCATCTGTTAAGAATCTTGATTTCTGTCTAAGAAATTTTTGTCTAATTTTCTTAATTAATGGAGTCAGTGTCGGAAAGAAAGTACATTTTTTTAAATTTTCATAAAATTGTTACTAAACATATAAACTAATTAATTAATTAATTATTGACATTATCGACAAACAGACAACGGCGCATTCAACTGTTAGGGAATACCAAATAGGTATTGATGTTGTGTTAAAGTGATGTTGCCTCAAAATTGATGAATAAGAGTGAATATATGGGTGACTTCCTAAACGTATATTTACAATGTATCAATACAGTATTAACACCAAGTTGATACATTGTATAATTACTTTTTTAATACGTTGCATACTAATACTTTGCAACACTGAAAACGTTTAGGAACATTTATATGCATTGTATCATTCATAATAAAGCGAACAATGGCAGAAGAGCATATTTTAGTGGGAAATTTGTTAGATTTGTGCGAACAGGGAAACTCCAGCCTCCAAATTGCTGGTAACATTTTAAAAAGAAAACATAAACGATTTGCTGTCTTGCTGAAAGAAACACGGGTATCAAAAAGAGTACCAAAAACAAAAGGCTTTGTGGAAATCATTAATGAAATGCCTGACGATATTTTTTACAGCCACTTTAGAATGGGAAGGAGGACTTTTGATGTAAGTAGTATTTATGTGAATAAAAATCTGCACGTAAAATTTTTACCAAAGTAATTTGTAAAACTTTTATTTACTTTTGACAACAAACTAATTTGTTTTAATTTGTAGAAACTGCTGTGTTTGTTAAATGTTTCACACAAAAAGGCTCAGACTGGACGTCCTGGTCTTGAATTAAAGAACATTCTTTTTATAACTCTGTGGAAACTTTCAAATCAGAACAGCTTTCGTGAAGTAAGCGATCGTTTTAATGTTGGAATGGGTGCGTGCTACAGAGGTTTTGTTGATTGTGTTCAGCTTATTGCTAACCAAAAACAACTTGTAAAATTTCCCAACTCGGAATCAAGCCGGAGAAAAATAATGGATGGTTTTGAATCATTTAGATCTCATCCTTTTCCCTACGTCTTGGGATGTATTGATGGTACACACATCAGAATACCACAGCCATCAAATGATAGTATCAGTTATTATAATCGCAAGGGAACATATTCTATAATAGTGCAGGTACATTTTTATTCTTAATTTTTTTGACTCACCTTACTAATTACACATTTTATTTATTTATACAGGCTGTGTCTGATAGTGAGTTCCGATTCCTTGATGTTTTAGTGGGGCATCCAGGTCGTTGTCACGATGCATCAGTGTGGGCCGATAGTCCTTTAAAGCGTGCAATTGCATCGGGCCACATTGCGTTCCCTTCTAATTGCCACTTGTTAGGCGACGCGACCTATCCCTTAGAAAATTATTTAATGGTACCTTACCGTGATAATGGATACTTGTCAGCTGAGAAAATCAGATTTAATACAATCTTAAGTTCAAGTCGAGTGTGTGTAGAACAAGCATTTGGAATATTAAAAAAAAAATTCCGAATTTTGAAAGCTAGCAAAAACTATAATTATGTCTTGCTTTATTCTGCATAATTTCATTATTAACACGGATGGGTCTCCTGAAAACGTGGAGATTGTTCATGAAATAGACTCTGTAAATTACAGCAATAACATTCCAAATGACGAAACCCCAAGAGAACAAGCAAGAATGAAAAGAGAAATGCTAACTACTTTTCTATCAGCATAGATTAAACAAACGTTTTTATTTAATGTTTATATTTATTTTATTTAAAATTAATTAACAGAAATAAATTCATATTCTGATTAATAAAACTAAATTAACAAAAACAAAGCCGACGATATACTATTTAAAGAAACAAAATTAAAAAAAAAAATTCATATTCTAATTAAAGAAACTTAAACCCTTTTTTTATCCAACGTAGAGGTTTATGTCGAAAATTTTAAAATTGCAAATTCATTTACGAGCCGCTAATATAGCTTCACGTAATTTCCTTATTTCCTCAATTTTTTCTTTTTCAATTTTCAATTTTTCTTTCACACAGTTTAGAACATCTTCTAACAGTTTTCTATCTGCTTGGCTTTCTTTTGCTAAAAATTCCATAATATCGACGCGATTGCGCTTCCGTGCTGGAGGTGAGCTTTCACGTTGGGTCGGAGCTGCTTGAGACGTGCTTGGCTCGTTACTCTCATCGGTCAGATCTGCAAACAATGTGTCTAAGCTCGATTCCAGATTGCATTCTGGTACAGATATGTCACTCCGGCAGCCATACACTTCGTCTAGTCGGTCATAGAAGTCCCACGTAGTTGCTGCTTCGCCCGACGTCTTGTTTCGTTTCTTAATGCGCTTATACGTCACCATGAAATTTAAAAATTTTCTATATATGTCGTCCCGTGAAAATGGGAACGTGTCATCTATGGACTTAATATTTTGCAATACACGTTCCCATAGTACAACGCGTTTCTTTGTTTTTGCACGAAATTCTTTTTCCATATCCAACCTTGCATTAATTAATAGATTTTTAAAATTATGCGTCCATTTTTTACTGCAATAAAAAGTAAAAAATAAAACTGAATAGAGAAATATAATAAATTATAAGAAAAAATTCTTACTTATCTTCCTGCGTCGCCATCGTGTTTTGTGTTGCATTCGCTTTGCATCTACTTTTATTTGGATGCCTTTGTTGCTTTTCCTTGCGTATTAACTACAACAGTGTTGCAAAAGGGAACAAGATACATTGTCAAAATTTTCAGGGTTGCGTTTACGAACAGGATGCAATGTATTACTACAAAGCAACATGCGTTTAGGAAGTCACCCTATTTAAGAAATAAAATTACCAAGCATTAACTATAGAACTAAATCCTTGATAAATTTTTCCACAAAAGAATTCAATGTTCTGTTAATCATGATAATAAATTTAATTAGTTCAGTTTAACAAATGTGAGGTTTTACATACAAACAAATATGTGCATACATACATATGTTTGTACATACAAAAATTACATTCGATTTTTAATCTATTTTATTTGTTTTTTTTTTTTTTTCTTTAATTTCTAGTCATGTTCCCGTCAGTTTATTACATCAAGTAAACTTTTATTACATCAACGTACACACAACACCAACAACGACAACGACAACGACAATAAAAATATTAACCTGAATGACATCTCAAAAATGTCGTCATTATCATGTTCAGCCGGCAAACGTTTTCAATGTGAAATTTGTTCGGCATTTTTTACAACATCGAGCAATTTAAAGTCACACAAATTTACACATATCAATCAAAGAGAATATCAATGTAAACAATGTTTAATGGCATTTAAGTCTCCAAGAGATTTGAAACGTCACGATCTGTCACATAAAATAATTAAAGATATTCACTGCACGATCTGTGAAAAATCGTTTACCAAACGTGCATCACTTAATGCTCATATGATAACAGTACATCGTCGAATACGTAAACATAAGTGTACAGACTGTGACAAGATTTTTGGCAAAAGATCAAATTTAATTAATCACATGAGGTGAGCATAACCCGGAGACATATACGCATACATACATATATTTGCGTGTATGTGTTAATTATTTTTAGAATAAAAAAAAACATTACGAAAATACTTCGCATACTTTAACGGGCAATTTTATTATTAATTTTTTTTCCAGAATTCACAGTGGAGAGAAACCGTTTGAATGTGCTTCTTGCTCATGGAAATTTGCACAGTCTTCAGCTTTAAAGAGGCATATGAAAAAGCATAATAAAAGGTTTGTATAACTTATTTTATTATGTTTAATATTTCCTTACAGTTTTTATTTTCTTTGCTTTCCAAACTCTATGTTATATTAGTTTAAATGGCTCTTAAAAATAGAAACGTAACGTAACTTACGCCAAGAAAGTTTTTTGTTGACAAGAGTTGTTGTTAAACAAACGGGTTAAGCGAAATGGAATGGTTTGCTTTTTGAGGGGATGTTTTTACACTTGATTTGTGTACGTTTGTTGTATTAATAACAAATTAAAGCTAAAAAACAATTTCGTCGTTAAGGGAAGCGCCATAAAACTCGCTGAAACTATAAAAGAGAATTGTAAAAATGATGACATGGAAAAATGGCATAGTAAACATCTGTACTAACTGTTTCATATTGGTCCAGATCTATTGGTGTATAAAGGCCTGTCTGGGGAGGGTCAAAACGCTTTATAATATATAAAACAATTTCTCTCTTCGTAAAAATTCTCTAGTTACGCGTATGCCCAAACGAAACGTATTAAGCTTGAATTATTACGATCTTTATCTAATGTTTAACACTTTTTAGAAACCCGATCATTAAAGAGCATATATTTTACCTCATTTTGCTATCTAATTTTCTTTTAAAAATACTTTTATGTACTTTAAGATAGTAGCTCTGTTCAGGAGAAAATCACAAAATATGGAAACACAAAGAAACGAAATTTCTATCCCAATTAAGTGTTTATTAAAAACCTTAAATAGAATTTATTAAACAACAAGTAAAAGTGCTACATTTGGCTTGCCGAATCTTATATACCCTTCACTATCTATGTAAATAGAGTTTAGTATAGTAACTCCAATCAAAAAAGCAAATATTGGGGTGACAGAGATTAAAAAAATAAAAAAAAATTTGGTACTGCATATATATAATTTTACATAAAACTGAAATCGGCTCTTAATGGGTTAAGCATTTCTTAAAATTTTAGTATTTCCTTAAAGACCTTTTCAAAAGCTTTAAAATGATACCCATATTGATATTTTAAAAAATTTTAAAATTTCAGAGCCCCGCAACTCGGAAAATATGGGCGAGCGCCAATTTTTTCACTTGATGTTTTTTTCTTATTTCTTAATTCTCTATCACCCCATGCATTTATTTTCTTAATTGGAGTTACTTTATTGTTCCAAATGACATGAAAAAATTAGCGGTAGGCGTGATTTGCCTGCTGCCTCGAAGTACATGGACCGATAATGCTGATTTCCAATAGCACCTCCTTCGACACTATGTCTGATCGATTGACGGATTAATTTTTTTTTTTTTTTGTGAAATTGATTTTAACACTAACACGGACGGACATCGCTCAATCGACTCCGCTATGCACAAGGATTTAGAATATACATATATACTTTATGGGGTCGGATATGGATACTGCAGAAATTGCACACGGAATGACAAACTTATATATACCCTTTTTCCACTTTTTGTAGTGAAGGGTATAAAAATTGAACAACACTTCTTTTCAGGGTTTCGTACCCAAACATCTAAATACAACACAGGTGGGTTTTCTGGCGTAGAAGTAGCTAAACATATGACATTTTCACAGAAGTAGTGTTATTATGACCGCTACGGCAACAAAATAATATAATACAGTATTATTTAAAGGGTGTCCCCTTAGAGATGTAAATGTATGCTTGGTCTTTTTAATGGGCCGGTATAGACAAATATTTGAAGTGAACAGGAAGGTAAAAAAACTAAATCTAGTTTAGTGTCGTAATTCGAATTAAAAAAACAAATATTGAGGTGACAAATAAAAAAATTACATAAAATTGTCATCGATCTCAGATCTCTTCAAAAGCTTTGAAATGATACCCATATTGATATCTTAAAAAATATGGTGCAAAATCGTATTTTTCTATAAAAAGTTCAGAGGCCCATAACTCGGAAAATATGGGCGAGCACAAATTTTTTTTACTCTATGTTTTTTTCTTATTTTATTTTAATCTCTATCGATCCACATACTCTTTTTTTGATCGTAGTTACCTTATTGTTCCAAATTATATGGTAAAATTAGAGGCAGACGTGGTGTTTTGCCCACTGCCTCGAAGGACAAAGTTAATTTCAACAATAACACGGACGGACATTGCTCGACTTCGCTATGCATAAGCACTCAGAATATATATATATATATATATATATATATATATATATATATATATATATATATATATATATATATATATATTTAATGGGGTCGGACAAGGATATTGCAGAAATTACAAATAGAATAACAAACTCAGATATAAAAGTAGAATCAAAGTTTAGTTTCTGCTATATAAAAAATTGCCTCAAGTGTGTTGTGACTTTATAACTCACGAATTCGAATTTGTTCTTATGGTTGTGTAGATTGTTTATCTATAGTTTGTACAAAATCGGTCGACGCGTTCGTGAGTTGGGTTTTCATGTGATTTTGTCCATATAAGAAACAACAACAAATACATAGGATCACATTGCGTAAAAAGGCCCTAAAATTAGACCCAGGCAACGTTGAGTACAATAAGTTAGTACAAAATAAAATGCACATAAGCTTTTTAAATATCATGTTTTTATAAAACTTTATTTCTTGAAATTTAATTTTTTATATAATAGACAAAATATTTCTGTGACTTACTGTATTTACACTAACTAATCTTTTCATACAGCTCGAATTTTAGCTCTTCTGAAAATCAACACAAAGATGCGTAAGAATCTGGCTAGCTTAAGCGGAATTTATGACTTTTTCATGTATTCTTCATATAAACGCAACAGATCTGGACTGGTTCTTGGTTGCACTGCTTTTAAAGCGTATTCAAACTGCGACCACGTCACACAGGTAGCCTCAAAACTTTCCTCTAATGTTTTTAAAGCTGCTTCATGACAAACTGCTTGAATTTCTGCTCCTGAATAACCATTTGTTCGACGAACAAGTTCTTGTATGTTAACATCGTTCGCCAAGGGCATACTTCGTAACTTGATATGAAAAATTTCCTGGCGTGCCTTATCATCAGGTAAGCCAACATAAATTATACGATCTATTCGACCAGGACGCAAAAGAGCTTTATCGATCATGTCAGGTCGGTTTGTAGCAGCAACAATTGTAACATTTTCTAAAGATTCAACGCCATCCAATTCGGTCAAGAGTTGTGTAAGAACTCTTTCTTTAACTGAACTACCGGAGCCAGTGGAAGAGCCATTCGAACGTTCGCCGCCGATAGCGTCAATTTCATCGAAGAAGACGATAGCTGGTGCCACTTGCCTGGCTTTGCGAAAGACTTCTCTAACTGCTCGTTCGGATTCACCCACCCACATGGAAAACAGTTCTGGCCCCTTTATTGAAAGGAAGTTGAGTTTAGATTCTGTGGCTAAAGCTTTGGCAATCATGGTTTTGGAACATCCTGGCGGACCATACATTAAAAGCCCTCTAGGAGGCTTTATACCCAATCTTCGAAACTGCTCCGCATGTTTTAAAGGCCATTCAATGGCTTGTTTTAATTTCAATTTCAACTCATCTTGACCTCCTATGTCGGACCATTTTATATTGGGACATTCTATTAAAACTTCTCGCATAGCTGAAGGTTTAACATAAGCTAATGCACTATTTAAGTTCTCAACTTGTAGCTGCACTGTACCCGTTGCATTGTGCTGCATTGCCTTTAATGTAGCATTGTAAATTAGATTGGCTAAATCCGCTCCTACAAAACCGTGAGTTACCATTGCTATTTGTTGTACATCCTTGTGCGATATATTATGATTGTCTACTTTTCTCAGCAAACATTCTAGGATGGCTTGGCGACCTTCTGGTGTTGGAGGTGGCACCTCAACTTCGCAATCCAACCTACCACATCTTCTTATACTGGGATTCAATAATTCCAACTGAGATGTTGTTGCCAATAGATAACATTTTTGTGCTTCTCGTTTACTGGCCAAAGTATCCATCAAGTTAAGAAACGCTGCAGAAACTCGTTTAACTACTTCGTTTGTTTCATGCTTCGGACATAAGTTTTGCAGATCTTCTATTACTATTAGTGAAGGCTGCGGATAATGCTTATAAACTTTTTCAAAATATGCAATCAAATTCTTTTCCGTTTCTCCCAGAAATTTACTAAAGAGTTCACTGGTATTTAGCTTTAAGATCAAAGGTTTAAAGGAATATGCTTTTCGCATTTCCAGTAATCTATTACACATGGCTTCGCAAATCATTGTTTTGCCGCATCCTGAAGAGCCATAAATCAATAAGCCCCGTGAGATTTTAACACCTGAAAGAGTTATTTAATAAAAATGTAAGTTTTTTTTAATAATTTATAGTAAAAAAGACAAAATGATCATAGTTTTATATACTTGTGGGATAAATTTATTTCTTTTAAAACTTATTTAAGGTTCTTATTTGTAACTGCATTTAGAACTAACCGTTGGGAATCCTCTTTAAACCAATTGCAAAGTCCATAGCCTCTTCAATAGTTTCCAATTGTGCGTTTAAACCACCAATATCTTTTTTCGATACTAAATACTTGGATGCATCTTTACAATCATCATCAGAATTTGGTACATTTTCTGCAAACACTTCAATAGTAGTGGCGTTTGTAACTTTAAAAATATGATCTTCAGTCAAATGCTTATTTATATTTAAATTTTTAATAGATTGTTCCAAATCGGTGGTTGGGTCATTACTATTGCCAATACCTGACAATTGAGTTATCTTTAAAATTAATGATTTATTGAAAAAATTAAAATGCACCAAAGAGTCTTTAATAAATGATAAATTTTTTAATTCTAATTTTAACAAACGTCCAACATCCTTTAGTTGTTTGCTGTTTAAAGGTTCATCAGTTTGATTTGATGTTTGTATTTGTAATGTTAATGTTTTAGCCACTTTTGGTTGACCAACAGGTATTGCCTCAATTCGTAAACATTGACCTTGAAGTGATGACCAATAGTTATTTAAATCTAGTAAAAAAAATATATAAAAACTTTTATTTAAGGGTATAATATAAAAAAAATTACCTTCCTTGCTTACAAATATGGTTGTCAAAAATTTTTCCGATATAGGCCATATACTACGTACTAACACAGTTTTATTATTTGATTTTATTACCACCTGTTGTCCAATATACCATCCCGCCAAACGTATCGCGCCTTCCGAAATAAATATTAAGTTATTAATATACCTCGCTGGCATTTCTTTTAATTCTTCTATATCGAATTTCTGTCTTTCGAAACTACCCGTGTACAAAACTCCCTTTCTTATATATTCCAAAGGTTCACCATTGCCGGTCTCACTTTGTTCCTCCTTTATTGGACAGTTTTGCTTGTGTTTTGCTTGTTCTTTTGTTGTAATGTGTACTTGACATATTTCACAATGATACCAGGACGGCGCAGCATTATAAATTGGCTTTTTATTCAATGATTTACGAGACATTTTTTAAGTTTTATTAAAGTAAGTACAAAGGTATAAAACATGCTCAAAATTTTACGGTAGGAAGTAGAATATATGTTTGGGGTTTTAAGTTACTCTTGTATTACTAGCACTTTTATTCATCAGCAGTAATGTTATACCCTGTGGTAATGTGGGTAGTTTACATACATAAATTTAAATAGTGAAAACTTTGACGGGCGCGATGAGATTTTAATGTTTATTAATTAAAACAAAAATAAGGAATTTAATAGAAACAACTATCTAATAATAGGGAATTGTATCATTCACAATAGTGATTTTAACTACAGCTGCTTGATTGAAGGAACAATTCCCAGAGATGGAACGATCTATAGATTATCGTTTGCTTTGAATGGGGTATAATATCACCGAATTATAATATGAAAGGTGGAATCTAAAATAATTCAAAAGCATTAAAAGCCTTTGACTAAAATAAAAAAACGAATCACATTTGATTATTTCTTTTATTCAACCTATTCTATAAATAAAGAGGAAGGCTGACTTTTTTCTGAAAATAAAAATAACTGTGAATAGGCCTTTAGTTCATTTTTCATTATAATACTATATACCAAAGCATGGTTTTTCAAATATTTTTACAGTTCTTCCGATTCTGCTGTATCTGCAATTTGTTCTGAACTACTATTTAAACTTTTGTGAATTAATTTTTTTTAATTATTAATTGAACTGTTTTGATATTATAACAAATCAATTAAATTATTTTGGGTCAAGTTTATTTCCATTTTACTTTCAAGAAATGTTTATACATATACTTTAGCTCCGTTCCCGTACATTTTGGGTAAAGTTCGGTAAAATGAGAGAAAACATAAATTATTCTCAATTAAAGAGAAAAATGCCCGAAAGTACGGGAACACAAAAAACCAATTTTCTATCCCAAAACAAGATGTCGAGCAAAATATACATGCAGCTATTTATATTAAACATAAGAACACAAATATTTTGTATGTTCTTGAATTTATTTTAATATTTATAGGAATAAAACTTACAAATAACAGTTTTGCGACACATTTGCGTGTATGAAACATAAAATTTTTTGTATTTGCTACTGTTTACTTTTCAATCAGCTGATTGTTTTTTAGTTTACACAAACTTACCCAAAGAAAAAGTCTGGGCTGTTTCGTGCAGAAAGAAGAAGAATTTTATTCTCTCAAAAGCTCTCTCTTCTACCCAAACTTGTAGTACGGGAACAGTTTTCGGTAACATTGGGATCCCGCGGGATCCCAAAATTGAGTACGGGAACGCACCTTTTATTGAATCGATTAGACATTGTGTCAAAAGAGGTGCTATTGGAAATCACTAAGATCGGTCTATGTCGACGCAGTGGGCAAAACACCACGCTTACCTCTAATTTTTCTGTATCATTTGGAACAATGAAGTAATTCCATTCAAAAAAACAAATACGATATATGACGCGATAGAGAATTAAGAAAATTAAAAAAAAAACATCAATTGAAAAAATTGTCGCTCGAGTTATGGGCATCTGGAGTTTTTAGAATTTTTAAGAGATCTTTAAGAAAATACTAAAATTTTTTAAAAATGCTTTACCCATTAGGAGCCGATGGCATATTTATGTAAATTTTATTTTTTAATTTTATAATTCTCTTTCACCTCTATATTTGTTTTTTTTAATGGAATTGCTACACTAAACTAGATTTAGATAAATGACGAAGGGTATATAAGATTTGGCATAGCTGAATATCGCTCTCTTACTTGCTTTATATCTAAAATCAAAACTGTTCATATATGAAAAATAATCAGTTGTGGTGATGATTAGTTATTGCACCATGAGTAAACTTATACCGAATACTTTGTACATTATATTTATGTGAAGACAGCTAATACTTTCTGCTCTCCTTAATTTTTGGATCACTTTGTCAAAAGTAGAATATTTATTTATCATATGTAGTAACAATTTATCAAGGTTGTTGGTTTTTTGTGTTTGTTGTTCCAGTGCTTTTAACTGGTAAAATTAATTTGCTTTAATAGATTAAATAAAATAAGAAGAACATAAAAAAAACAAGTTGATTCCAGGTGAAAAACATTTATAGATTATAACTTATGGTTCTAGTATTTCCATTGGTATTAAATTAGCTAAATTATGTTTGAACCGGGACGAATTATTTTTTATACAAACATTCTATAGCATATTATTGCAATAATAAATCAGTTTCCAGAGCGTTGGCCGACATTAAATCATTTTCAAATTTAGATGTGGTAGGCGTCGTTAGTATCGGTTTTGATTCAAATTGTGTCGTTGTATTGTTGGCGTCTGCTGTTGTTTTTCCAGACGCTTGATTTAGAAAGAAATCAAAGTCATAAAAGTGATCAGGTGATGAGGTTTTATTTATGCATGGCGTGTAGGATGTTGGGCTGGAACTTAAGTCTATGCCTAATAGGCCCAAATCCTTTAGAAGTTGATCATTTTCATTTGCTGTTTCTTTCGAAAATTGATCAGATGGATTGTCTGTTAAAGTTAAAATATCTTGTTCTTTGGCAGGTACATTGAGTATAGGCGCTGGTTCTTCAACAGCTTCCAGTCCGTATATTACTTGGGCATCGTCTCCAGCATTCGTTAAACTACTTGATTCCTGTTTTCCTGTTGCATTCGACTCATAATTTGGATCCTGCTCCTCGTTATCATCCAATTTTTGCGGTTCTAAAACGTTTGATTTATATTGAAAGTCTGTGTCCTTGAAATCAACTTCTATAGGAAACAGATTCGGCATGGCATCTGTTCTTTCAATTATGTTCTTACTGAAATGAGCCAAATTGTCGAGAAGACTTCTTAGTTGTTTTGACAAGTCATTGGCATGCTTAGATTCTAAAAGCTCCATTTTTTCTAAAACATCGGTTCTTAATTTGGCAAATTTACTTCTGGCATCTTGACGACATCTTAATATTAGACGATATTCATAGTTACCAGTTTCAACGCGATACAGCGGTTCTTGTATGGCAGCAAAACTATGCTCTTCATCGTCCATTTCTTTCACTTTTAAACAATACGACAAATAGGTAAATTTGGCATCCATATAACGTTTTACAGTTAGTTTTGTATCCGGTATGGCCTTGTGCAGGTATGTGCCCAAATCATCGAGAATGGGTTTAATTTGTTTAAGGACAGCTAAACCGTCTTTTTCCAAATTTCGATGTAATTCGCCAAACATACGAAAAGCTTCTGAAGCCCTTTGCTGTGGTTCTCTTGTGCTGATGCGCATAAAACAGTCACCAAAGGCTCGATAGGTTTGTAAGAGATCATAATAAGACTTAAGCATGCGTCGAGCATGATCAACCATGCCTTTGTACATAATTTCTGTGCCCTCCAATTCCTCTAGACGTTTAACCAGAGAGTCATTGCATAAAATTGCTCGAGATAAGCCAAGATTGTCAGCTGTATTGCTGGACATATTATCCACAATACGATGCTTAAGTTTTTTCAAAATTATATCGAGCGATTTTCCTCTCTCCGGATCAGCGTGTAGTTTATTGTAGTGTATGACCACTTCTTTAGTAGCTGCTTGAATCATCTTGGCCACCTGTACTTTTGTTTTGCCCTTAACACTTGTGTTGTTTATAGCCAACAGTTCATCTCCACTTTCTAAAGAACCTTCTTTGGCAGCGGGTGTTCCGTCAAATACCTGAAATGAATTAATTAAATTTATTATAATCATCATGAGAATGTAAAATTTATATCCTTCAACCTGTACTATATACAAACAGGGACATAGTGGTGCTCCTCCACCTATGCTTATGCCAATCAAATTTGTATCATCTTTGACTATAACCACAGATTTCGTGCTGACAGTCATACCCCTGAGAACAGATAAATTTTACATTGAATTATTAAAAAAATTTTTGGATAAAAATCTTTTACGTTTGATTAGGAGAAGGCTTTAAAGTAATAATAATTAGAAAATATAATTGCAAGCAGTGTTAATATTTATGTATTGGATTATATTTAACTAAATGTTATAATTTTCTAATCTAATTTTCTAATTCTATATATTTACTCACATTTAAGATTAACATATCAGGGAAAATTTTAATTGCATTATCTATCTATATAAAGCAGAAAATGTGTTTGTTTGTTTGTTTGTTTGTTTGTTTTATTGTCGAAAGCCTATAGCTGTCTACACCAGTGGACCAAACAAATTTTCATAGTTTGTTTTGTGACATGCGGTCGGTTAAATAATTTTAAATATTTAATAAATATTTTTTCTGATATTTTTCATGGGCGTGGCAATTCCTACATAAAGTAAATAACTATCATTGTGTTACTTGGAATAACGGGCGTGGTACCACCCATTATATAATATATATTATTAAATAATAAGTAGACTACTGAAATTTTCGACCAGCGTCCCAAGTAAAAATATACAAACTAGATTGAAATAGTGGGCATGGTACCCTCCGTACAACGTGAAAAATTATTATCATTTAACTAGAGACAGAGTGTTGACATTTTTATTATAGTAAATAATCAATTAAAAAGCTGGCTGGATAAAAAGAGTGAATATGGTACGATTATACCTATCGGGGTAGCGAAGCGCACCAAAAATAGCTAGATTTTATTAAACACAACACATAAAAGTCGACTAGCGCCCCCTGCAGGGGCAACCAGAGTTGCAATTTCAGGAACATGCCTTGCAGGACCATTTTCTTCTCCTTGCTTGAGGGTTGGAGGCTATCCAGCCCCGTCTGTTGAATGCAACAGCACATTCGGAACGGCACCGCACCTTCCCTGCGGATATCGACCTTTACCAACAGCCATCACGTGTACCCCGAAGGGACCTCATCAATAACCAGCGGCTCTCTGTATGGGCTACCGGTTCTCGTAGTTTCATTCTCTTTAAGAACACTGGTCAGTCCTTCGAGAAGTACAAGTTTGGTACTATCCAGATTTGGTACCTGCACACTGGGGGACTTGTTCCCAATACCCTGACAGCACTTATATCTGGACCTAGGTTAGCTCGGCCGGACTTTTTACAGCCCCATGCACACATCGAAAGATGGAGTTGATTATAGACAGTGTTTACACTTGGCTCTGAATCGAAAAAAAATTTATACAAATATAATATATCGCTGACAGGCCAATTTCATGATTCCCTTTAATTGAGCGCAACCACTGTTCCATATGGTTTGAGCCAACTCAAAATATTCTAGTTCATCATCCACATGCTTTCAGGATTTACTAAACTTCTCTTGGCGTAATTGTTGAGACTATAAAAGCAAGTTTATACCGTGAAATACATGAACATGATAGTGAATTCCAACTAGATAACGATCTCAAGATGTCAAAATCTCAAGCGACAAAAATATCCAAGAGCATAACCATTAGTGCATTCCATATCTTGCAGATTGCAAGCGATAACGGGATATAAAGGGTACGTAACAAAATATAAGTTTTAAAGTAACGTTTTCAGGAAATTACTTGTCAATGAAATTAAATTAATAGCAGGTGAACTTTTTTTATGGTCGAACAGATTCATTAGAAAAACATTATTTATTAGATGTAGATTTTATAGAACAAAAATATATAGTTGCTGGCAAAAAAAAAATATTTTTAATTAAATAAAATTAATATCATTTTTATTTTCGGACATCCAACCTATGAATTTTCATTACTGCCAATTAAATTAATTGTTCATTCGTCAGAATACATCTAATGAGGATAGATGGCACTTTTCCAAATTTTGTTTTTTATTTGTCGATTTTATCGATATCGGCTTGTTAATATAGCGAATACTATCAATAAAATTAATTGCTGATTCATGCGACCACAACGCGTTTCGTAATTTCTTAATAAGGACAGCACGTTTTCAATCCACCTTTTCGATTTTATCAATATCTTAAATTGTCTTCGGAGTATTCCGTAATACTACAATTTGTAAAATTACTTAAGATTCACAGCTAATAAGAATATAAATGATAATATGTTTTTAACTTACTTTTACCTAATAATTCTCTCTCTAGTAACCAAATTTAAATGCATTTTCTAATAATTAACAAGGCAAATAAATATACGGTGGGAGCGATGGCGAAATCATTGTTTTTCGCCGGTAGCCTAACTGTCAAACTCCATATATGAAAAAACCTGTATACTATTTTTTTTTTTAAATGTAGTTTGACATTCGGGCTAACGGTATATTTATTCACTTTATATAATTAATTTTTAACATAAAATTTTTTTTTAAATGGTAACTGTTTATAAAAAATTACAGAATTCAATATAATTTACAAGAGAAACAGTTGTGACCAAATATTGCCTAGATTTTTAATTGGAATTATTAGATGTAGTTAGTGCGAGTCTGGTTATTGTTTCTATATCTTTCTTGTGATTGTTTACAACTTAAACAAAACCACAAATAATAATTTTTTAGGCGAAATGGTCTAAATATTACACTTATTTGGAAAGGTCTATACTACGAGGTTGGATCAATAAATGTTATCAAAAAATCATAGAAAATTTTTTTTTAAGATAGTTTTTCTTTTAATTTTCAAAACAATCTTGTTTAAACGCGAACTCTCAAAAATGTGTACTCAAAGCAAGGCAAAATTAAGGAAGGTTCTGACGTATATCACAGGAATTTATCGAGGGAACCTCAAAAGCTAGACACTTGATTACAGAGAGCCTATGTATGTATGTGTGCTTTAACTGCAAATAATAAAATGAAGTTAAAAATTAAAGAGAGTTCCCATAGGTATGTTACCTTGTCTTTTAAACTGTGTAGAATATGTAGTCCTATGTCCGTTGTACCTTCAAGTTAAAAATATAAAAAATATATAGGGGACCTGATTTTGACTGTCTTATCGATACATAGTACGAAAATGTTCGCATGTGAGTCCAACGATTATTGCATTACATTAATTTTTTGTTGTTAATTTCTAGCGAAATCGGTTCAATAGGTAAAATTACATTTTCGTTTCCGTAGTCAGTGTAAATAAATCCATTATTCCTTTATTTATGACTTAACTGCCTTTGCTCGTTTCGGGGCGCTTTTTTATTATAAAATCTATTACCTACATTGAGTGCAATTTCATTTTTAGTCCATAATAACAATCATAATTTAAAAGAAAAGCTACTGAAGCTGCCGCACGACTGTTTTTATTTTCAATTATCATGCAAAGCTGCAACTGGTTTGCCAAGGCTTTGCCAAAAAATTAAAAAAAAACTAATACACTTAAACTTAGGTTTTCTTGCTTTCGTATTTAAAGGAAGAATTTCTTCCAGTGTTATTTTGTAAAGACAACCTGGTGTGACAGAATTATTTATTTTTTTAACACACATTAATGTTAGTAAATCTTATTTTTATTATTTATATATGATTCATTATTAGATTATCATCTATGCATCTGCGGATATATCTGACGCAATGAATTTTATAACTATTTTCACTAGCAATACTCGCAATAATGGGAAATATATGTATATATATTTTTCTACAGGATACATATATGTATACGCGCTTATATTTGCTCAGCTAACACTTACAATCTATCTAATTCGAACTTTTGTTTAGCATGTTCAGTAAACTTGTCAGCCTCAAAGGCTGAAGCAGTATAAACGACTGTTGCAGTGACATCAGTTGAAAGCAAATTGTCTTCAACAAGCTGGCAAACGGTTGCAGCAGAATCGTCAGTATCTAAAGCTAAAGACGATTCTTCTGTAGTACCTGTATTCGTAGCTGTTATTGTTCCTGTTGGCATCGGTAGTAATTCACCCATTTTGGGTTCGAACGGATCCAAACATATCGGCGTTATGTCAAAGCTTTGAATTAAAAATACAAAGTTGTTTAAAAGTAGATATCGCACAACCACTTTTCTTTAATATGACTTTAAATTAATTCTTTTCTGCAAAGTACTTACGATAAGGCCTCTATAGGTAGTAAAGGTAAATTGCTATTGTCTTCCATTGTTGATTTTGAACTAATTTAGTATACAAATTGTATTTGCAAAAAATATTTAAAGTATCATTTATTTATTTTTTATAGAAAAAGAACACCAAAAGATTTTTAACATGATTTTGTGCGTTTGCAAGAGAATTAAGAATAAAATTATTGATTTGTAACCAAATTAAAAACACAAAATCAAAAAATGTTAAAAAGAACCAGAACACTTAGGTATACACAAGCACACGGACTCACACCCTTGCTGAATCACAAACATTTAACCACGCAAATAAACACATTCAACATATGTTAAATAATTTCAATGCAATTTCTAAAGCAAACACAAAATTACCAAACTTACATTTTATCTTCTTCAAAAAAGAAATCGTCATCTAAATCCGTCAACATTTTGCAAAATTAATTTAGTTTGAATAAAATATTCCAATATGAACCGTTACAATTAGGTAGAAAAATATATAAATGTTTTTCTCTTTGCGGAAATATTCAGTTGCACAAATTAGCACGGAATCGAAGTATACTTTTCGGCGAACATTTACTGATTACAGATATATAAATGAAAAGCTGAAGCATTCACAATAACAATGTAAATAATGTCAGGGTTGATAAATATATTACCCACACAGAGATGGCAAATTTGACTTTTTTTATTCATTAAATTGTTACTAAATTTAAAGAAGAGTGCCGTAATCAAGGCGAATCAATTTACCAGGTGGCAGCGCAGGCGAATTCAGTATTTTTTGCTGTTATACACGACTGTTAAGCTCCGTATATAAAAAATGTACAAATATTTTTTTGTTTTTTTAAGGCTTACTTTTTAGCTATAAATTGACCAAAAAAATCACTAAATTGTTGATAAAAAAATTTTAATTTGTAAAAATAAAAAAATATCGCTGTACAAAGATATCTAAAGTTCACCTATAACTCCCTATGATAGTTTGAAAAATTAATTGTTAACAAATAATCCTTTTAAACTTAAGAGCTTTAGAAAGCAAAATAAAAGAATAAACAAAACATTCATCAAAAATCCTTATTTCCATGAAAAAATCAAAATTCCATGATAAGTTTTAATTCCACCAACAATAGCAATTTTATCACTCAAATTAAAAAAAAAATAAAAGCACAATTATTTTACCAAAAATTAAAATAATAGGAAATATACTTAAAACTGCACAAACTAAAATTAAAAAAAGTGTACTATGTAGTTTATACTTAATCGAAATTTTTTATAAACTAAAAATTTATTGAAAATCCGTATTACAAATAAACTGTTATTTTACTAAAAGTTGTAACTTGGGAAATAATCAAAGCTTTAAAATTAAAAAATAATTTTTAATAGAAAGTTGTAGCTTAAAGAAAATCCGATATTACAGTGAAAGTCAATCAGACATGTTCTGAAATCCATATGAAATTTTCACTTGTTGCTATAAAATTATTTTTTACAAAAATGCCTAGAAAAATAAAGTGAAAATTTCGTGTGGAATTCAGAACATGCCTGAATATTTCATAAAAAATCTAAATAATCCAAAAATCGTATTTGAAAAAACGACTGATATCTATCACCTACTGACCTTCTAGATATTTTTAGAGCACGTCAATTACAAATATATTTGCCCGAAATGCAAAATTAGAATTTTAATAAATATTATCTATCAATATTTCGAAAAACACCAAAAAGAATTTAAATACAAATAAAACACTGGTTTTTTACACATTTACAACAAATTTGTTTTAATCTAACAATGTGCACCAACATAACTTGTTGCTATAGAGACCGGTTTTTAAAGTATACAAAACAAACGTAAACAAATACTTAAGATATTCTTCAACATAAGAATAAGGCAACAAAATGGATTGGGCTGAGGAACTAAAAATGTCTATAAGAAAAGTATGGTTTTAAATTTAAAATTTACTTATAAACAAATAAAGAATTTTTTTGTAATAAATATGTATGTATGTACATACGTATGAATGTATGTTTTAAATTGGCCTACAGAGGCTTTTTATACACATATGTATATACATTCATACGTATTACATACATAAATATTCACTTGCAATTTGCGAAAACTTTTTAATTTGTATAAAACATTTTTGTTTAAGACAACAGCTCGTAAAGGACGTCGTTCTAAGAGTCGTGATGTACTTAAGGATTCCTCTCAGACATCTGCAAGCGTAACTTCAAACTCTACTGGACAACTTACTGGATCAAATAATAATGAACTGTCCATTGATATTACACTAGATATGCAAACTCAAAAGCATCAATCGACTTCTGCAAGTAATAATATTTCGACACCATTAGAGGGCATTGATGGTAGTGATATTTTAAGTACATTAAATTCCTCATCGGACTCCAAACGTCCACCAGCCTTAAGAAGAATATCAGGAGGGTGGGCTGATTCAGCTGCGGGAAGTAAACTAAAGTAAGTACGCTGAAATATAAACAGCATTTTTGTTAATTAATAATTTTATTGTAAACAGTCAACTATTGGAAAATCTTAATTTTTCAAATAAGAACACTTTCGGAACTTCATTAACTTAATAAATTTCATTCTTGAACGCTCATATATCGGACACCTTGGGCTATTTCTAAGCTTAAGTTATTAAAAAAAACTCAAGTTTTTACAGTGCTAAACCTTTCTGAAGTCTGAAGAAATAAAATTTATTCGTTTTAAAACAAACGTCTGGTTCAGTTTACAAATGCGATAAATGTTAAATCACTGTGCCTTTTTCGCCTAACAGGACTGCTAAAACAATTGGCTTCTTAGACACAAGAATAACGGGCGAAAGCTTTATACTATCTTTGTCATGACTCTGGATAATATGCCAAAGTATTGGAATGTGCACCTTCTCGGTTAATGTCCGAACTATCAGTTAGTACTCATACGATGCTAAAAAATTCTGGATATTCAGAATTTTTCTACATGCAATCGAAACACCAACGGCTTTCGGTAGAAGTCAAGCATTGCGATATGTAAATTTTAGGAGATATCCTCACCGACAATACTTTTGTTGATGAAATTAAAATCACAAAATTCATAAAAACGATGTAGAATTACGTGTGGTTTTTTTTATTTTATTTCCCTTTCGCTGTAACTTCAACACACTAGAAAAACTTGTTAACAAAAACTAATCATTAATTTTTTTTTTTTTTTTTCAGATTAAAAAAAGGATCGTTGGAGGAGTAAGTTATTCTAATGTGTATTCTTAAAAGATAGAAAGAAATAACAGTTCTTTCAAATTTCAAGTGATCGTTTTGGTCTTAAAACATCTGATAATAATTCACCAACAGACGATATACCAATTATTCCAGATTTGGATGATGTTAAAGATGATATGTTATTTAGTGAAATAGCTGAGCCACCGTCGTAAGTACAAGCAATAATTTCGAACAATTTTAAATGAGAAGTCAAAGAATGTTAACAAAATTTATTGTAGAACTTTTGCTAATCGTGTAGTTACTTTAAAGGAACTTAATACAGATTTATTGTCACAAAATGCATTTTCGGCCATTGAAAATGTTGACCTATCAATACTGACGAAATGCTTGCAGCCTCAAGAAACGCTAGACGAAGCTGACGAAGTATGGGAATGGGAAAAACTTTTTACAGATGTGATTGCCGAAATAAATGCCGATAGGCCATTGGAAAGCAAAATGAAAAATTTAGAATTAAAACCTGATGAGCTGCCTAAACAAAGTGATGATTAGAAAACACATATTGAAAAATTTTAGAAGTGTCTTATTTATTTTAATTATTATTATGCTTAAATGTTCAAAAAATAAGAAACAAATTTTAAAAATAATCACAATTCATCCTTGCCTGTACTGGCACTTGCTGTTGTACGTTGTTCTTGCAAAACCTTTTGAACTTTCTCTTCATCAATCAGCCCGTATTCATCGGTGTATCCCATTAGCATACAAACCATTGGCGACTCAAATACCAATATGTACTGACATGTTTTAGGCTCTAGCAGATACATGGATACAGCAGTAGGATTCATAGAACCTAAGCCAATGCAAGTTAGTTTAACATCCACTTCACGGGGTAGACCTGTACGGTCACACTTTGAGCCTTTTTCGTAGTGGTGCCAAATTGACGATAATTGCAATTGCGGTCTCTTATCCGGATTCATTTGTAGCCACTGGCGATGTGCTTGAACATCAAAATGTCCTAAGAAGAGTTCTGTTTCGGATTTTTTGTCTTTGTGGAATTGCCGCACATAATTGCCATAGCAAAATTCATATTTCCACCAACCAGAGCCCTGGCCAAAAAGAAAATAATTAAATATTGAAATCATACTTTAAGGTATTTTCTTAAAAATTATTTACCCCGGTAAGGCATGATGTTCCCTTTATAAGGTCCAGAAGCGGTGAAATGTCTGATACTACTGGCGATGTAGGCGGTTGCTTAGTTACACTAGTTTCTTCTGGCTTACCATCTTGTTGGGGAGTTAGACCTCCAGTTTCCTTGGTTAAACTAAAAACTAATTTGCTAGCATCATCACCTAAACGATTTACAAAAATAAACCGTTTATCATCATTAACCGTTTGAGTGAGAGTAGCCGTAACAGCGTTACCTTCCTTTGCCATAGGTAAATCATCAAATGACAATTGCATATCATTTAATTCTTGCTTAAGCATACTAAGGGGCTTATTCGGTTCTGTTGGCGAATTATAGCACTTAATTGGAATTTCTTTATACTCCTCAGGATGGAAGGCCTTAAAGGCACACAGAGATGAAGTAAGAATAATAGCCTCATAGTTACAAGAAGACGTTTCTTTAAATGAATAAATTTCATTTTTACCATGTGGATAACAGACATATTTTACAACGGTAGTTCTAGGAGCATTTATTATATCACAAGCTGTACCGTCTCCCATTACCATTTCAAAATATGGATAATTCATATTGTCGATTTTTGTGGTTTTATATTTGATAGCGCCAGATTTGCTCTTTTCATCCCATTCTTTTTCCAACTTGCTTAAATCTTCTTGATGACTTTTACCCAAGTAATATTCTTCGAAACGAACCTCTTTGCCTTCGCGTTCCTCATGATATTGACGAACATAATAGCCATGGCAAATTTCATACGACCAATATGCCTCAATGCGATATGAACAACTGGGCTTGGTGAAAAATGGGGTAATAAGAAGAAGCGGATCTAAAAAAGAATTTACAAATATCTCTTAATAACTAATTTCATACATACTCACTAATATTTCCAAAATTCTTGTTTTCCTCTTCTTTTGTATCTTGTACATTCGGTACGACACAATCATACTTTTCATGTTCATGGGTGTAAAAAGTTCGCACATGATCTTTTAGTTCCTGTTTATGTGCACAAGTATTATAAAAAGTAAGGAGTATTAATTCATTAAAATTTCATTAACTTACAGGATTTTTATCAAAGTCGGGAACTTCGAATTCAATCTTGTACAGAACAGTATCGTCAAAATCCTTAGCGTCATGAGCTCCAATTAACGAGGAATAATTTGCAACGAAAATAAGCCAAGCTAGTATGTTTGTAAAAATTCTAATACAAATCATAATATTAGAAGCTCTAATATATAAATAAATTAATTTATTAAATTGTATATATTTTATGTGTGGGCTACGTGTTTTTTCCTAAAGTTGTTTTTATAAATGTCAAACGTCATTGTATATGATTTTCATCACGGCGAATTAAGAAACAGGTGTAATGATATCAGCGCTGGTTATTGTGCATATAAATATCAAATATAACTCCCCAGTAACATGAAATGATGTTGAGATTTGTGTTAAAACTAAACAATGTTGTAATATATACATACACTTAACGTAATATTATAAATATTGTTGAGGTAAATTTTGCATAATTTTTCAAGTTCAGCTGACTACAATTCCTTTCTTTTTTTATTGTGTGAGTATTTAGTGTTATTATATTTGGTTTTTTGCACACAAATTGAGATTTTCAGGATTTTTGCTTTTTAAATTGTTAGTTAATATTTAATTTTTTTTTAGTTTTAGCACTCTTGCAATTTTTAGCTTTCCCAGCAGGTAATTGATTCGATTTGGCATTATTGATCAGATGATTGTTATTTGATAGCTTATTATTTTTTCTATAAGAACTTTTTTGATTTTAGACATATTTGAAAACATTTATTTTAATGAAAAAGACAGTCACTGCTCTTACCCAGAAAATTACTGGGACATGTCGAGAAACAAATAACAATTAAATTCGCCTGGGCAAAAATATTTTTATATATTTATTTACTTCATTGTGCTTCATTCCTTCATAAATAAATATTTCATGAGAATATCATTGATTAATAACTAAAAAATGTGAAATGTTTTACTGCGGCCATTTAAGGCCATTTCGCTACTGCTCATATAGCTCTTCAGTGGATACTAACAAAATTTTGCAAAGAAAATCTATTCTTATATCAAAAGCCAAATTAATTAAATGAGAACTCCATTAAATCAAAGCAAAAAACAATAAAAACTCAAAAATGTTTTATACGAAAAGCACAGTAGTCATTGAGTTTCTTATTTTATTTTTTCTTTCAGAACTACGAATGGGACACACCGTAGCTACTCATTTACACCTCCTGCGAGATGCTAGTTTTGAGAGTTGGCTAGTAACCTTAACTGATAAAAATCTCTTTATTTTTTGTGTATTTGAGTTTGACAATGCAGTAATACCTAATTTATTTTTTGCTTTTTTAATATATTTTAAAATGTTTATATATTTTATATTATTGCAAACTTTTCCTTTTAAAACTATTTTTAACTTATACATCGTTGAACATCAACATTAATCAGCTGTGCTACTACAACCACCTGCAAATGAATTCGCCTTGAAGCTAGCGTAAGGAAAAAAGCAAGGCGCATTGAACAGGTGGAAGGCGACGGTGATTGCAACAGATCATGCGGTAACATATGTTTTAGCTGTTACGTGTATTTTGTTTTTGTAAAAACTTTTGAGAAAAATAAGAAAGCCACAAAAAATATATTGAAATACATACACACATATTGCCAGACGTTTTTGACAGCTCAAAAGTTTTTACAAAAACAAAATACACGTAAAAGCTTATGCATTCACCTGGTAGCAATGTGCCTTGGAAAAAAAGGAGGAATTTTTCTATTGTGACTCATAAATGCATGGGTGTGTACAGTGGCAACTCTCTGCAAAAAACAAAAACAAAAAAAATCTACAAAGAAACAAACATTTGCAAGTTGCAATAGTTTTTGCTTAATAATATTTGTACTGAAAAATATTTTAAAAATAAAATGATCTCTGCAAATACTTCTGACTTCATTAAAATTAATGTCACAAATTCCAAAACAGATCATATAGCATTTGATATAAAATTCCCAAAATCAATGACAGTTGGTGAACTTAAAAATAAGTTGCAAATAATTACTGGTGGAAATGCCGGTACCATGATAGTCGATCTGTACAAAGGGGAACGTTTAACGATGACACTTGCTGATGATTCCATAATGTTGGGTGCATTGCCTATCGAACCAGGAATGAGATTCCATGTAAAAGATGATTTCTGTTGGAGTGCAGATAATGAAACTGTAGAGAAATTTGTTCTGCCCGAGACAGAATACGATCAAAAAGAGAATACAGTTAGAAGTTTTCTAAAAAAGAATCGAATGGGCAAATACAACGAAGAGGACCAACAGCGAGAAGAGACAAAACGCAAGGAGAGAGAACAGCTGGAAAAAGAAAAGGCTGATTTGTGTACTGTTGGGTCACGCTGTCAGGTAACAGTAAAAGGTTGTCCAACGCGTCGTGGTGTTGTAATGTATAATGGTCCTTTAGAAGGCAAGTCAGGAATATTTATCGGCGTTAAATACGATGAACCACTGGGTAAAAATGATGGCTCGGTGCATGGCCATCGCTATTTTACGTGTCCACCCAACTACGGCGGTTTTGTTTCGCCACTTTCTGTCGAAGTTGGTGACTATCCGGAGGAAGACTTTAATTTGGAAGATGAAATATAGAATTTTAAAAATTACAAATATTTGTCTAATCATATAAAAAAAGATTGAACTAAAAAAATATCACAGCCTTTGCATTTTGTATACCTATTGAGCAAAAACAAAAGAAATCACAATTAAAATAGAACTCTGCTTGGCCGCTTTTATTAAGTAGAAGATAAGATTTTAGCTTAGTATACATATAAAATAATAAAACGTATTGAAAACTTTTTTAAAAATAAATTTAAAGTAAAGGAAAAATTGTTTTACATTGTTGCCTTTTGTAAAACAAAAATTTAACGTTTATTTTTCTTAATTTATCGCACTTGATCAACAAGAGTGTATTAACTCAAAGTTGTTTAAAATTCAAAATTAATATAATCAAATTGTTTTATTTTGAGTTGACATTTTTTTTTTTGTTGAAAAAATTTGTTTTACTCTATGATCAATACATTCAGGAAAATGGTATTGACTCAAAAAATAGATTTTTTGTAATAATTGAACTAACTTAAAAGAAGAAAAAAATAACAATTTGCTTACTATGATGTACATGGATTTTCACATTTTTCTAAAATGTAAACACACAAACAGTTTTTCACCTCTACGGAAAGTTTTAAAATTTTGAGTAAATATCCCCTTGTTGATCAAGTGTGATATATAAAAAAAAACGGTATTGTACGATAAGAGAACTAACAAAAATATTTTACAAGCATTTTTTAGTAACAGTAAAAACAAACATTTCAATTTCTACTGATACTGCAACTTATTTTCATTACCAGTAATCTTTTACTGATTACTGAAAAAACCAATTCGAAATGACAATTTTTCGAATTTATATGTGATTAGTAAAATTAAGTGAAATGCTATTTGCATTACAAGTAAAAATTTTTATAAATGTTATAAACATATCATTCATAACATATTATTTTCAAGGCTAAGACTTTTTTATCAGTGGCTCCTACCGATTTACGGATTTCTTTGCGAATAAGTTTCTAACAGCAAAAAAAAAAAAAAAATAAATTTATCGTTTATCCTTATGCTGGTACAAAAAAGTAAAAGCCTTAATAATTTAAATAAAAACTAGGGTGTGCGGTAGTCAAGCCATTCGATCTAACTCTACTGTGAGCGCAGTTGCTGGAACAAAAATATCGTCTTTTGCCTATTAACTATATATATTTTCAATTAAACAAGAAGGATTTATACGGTACATTCAAACTCACAAACATATCTGTGTTCCCCTGCATCTTATAATGTTTTTATAAAATTCGTAAAAACTGATAAACCCTTGAAAAAAGTCGCATTAAACCGAAAAGCTTATGATATCAACCTCCGTGCCATCGACTTTGATTCATCTTTTTACTAGCCTGTCGTCCATTCAGTAGCCATATAAATCCTTGTTTTCTTTCGCCATCTTACTTAAGGATTCCTGAAATCCTCGAACTAGGTTTGATGTACTGTATACATTTATCAGGAAACTAATTGCCGCTTTTTTTTCAATACATATACGAATAGCCCTACTCGATATTTCAGCTTGCTTTAAGTTTGCTTGCAATAAGCTATCAGGAAGTCTAAAGCACTTTTTAATGCCAAATTATTTTATAAAATTAGATACTACAATTCTAGCTTTTATGTAAACACAAAGTGTTGTCGCTTAGGAGGAGAAATTCCCTTTTATTTTAGCGCCAAAGTTTCGCAAGAAGATGCTTTTGGGAAATTAGTATTTGATGCAATCTGGAATTGTATCATACATGTCCAGAATGCTGGTATGACCCTGCGACCTCTGCCACTATTCGTAAATCACGTGCAGTCTATACGTCGCCTTCAATGGCTGCCCTATCCCCTAGCTAGTTTTTCTACTGGAAACCAGCTAAAAAGAGCCCTTATGGGCATTGACCTCATGGGTCCTGTAATCAGGTAACATCTTCTCGATTGTAGAACGATAGGTTAAGGGCCTAAATGCATTGGACCTAAGTCAAAAATCGTAACTGCGGCCCTTCTGTAGATATAGATTGCCGTAGTAGTCCTAATGCCCTCTCTCGCGTAAAGGTTTAATTTCTAGTTCAATCTAGTGTTCAGTATGGTGCCCAAATACTTTGCAATATCCGACAGTTTCGAGATCGTACGCATATGCAAACACTCTAATATGTACAGCAAGTTTTCTCGATAAGAACTAAACAGTCGATAGACGGATCCCGAAATAAGCGAGAACTACAGTCGGTTTAATGTTATTAAAAGCCCCATCAGTAGTTATGAAGGCTACCATCGTATAGTGTATGTGATTTCTTAATGTATCCTACGAACGAGTATAGTGCCTCCTCAATCGACCTATCCTGGAAGTACTTATGGATGTTAAATTAATAATAAAAATGCAAAGCTATGTAACAGGCAAACGAAATCCCATCTTTATCCAACGCCAAATTGTAATAATGGCCCTAAACTAATATGAAATTTTTTGTTTACAAACGCTTTTTTCACTCAAGCATTAAGTACTTTAAGATAATTTTTTTTATTTGGATTCCTGTTTCGTCAAAAATGAATCGAACGAGGTCATCGTATAAATAAAAATGTACACATATGCAAATGTGTTATAATATTCTAAATAAACATACATACAGTGTCCTGCAAAAAATGAAACAAACTTCATATTTGAGTTTAAGCAGAAATATTTCATACAAATTTTCATTAAAAAATAAGTGTTTTTATATTTTTGTGTACGACTATGAGTAATGAAAGAGGATTATGAGTAGTCCAAAATTTGCAACTCTCTTAAAAAAATCCACTAAAAAAATCCAAACGTAAAAAGAAGAGTGTGCAAAACAAAAGCAACATGTTGTAAAATCATTCGCAAACAATTCTTTTTTCAAAAATAACGGAACATTTTTAATATAAAATAGTTCTTAGAGTTTAAATTATTTTATAAATCATTTTTTAAATTGGTTTCTGTACGTTTATTGCACTGGTGTAATTTATTAGAATGGCCAGCGATAAATATTGCCAAACCTTAAAATCTCAAATAGTAAATGATCTCGAAAAAAAAATAAAAGCAAGCCTCGGTTGCTAGAAAGTATAACATTAACAGATCTATTATTTGCAGATTGCTAAAAGGTATAAATCGACAACAAAGCTTAATGTGACTCATTTAGGAGGGCGTGCACGAAAAACTTCCGAGCGAGAAGATAGAGAAATACGTCATATTTAAAAAAATGCGTTTGCCACTTTCAATGAAGTTGTTAAAACTCTTATGTTAAATGTGAACGACAGTACAATTCGTAGTTGTGCCATAGCAAATAATTTTAAAAGTTACAGACCAGCAAAAAAGCCATTGCTAATTAGGAAACATATTCAGAAAAGGTACTTAGCTAACTTCTTGATTTTGTTTGCTGTTATTTGAATTAGTTCTAATACTTTTGTCTGCTTGTATTTATTCAAATTAAATTTTACTCTAACAAACCTCAACTGGACCTTTAAAAAATGAAAAACCGTACTTTTCAGTGACGAATCAAAATTTAACTTAATGAATTCAGATGGTATGTCCACAGTACGACGCTTGCCTGGCAAACGGCTTGAGCCACAGAATTGTAAAATTAATTTTAAGCACGTGGGTGGCAGTGTGATGGTGTGGAAAAGATTCTCAGCAAATGGAGTTGGACCGTTTCACAAACTAAATGGTACAATGGACCGTTTTATGTATAAAGAAATTCAGACATTACAGTGTTAGGTTTTATTAATAAAAACAACCCTACACAAACCATATATAAAAACAAGAGAGAATTTCGCAGTACGAGCCAGTGCTATCAGATGAGGGGATTTATTCCCAAATCGGGGATAAAAATTTTATTTTAGGGATTGGGGAATTCAAAAAGGATATATTTTGCGTTTTGGGAATTTAAGGTTTTTTTTTTGGATTTTTTTGATTGGCTTTTGGTTATTGTAATTTTGATTATGAACGTTACAGTTTAATTCAATTTAAAGTCAAAAAATGGAGATCGTAAGAAAAAAAAAATTTTTTTGCTTATTTTTACAGTTTGTCAGTATTTAATATATTAATATAAAGCTTTGAAAATTTCGTTACTTTGACTTTAGTTGAATTTGTCAAAGTTTAACGTATGACGGATTCTATGTGCCCCGGCCTTAATTTATTGGTAAATAAAAAAAACATCATGTGGACAAAAGAATTAGTGGAGCTTTAAATAGCAAAATATCAGGAAAATGAAAACCTGTATAATGTTCGTCATCCGTTGTATTTAAATCGAGTAAAACGGTCTGCTACTTTGTTCGAAATAACCACTGAATTAAAAAAAATAAATAAAGACATAACAATAGAGGAAATAAAAATCACACATTTTAATTTCTTAAAGCAAAGACACTTATTACTCTTATTATTTTATTCTTTTTTGTTTTACTGTTAGTGTTGCCCACAAAGCAGTTTTCTGCTACCTTCAAAAATACATTTAGTTTATGGCATCACTTGTTACGTAGAAAGAAAAATTCTCTCACTTGCTACAAAAGAGTCATAATGTAAACGCGTGACGACTTACGGAGATGCTCCAAAATAGAAAACAATAAAAGAGTCAGCTGCAATGACCATAATGTAAAACCACTCTAAATGTAAACAAAACACATATGATCAGCTGTTGTTCAAAATATTTCGTATGAAATAATGTCTTTTTGCTTTATTTTACAGCTTTGTCCCAATTCGCACGATGCAAGAAAGTAAGACAGCTTATTTTCATTTTCTTCTTTAAACTTTCATTGACGTTCACACAGTACAAGTCTTATTGCTTAAATTGTTCAGATTTTTGCATGAATGTACACACACACATCTGTGTTTTTTGACGTTGCGAATATGGAAGCAAAGCGAATTGCAAGTACAAGCAAGTCTGTACTCATTTATTTTACCTCACCCCGTTGCCTACAACCTAATCAGCTCAGCTTAAATACTTGCTTCGTGCGAATTGGGACTTTGATAAAATGTTGCCAGAACCATTTCATAAGTTTTTATACAGTAAAAATATAGTACTACTTCTGCAACATTTTTTCATGATTTTTTTTTACAAATTTTTGATGTATGTAGTTAGACCGCATTCCGCATGAAAAACTGAACAGAGTACCAGGCTTAACTGAATGCGGGAACGTAATCGAAACGGAGAATAAGGGTGATTATTTGCAGTGTGGATACTTGAATTAATTTTTTTTTTTGGGGAATTGTGAGGATAAAATTTTCCTAACTGGGGATACGACTCAAAAAAATAACTGGAAACCCTGGTATGCGCCACCATTTTGCAATTACACTTTAAAAATAATCTCCCAAAGTGCAACAACTGCATAAATAAGATTTATAAAATTTAAAGGTCATTTATCGCTTATTCTATAGAACAGCAAAATACGAAAGCTAAAAAAAACCTAAAAAAAAACAGATGAAAAATTAAATTTGCATTGCAATAAAACACATTTTTTACTCTTTTCATAAATAACTGTATTTTAATTTTATTTTTAATATGAGACATAATTAGTGCAATATTCTTACTTACTAAATAATATTACATGAAAAATAGGATTTTGCAAAAACAATTGCGATTTAATAAATTGACAAAAAAAATTATTATAAACCGCAAAATTTTTGTAACTAAATAAGTAAAACAAAAGTATTTTTATAAAAAAAAAAAAAAACTAAAATCTACAGTATATAATTTTTGTAAATTCTTTTGGATAATAATTAATGCTTAATAGGATTAAGTGGCTACAAATAATGGCCTAGCATTGACTGCTTAGCCACTTTTGTAACCACCAGTAACTCCAAATTAAAGTTGTTTTTCTTTTTTCAAATTTTTATAATGTATTATTTTTTTATATTTTTTGGTTTAATATTAAAAAAAATCCTGTTTTAAATTCTTTTTTTTTTCACAATTTATATTTATTTTTCCTTTAAAACTCTATATTTTTCTTAAATTTCTTTTTATATTTATATTCTTTCTTTGTATACTTCTCAACGTTTGCTTTCTTTTGTGACAACGTATCAATTTTTGTGGCCTGCACAGACAAGTTTTCTATTATTGTTGGTATTCATGAATTTGGTTAAAAGTTTTCTGGAATGTCCACAGGGATCGAAATGATTGCTATGTTCATTTCTTTCTTTTTTTGAGCGATATTTTCCACTATGGCCAGAAAAGACATATTTATCCTGGTCATAGTTATAATGATCATAGGCATCAAAATAAGCTTCAGACATGGTTTTTTGTAGTTGTTTATTTAAGTTTCCGTTTATATGTATGTATGTATGTAGATTAAATTATATGCGCCGTTTTAAGATTGTCTTCTTTATATCACACTTAATATACCGTAAGTATGTATGTAGTTCTACACGACTTTGTTTTGTTTAAATTACTTTATATGCGACTTTTCACACTCAAAAGTATTTTTCACAATAAACTTGTTTTACATACTACACCGGGCTTTTATATATACCCCAGTGCAAGGCAAAAAAGCTAATACAAACATTTACACTCTATTACCGCTATACTACACTCAAATTGCTCTCTTATCTATTCTGCTCTATGTTGCTCTCTGGCCTTATTTTCTGTTTTATTAACACTAGTTATAACGTTTTTAGAATTATTAATAAAGTTTTTACGATTGTAATTTTTTTAAATTTAGTACGGGTGCATGCTCCACAATATTTAACTTGGGATTGTTAGTTAAACTATTAAAGTATTAAATCACATAAGTAATGTTTTTGTTTATCTACTTTTAACCGACTTCAAAAGAAGGAGGTTATCAATTCGTCTGACTGTTGCTTTTTTTAATGTTTGTGCCTGCCGAACTCAGTAGTTTCTAAACCGATTTGAAATTTTTTTTTCTCTTTTTGAGAAGTTAAGGCCGGGGCTTATAGAATCCGTCATATGTTAAACTTTGACAAAATCAACTGACAAGTCAGTTAAAAAACATGTTTTCTTATTAGCGTTGTCACAATCAATACGTGTCCGTCAACGCAAAGTACGGAAGTTGGTCAACTTTTAACTTTTCACGTATGTTGAATACTTTGACAACTATTAACTGCTTCTTCTTCTTTGTTTTCTTTTAACTCTTGCTGTGTTTCAATTGTGTTTTGTGATATTAATAAAACAATTTTGGTGGCAAACAATAAAATACAAATTTAATTAAATTAACAAGTGAATAAAATACAAATTTAATTTAAAAGAAAAATAGAGAGCAAACTTTGATTTAACATCCGTCAGCAAATTATTCATTGCGCCAACCACATCCGTCGTTACTTTGACTTTAGTTGAATTTGTCAAAGTACAACGTATGACGGATTCTATGTGCCCCGGCCTTTATGCTTACAGGTTTGTCTCGTTTTAAAAACAGTTCATAATTTAAAAAATTAAAGAGTGTCTCCATACAACATGCATACATTTTTTTAATGTAGTATGAACGGTAAGTGAAAAATAAACCTAAAACTTAAAGAGTGTCCCCATAGGTGGCGTGAGTTGACCTATATGGGCCTATCATTTGAACTACTATAGAAAAACGCTTGAAAAGTAGACAAAATTCCGATTACTATGACCGTTATAAAAACAAGTGTAAACTCCACAATTAAAGGGTGCTCCAAAAGTTCGATACTTTTGAATAGCAAGTATCAAATTTGATTTTAGAGATTAAATGTTGATGTTTATTGCCAAATTGTTGATAAGTTTTAGACAGACGGCTGAAACAAACATGGAGCTATACTGCTAAGTTCGCAAGTATAAAAAGTATAAAGTTTAGAAATGGAATATTAATAGTGTCCCAATAGTTAATGTAATTTGACGTATAAAGCCATACTTTTTAACCGTTAAAGACAGAAAGTTGAAAGCTATTTTGAAGTCGTTTTTGTTTTGCAAGAATTATCTGATTCTAATTAAAGTGTATTTTAGATGATAAAGACGCTTTTAGTTTTTTTATTTATAGACCTTTTAAGAAAACCTAATCTATTAACTGTTAAATATGTATCCACACATACATACATACAAGATATTGGAAATACAAGCTATCAAATGAATACTTACAAAACAAGAAGCAACGGTCAAAAATATACATTTATCCTTGTAGTTGTTTTTTAACAAAGACGTCGTTATCTTACAAATTTTTTTATTATAATAATATTAGGCAAAAGATTAGAATTTACAGTGACCTTCCATTTGATATCTACATATGTTGCTTTTTTACTTTAAATATAAACATAAGTTAAATAAAACAAGTAAGAGTGCTATATTCGGCTAAACGGAATCTTATATACCCTTCACTATTTATGTAAATATAGTTTAATGAAGTTACTCTAATCGAAAAAGCAAATATTAAGGGGCCAGAGAATTAAAAAATAAAAAAAAAATTGGTACTGCATATAATTAATTTTACATAAAAGTGACATTGGCTCTTAATGGGTTAAGCATTATTTAACAATTTTAGTTTTTCCTTAATTATATCTTCAAAAGCTTTAAAATGATACCATATTTATATTTAAAAAAAATTTTTAAATTTCAGAGGACCGTAACTCGCAAAATATTGGCGAGCTCATGTTTTTTTCTTATTTTTTAATTCTTTATCGCCCCATATATTTATTTTTTGATTCGAATTACTTTATTGCTCCAAATGATATAGAAAAATTAGAGGCAGGCGTGGTGTTTTGCCCGCTGCGTCGAATGACATGGACCGATCTTGCTGATTTCCAATAGCACCTCTTTCGACACTATGTCTAATCGATTGGCGTGTTTGAATTTTTTCTAGCTGATCTAGTGCCTCGGCGAACTTGATTTTAACACAACTCGGGCGGACAGATGAATATCGCTCAATCGACTTCGCTATGCATATGCAGTCATCTGTTCATTGCGCCTTGAAAGTTTTAACTAAAGATACCGCAATAATACACCTCCCGTGAAAACATCAAATTACTACTATGAGGGTTCATTCTTTAGATGCCTGCTATAGACGGAGAGACAAATATCAGATCATTATTGATTTTAATACTTTTTTATCCTTTGGGTATGGCAATTTTTTGAAAAGCACACTAATTTATTACTTAAAAGGAACAAATAAAGTAAATAGCGTTTCATAATCTCTACTTAAAATTAGCTTGAAAGTTTTATCAGATATGCTCTAAGCATTTTTCATGATATTTCATATACATAAATCAAAACCATATCGTTTATACTTATGGACATATTTTGATTTTCGTTCTGTTTAGTGTTAATATTTTATTTCTGTACGATAAAAATTAATGCGCAATTTCTTATTTTGTTTTTTTTAAAAGTTCTTATTTTTTCTTTCTTGGATGTTTCATTGTTTTACGGAATAAAAAAAATGAACACGTATTATAAATTGTTCAGTATGTTTATTTATTTATTTATTTATTTTTTTTTTTGCATGAACATGCATACAAAGTATGTACATATCTATGCATATACATTCGTGTATAAATATGTTAATATTTTTTTCCTTTTTAACTTTTTATTGCAATTAATACTTTCATAACTATATACATATCTACATGCATAAGTAAGTATGTACGTGAGTATATATATACCTATGTAAATATTTTTGTAGAAGCTCTCTCAGTAAAATTTTTGTTTACATTTTATGTCCCGGTTTAATCTCTTTATGATTGAGTATATTATATTTTCAGTATGTAGATATACATAGATATATGTATATACATATATGTATGTAGATAAAATTTTGTTTGTTTATAAATAATTTGTCGGTATGTATGTATGTTTATTTATATATATTATATACATATCTACATATCATATTTACATGCATACATATACACTCTGGCGTCTAAATTATGCGACTTTGTATATCAGATGTCTAACAGAGACTTCTATGAGTCAGAATCGTAAACAAATTTTGTTAGAGTACTTACAAAGTTTATGACTTGGGTAACACAAAGTCTGACAGGCAAATCGTATGAAACTTAATTTTATTTCCGATTTTTCTTATATCAGTCTGGAGTTTTGATGGGTTATCCGACATTCGTATCGATTTTTATATGTAGATATCTAAAAAAATCCGTAATTATAGAAAAATCTGATTGTCTGGCAACTGTCCAATTAAATTGAACGTTAGACGTTTTCAATTTTTATTTAATACAGACACATGTATGTAAGTATGTGCATTCTTATTATTTGTTACCCAGCAACCATATGAATCAGGAACTCATATCTCGCAGCTTTTACAAAAAACAATCATTTGCCATACGATGACCATCAGAAATAAAGGCGTTTTTCTACTAAGCTTATTCATCTTAAAAACCTTCTAAATATTTTCAGAAAATTCTCTTTATTATTATGAGGAATGATATTTAAGTCATAATAAAGATACCTAAGAGAAACTTTTTTTCCAAATGCTCTCTTAATGGTTGCCTGGGAAGTTTTACACCAAATCGTGGGCGCATAGTGCTAAATAGGATTAATTTGGTTTTACTATTAATTTATTCTTTTCTTTTTGCTTCTATGCTTAAAGTTTTATTTGTGTCATCCACAGAGCAAAAGCCGCTTGTCCCTGGAACCTTTTCCGTTGCAATATACATATAATAAAATACAACATGAGAAAAATATTTATTTATGTATCGTAAGTTTCATGTAGCAAAGCCCTAACTCACATAATTTTTTGTTAAAAGGGGGTAAAGGTGACAACATAGATACAAAAAAACTCAATTAGGTAAAAATTCGAGTCAGGGCGTTTCTACATAGGACCAACCGACAATTATTAAAAAGAAAGAACAAATATACATATGTTTGTGGTGACGATTTATAAAGAAAACAAATTAAAAAGCTTTGGATTATGTGTAGACTTTGTCTAACCAAATTAATATTGACTTATGATGAATAATTTTCGTATTCTGTAATTACAAAAATTAGTTGGTTAATTACATGATGTTTACAATGATAGATACATATGTAGACGCATAGAATGCTTATTATCTATGTAGTGGTCTAGAAAATGCAAAAATTTGTAAATAATTATTTTTCTTAATAAAAATTTAGAAATTAAAATGTACTTAAGCCGTATTAATTTTTTTAAACAGATTAACTTAAAATTTAAAAAAAAAATCGAAATTTAAAATAAATAAAATAATAATGAAACAAAAGAGAAGTAAAACAAGATATCTTTATTTGGCTTTAATCTTATACACCATTCATCATCTATTTCAATCTAGTTTACTGGTGTAACTCCATTCAAAAAAGCAAATATAAAAAATAAGAAAAAAACTTTTAGGTAGTAAATATCCATAATTTTACACAAAAATGCCATCTGCTATTAATGTGTTAAACATTTTTTTAAAAAATTAAGTATTTTCTTAAAGATCTCTTCAAAAGCTTTAAATGATACTCATATTGATATTTTAAACAATTTAAAAACTTCAGAAGCTTGTAACTCGGAGCGCCTTTTTTTTACTTCACGTTTTTTTTTCTTATTTTTTAATTCTTTATATGGGGTGCATATATTTATTTTTTGATTGGAGTTACTTCATGATATACCAAATGATATAGAAAAATTAGAGGTAGACGTGGTGTTTTGCCCGCTGCGTCGAAGGAAATGGAGCTGTATATAAAATTTCCTACATAAATCGAACAGAGATTGCTACGATATATACATATGTTAATGTCAGAATGTTTTGCTAGTTGGGTATTATGTATATATGTATGAGTGTATGTATGTAAGTACATAGAAATATGTACATATGTATGTATGTATGTATGTATTTATATTCAAATGAAAACAATAAAAGTTTACCGGTAAAATTATTGTTTTTAAAAAATCGACAAATTTTTTATTCTGTTTGTGTTTTTCTTTCACTAACGTACAATCATTTATTTATTTATTTTCTTGTTTAATCAAATTACGAAATGATCAATGTTATTTTGATTATATGTATATACATTCTTATACATATACATATGTATGTATGTATATACTTGCTGTATGTTTCAGTGAATAGAATATCAACCAGAGATAAAGGTGTTTTCCTAAAATGTGTGTACGTGAGTCATTACATTTAGTTTATGTTTTAATCAACTTTGTTTTGTTTTTTATTTTTCAATTTACCAAGTATTGCTTTTAAATCTATTGCATACAGACAAATAAGTTCTAAAATATTGAATTCCTACATTTATTTGTTTTTCTAGAAAACGCTGTCGCATTTGTTTTTGCTCACTATAAGTTTATAAATTTTAAATGAAATTCTGAATATGCTGTTCAACAATTCCGTTAGAATTGTAAAAGTTTCATATAACAGAAAAAAAATGTAACTGATAAAAACGCTTAAAGTAGGAAAGGAAAAAAAATATTTCGTTACAGTCGTTGTAAAAGAGTTGTGTTTTTACATATTTTTTCACTTATGAAGCCCTTTTTTAAGATATTGATGTTTTTAGATCAAAAACTATATGCAATACATACACACATACATATGTATATGTACATACATATGTGCCTAAATATGCATATTCCTAAACCTTAAAGCAATTAAAGAAGAGGCTGTGCTTTTGCCCTCATAATATGCAATATTTCATTTTATGAAACTTTTTTGAAAAACCTGGTTTGAATGAAAAAAAGGCGGTTTACATGGTCATAGAACTCTTAAGACATGTCAAATTTTTGTGCAGAATAGTATCAGTGGGATCGTCTAAACAAAATATGTAATGAATCTGCACAAATTGAGAGCAATTACAGATGAAAATTTGACAGTCGTATGGCTCTCTATGTTTTCTGAAAATTTTCAAAAGACAATTACGAATCATTAGATCAGGCATACATTTTTCTGCAAACCGCCCAAAAACCAATTGTGTAAAAGCGAAGAAATCTATCGTAAGATTTTTTACACTCATTTTTAAAATACGGATGCAGTTTTATATTATTTTCTCTTGGATTTTACGTACGTAAAGTCGTACTGTCTAAGCCGCCCTATAGAATCATATATTGCTATGACTAAGTTAAGCTAGGTTAGGTTGCACAGACTGCCGGTATGAGAAAACCGACCCACTTCGGTCCTATTAATATATAACTATGAATATATAACATAAAAAAATAAAAGTTAGAAGTATATTTGAATCGAAAATCCCCTCTATACAGCTTTTCATCGCCATAGATCAAAGGCACTTAGTGAATTTAATTTTCACCTGTAGCGGGTTTACAAAAATAGTGGTATACACTCCCAACAATCACCTATTCACATAATTACGAAAATATAAATCCCGACATCAGTCAATGGAGCGATAGAGAATTAAAAGATAAGAAAACATCAAGTTAAGAAATTGGCGCTCGCCCTTATTTACCGTGTTATAGGCTTCTGACATTTTCATAAAAAACTTCGATTGTCAATATGGGTATAATTTAGAACTTTTAAAGAGATCTTACAGGAAATACTAATTTAAAAAAATGCTTAACCCATTAAGAGTCGATGATATTTTTATGTTAAATAAAATATCGTACTTAATTTTTTTCTTATTGTTTAATTCTCTGTCATCGCAATATTTGATAGGAGCTACTTTAATAAACTAGAAAATAAAATTACTATTGTAATTTGTTTTCCCATTATAGTTATTCGCAACATATGTACATACAGTTTTTGCTCCAATCGAATAGCTTTTCTTGCAGTGCAACTTTTTTGTGCTCACTAGTACAACTAAATTTTTATTTGTGTACATCACTGCCATCACTGACTGCAAGCATTTTCTATTAAAAAAAAGTCACCATGTCATTACTTCATGGCGTTGAAATGTGCTGCAAATGATATCGAATCTAATTAGTATTCACTCCCTGTCGGGTAGAAACGCGAGCTACAGTAGTATAAATAATGATAAACTATTAAGTATCTCTAAGAAAGACAAAAATATAATGGTGCTTTTTGTCTAATTAGCTTCTGGTAGAAATTAAATAGTGACAATTAGAATATCTTAGTTAGACAACAATGTTTTAGTTACTGTCAAATTGAGGCTGACTTCCAAAATGTATTAATACAAAGTTTGTATACACTTTTGCTGTGGTATTTATACAAAGTTGCGAAACAAATCATCAATTTAGAAAATGATGCGCTAGTTGCTCGGTTGCAACGTTTCTGCGACATTTTGGAATGGTATGCATTGCAAACTACCACGGCATTATGAAACACAATACATTGTTCAAATACAAAGCAACCGACGTTTTGGAAGTCAGCCTGAGTTTGTAATCTAAACAAGTAACGAAGATGCTCGCAGGGTAGATTCGAACATTTGCGGCAAATGATTCGTGAGTTTGTGTTCGATTTTCGAAAGCATTTACTTAAAAAAAATCATGATTTGATTTGATGATACAATCACATAAATTTACATAGGCGTCAACACAGGTTGTTACATTTATCAAACTAAATTACAATTACAAATTTATTGGTTTTTAAACTAAAAACTTTTTGACACAGAATATTTTAATGCACACTAAGGAGCTAGTTTTTGCTTAGAAAATTATTTACCGAGGAGGCGTACAAAAAATGTACCGAAAGTAGTGAAATGTTGAAGCAAAAAAAAATCTTAATAATATGTTCAACTTTATCATTGGAATCGATGGTTTATTCAGTGGATAGGAAGTAATATTTTGGCAATAAATCAGCGAGAAATTGTAAAAGGTAAAAAACTATATTCTTTTCAGCATGGTGAATTTTTTTTATTAAAAATTCGTACATACAAGATGAAAACAAATTTAAAAAAAACAAAACCACTTTACTGCAGTAACTCTTTGCATTTACAACAACGTCTTATATAATTAATTTGCGTAAAAATTAATTTTTTACATTTCCATTTTACTAACATTAATAAACACTACTTTACCTTTTGGCATAATAGGCTTCAATTTTTTTTCCGTCACCGATTTCGTAACACATCTTTTACGGACTTTCTTTTTGTCCTTTTCTTTTGTTTCTAGCATCAGGTTATCGATTGGTTTTTGAGAATCCATTTCTGATGGCAATGTGGGCAACGCAAATTCATCTAAATCTGTCTTTGATTCAAATGCGTTTTCAACAATTTCCGGCAATTCTAATTGCATCGCCTTTTCAGTGTGCACACGTTGCACATGTTCTTTTAGCTTATCTGAACGATGGCTGCTAAAAGAGCATAGTTGACATTTAAATTTACTTATGTCATCGGAAGAATGTTTCATTGCATGTCGTTTAAGATTTTTTGAAAGGCTAAATTTACAGCCACAAATCTCACACACAAATGGCCTTTCCTGCTTGTGTGTTTCTATGTGAAGCTTAAGATTTTCCTTGCGATTTGCTTGATGATGGCAGCCAGGATGCGGACATTTAAAGAATTCTGCTGCATGTCGCAGTTTATGAGACTTTAGAGCTTTCATATGAATTGTGCTGTAGCCGCAGACATCACATAGCATACGTTTTTCAGCATTGTGAACTTGGAGATGAGTGCTTAGTCCTTGTTTCCATTTAAAGCCTTTGCCACAGTGTGGGCACAAATGTGGTGTTTCCTTAGAGTGCTTAGGATGATGCAAAATAAGAGCTGCTTTTGTCATGAAACGTGTACCACACTCAAGACAGAAAAATGGTTTTTTAACATCGGCATCATGACGTCTTAAATGGAAGTCGTACTCGCGCCAACTTAGAAATCCAACTTCACACAGCGAGCATGTTAAGTGGGAAGCTTCGCAATTTCGCATGTGTGAAATCATTTCGTGCACGCGATAGCATTTAAAATCACATGCTAAACAATAATTTATTTTACTATTTGAAGATGATGAACGAGGATTTTTTAGCTAATTATAAAAGAAAAAAAGCTTTATAGCTAGAAATTGAAAAGTGATTTATGTTAACCTTAAAATAAGTTTTTTTCTCATCGAATATATTCTCGTTTTTTATCTTCTGCATATGTCTGCCCTCTTCATTTAAACATCCCTCTGGCTGATTCTCATCAACTTTGATTAAATCATCTGTAATTTCGTTAATATCTCCTGACGTAATTTCAATGATTTCTTGGGTTTCTTCTGGTATTTGAAATATTTTCATTAATTCGCCTACTACCAATATTTTTGCCAATTGCTTAAAATGTGTTTCATGCTCTTTAATTATAGTGACCATGTCCTCATAGAAAAAATCTCCAATTGTTCTTAGACATTCGGTGCATTGAAAGTTTTTTATTTTTACTTTCAATGGGTTGTGTATCGAAAACTGTAGAGTCTTTTGTTGGAAGTGGGAACCACCAATAAAACGACTTTGTGCGGCCACCACACAAAAATGCCCATAAATAGAATCACCACTTTCCAGTTCAAGTATCAAATCGCAAAATTGTCCTTGGCGTCGTTGATCATTTAAATAATTGGTAACTTTTGAGTGCAGAGGTTGATGCAAAGTGGGTGTGATCATCTGATGAGCAGATTTTAACATTTTTTTTATATTTACAAGTACTTCAAATCCATTTGTGCTTTGTGGTTCTCACCATAAATTATGTCTGTGACTTTATGTTATGGTTGTGACTATTTATGCACATACGCACATATATAATTTTTTGTTTATTTCATACAGCTGATTAAATATTGTGTTAGTATTCACAATAGTCTTCAACATAAAGGAAGCCAGATCATTATTTTTTATTATGGAGATGAGTTATGACGAATTCTCTAGGTTATTACCGATATGATTTTTAATAGAGAAACAGGGCTGTAAATTAATCATTCGTTTTTTAATTAATTCACTGAATTAGAAAATTTTAAATTTATTCTTTTCATCCAAAAAACTGGGGAGTTACTCTGTATTTCGATTCGAAAGAGAACACTTTCGTAACACAATGTATAAGCCATAGCAATTCGAATGATTTTCTTTTTGAATCGAAATACAGAACAACCCCTCTGAAAAAAATTAACTTGTAAAATGAATTGCAATTTGTTTCCGAATCAAATAAAGTTGTCAAAGTGAATTGCGATTAATTTTCAATTCATTTTAACTGAATTGATTTTGAATTTATTTAAATGAATTATTATTTCACTACCAACTTATTTGAATTGAACAAATTTAAATGTAAGTTTACTTTATGAGTAAATATGCAGTAAACATCACTGTCGTTTTGTTTTTATGTAAAAGAGAGCAACTAAAGAATTTTTATTTTACTAGGTAGTGTCGTCCGCCCAGCTGGTATGTAGTTGTAAATGTCAAAAGTTGTTTACATTTTAGTACGTTTGTTAAGGAATTTTTTTAAAATAACAATAACAAGCATTTGCAATACAAAACGAACATTTGTATTTAGAGCAATTAGATCTGTTCAGTAACTTAAAATTGTTTCTAATTGTTGCTAATTGATACTAGAACAAGTTCACGTACTCAAAAAAAAAAACTTGCAAGCTTTGGCTAGCAAACAAGCAAGCTTTAGCCAAACAGCTGTTTATTACTTTTGTTTACAAAATAATTTGCATTGAAAACTACAAGAAGAACAACATTGTAGAAAATGGATATAAAAATGATATTATATTGTTATTTTTAATTAATTTGATTGTTGAGGTATACAGCAAAGAAGTGTAAGACAACAGAAATTCGGTTTAGAACCTTCGAGCTTTGCAGGTGTTAATATTGTTTTTAGAATTAAAAGTAAACAAGCCAGTGATGAAACATTGAGTGCAATGTACCTTTTTTGGTACAAATTAAAGAAGAGTTGTACAGTTATAGTACCTGAGTACAATTTGAAAGCTTTAAATGCAAATAATAATAAGGATAATAATAACAAAATTGTTGAAATAATTCAAAAACATAAATATATATTTTTACATCACCAGGTGTGGTGGCAGTGGCGAATTCATTTATTTTCGAAGTTGCAGGAAATTTCAAACTTCATATAAAAAAATTGGCGGTGATTTTTATGTATTAAGTTTGACCTTTCCTGCAACGAAAAATGAATGATTTCGCCATGCATACATCCATGAAAAGTCCTTGTTGATCTTGTTTTTTTTATTATTAATTATTTTGATTTTTCGTTCCGTCTTCTTAAAAGTGTTAAATTTTGAGTTAATACACTACTGTTGCTCTAGTGCGATATACATATATATGCTCTTACAGTAAGGGTATGATTAAATAATTTTTAATTTCTTGTTTTATTTGTGCACTTAAATTACATACATTACATATATTTACATTAATAAACAAATAAATATAAAGTTTCATATGAATTATTTTGGCAATAATTTGTACATTTATATCATTAGATTTCAATGCAAGTACCTAAGTTAAACTTTTTTACCAATTTTTCACAGGGAAAATTACCAAAATTCCTGTTATTTCATTGAATTTTTAACAGCAAGACATTCGAAATTGAAACAGTATTTAAAAATTAAGAATCGTTTTTTAATATAACTTACATAAGTTTAACAACGGACAAGTTTACTTGCCTTAAAAGAATGGAAAGAGATGACAATTTTCCTACACTGGAGCATTATTTTGCTCCAGTGTAGCAAAACGAACTTCAATAACTTCTTTCTAATTTCCTATTTTTCTCTTTTCGCCGGATCACACATATGCAAAATACTTTTTTTTGCCTCTTTTTAAAACCTCATGCTATTCATATGTCGAGTCAACATTAGCGTAGTTAGAGAATTTTCCTGGAGGTTGCTATGTTGTGCATTAGGATAAACATTCAACCGATTCTTTGTTTTAGGCTAAGTGTCAATTGAGTAGCAAAGAAACTGTCTGTCTATCAACTGGCATCTAGATTTTTGATGGGTAAATATTAAAATTAATTTCTACTATAAACTTTGGCTCACGGCAAAAAAATTTTTGCTACTTATGAAGCAGCATTTATTTGAATTTTTTGAATGATTTTAACAAGTGAGTAAGTAGTACAACAGCAAGCAAAATAATACTATTTTGACAAAAATACATAGAAAATAATATACTTTTGACATATGTTGGCCCAAATATAGGAGAGCACAAAATAATTAGTTAATTCGACATGGAAGATAACTTATCACAAATATAAATATTTTTTAAACAATATATTTATGAATGTATGTATGTACGTAGAATTAATAGTTTCTTTAATCTATAAAAGTATTAATAAATTAAAAATTTATACAAATTTGATGAACAATAAATATTGCTAAACTTGCGTTTTATACTAAAAGTGAACTTGGTCTATTGTATTCATACCTAAAGGAATTAATAAATTAAGAACCATTATTAACTGTCGCAAAACTTTTTTTTGCATTATAATTTAAAGCAGTCTCCACTATTGTCGTACCACGGTAAAAATCAACCGCTACAATATTTGCATTATCACCCAGTTCGTTCATGTACAATTCTGATATTCGCCAATTTGTTCGATCAGCCATTTTACGCAAACCGCCATACTTATCAATTATAACATCCCAAGTTTTTGGCGTCAGTTCAGCCATATCGGCTACAGGGCGGCTGGAAAGACGTCTGCAGGAATAATAAAAAAAAATCAGTAAAAAAAAATTATAAGTTAAGTTTTTTTTCAACTTACGATTTATCTTCATCATTTATGGTCCTTAAGTAACGCTCCAAACTTGTCCACGTCTGTACATTACCCCATTTCTGCTTTACGGAGCCGAACAATAAATGCGGGTACTGGTTAACAACGGAATGTAAATCATAGGCTAAAATTACATTTTGTTTACGTGACCAAATATCGTTCAATGAAGCCCGCCAAGTGAGGGATGGATGTACTATTAAGTCTCCAAAATTATTTTTCAAATACCTAACAAGTTTGTGATGGATGGTTAAATTTTTACCAAAGCCTAAAATAAAGATTAAGAAGGTTTTCTACAAAAACTTGTTTAGATCTTAACTGTCCTTAAAAGTGACACGAAATAAAAACGAAACGTTTAAATCAACTTTTACTTCAACTGCAAAGTTGACATAACTTAAAAATTGCAAATTTTGTTTTATCATATATAAATAGCGCATAATGAAAAGTGTTTTATTAACAGACAGTCTTGTTTTAAGCTTTGACAATTTCTCGTAAGGTATTATTTGAGCAGTTAAAGGTATTTTAACCGACTTCAAAAAAAAAGAAGGGGGTTATCAATTCGTCTGAATGTTGCTTTATTTAATTAATGTGCCAGCAGAACTCAGCCGTTTCTTAAACTATTTTGTAAAGTTTTTCTTTATTTAAAAGGTTATGCTTACAGATTGCTCCCGTTTAAAAAAAGTTCATAAATTTCAAAAGTTAAAGGGTGTCCCCATACAACATACATCTTATTTACGTGTATTATGAACCGAAGAGGACACTACTTTAAAATTAAAAAAAAACGCGTATCACTAAAAGCCAGGATTCACTATCATACACAATCGTACGATTTATTCACACAAAAATCTGACAGAATTCTGTTCTACTTTAAAAATCGTTTCAAAATGGCGTCGTACGGGCCACACTATTATACAAAAAAGATGCAAAAACAGATGGTTTTAATATTTTGTTGTTGCTTTCTCCTCATCTTAAAAAAAGTCAACTCTGATCGCACAGAAAAAATCATTTTATAATTTATTTCAAAAGATTATAAAATCGTACAGATCTGTCAAAAATTCTGTCACACACAAACACTTTTAATCCACACTATCATACATTTGAGCACACATGCAGTTTTTGATAGATCGTTCGACTGAGTATGATAGTCAATCCTGGCCTTAAGCATACATAAATATTCAAAATTACTAATTAAAGGGTGTCCCAATGGTTCATTTAAACTGATGTATGTACTGTCAGCGTCAAAAAAAGTAAACAGTTGGTTTATCTGCATTGAAGCTTTTATTACAGGAAAAATTTAAGTAGAAATTAAAATGTTTAATAACAGTTTAAGAGGCTTATAAAATAAGAGCTTAATTCAGTATTAACCAAAATTAAAACTAAACAAAAACAAAAATAATTCACTTCATCTTAAAATACTGCTATTTTTATGCGTCAAAAAAAGTAAACAGTGGCGATATTGTTTGATTCTTTTTTTAATATTTCGGGGAAAAACCGTCAATTCTTTGAAAAGCAGTTATTAATCTAGTAAGCCGGTATAGTAAATATATTTTTGAAGTTTTCTATTAATTTTGTCAAAAAATATAGCAAACATTACAAGTTTTAAAAAACGCCTAAGCAAACGACCAATGAAACGAGAAAAATCATATTATCTATATAGAAAAAAAATCCTTGCATGAAATTGGAGAAATTGTCAGAAGAAACCATTGCACTATAAAAAAATTATAGATAAATATGTTAAGCATAACACAGTAGAAGATTTACCCCGGTCAGGACAACCAAAACGACTTACTGGCACAAAAGTACGAGCAGTAGTTCGAGAAGTTAAGACAAATCCTGTGTCAAGTGCTGTTCAAATAGCAAAAAATATAACAGAGACATCTGGAAAATCAGTCAGTGCCAGTACAGTTAGAAGGGAACTCCACAAAAATGGACTACACGACAGAATTCCTCAAAAAAAGCCATACATTTCTAAAGTAAATCAACAGAAGCTCGTAGAATTCACAAAAAAGTACAAAAGCAAGGGTTTTGAGATCTGAAAAACCATATTATATACCGATGAGAGCAAATTCGAAATATTTGGAATGAAGAAGCCTCCAAAAATGTGGCGTTCGAAGAATGAAGCTTTTCATGAAAAGTGCATTACAACTACAGTCAAACATGGTGGAGGTTTGGTTATGGTCTGGGGCTATATGGCGGCATCTGGTGTCAGCAATCTAGTGTTTATTGAGTCTACAATGAATAAAATGGATTACTTAAACATTTTGAAAGAAAACGTTGCTCCCAGCGTTGAAAGATTAGAACTTCCTAACAACTGGGTCTTTCAACAAGACAGCGACCCGAAACATACATCGATGATTGTTAAGGAATAGTTTTTATACCGAACGCCTAAGACCTTAGATCACCCACCTCAGTCTCCAGACCTTAACCCTATCGAACAATTATGGGAGCACCTTGATAGAAAAATCAGACAAAGATCCATTTCCAACAAGGACGATTTGAAAAAGGCTTTAACAGAAAAATGGAACAAAATATGTCCAGACATTACGAGAAACCATGTGGAATCAACGCCAAAAAGATTAATAGCGGTGCTAGATGCAAATGGAAAACAAACCAAATACTAAAAGTTAAGCTATTTATAAGATTCTGTTTACTTTTTTTTTACGCATAAAAATAGCAGTATTTTAAGATGAAGTGAATTATTTTAGTTTTTGTTTAGTTTTTAATTTAGGTTAATACTGAATTAAACTCTTATTTTATAAGCCTCTCAAACCGTTATTAAACATTTTAATTTCTACTTAAATCTTTCCTGTAATAAAAGCTTTAAAGCAGATAAACCAACTGTTTACTTTTTTTTGACGCTCACAGTATGTAGTAAAACTGCTGAACAGTTACAGATAGACGGTTGAAATTTACAAAAAAAACCTGTATGGCTGAGTACGTTATAACAAAACGTATAAAATTTGAATTTGAAGATTAAAGGGTGGTCCAAAAGTTGATGTAATTGATGTATGTTGCCAAACTTTTAAACAGACAGCTAAAATTTACAAGGAACATTAAGTACTATATATTCTTAACGAGTTAATATTTTTAAAAAGTTTTAGTATTTCCTTACAGATCTCTTAGAAACTTTTTTAATGATACCAATTGATATCTTAAAAAATATGGTGCTCAATCGTACTTTTCTACGAAAAGTTCAGGGGCCTATAACTCGAAAAATTGGACGAGCGCTAATTTTATCACTTGACGTTTTTTTTCTTATTTTTTAATTCTTACTCGGCCCATATATTTGTGTGTGTGTGTGTTTTTTTTTTATTTGAATTACTTCAACATAGAATGATATGGAAATATTAGAGGACGGGGTTGAGTTTTTGCCCGCTGCCGCGAAGGACAAATCTTGATTATTTTTAATACCAAAATTTTTAAAACTATGTCTGATCGATTGACGTATTAAATCTTTCTCTATCTTATTTAGCGCCTTGGCAAAATTGATTTCAGCCGGAACACGGACGGACATCGCTCAATCGCTATGCATAAGAACTGAGAATATATTCATCCAGTACAAGCCGGCCTGGAATCAATTCAGCAGGTAATGATTTCTGCTTTGTAAACCTTCTCTAAAATAAGAGCTATATTACAATATTTTACTTAAGGCGAATCAATTTGCCACTTGGTTATAACGCTACTCTTAAAGCGCTTGCTTAGGTTTGGCAAGAGCGAATCCATAACAGGTAAATTCCTTAACTGAGTTCTTAATTCATGCTCTTTATGCTACAATGTAGTCACCCTATATGAATTCGCCTTAGGTTTGGCTGTATGGTGAGTACCAAGGCGAATCAATTACCAGATGACAGCGCAGGCGAATTAAATATTTTTTATATATGGAATTTCACAGTAATAATACAATACTTTCTTTACAGTCCACCCTAAATACGAGCGTAAGACGTTATTTAACTGTCAAAAATTTTCATGCCCATACCAAATGTATGAGACCAACCCAAATAGCGCGACGCTAACGTTGGACAATTGAAAAATCCAATTTTGACTGCGCGTAAAAAGTGAAGTTGGCTGCAAAAGAAGTGTTGTTATTGTTTTTTTTTTTTTTGGTATATACAAAAGTATTTCCAACAGTAATGACATTACAGCTACTTTAAGGTCAATTTCGCGATTTTATCTCTCTTAATTATTTTAATTTTGTGGTTTTTAGCAAATAAGATAAGTAAACAATACTGTTCGTTGGCGCTCTTATTTTAGTTACTCATTACAGCGTAAAAACTAGACGCTAAATTACGTCGTGCCTAACGTCCGTATTTAGGGTGGACTGTTATTTTCATTAAAATGGCTTAAAAAAAACATGCCAAGGCGAATTTATAACAGGTTACTGCATTAACTTTTACGTGTATTTTGTTTTTGTAAAAACTTGTTGAGCTGTCAAAAACGTCAGTCAATGTGTGTATGGATTTGTGATATTTACAAATGTTAATACAAGACGAGGGCCTTGCGTATTAGAATTAAAAAAGAAAAAAAAAAAACAACAACTTTGACAACTCGCAAAGGAAAACAGAAAACATATGTTGACCGCATGAGATAATGTAGTCACCTGTTTTACTCACTTTGCAACATGCAAACAAATTTCAAGAGAAGGATGCAAGGCGAATAAATACTAGGTAGTCGGAATGGCGAATTCATTAATTTTTGCCAAACTCCATACATAAAAAATGTATATAATTTTTATTATATGGTTTTTGACACTTAGCGTTTCGGGGAAAATCAATGAATTCGCTATCGAGACCACCTAGTATTATTTCGCCATGAAAGAATATAGGAAAAACACAGAGTAAATTTAGTCGCCTGGGTTATTCGGCTTAACAATGGCGAAATCATTTCGTCGTCGCTAGAGACGTCAAACTTAATATATAATAAAAAAAAACCTGTTTCAAACTTGTGTTTATATGTTGCCCCTGCTATCTCTGGTACATTATTTCGCCTTGGCGTATGATCGATTCCATTTAGTTATATAACTCACGTACCATGTAAAGACTTAATAACTTTAAAGCATAGACAATATGCTTGTGCTTTAAAGTTTTTACGCATTTAACAGCGACTTGGCTAGTTTTTTTAATTTTAAGAAATTATTCCTGATCAAAATACTATTTTTATTTTTAGCCTAAGTATTTTTTTCTAATTATAAATAAACATGAGTTATAAATAATTAGAAAATGTTTAATATGTAGTTTTACTTACCAACTGGAAATTCCTTTAAACCAAATATTACAATTTCATTGGTGTTTACAACAAACTGTTTAACCTGTTCGATGACATCAATGAGGGGCCTTTGTCTAGTAATGCCATGATTTACAAAAAACTGTTCCGGTTTATTGCTGTAGTAACCAACACGTATGTCCAAATATCGTATGCCATGCATTAGCTGACCCAATATGTCATCATCTTGCGTCAGCGAGTATTTCGTTATTAGGGTTTCTTTTGCTAAGGGATTGAAATGTACTCGATAAGAGCCGGAATCATGACTGCCAGGTATAAAGAGATCGCGAAAGCGTAAGTCACCCACTATTTGACGCATTTCATTCATCCATTTGGGATAGGCACACAAGCTGGCAGTAGCTAATATTGAACCATCACTACCGCGTACATAAGAGGCCCAATAGCCATAGGATGAGGTTTCGTAAGTGACTTTACATGAAAGATCATAGTCAAATGGAATACCCGTTGTAAACCATAACGAGGAGGCAGGAGGTACTAAAGCAGCCACTATGGGATTTTTACCTTGATTACATATCCAATAATTAATATCTTTAGCTCTGTACGGTGACTTAATAGTAGTTGTTGCGACAGTTTCTTCATTATTATTTATACCACTGCCCTCTTCTAAATCTGCATCAGTCTTAAGCTGTGCCTCTTCAAAGAATTCTGCCATGGGTGGTTTTTCTGTAGGTATCCAATTAAGTTTGGTAAACGAAACAGGTTCCTCAATTGTCAACATAATACGATCATCTGGATGGACTGGTGCATTTTTCCATGATATTTCCAAGAAACGTTTTTGGGCACTGATTGTTAGCCACATTTTTAAATTTTTGGAATCTTGATCTCCACTCAATTCCCAATAATTGGTATTTGGTTTATTGGTCGAACATTTGCCCATTTGTATGATTGTAAAGGAAACAAAAATGATTATTACATTTATAATCATTATAAAATTTTGAAACATTTCAAATTTAGTTTTAAGTTGTTTTTGTTTTTCTTTTGTGTTTATTTTTGTTTTAATTTCTTTTTGTTTTAATTACTAATTTTATTTAATGCATTTAATTTATTTTTAATCTGTTTTGCGTTTAATTTAGTAATAAATGGTTCACAGTCAATTAATACGGTTCGTGACACCGTTTTTTTTTTTTTGTTTTTTCGAAATTTAAATTTTTGGTTTACACAATTAATTTTAACTGGAAAAACCTTCTTAATTGATTTTAATTTGAGTCAATGCAACCGACTAAAAATTCTATCCAGACAAACCTATATTTATACATTGTGCAAAATGTTTCCATGTATAAAGCACTTTTCGAGTATTTAACAAATAAATAACAAAATAAAATCAATAACTTAAATGCGTCTGTATCACTAGAAATGGTGATGAAGAATTACCATAACTGTAGATTTGTGCTTTGAAAAAAAAAAGCTGTTACGTTTCATTGTTTGTAAACGAATCACAGCTTAACATAAATAAAACAATAAAAAAATAAAATCAAAAAGTACTCAATGATAGTTACTCAAGCTAATCTTGTAATTCGGTTAATTACTCTCTGATTTCCTGTTTAATCTTCTAGTGTTGGAAAGTAACATTTTTGGCTGATAGGACTGATTTTTGTCTTAAACTTCATAAAAATTAACCTCAAAACGACTTTTACTTTTCGTATATTTCATTGCCTAAAAACAGGGTCCGGAAATTTTTGTTTTACAATAATTTTAACTACATGCAGTGCCGATTAATACAATAGCACCAGTTGCAATATTCTTATTCGACAGATGTAAAAATTTCACCTTTTTATTATATATATTTTTGAGTGTAAAAAACAGCTACATTTTTATGCTTTCTCAGAGTGTGTATATATGTTGTCAAATTTCGTAACTGTTAGTCAGTTATAAAAGATCTTTTGGCAACACTTACCATTTTGTGCAATTATTAAAATAGCACCAGTAGGCTTTTTAAATTTGTTTTGCAAAATTTTGTGAAAAATAAGTGAAAACCGAAGGTAAGAAATTTTTTTTAAATACTCTCTAAAAAATCGTTGTTTTGGGTAGCGGAAAGCATTGTTTGCCGGAAAAACGTGAATTAATCACCCCTATTCTGCGTTTCGATTCGAATTGATATTTTCTCCGTCTGACAATTTTGGTATTCTGCGTTTCGATTCCGCTCTGTTTCTTTCGATTTTATGTATTCTGCATTACGATCAGAGCTCCTTTTTTCTCACTTGTTTTTTTGTTAACGGAGGGGTTTTTTTATTTGTGTTTTTTAGTTAAAAATTGAAGAAATGTTAGTAGAAAATGAGATAAAACGTTCAGAAACGGTTAAAAACACTTAAAAATATTTTTAATTAGTTTATTAACTTAAATTATTTTTCTTCTGTTTTGAATTGTTAATTTTTGTACCCGAATCTGATGTGTTTTTTTATGTATTACAGGTCAAAACAACAACATCAGAGCAGCATAAAAACTGGAAAATTTAATGGCATCTAAACCAGACATTGCATGTGTATAACACCAGCGATTAAAGGAAGAAGTAGCAGTGTTCTGCTACAGGATTCCTCAATGCACTAGGTCCTCCAACAAAAAATACCAGCCCAAAAAATACCATGAACAACTAATTTTTATTTTGTTTTTACATTTTTTTATTTTATTTAACCATTTTCTTAATAAACTTTATCAAGGTTTTTTTTTTTAATTATGTAAACGTACAACTATTAAATTTGACATTTCTTTATGAAAATGATTGCAAACTTGCTTATTTTGCTATTTCGTTTCCACAGTCCACAGTGATGCTATAAATTTTGTAAACATTGTTGTCTTCTTCTTTTTTTTTCGATTCCGTTTTTCTTCAGAATACCAATTTTCGATCGTAACGGAACAGAATAGGGGTGAATAAACAAATTTGCATACGAGGGTATATCGTATTCCCAAATATCGGAATTTCTGGGATGTTCCAATAAAATGATAACAAATGCCGTAAGATATGAGCAGAAAGTTAAATTGCTTGGTAGGAAGCGAGCTTTGTATTAAAAGTAAAACAGTTAGTACGGATTACTGAAGTAAATCCCTTAATGACGGCTACGGAGCTCAGAAAAATATTAGATGTGCCGGAAAGCATGGAAATCGTTATGGATTCATCAGTTTATGTAAAAATCCTTGATGAAATTATGCTGCCATAAAATGGTTCAACGATAACTCTATCAATGTAGTGGAGTGGCCTGCACAGTCCTCAAATTTGAACCCTATCGAAAATCACACAAAGATGGATGTATCTACAATAAAACCAGTAAGGAGCTCAATCAAAGCTGAAGGATACCAGCATTTAGTGGATTCCATTGAAAGGCGTTGCGCCGCGGTAACAGCAAACAAAGGGCACGCGACAAAGTATTGAAACCATACAATTAATTTATCTGCAAGATATCTGAGTGAAATTTTGATTTATTTTAAGAAAGATCACTAAATTTTGTTAAAAATGAACTGAAGTGCTATTATTTTGACTGTGTAATTTTTAAATTTTTTGTTATTATATTAATTAGCGTATTATAAACTGTTGAAAAAACCAAATGATTTTTTTATGATAATAAACCGTTAACATCAAAGAATTTATTTTTTTCTTTTGAGTTGAATCTGCCCAACAGTTAAGCAGATGTAAACAGAGTCATTACAAGTTTATGCCTGGTGCTAATTTATTGACCGCAGCTGTAAATCTAAAATGCTTAAAAAAAGTCGGTACTCATTCTTCACGGCTACTCCCAGAACTATCTGACCTTTTTTATACAGCTAAATGACAACACAAACGTAAATTTGTAGAAAGTTTTTTATTATCTAATCATTAGACTCTAAAAGCTTAATCTAAATTAGCGCGCTAAGCGTAATCTATCAGTCAAAAATTCTCATATGCACACAAAGTGTGCGAGACAAATCATACCACCGCGTCGTCAAATCTTAGCAATAAGAAAATCAGATTTTGACAGTGCGTTAGGAAGTAACGTTGGCTGCTTCTTACACGGAGTCTACAACTGCGATTAATGCCATAGGCACAATCAAGTCCACCGACTACAAGATGTCAAAAATAGAATACATGCGTGCTTATGAGAATAATTCTTTTAGCCGCTACACGATTACCGACTACACGGCTACTTTTGTAGTCCGTAGCCAACTTAAGCTAATTTCTATTTTTCTTGACTACAAAAAACAGATTAGTGCTGCCAATACAATAAATGCATGAAATGGTGGTTTTAAAAAATGCAATACATTTAATATCGCTATTAAAAACGCGAAAAACTATTATAGTGGCACCATTGAAAAATAATAATCATCTGTTTATTTGTTTACATTTTTCATTTACTTTTTATTTGGCGCATTTTTTTGGTTGTTTTGCTTAACTTTAATACATATGTCAAAACAGATGTTTATTTTTGTAGTTAGTGGTCGGTAGTCGTTAAAAGAATAAGGTAGCTGGCGACTTGGCTATTTTTATAGCCAGCTACTACTCTGATATAAGATGTGAGAAAATGTCGGCAGAGCATTTCTCCATCTAAATCTTAATATCGTACAAGGGGAACACGTATTCTCTTAATCTTATAAGAATTCATAAATCACGGATAGCCGCGTAGAAAACACCTGCTTGCATGTGCATGAGTATTTTTTGACAAGACATAATTTATTTGTTGTATGTTAACGAAATTAATAAAAGTTTGTTTGAAAAGTAATTGTTTTTTATAATTTGTGCTTTGTACTTTAAAGTTCATTATAGAGACAGGCTGTAAAAACGACCCAAAATGAGAATACGTATAAAGAATAGAAATAAAAATACAAAAAAATGTACAGTAGCAAGTTATTTAACGTTATTCAGATTAATCGTGACCGAATTACTGGTCTGATACTCATTTTGTATATAATTTGATCAAACTTTGTTAACTTTATTTGGTTTTTTCAAAAATATATGAAATGTGATTATCTTATTAATGACACATCTTCGATAAAGTCCAGGATAGTAATATTTCGGGCAGAAAACGATGAGTACGACTACTAAGAGCATGGCTTCTAATAAGACACAGCCCGGTCAGAAATGATACCATTATTGAGATATCCCTTTTGATCACAACAAAAAAAAAGAGAATAAAAGAGTTTGAGTTGACGCCTAAGCCTGTAAAAAAAAATTGCTGTTTCCAAGCCTGCTATTCAATCTTATTATTACTCTATACTTTACAGTCCACCCTAAATACGAGCGTAAGACGTTATTTAACTGTCAAAAATTCTCATGCCCATACAAAATGTATGAGACCAACCCAAATAGCGCGACGCTAACGTTGGACAATTGAAACATCCAATTTTGATTGCGCGTAAAAAAGTGAAGTTGGCTGCAAAAGAAGTGTTGTTATTGTTTTTTTTTTTTTGGTATATACAAAAGTATTTCCAACAGTAATGACATTACAGCTACTTTAAGGTCAATTTCGCGATTTTATCTCTCTTAATTATTTTAATTTTGTGGTTTTTAGCAAATAAGATAAGTAAACAATACTGTTCGTTTCACAACGTTGGCGCTCTTATTCAAGTTACTCATTACAGCGTAAAAACTAGACGCTAAATTACGTCGTGCCTAACGCCCGTATTAAGGGTGGACTGTTACTGTGCGCAAGGGATTGTAATGTTGAACTGTTCAATCATCTCGTTAAGAGACGAACTGCAATCGAGGACTGTTTTTGTCATTAGTAACCAATAATTATCTTTAAACAGAATACTTAATTTTGAATAGTAAAAATCGTTTATAATTTTATTTAAAAAATAAACTTGAAGTGTCACATTACACGCCATGGATAATTTAATCCAACATATCATACATTACGGAATATATGTAGATATGGGTTAGTTTTAGCAATACATTTTGGTCTGTGAGGGGACTAGAAAAGATAAAACTAAGTCTGGTCAAAAAGGGAGTAAATTCAATCGGTTTATTGGCGGCTACTTATACTTCACTAAATTCTATGCTGCATCTCATTCCCATTGACCCTTACATAATGGCGTCATCTTGCAGGCACCGCGGCACAAAGTTTCTAAACCATGCCAGTCCTTATAAGGACTATATAGAGTGTTTAAAATTCTAGTTAGCTTCAAAACTGAGTTGTATTAAAAACTAAAACAAAACATAAAAATTTGTTTTTCTTTTTAAATATAAATATTCGAAAGAATTTTTCGTTCCCGTTTAGTGAAATCGGCAAATAAATTTAAATAATTTTAAAACGTCTATTTATATTTAGTTCATTTGATAATGTGGCAACGTACGTAAGCAACATAATCTTTGAAATGACGTCACTATTTAGCGAATATTTACAAACAAATTTTCAATTTTATTAAGCTTTGGGTCCTTATATTTTTTATTAATATTTTATTTCGATATTTCGGTACTTTTTGCGTACCTTCTTCAGGAAACAAAATTATTATTGAAAGCAAAAAAACAAAATTAATTAATTTTGTTTTTTTGCTTTCAATAATAATTTTGTTTCCTGAAGAAGGTACGCAAAAAGTACCGAAATATCGAAATAAAATATTAATAAAAAATATAAGGACCCAAAGCTTAATAAAATAGAAAATAATTTAATAAAAAAAGGGTCAAATAATCATTATTAAACAAACAAATTTTCAATAACTTGATTTGTTTTTGTAACTTAAATTTTATAACGCTATTAAATTAACAAAACTTCAAACGCATAAAAGCATTGTTTGGGTTTAAATCAATTTCGCATGAAACACATTATTAAGTTTTCGGTCCGAAGTTCTAATTGAAATAAAATTAAAATACTTATCTTCCTCTTTAGAAATAGAAATATTCCGGATGCAGCATAACATTTCCCTGTTTTAACAAATTATACGTATTAAATAAATAACTGATGGAAGGAATGTAAACAGACTAAAAAAAATAAATGAAAAAAAGAAAAAGTACTGTAGTTTTAGTAAAAGGTAAGCAACAGCGTTGCCATGGGAAAAAAATATGTATCTAACAATTTGCTACAAATCAATTAAAACTGTTTAATTTCTACTAGTTTTTCGAAACTGGAGAAGGAATTTTTTCATAAGTTTGACTATAATCAAAAAATAGTTATTCTCATATTTTATAAATTTTAATTATTAATATTATTTTTCATAAACGAATTTATAACATTTAGCTGTGATTAAGTTCGGTATTCTATGTGATTAAGAAAAAGAATCAGAAAAAAAAGAACGGCAGGGTATTAGTTATTCTCGTGATCGCCATATCATTTTAAGTATTCTTCGTATCCATTGAAAATACTATAGTTTTAACTAATTATTTAGCAAAATTAATATTTGAAAAAATATTAAAAATTTATATAACAATTCTTCAATAATTCATTTTTCTCCCACTGCTAAGACAATTTTTTATAGAAATTTGTCTATAAAGTTTTATTTATGGCCACTTTTTGGGTTACAGATTAAGTTAACTTTAATCTTTGTGTTTTGACTGTTGTTGGTGGTTTAAAATCATATTTACAAGTCACACATACACATGTAAAACAAAACAACTATTTTAAACAAGATACTCAATAATTTTATGAAAAGCAATAAAAATGGATTTTTCCAGTGCCGGCAAAAATGTAAATCCGAAATGTTTGTAAACTTTAATAAAGCAATAACAAGTCGAAAACTATAAGAAATAAATAATTCTGAATATTCAATGTACCAGGTTTTAGAACTAATTGCTCCATATATGAAAAACTCAAGAAATTGGTTAATAAAATTAAGAGATCCTTTGGTCTCGCTGGCTCAAAACATATTTTTATTCATTTAAATTTTCAAATGACTTATTCTTCTTCTAAAGAAAACTGTACTGCTTTGGTAACATTTTGATCCCTAGTTATCTAGGATTACAATACTAAAAAAATAGTGATATCAATTTCTGTTGTGTGGGAATGCTACAAAGATTAAACTACTGATTATCGCTAGACTCTTCATTTTTTTGCATTAATGAAATCGGAATGGAGTAATCGTAAAACAAAAAAAAAAAAAAAAAACTACCACCCAAAAATATTAACTTCAATTAATATTGGATTAAATTAAGTATCAGATTATCTAATTGGAACAGAACCTTCATCTTAAAATCCAACCTAAAAAACGATTTTTTTTCTTCGCCCACACTTTGCAACTTTTGTTGCGCAACTCTTAAGTTTGTTGGTTGAGGGAGAAAAGATGAGGAGAAACGGATACACTGTTTCATGTACATGCAATTCTCTTTTGTTTCCTTATTCGTCTAAGCCCGCGATGCCAGAATGAAGATTTTACCTTCATTTTTAAGGGTTTTTTTTTATTAAATTGTTTGACACCTAATATTGCATCTTCTTGTTAAAATTTATTATACATATTTACCTATGTAAAACAATGTTATTGTTAATTAATACCCTGAAACAAAAAATTGTATCACTGCCACTTATGTATAAATATGTAAATAATGATGACGTTTACCAGGTACATACATTTGTAAAAACTAATATTTCCCATAAAAAAGTTTAATTCTGCTGAATTAAAATTGTATTGCCTTTTACATTGAGTGTATAAACAAGTAACAAAACAATTTGACTTTAACGACGCAACCTTAAAATAGCATTCTTATATTGACCATCAAAACGTTATTAATAAAAAAGTTTCTTCACTAGTCAGTCTAATAAAACTTTTTCCAAATTGAATTAAAGACAGTGAGATACAAAACTGAGATGACGAATTTAGTGAACTCCACCACATGAGTTAAATAAACATTTTAAGAATTTAGAAAATGTAACAGTAAACGTTCATTCTCGTCGAAGTTTGCAATAATTTGATATGTCTTCCTTGCTCATCTGAAAACGTTGAACACATAATTCCAAAAGTAAAAAGAATAAAAAATTTTTAAGATTTTTTCCCTAAAATAAGATTTATTTTTTTGTAAATGAAGTAATCAAGACCAAAATTGCAGAAACAAAATTTTAATGTGTGAACACGAATGCAATTTTATTGAAGAATTTAAGCAGAAACAAAAATTGCTTGTCCATACGGGGACTTATCTGTACAAAATTACTCATAAAATAAAGTTTTAAAATATATTTCTACAAAACAATGTTTTTTTTTTTAGTTTAAAACTTCTTCTTCTCGTAAAATTCATATAAAACGAAAATAATTCTAAACCTAATAGGAAATGCCAAAAACGGCAACACTAACCTGTTAATTACAAAACAACATTTTTTTACTTGTTATGAATCAAAAACAAAGAGATAAATTAAAAAAAAAGCTACCAGACTTTAATTAACTGAAAGTTAGCGTTCTTTATTAATTCTTATGAGTTTAAAACATGAACAAGGAAATTAACCGTTTGAATTTAGAAAATTTAATAAAATAATTTATTTTCAGAAATATATGCTCCTTTATTCGCAAATATTAATAAAGCACGGTAGAAAATTAAATGACATAATGTTACAGCTTAAACTTGGTAAGTTAAACAATGAGGTAAGCGTTTCTGAAAAAAACTTTATTTTTATGCAGAAACGCTTACAATTTTAAGAACAAAGTTTAACGCAATTTTTAAATTATCTTACTTTTATTGCTTTTCATTACATTTTGAAGAAATGGCCTTAAGCTTGCTTTTGCTTACCCTAGGAGCCGATAAATAAATTCAAGGGTCCGCTAAATGAAGGATTCAGCGTGGATAATTTCACGTATGAAGTATTCTAATAGGACATAGTGGAGTCAATATAGTTAATTGACCAGTTTTGAGTTGTTTTCTCTGGTTGTTACCCTTTTTTACCTTAATATGTATAAAAAGAGCAATGGCTTTCATCATGATACTAAATAAATATCCTGCTAAAATTTTGCCATTGAAAGAATTTGCATTCTTTTTTTTTTTTTTTGTGAAGGGTATATAAGAATCGGCACAACCGGCTAAAGCTCTCTTACTTGTATAGTATCAAAATTAATTTATTTTATTTTATTTAAGCTGTTTTAATAAGAAAGGCTAATTAAAAAGTCTTAAAAGATTGGCTATACTTCGCCATTATACAAGTGTTTTTGTAGTAAAAAAAAACCAATTAAAATTAACTCAGCTTTGTTTTTAATGTTTAATATTTAAAAACTACAAATCACGAGGTCGTGATAAATGTGGTGTAAATTTTAATTAAAACTGATTTGTAAAATTCGCTTACACTTTTTAACTACTTTTTCTAAAAAAAATAAAAATTAGGGTCCAGAAAGCAAAACGAACAAAATTCATTTTTTATACAGACCTTTTGCTAATTGCAAGCTGTTTTTGTGTCGAAATCATTAATATAATATTTACTTATGACCTGAGACGATATTTAAGTTAGTTTTTATTATGAAACTATTTGAATTATCTATTCTAATTTATTAATTATACAAGAATATAGTAAAACGGACCGTTAGTAAATTTATAAATTTTGTTATGATGTTTAATCAACAAAAGAAAGCTCATAGAAAAATTATTATTTTCACTTGAAACTTAAGAAATTAAAAAAAAACTGATTCTACTTTCAATTTAACCAGTTTTATCGATTACTTATTAAAGCATATTATTTGTTTATTTATTTATTTTTTTGACAGTGTGTCTGTTGCATTTAAATGGTTCCTCGTTTTTAATTTCACAGTTCCGTTACACACAGATTCTCCGGTTATTGAATACTTAATTTTAACATATGTTTTTAACAAAACTTTTTTTAAACAAAAATTAGCAAGAGAAAAAATGTATTAAAGTAGCAAAATAATTATGTCCTTATTCGAATGACGAAGAGTGTGTTTTTTTAATGTAAATGTTATTTACTTTTATATAAACATTTAAAGCATTGTTTTCGTTTCCTGTTTATTTTTTTATTAGTTTTTAGTAAATATTATTGTTTTTTAGAAAAGCTTTTAATTTTAAAAGTTTAAGCTTAAATCCGTTCTAATGCAAGTTCAAAACTCTACTGAAATCTTTTAATTTTTTAGAAAATAGGTATGAAGTAAAAAAGTTTTAATACAAATCAAAGTGACAAAGATCATAAACTGTTGTGCTGGGAGAAAAATTTCATCAGTTCTTTATTATTATCTCCCATGTTGTAACGTTAATATACTGTCAAATAACTACTTTAATTTGTTTTTATATCAATTGACTCTCCTTTTGTATTCGGCATCTGTATTATTTAAATTTGTAGGTGTTGTCGTTAATATGTGTTTGTGAGGACGTTTGCAACGTCCAAAATACAGTTATAAAAAAATTTTATGCCCCAAAAAGGTTTTTTGAATAACGCCATCCCTTTCACTTTGAACCGGCTTGAAAAAGTAAAAAAAATTTATTTTATGAAATTTTTAAATCTGCTGTAAATGCCGTTAAATTAATCTGTACAGACTATTGGTGGATCTCAATAATAATTTATAAATATCATAACAATCAACAAGCGTCATTGCTATTATCTCTTAAGACCAGGATTCACTATCATACACAATCGTACGATTTAATCACACAAAAATCTGACAAAATTCGGTCCTACTTTAAAAATCGTTTTAAAATGGCGTCGTAGGTGCCACACTATTATACAAAAAAGATGCAAAACAGATGATTTCATCATTTTGTTGTTGCTTTCTCCTCATCTTCAAAACAAAAAGTCAACTCTGATCAAATAGAAAAAATCATTTTATGAATTATTTTAAAAGATTATAAAATCGTACAGATCTGTCAAAAAGTCTGTCACACACATACACTTTTAGTCCACACTATCATACCTTTTGAGCCCACATGCAATTTTTGACAGATCGTATGACTGAGTAGGATAGTCAATCCTGGCCTTTAAAGACAATCAAGCCTCTTCTTGTTTTTCGGCCATCAAAGTTTTGCATTTTACATTTGCCTTGATTCACGATTTGTGGGCGACTAGCCGCATGCGTGATTGGCCTAAATAAGCCTTTCTGTATTGATCCACTCCATTATTTGCAGAGGATATATTGAAGTAGATCGTTACCTCTTTGATACATGTTTACACCCTTCTTCGTTTCTTAGTAATGATCAAGCAATTTAACATAAGATATTGACCTTCCTTGTCGTTATCAAGTTCCACGACACCAAGTATGCATTTACTCTACACTTGTAATTTTTAGTTGTCAAATTTGTTAATTTTTATCACACATTTTCGCGTAGTTGTCAGCATTTGCTATTAATTATGGACGCCCAGAGCATTTAACTACAATATGCAGCTGCTAGCTAAATGCTAAATAATGCAAGATATTCCCATGCGCTGTGCGCTGCAGTTTGAACATCTTTTTCGTGTCTTTCTGCATCTTCATAGTCGCTTAATGACATCGTATTAGCTCTATTTCACTTTATTTGACTATCGAATTGATTATTTGCTCCCTGGTCCACCTCATACTCTAAGCAGCTGTCAGACTGCTCGGCAATTATGCAAATAAATTTACCATATTTGCAAGGATCGGATATCAGCTTCTAGTGTTAGTACCCATGAACTTCAAATCGGTTTGCTTACAATCGAAATAGAGCTATCGCTAATAAGTCAGTTGGACACCTTCTCAATATTTTATGGTTCTTTAGATATTTCCACCTTCGGTTTTGATTCCTGTATTCAAGCGGGTTTCAGCTTCTATTTTGAGTTCATGCCATGAATACAGTGCCAATTGCACAGGTTCGTCCATTTTCTTAAAATCTCTTTTGACTAATGCGTTTTAAACTTTCCATTGTTAGTTCTTTGATGCTATTGTACATCTACGTTTAATGAGTTTTGATAAAAAAAGGTCCACATGTCGAGAGAGTTCGAAAGGTATCTACAATCCGCATTCTAGGGGCAATACTACCTCTTAAGGCCAGGATTCACTATTCATCTGCAATCGTATAATTATATCATAAAACAATCCGACGGAATTTAGTCCTACTTTGAAAATCGATTCAAAATGGCGTCTTAGGTGCCACACTTTTGTACAAAAAATATGCACAAAAAAAAGATTCATTTAATATTTTGTTGTTTTTCTCCTCATCGTAAAAAAATTAACTTTGATCGCATAGAAAAAAAAAAACATTTTATGAATTATTTCAAATGTAAAGAACTGTAAAAAAGTCTGTCAAAAGTATAATAGTAAATCCTGGCCCTTAGTTTCGATAAGGGTATTCATTATAAGTTAAGTGGACCTTCCGAACTAGCCTATTAAGCGTCTGTTTCTGAATTTTGCCCCGCTCTTAAGTTGGTCTCCAAGATGTTCTTTTCTGTAATTTATTCTTCTGCATTAACGGTTAAAATTTGACTAAAGTAAATGTAAATGTTATTAAAAGTTAACAAAAAATCAAATACCTTAGAATCCTGTGAATTAAATAAACCTTTTAATGACTTTTTTATCAAAAAGTTTATTTTTGATTTATTTTATTTATTACTTTACTGTGGGTTTTACATTATTATTAAGTAACTTCGATTACAAAACGTAATCGTGTCTTTTCAGTTTGTTTTTCGCTGTTGGATATTTTTGATCATCTGACTAGATAACATTACACTGTGCGATTTGGTCGTGAGATCTGTTAAAAATGAGATGCATTCGAAAATTATATCAGTGTATATTAAAATGAAATATATAACAGATTTTTAAACAGGTCTGTCGGATTTGCCAGTTTTAAAAGAACTGTATGAAATGATAATTTCTGTATCATTAGAGTTTCATCTTTCTTATGTGACAGTGTGTGTGGTTGGTGGTAAAGATTGTTTGGTGTTTGGCTCCAGCACAACAATAAACCCACTTTAAACATTCAGCTTCATTAGATTAGATCGGATATATACAAATGTTTATTACAAAGGAACAAAAGTGAAATATAAGAAATTGCTAACAATTTTAAAAGATTTTGTGGCACTCTATTTAAAAACAAAATTTCGAATGCAACTTTATCACAACTGTTTGGAAAACGATGTAGCAAGAAAGGTAATTTAAAGGTAAATAAATAGATAAATTGCTTTATTTACAACGCAATGCGCACATAAAATTATTCTAGAAAAGTCTGGCAGCAATTTTAATGTTAAGTAGACGTATTGTAGTTTTATAGCTGATACAGCGATAGTTTTCATAGTGAAAAATAAATAAGAGAGCCATATTCGGCTTGGCCGAAACTTATATACCCTCCACCATATATGTATAAACACATATATGTTTTTTTAGGTAAAAATTGTACATAAAAATGTCATTGGCTTTAATGGGTTTAAAATTTAGATTTTCCTTAAAGATCTCTTCAAAAGTTGATTGATGTCTTAAAAAATTTTAAAAGTTCAGAGGTGCGAACTCGGGAAAAATGGGCGAGCGCCAATTTTTTCACTTGATTTTATGTTTTTAATTCTCTATCACCTGACATATTTGTCTTTTTGACTGGTGATACTTCATTGTTCCAAATGATAGAAAAGTTAATGGTAGGTGGGGTGTTTTGCCCGCGGCGTCAAAGGACATAGACCGATCTTTCCAATAGCACCTCTTCCGACACTATGTCTGATCGATTGGCGTATTTAATTTTTTTTTAGCTGATCAGACAGACGGACATCACTCAAACGACTTCGCTATGCATAAGAAGTCAGAATTTATATACTTTATGGCAGGGGTTCTCATCAAATTCCTGCTCACGAACCCCTAGTAAACTAATTTTTTTTCGCAGACCCCTCTGAAGCCCAAATTCATAATAAAACTTTTATTATTTTTGAAAACACTGTTTTCTCGGTTCTTCATACGGACCCATTGGATGGTTGCTACGGACCCCCAGGGGTCCACGGACCCCCATTTGAGAACCGTTGCTTTATGGGGTTGGAAATGTATATTGTAGAAATTACAAACGGAATGACAAACTTAGTTATACTCTTTACCACTTTTTGTGGTGAATGGTATAAAGACATTAGCTAACATCAGAAAGGTTAGCGTTTTTGACAGCCGCTGGGTTATCTAAAGTCCAATCGTATGTTTAATTGCCAATGTGATAATCATCTCATTAATTATTTCTTTAAGATATACAGGTATGTGATGAAGAACGATAGTTTTGAAAAGGCAAATTAATTCTAAAAACGATATAGATGTGATGAATTTTGATTGGTTTCATATTCCAATTTTTGTTTCATTCCATTTTATTTTATAAAAAATGCTACAACAATACGAAAAAAAAAACAACAGCTGGATAAATCGAACAACCCTTTGGACCTTCCTGAAGATATGTAAGTAAAGTTTTTTGTTATTTTAAATACATATTCTTATATATTATTTTCATACAGATTTATTTAATGCTACCGACTAAATAAAGAAGGCTTTATGATGATTTTGAATTTAATTGGGCAGAACTATGTGAAGACATTAATACCACTTACACTGCAATTGGCGGCAGTTTTAAAATTTTATGCAGAAGGCTTCTTCCAGAGATCTGTTGGAAATTATGCGCATATTTCAATGCATGGAACAACAGTTTCAAAACTACAGGCAATACTCATACTTATAAAAATTTATAATTTATTAAACGTTTTTAACCCTGCACCTTCATCCTTCGTTCTAGGGATAAGAAGAAAAGTTACTTAAATTTTATAAGTTTGAAAAAGAAAACAGACTCTTGCCACAATCTTGATTTAAAAACAATTTCAAACTGATTTTATTGTTTTTCATCACATATCAAAACTATTGCTTTTTACTTAAAACAAAATGGAATTTGAAATCAATAAGACAAAACGATGTTGCCACATGCATCACACCTTTTATTGATTTTAAATCGTTTGCATGTCTTAATTGCTTTTCGTCACATATCTGATAAACTCTGTTTTAAATTAAATTTTCTTCTAAATAATAATAATAATGTAATCTTAAATAATCGAAGATTAATGAAACGTAAGGTGCAGATTAATTAATTAAGCTGATGGAACTTAGTGTACTGCCAGCTAGGAACTGCTGAGGGAATTCTGAATATTTGCTGATATAGATTTTTTAATATAGACTTACCTGCACATATAGAGATCTGTGTGGATGTAATTGTTTTTTTCCCCATTACTGGAAATCCTGAGAATGCAACAGGGAAAGACAAGGAAGCATATCAAAAGGTGAAGACGTTTATTTCTACAGAAACTCCAGAAGAAATGGCCAATAACATCTTACAAGATGTGAAGGGATAAATCTTTACAGGTAAGTCAAAGGCAGCAACCCTTCAGCAGGAAGACTCAAATGTTGATTGGATGCAATAGAGCTATCTCAAAGTGGATAATTGTGCTAGTGACGGATCATGGAATATCTAAGTATAGTTTGGGCAAATAAATATTCGAATTTATTGAATTGGGCAGAGAGATATTAAATGGAGAAAATCTATGATGAGAAAAAAAAAGATCGACAGTTACTAGTTGACAGTCTAAAATCATCACAGTCAAGAGAAAAGGTTGGTGACAACGTGAGAAGTAAAGAAGTAGTAAATTACCAAATGGGTATTTTAAATCACTAAAAAACAAAATAGGGAAGAAACAATGTCCGCAATATGAGAGGTCTGCTGCGATATCCCTCTCTGGCATATGCCATTTTGCTAACAGTCCACCCTAAATACGAGCGTAAGACGTTATTTAACTGTCAAAAATTCTCATGCCCATACAAAATGTATGAGACCAACCCAAATAGCGCGACGCTAACGTTGAACAATTGAAAAGTCCAATTTTGACGCGCGTAAAAAGTGAAGTTGGCTGCAAAAGAAGTGTTGTTATTGTTTTTTTTTTTGTGGTATATAAAAAAGTATTTATAAATAAACTTATTTTTAGCTTAGAGAGTACACAAAGGAGTATCGAAATATTGAAAAATAAATAAAAAAATATTTGCAATTTCTATAAAATAAAAAAGGACTCTCTAAGCTAAAAATAAGTTTATTTATTAATAAAAAAAGAGTCAAAAAAATTGTTACTTTAATTAAAAAAGTATTTCCAACAGTAATGACATTACAGCTACTTTAAGGTCAATTTCGTGTGGTTTTTAGCAAATAAGATAAGTAAACAATACTGCTCGTTTCACAACGTTGGCGCTCGTATTTAAGTTACTCATTACAGCGTAAAAACTAGACGCTAAATTACGTCGTGCCTAACGCCCGTATTTAGGGTGGACTGTAAAACAAATTATTTTTACTTTGACAACATGGTCGTATTTATGGTTTCTACACCAGCTAGTTTTTCTAAAGTCGATTATGAAATAATTATTAGAATAAAACTAATTCTTTATGAGTCTAAGTGAGTTATATTAGCTGTTTTTACACTCGTATAAATTTGAAACTGTAGTAGGGTATTGTTTCGTCGAATTCGTTCGTCTCAATCATTTTACTAGTTTTCTCTTGATTAAATTGTATAGAAAAGTGTTTGGGATATTCTTTTGTTGACTGCGAAACTCATTGTACATTAATATATGAATTAATTTATTAATTTACATATTTAAATTTGTAATGCTTAACATATTTACAGCGAAGGCAAATCATGTTGCTTTTATATATAAATTTAAAAAAAAAATCTTTAAACATCATCTGCTCGTCTACTTGTTATGTTATTTTAAGGCGCCAACTTTTAGGGACGTATAATTTTAACTAAAACTTTACATTTTTTTAATAAAATCGAATATATTTATTTAAATATCCAATAGTAGAGTGTAAGTAATTCGGTTTTTTCTATTAATTTCTTTTTATTATTTTTTTTAATTTAAATAATTTCACTGTGTGAAAAAGATTTTTATAAAGGTGCTTTTTTGTATTTCTTTTTTACTTTAAAAAAGTGCGAGAATCAACTCATTTTATTTTGTCGAAATAGCTTACAAGCGAAATAAGTACAAAGATCGCTTATTAATTTTGATTAACTCGTTTTTAACTACATTCACTACTAATTCCATATTTAAATACAATTTACATTTAATAAAAACAACAGAAAATAATTATCTAACGCTTTCATGACGATAAAAAAATATAAATAAATTCTAGTGTTTTGAACGACGCGCACATGCTTTGACCCATAATAATAATAATAATAATAATCTAAATTTTTGGTTCCATATTGTAATTAAATTGTATACGTTGTTTTATTGCAATTATTATTAAATGAATGACAATACGTGTTAGAGGACACTAAATTGTATTTAAGAAAATGTCCAAATGATGCTGCCCAACCATGTAACCGTGTAGCTAAATATTGGAAACGAAAAGGAAAATAATTGAAAATAAATTACCAACAAGGCCTTGAGCTCAATTACTAACTTAATACTTAGTGTTATTGAAGTCGCTTTGATTAATGTGAACAGACAGATACCTAAAATTTGTTTTGGAGTCGGTTTTTTGCAAGAATTATTTAGTATGTAGATGTCAAACTTATTTTCTTTTTCGTTGTATCTGTTTGACAAATAATCTGAATTTTGCTATTAAAGCTATTGCAGTTACCTGCTATAAATTCGCTTTGACAAATATGTTCTATATTCGGAAAAGAAAAAGGTTTTACATGTACAACAAAAACTTACCTTGCTTTTTTTGGCTACTTAACCTTTTCTCTTTCTTATTGATACTTGATACAAAACTTTTTGTAAGAAACAACTTTATAAATAAAAAACTCCTTTAATTTTGTCATTCCGTTTGTAATTTCTACAACATCCATTTCCTACCCCATAATGTGTTTACATTTTGACTTCTTATGCATAGCAATGTCAGTTCGTCCGTGTTAGTGTCAACTTTGCCGAGGCACTAGATCAGCTAGAAAAAATTCAAACACGCCAATCGATTAGACATAGTGTCGAAAGAGGTGCTATTGGAAATCATCAAGATCGGTCCATGTCGTTTTGACGCAGCAGAAAAAACACCACGCCTACCTCTAATTTTTCTATATCATTTGGAGCAATAAAGTAACTCCAATGAAAAATAAAAAAAAACAAATATATGGGGCGATAGAGAATTAAAAAATAAAAAAAAACATCTAGTGAAAATATTGGAGCTCGCCTATATTTTCCGAGTTACGTTACTCTGAAATTATTAAAATTTTTAAAATGTCAATGTATCCTTTTAAAGCTTTTAAAGAGATGGAATTTATACATATGTAATTTTTTTTGTTAATTTTTAATTCTCTGTCACCTCTATATTTGTTCTTTTGATTGGAATTACTTCACGAAACTAGATTTAGATAAATGGTAAAGCGTATATTAAATTTGGCATAGCCGAATGTAGCACTCTTACTTGTTTTTTAATAAAATTATAGACTTAAGCGACTGAAACATTTTAATGTAGAAAATATTTAAATCACAAGTGGCAGCCTCTCACGACGAAGCTCACTTATGCACAATCGAATGGCCCGTTGTGATACAACGAGGAAGACGGCGCGACTCCCCTTACCCAATTGAGTACCCTGAAGATTCCCGGATGAACTTCGCTATGTCCCCTATAGAGTGAGATGATAGCTCCGTAAGAGTGCCGAAGAAAGGAGAGCCCAGAATTCTAAATCTTCTTCGAGCCAGGGATGGGCAGTGGCACAGGAGGTGCAGTACGGTCTCCTCCTCATCCTCCGAGCCATAGCTGCGACAGAAATCATTGGAGGGCAGACCCAGTCTTTCAGCATGCCTGCCGATTATACAGTGATCAAGAAGTACCGAGACCGTGATACTTATGGATTTCCTGTCCAGTCCGACCATCTGCCTGGTCCGCTTGAGATCCAGTGTAGTCCACAGTTGTCTGGAGATACAACCGGAACTTTCCTCCACCCATAATTTGCAAGCCATATTGAGGTAGTGGTTCTTTATGGCAATTTTAACCGTTGCCAGAGGAATTCCAACGTCGGGTAGCAAGGAGACGCTAGTGCCCCGTTTGGCGAGATCATCGGCCTCACAGTTTCCCAGGATATCCCTGCGACCAGGGTCGTAAAAAAGTTCAATCTGTGATCGCTCCGATAATGTGTTTAGTGATGAGCGACATCTTAGGACTAGCTTTGATGTACAGTATGCACCGGCAAGCGCCCTGATTGCCGCCTGACTGTCCGAAAATATCCGAATGGCATGGCCAAAAAGTTCGTCCCTAAGCACTATTTCGAGTGTTTCCAGGATGGCCTGTAAGTCCTTTAATCTTACAAATTTTTACAATAGGTGTGTTCCCGTGAGATCCTTATCTTACCGAAAACGGTACAACAAGTTTGGGTAATGGAGAGAGCTTTTGGGAGAAAAAAAATTCTTCTACTTGCACGAAACAGCCCAGACTTTTTCTTTGGTAGGATTGTGAAAACTGCAAAACAATTAGCTAATTGATAAGTAAACAATAACAAATACAAAAAATTATATGTTTCATTCTTACAATTGTTTAAATAATTTATCGCATAAATTAATAAAGTTCCCAAAATATGTTAGAAATGTAAGAACATGCAAAATATTTGTGCTTTTATTTTTACTATGAATAACTGCATGTAAATTTTGTTTAACATTTTGTTTTGGGATAGAAATTTCGTTTTTAGTGTTCCCGTACTTTTCGGCATTTTTGCCAATAATTCACAATAATTTTTGTTTACTTTCATTTTACCAAAAAAAAAAAGTACGGGAACACACCTTATATTTCCTTCGCATAACTTTTTTGCACAGGCTTTTTTTAAAAGAAAATTTTTTAATTTACTCTATGATTAATCAGTAACTTGTTTTAACTAGAAAAGTAAACAAACGGACTTATTGTTGATGCGATTAAAGACCATGAGGCAAAGGTTTAATTGAGGGACAGGATAATATTTTTTAAGAAAAAACTTTACCAGCTTCAATGGGAATCTTTAAATTTGTCCATCTTATTTAAAACGTAATTTTTAAGGCATTCTTTTTTTACAATTTATATTTATTCATATTTTTATATTATAAAGTTTCCCTAAAATGGTCATTTTTAAATGCAAGCATTTTTATTTGTTGAACAACTTTAAAATAAAAATACAAATAAGTTGGAATCAAATGAAAAGTTGTACTTGAAGAGTATCTTAAATTAAAGCTTAGAAATATAAATGTACAATAAATATAAAGTACATTCGTGGTAAATTCAAAAGAATAAATTGTTTTTTCACTTACATACATTTAAATTTAAGTACTAAAAAATAATACGAAAATAAAATAATATCATATTAAGCGAGGGATACTTATAATTAATAATAATAATAATATTTGTACACAATATATTAGTGTAAATACCAAGAGAAAGTGTCGTGCAATACGTTTTATATTTTAAAGGAAAAGGAGTCAAATACACACATATACACATGAGTTTAAGAGTGAGTTTTTGAGTTTCAAGATGATCATTGTTCATTTGCTTAATGCTTAAGGTGATGCTTTTTTGTTGATGTTATCAACATAAATACTGTAAAACTGAACAAAGATGATAATTCTTAACTTTAAGCTAATTAGCTAGCTATCCATTGTTTACTAATCAAAAATTCACTCTTAGATTTGTTTTTTTTTTTTTTTTGTCATTAATGCAGTTTTTGGTCCTTTTGAGTTTTCCATGTTGTTATAATTAATTGTTAACGTCTTTATTTCCTTCTATAATAGTGGTATTAAATAGAGCTCGGCATATATTTACGATAGTGTTAGAAAAGCCCTTCTGGCTTTGCGTCTTTTTCTTCCATGCAATACAAACATAATAGAAAGGTACACCCGCTAAAGTGATGGCAATACCAATTAACAGATTTAAAGGTTGAGTTAAACTTGGCATTAACACAAGGACAATGCAGCATATAATAAAAATAACAGGCAAAGCAGTATGGACTTGAATTGGACGAGGTATATCGGGCCTAAAAAGGTGTATAAAATTATAAACATTTCTTTAATTAATATTCAAATAAAAATACCTCTTTTTTCTTAACCACAACATGCCAGCTATACTGGCCACCACAGAAAGCCATAAAATGGAACTGAAATAATTAATTAAGACATAAACATCTGCCGACAATAACATCAATATAGACATGAGACACTGTAATTAAAATGAAAACAAAGCAAATAATTAATTAAACATTTAAATGTTGTGAAACAATATGGCAACCTACCGAAAATATTAAAGATGGAATGGGTGTTTGTTGTTTAACATGAAAAAGTTGAAAGAATTTTGGCAAATGTCCTTCTTGGGCTCCCGTAGCAAACAGTCGCGCCGAAGTAAATAATACACCATTGACGCCGCCAAATGTACTTAATGCTACAAATATTGGCACCATAAATGCCAGTGATCCAAACATGCGATTACCAAATACAACAGCAACTGCTAAAGAGCTTAACATTTCCGTTTTGGAGACGACAACAAAATATGCCAAATTAACAAGAACATAAATGCCTGTTACTAAAGGCATAGCAATCCAAATGGCTCGAGGTAGATTTCTAAAAAAATATATAAAATAAAACAAATTAAAACAAATTTAAAATTATACAAAAAAAAAAAGGTAACGACACAAAACAAGTAAGAATGCTATATACGGCTATACCGAATCTTAATACCCTTCACCATGTATGTAAATCTAGTTTAGTGAAGTAACTCCACTAAAACAAAAAACAAATATTGGGGTGACGAAATTAAAAAAAATTAAAAAAATGAAAAAATTACATAAAAATATCACCGGCTTTTAATGGGTTAGGCATTTTTTTAATTTTAGCATTTCCTTATAGATCTCTTCAAAAGCTTTTAAATGATACCAGAGTTGGGTTTATTGCATTAGATTTCATTTTCCACTATTTTTAAGTGGCAACGGAAAAAATAGTGCATTATCGCCCCTAATATTTAGTGGTAGTGGAAATTTAGTGCACTAAATTAAACGATTTTGGTAGAAGTATTAAATTTTCAAAATTGAAATCAGTCAGTTTTTTACGGCGTGGACTGTTAATAATGCCAGCAAGTGAAAAAAGCCGTTCTATTGGAGCTGAAGAGGGTATCGCCGTATTGTATTTAAAGAAAAGTTCACGAATTCTTGGGTAACGCTTAAGGCATTCGAAGCTGGTATCCATGTCCATCAAATACAGCTCCAGTTCTCGCTTCATGCTATCCGCAGGTTCTCCAGTTAAGGAAGCTGGAACGTATAGAAAAACTTAAATCAATAAACGTACGTGTATTTAGTAATCTTCGTTTAAGTGTTAACTTACATTGATTTTCCCCAAAATCTAAAAAGTTACTGTCTTTTTGCGCTGGTACAACTTCGTTGATTGCGTTCTGATCTGCAAGTTGTTGACTTTGCGTAGTTTCAAAATATTTGCTTAACAGATTCAGTAGTGTAATTTTGTGCAGTTTCGAACAAAACATTGCAGAAGCTTAGTTTTATATTAGGACATGTGATGGCTGCCACAATTGCGTCGTTTTATTTAGTGCATTAAATTTTCACTACCACTAAAATCGTTTTATTTAGTGAATTAAATCTCCACTAGAACTAAAATCGTTTCGTTTAGTGCATTAAATTTCCACTACCACTAAAATAGTTTTATTTAGTGCATTAAATCTCCACTAGAACTAAAATCGTTTCGTTTAGTGCACTGAATTTTTACTAGCATTAAAATTGTTTGAATTAGTAGATAATTATTCCCATCTGCCTCTAGCGGTGGCTGGACTTTTGCTGCATTAATGCTACGTAGTTTAGTGGTAATAGAAAGGATAATGCATTTTAAATTTAATGCAATAAACCCAACTCTGAATGATACCCATATTGGCCATATTGAAAATTAAACTTTTTTATGAAAATTCAGAGGACAATAACTCGGAAACTATGGACGAGAGGCAATTTTTTCACTTGATGTTTTTGTTTTCTTTTTATTTAATTTTATATCGCCCTACATATTTGTGCTTTTTTCTTTTGATTGGAGTTACTTCACTAAACTAGATTTGCTACAAATGATATGGAAAAATTAGAAGCAGGCGTGGTGTTTTGTCCGCTGTCTCATAAGACATAGACCGATCTTGCTCTTTTTCAATAGCGAAATTATAGCTGATCTATTTAAATTCTCTCTACCTCATCTAGACCTTGGCAAAGTTGATTTCAACATACGGACGGACAGACGGCCATCGGAAATGGATATTGTAGAAATTACAAATGGAATGACAAGCTTAGATATACCCTTTTTCCACCTGTGGTGAAGGGTGTCATTATAACCAGCCCTGATAAAATAAAAAATCGGTGTTTGGAAAAATTTTTTTAGAATAAATTTGTATTATAGGATGTCAAAATCATTCATTCATCATATGTTTCAATTATGTTTGCTTTACCACTATCACATTTCTTCATGATACTGAGGCATTTGACAAATCTTAATACTCTGTATTTGAGTGTGAAAGGGACTTAAGCAATAAATAACTTTAAAAATCAATATCAGCTAATGTATGAGAAAACATACAATTCGGGCAAAAGCTGAATTCGTTTTTTATTTATTGCGTTTTTGTTACAAATGGTTTAATTTAATACAGAAGAAAAGCATAAATTTGTAATCATTAACATTCATAGAGTATCTAGATCCTTCGAAAGGAAACTAAAGACATAAAACAGAGTATTTAATGAATCATTTGACAAATGTCGAAATGCTTTATTAAATAAATATTTATTTTTATTGAATTTTTCATTTATTTAACTCTATAAAACTTTAAAATTTGTTCGAATAAAGATCAAAATAATCACAAATGAAACACTGAACAAACACTTTACTTCACTTTAAATAATTGAATTAATTAAAAAATAATTTGAATTCTGATTTAAAACAGAAAACAAAGAAAACTTTAATTGGTGCAAAAATATTATTCTGTGATGTAAAATTAAGCAAAGTATTGTTTTTCTTACGATATTTTACTACGGTTTCAACTGAAGTTTTATTTATTAAAGGGAATTTACGTAGTCAAATTAATAGATTCTATTTAACATTTATTTAAAAAACAATGGCTGTCAATTTTAATTTGAATAATTGGAGTACAGAGTTGAATAAAAACTTGTTTGTTTTAAACATTTTCATCGCTAAGGTTTTACGAAATTTGTTCGTTAATTATTATCCACCCAGAAACCATCTCAAAGTCTAACAGTTAAGGTTAGTTTTTTCTTACACGTCGCCATGTTGGGTCTCCTCCACATGTATCCTTTGGACCAAGCAAACCAATAGACTGAAAGAACGGTTTCCTTCGTGAAATACAGAACCCTTGTAATTTCATATTGTTTGAGGTTTGAAGGTCTGCAGCTTCTTTTAGAGCTTAAACTTTCAATAAATCGTAAGACTAATTTAAAATGTTTTTGTTTTTTTATTTGTTTAGATCACAGATGTCAATTTAGATCGCGGACGACATACTATTTCTATAATTTTCATTGTAAATTTTAAGTAAAAATTATTTTTTAAGTATTGATTGAAACTTTAGAATGCGAACTTTCGATTTCGATCATTTAAAATAATAATTCAAACTAAATAAACTTGGAAAAGCAATAAAAAGCATTAAATGAAGTAAAAAATAAAAGCGAAAATTGTTATTTATCAGTATTTAAGTATTTTGTTCTCCTACTAGGCGAGTGCAATAATTTTCCTTTAACTGGCATCAACGGCAGGTAAATGTTCAATGTTTCATTCTGTTATTTTAGGTAAAAAGTAGTGGCATTTTGAATTCACTCTTTTAACTTTTGAAAAAGGAAAAAATCATTTCCGCATACACAGATAAAAACTTTTGCCATTTGTCTTAGGTACATACATACATACATACACATACACATACATACATTAATGTATATTTACCCTGCAGGCATTTAACAGAGCAATTTCGGATAGAAGTTACGTCTTCGTTACTTCTTGATATTAAAAAACTCAATTTTTACAAAAACATAATGCATTATTTTGAAATTAAGATGTTCTAAGAAATAATATTTCATCTCTAGCAAAAGTTAATTGTTACTTTTTCGAAACTATTAGATGTTCATTAAGGCCAGGATTGACTATCATACTCAGTCGTACGATCTGTCAAAAATTGCATGTGTTCAAAAAAAGTATGATATTGTGGACTAAAAGTGTATGTGTGTGACAGACTTTTTGACAGATCTGTAAGATTTTATAATCTTTTGAAATAATTCATAACATGATTATAGAAAACTATGTGATCAATGTTGATTTTTTTGAGGATGAGGAGAAAGCAACAACAAAATATTACAAGCATCTGTTTTTGCATCTTTATTGTACAATAGTGTGGCACCTACGACGCCATTTTGAAACGATTTTTAAAGTAGGACAGAATTCTTTCAGATTTTTGTGTGATTTAATCGTACGATTGTGTATGATAGTGAATCCTGGCCTTTAGTTGATAGTTCGAAAATTTACAAAAAAAAAATTGTGTAATTATCGAATATTGATATTTTAAAGGTTACAAGCTTGACAAAAACATAAATATCTTTCAATTTGACTTGTTCGGTGATCAGTTAAGTTAAATGCGTATGAATTATAAAAACTGTTAATAAAATTACAAAACAACAAATTACTTAAACTAAAATGTAAACTTTACCGTTAAAATGTAAACTTTACCGTTAAAATTTGAATGCTTGTAAAACCGTTATTTTTAATACTGTAGCATTAAGCTTTTGCGACAAGTTGTATCCGTGTAAAATGTTTTAAAATCTCGATAAAACTTAATTTCGTATTAAGAACTTTGAGCTAAGGCTCTCTCTCTCTACTGTTAAACTTTTTCGTCTTTATAAAATAAAAATTCGTTACTTTTAGAAGTTACATATTCGATACTATCAAATGACACTTTTTTATACTTCTAACACACATATATTCGAAACTACTAGAGTATTTGGTTTTTATCCTTCCTAGGGATTCTAAATAGTTTCCTAATAGTTTTATCACTGTTACAACACTTTTCTTCACTACTAAGGGGACGCTATTAGGTAACGGTATAGTTGTGACATTTTCTATTGAAGATGCTTGCAGGGTAGAGAACAGAAAAGAGAAAAATAAAACCAACTTAAATTAAAACAAACACTCCAACTTTTATATTTAGAGATTTAGAAAATGAATTTAGAGAATGCTTGTGTATGTGCTTCTACAGTAAGGAACAAAACTGGACCAAATTGATATGATATGACAATTTGTTAATTATTGTTTTGCAACGACCTTTTTTTTTTTATCAAATTTCTTTCTTTCTGACTAAAATTAAAGCATTTAATTTGAAAGAAATTGTGAAAACTAAATTAAATAGAGTTTTATATTGAAAGATTGCCAAAAGTAAAAAATTTAAAAATAAAAATTTACTATTTCGAAAGTGAAAGCAATTAACCAGATTGCCCAAAAAAAGTAAAAAGTTGTGGATCTGGATAAGTAATTGCTGGTGTTTAAGTTAATCGAGTGGACTCAAGTTTGCAAAAGAAAATCAATCGAATTTTAAACTTAAAAAAAACGTGCTGATTATCCCGACCGAATTATTAAAATCACGGATATTGACTATTGAAAATTGATTCATTTTATATAGAACGCGACGGACACAGTCTTATAAAAAAGGTGAAATAAAATAAATAAACATTTATGATTGAAACCTCGTCTTGACCTGAAAGTTTACTCTGTATTTTAATTCGAAAGAAACCACTTTCGAAACACAATGTATAAGACATAGCAATTCGAATGATTTTCTTTTCAAATCGAAATACTGAGGAATCTTAGGACTGCCGTCGGCTTTAGTAGGCAGTATGTACTTTTCCACCTGTTATATCTTTTATGAGCATCGCAGTGCTTTGAAATATGTGCCGTGATATCTTTGGCATTATAAACGAATTTTACTATGACCTGTAAGACAGCCAGTGAAAAATCTTAAATTGTTTTTACTTAAAGATATAAAATTTTTATGTTCGAAGAGATTAGTGAAGTGTTATTTCCTGGCGCTCTTATTTTTTTAATTTCTTTCTTAGAATCAGAGTGATCCAAGTTTACAATTAGTTACAGCCAGATAATAGGTGCACTTGCTTCCCTTTAGCCAGTTTATCCACCTTTTCATTGCCTTCCATGACGCTTTATAAGCAGCTTGTATTTTTTTTATATAACTGCTTGACCGATGTCAGAGTGAAAAGAAGGTATGTTGTTGTGTTAAACCCCGTCTAGTCATGCAATTTTTGTTTTTGCAGTTTTTTTAAAATTCTCTTTTGAAATTGCATTGGTGTCACATTTAAATTTTGTCTCTATAATTTTGGCATTAATAAATTGGATTTTGTTTTTACTTAAACTAAGAATGAAAAAATAAAATAGAATAGAATTGCATGTACACGAAACAGTGTATCCGTTATTAACCATCTTTTCACTCTCACCTAAAACCTCAAGAGTTGCACAAGAAAAGTTGCAAAGTGTAGACGGGGACCAATGGGTTTTAGCATGATATCGTTTTTCGTACAAAAAGATACCAATAAGAGTTAATACCTTAACTAAAATGGACACTTTTTGATTTGGGGACATAATAATCACAGCTTTTATGTTTGATAATAAATTAATTAACTGCCAGTCCCACGATGTCGCAATCGTTCGTTCGTTCGCACAATTACATTCAAAACAAAAACAAATTCTTAAAAATTGTTTTTGTTTTGAATGTAATTATGCGAACGAACGATTGATTGCGATATCGTGGGACTGGCAGTAAATGTTTAAGAATCATATGCAATGACTTATTCCTCAAATTGTACTTGGTTTTTTATTTATTTATTTTTTATATTTTTTTTATTTTTATTTTTTTTTTTATTTTCTTAATGATAAAAATTTCATGAGCAATTTTAACCTTCACTGTACATTATTTACAAAATCAACAAGTTGCTGTATTTTCTTTATTTTTTATAAAAAAAAGCATCTTTACGAATGTCCTTGATGGCATTTCTATTCTGTATCTGTTGAAATAAATGTGCCATGACGCAATATGTTGACTTGTAAAATTTATGCTGAGTAGGACTTCTTTTCTTAACAATGAAACCACTCAACCGAAATGGGAAAAGTTTAAGTAGAAGTAGAAAAAAAACTAACATACAGAAGCAACAAGTAACTTTTTTATTCTATTTTATTTTTCTGTAATCAAGAAAAATGCTAGATCTTTAAGAAATTAAATTAAACAAAGTTAATAAAAATAGAAATAAATTTTATTATAAAATAAGAAAAAATAACACCAAGGGAAATTTAAACTAATAAAAAATATTTTTTGATTTTTGAGAAATTTATTGCATTAAATACAGTAAAATTAATGCGTATAAATTTAATTTTTTTCCTAATTTACGATGTTTGGGTAAAAATACGATTATTTTAAATAAATAAATTAATAAATTTTTTTGTTTGTTTGTTTTGTTTTACGAATTTTCATTTTTTTTTTTTTTTTGCAAAAATTTCTTAAAATTTAATTTTTCTTATATTTTTGACTTTTTGTGTGAAGTCACTTGAAACTACTGTTTTTTTGGTGTCATTTCGATATTTTGTTGAATTTGAAGTAAAAATGAGATTTTTGATGAAATTAAAAGCTTTTAGTTAGTTACACAACTTTAGCAAAATTTTCAAGTTTTTTTTAAGACTGAATTTTTTTTCGTAAATTAAAACGAAAATCAAACTGAAAGCCAATTTTTCTGATTTCGAATAGCGAGGTATTTGAAACTATATTTACATAAGGCTGTATTCAATAGCTCCGTTCCCGTACTTTTTGGGTAAAGTTCGGTAAAATGAGAGAAAACATAAATTATTCTCAATTAAAGAGAAAAATTCCCGAAAGTACGGGAACACAAAAAACCAAACTTCTATCCCAAAACAAGATGTCGAGCAAAATATATATGCAGTTGTTTTTATTAAACATAAGAACACAAATATTTTGTATGTTCTTGAATTTATTTTAATATTTATAGGAATAAAACTTACAAATAACAGTTTTGCGAAACTTTTGCGTGTATGAAACATAGAATTTTTTGTATTTGCTACTGTTTACTTTTCAATCAGCTGATTGTTTTTTAGTTTACACAAACTTACCCAAAGAAAAAGTCTGGGCTGTTTCGTGCAGAAAGAAGAAGAATTTTATTCTCTCAAAAGCTCTCTGTAGTACGGGAACAGTTTTCGGTAACATTGGGATCCCGCGGGATCCCAAAATTGAGTACGGGAACGCACCTAATATAATAGGACTGGTGGTGCCATATATTTTATATGTAAAACATGTTAGTCTGGTAACTTCAAAATTTAAAAAGAATCTTGTGAAAAATACATTGTGTAAAATAAGATTAATTAATATTTATTAATTAAAGCTATCTGAGTTGTTAAAAAAAAGAAGGTATGTTAGAGATTTCTGTTAAATAAGTTTTTTCTTAGATTTTATTTTTAAATGAAAATTACGATAAAGTAACGTTTATTCCTGTTTTTTTTTTTTTTTTTTTGTAAATTGTAAAAACAATTATGTATTCAGTGGTACGAGGAAAACACTGTTCGGAAGAATAATGCGCTCTGATTAGAGAAATTAGAGAAATGCTGGGGTGCCCCGACTAAATGATAGCAAATACTTTTTTTATAAACAGAAAATAAAAACTCGCGGCCGTAAACGCAAAACATTTTACCCGGAAATAAGATCCAAGGGGTCCGCCTGAAGAACAAAAAAACAGTGTGTTCAAAATTAATAAAAGTTTTATTTTGAACTTGGGCTTCAGAGGGGTCCGCGAAAAAAAATTACTTTACTAGGGGTCCGTGAGCATGAATTTGATGAGATCCCCTGCTTTAGCGTCATCAAATAAAACAAAAAAGAACATATCAACTGGCGAAAAAAAAACAATGGCGAAATATATAATGGGCCGATGAAAGCAAAATTGTGTTATTCGGTGGGATAGGCTCTGGACACTATGACCACAGTCCTCGTAATACAGAATACAAAAAAAAAAAAAACTGTTATACATGGTGGTGCAAAAGTGATGATATGGGGATGGCCCGATACACCAAATAAAAGACATAATGAATAGGAATGTTTATGTCAGGGGTTCTCATCAAATTCCTGCTCACGGACCCCTAGTAAACAAATTTTTTTTCGCGGACCCCTCTGAAGACCAAGTTTAAAATTAAACTTTTATTATTTTTGAAAACACTGATTTTCGGTTCTTCATGCGGACCCCTTGGATGGTTGCTACGGACCCCCAGGGGTCCGCGGACCCCTATTTGAGAACCGTTGGTTTATGTCAAGATATTGGATGAATTTATGCTTTCTTATTCAGAATAGAATATGCGACTTAAATGGGTATTCCAACAAGATAATAATACAAAACACACGATTGGTTTCGGGTCAATAGTGTTGAGGTTATGTTGTGGGCGGCTCAGTCTCCTGACCTTAAACCTATTTAGCATCTGTGGGGAGACGTCAAAAAATATGTTGTAGAAAAATCTCCGTCAAATGCAAACGATTTATGGTGCTTAGTTAAAGAAGCGTGGGAGAAAATACTCTTAAATCGATGTCAGGACCTTGTTGATTCTATGCCTTGAAGATTTGCCACAGTTATTAAAAACAGAAATAAAAATATTTTATCCGTAAATATTTCTATTTCTTAGACATATAAATAACTTTGTACTATTTATTATAAGCATTAGCATTCAAACAAGTTAATAACTCTGACATGAAAAATCTGAATAAAACTATGATCGCAAACATTTTTGAACGCAATTGTATGTATGACAGCCATACCTAAATAAAATCGAAAAGTTTTCTTTCGCATAGCATTTAGGCTGAAATGCCATAAGTAAAAAAAACGCAAACGCTACGTCAAACGATAAAAACAGGGTTATTAAAAAATAAATATAAGCAAAAATTAATTATTTGAATAATTATTTAATTTTAATTATTATTATTAAACGCCGTGTCGTGATCGGATCGAATCGCCTATAAATCATATCCTTAGATTTACATTTGGAAATTTACATTTTGGACGCCCGAAAGATTAAAATGAGATTGGTACAATTTGGATCATAGGATAAAGTATTTTGTGTAGGAACACAACAAACGAAGGTAACGGAACGATTTGTCGTTAATGAGATTTAGTGAACAAAAGAACGACATTTCTCTAATGGCATTATTAATATTTAATATCATTTCAGTTTTGTGTTTGTTTTCAAAAATATTTTCCCTCTTTCTGCGTTTCGATTCGAATTGAAATTTTCTCCGTCTGGCAACTTTGGTGTTCTGCGTTCTGATTCCGCTCAGTTTAGATTTTATGTATTCTGCATTACGATCGGAGCTCCGTTTTTCTCACTTGTTTTTTTTTTTTTTTTTTTTTTTTTTTTTGTTAACGGAGGGATTTTTTTATTTGTGTTTTTTAGTTAAAACTCAAAAAAATGTAAGAAGAAATTTAGATAAAACGGTTTAAAAAAACACTTAAAATTATTTTTAATTAATTTATTAACTTAAATTAATTTTCTTTTGTTTTAAATTTTTAATTTTTGTACCAGAATCTGATGTGTGTTTTATGTATTACGGGTCAAAAACAACAACACCAGAGCAGTATGAAAAACTGGCAAATTTAATTGCATCTAAAGCAGACATTGCATGTGGATACCACCAGCGATCAACAGAAGAAGTAGCAGCGTTTTGAGAGAAAATTGCAGGAATCCTCAATGCACTCCAACAAAAATTGCCAGCACAAAAAATGCAATGAACAACTAATTTTTATTCTATTTTTAAAATTATTTTTTTAAACAATTTTTTTATTAACGTTTATCAAGAATTTATTTTTCATTATGTAAACATACAACTTTTCGTATTAAATTTAACATTTGTTTATGAGAATGATAATAAACTTGATTATTTTGCTATTTCATTTTCACATTCCACAGTGATGCTATTAATTTTGTAGACAACAAGTCTTCTTCTTTTTCTTTTGATTCCGTTTTTCTTCAGAATACCAATTTTCGATTGTAACGGAACTGAATGCGGAGACTTAATCGAAACGCAGAATAGGGGTGATTTTATTTAAATATTTTATTGCATTCAAGTGAATCAGATGAATTATATTAAAAAAATTAATGAAATGAAAAGAATATTGTAATAGAAGATGCTGGATGAGACTGGTTAATATTAACAAAACTTTTAAAAACCATCATACAGATAGAAAAGAGGGACAAGAAGTAAATGATAACTGATTTAATATTTAACATGAGCTCATATTTTTCACCTTTTCATGTTATTTTTTTTTCAATTATAAAAATTTACTTTATTTTCATATTTTTACCTTTCCAAATATTTTTTTCCTTTACGTATATCAGTTTTTTTTTAGTTATTTTTATTTATTTTTTAGTTATTTTATTAAAATAATGTGCCTTTACTATTATAGTGAATTGAAAAGCTTATAAAATACAAATATTTCTGGAAATGTGTTATGCTCCTACACATAGACTGCCAAGTTAACGAATGAGTAAAAACTAAAATACGAATGAGTAAAAACTAAAATAAAATAGACATACTTTTAGGCATTAGAAATAAAAGAATTTTAGATGTAGAAAGAAACGTAAGCGCCGCTTTAATTTAATGTTTTAGCACTTTTGTTTAAAAATTTTAATACAAAGGAGACAAACTTTCTTAACTTGTAAACAATATGATGGACAACGCAGACGATGTTTCAAACAGAAGTTATTCGTTTTTTTATTTAAAAAATACTCACTTATATGGATCCTGTAATTCTTCGGTAACAAAATTTAAATAATTCCAACCACCAAAGGCAAACAGTCCCGAATAGAAGGCAAATCCAATATTCTCAATACCATATTTGCCCTCCCAGATATTATTAAAGTTCTCCAATCTTCCCATACACATCTGATAGATTCCTGCTAAAATGATCATAACAAGAGCTAAAAGTTTTCCGGCCGTAAAAACATCTTGCACTTTCATAGACCATTTAACTGATAAACAATTAATGGCAGTTAGGAAGCCTGTAAATATTAAAAAAAAAATTGAATAAAAATATTAGATAAATGTGATAAAAGTTGCGTTAACAAGAATTCTGTTAAATTTGTTTCTAAATGATTGTATTTCGCCTTTAGATTTTTTTTATGTTTAAAAATTTAAAACAAAGTAAGAGTGCTATATGCGGCTATGCCGAATCTTATATAACCTTCATCATTTGTGTATAACAACTTGTATCTATAAAAGGGCATACGAAATTTTTTCATACCATTAACTTTTTCTGTTCAAAAAAAAACGTACAAAATTTTAAGTGTCTAATCAAAATTACTCGTATAAGGAAGGCGTAATCTTTGTCTTTGCCCGCTGCCTTAAGAGATTTATAATATCTAAACTGGCCAAAGTAAAAGTGAAGAAATGTTATATGGACTGACGAATCCAAAATTGTTCTTTTTTGGAAAGGGCTCCAGATGTTTTGTTCGTAGGCCACCTAACAGCAAACACAAGCCACAATTCAAACATGGAGGTCATAGTATTATGGTATGGGGTTGCTTCTCGTGTCAAGGTGTGGGTTTAAGTAAAAATCCTTGATGAAATTATGCTGCCGTATGCTTCCTACGAAATGCCGCTGGTGTAAATCTTCCAGCAAGACAATAACCCAAAACACACCCGTAAAATGGCAAAAAAAAATGGTTAAACGATAAAAATATCAATTTACTGGAGTGGCCTGTACAGTCCCTAGATTTAAGCCCTATCGAAAATCTGTGGGCGGAAATAAAGAAGGGTATTTCTACAATAAAACCAACAAGCGTTGAAGGGCACTTAGGGGCTGTGAAGAAATTTTGGAGTTCCATCAAAGTTGAAAGATGCAAGCATTAAGTGGATTTCATGGAAAGACGTTGTGCCACGGTTATAGCAAACATAGGGCACGCGACAATGTATTGAAACCATACAAATAATTTATCTACAAAATATCTGAATGAAATTTTTAATTTATTTAAGGAAAGACTACTAATTTTTGTTACAAATGAACTTTCGTTTTGAGTTAAATCTACCAAACAGTTAAACAGATGCAAACGAAATGATTATAAATTTGTGCGTGGTGGTATTATTTTGACCGTAGCTGTATGTGTTTTGTTTTCAAAATAACAGTATTTTTTCAAGTTTTATTTTTTGCTTAGAAATAAATGATTATTTATTAAGTTTTATATGGGGTGTTTTTTTAAGCCCTATAGAACTTTAAATTATAAAAATAAAACTAAGAATAAAATTTTGATAAAAAATTTTTTCTTACTATTTTCAGTAAACTCAATACAGGTCAATCAATGGAGATCGTTACCGCACCATGATTAACGATTTTTTGTTTGAAAATATGGATGACAGTAATCCGGACGAAATGTGGTTTCAACAAGATGGCGCTACGTGTCATACGGCAACCGCAACCATCGATTTATTGAAATCAATATTTGGCGATGAGTTTATTTTCAGAAATGGAGTTGTCAATTGGCCTCCAAGGTCGTGCGATTTGACACCTCTCGATTATTTCCTGTGGGGTCACGTGAAGTCACTGGTTTATGCTGATAAGCCAGCAATATGGGTGTGAAGATAGCTCCGTCAGTTAGCTTCGTTTTTGACAACCCTGTTATAGTTTACATACCTCTCACTCAAAAAATGTTAAGTTAACAGAATTGAATTACTTTAACATTTCCTTGTGAAAATTAAAATTAAATAAAATTCAAAGAAATAAAAATTAATACATGCAAAGGTAGTCCATGTAACAACGTGTATCATGGTGCTAATCTTCGTTTTGTTGCATTACGCCTTTATAATGATTTATTTAACTATTTATTATAATTTTTTTATTTATTATTGTTTTTTTTTTTTTTTTTTTTTTTTTTTTTTTTGCAAAATAATCATTATTTTTGGTTTCTGTGTATAAAAGTTGGGGCCATTACACCGTTCAGAATGGCCTTTCACCGTTCAGAATGGTCTTACAGTGGTTATGACTATTTAGTTGATTTTTGATCTGTCAAAGTTATCTTTTTTCGGAAAAATGAATTTTATCTCTGTCTCTATTGTTGCAACATAACAAGAACATTTCAAAACCACAAAAACTTCCTTCCCTTTATACTAAAAATAATTGATTCGTCAACACAAAAAAAGAAAACAGAAAAAACCTTTTAAATTGAATAACACACGTACAAAACCAAAATAGTGACAATTAAATAGAGAACAGTTACTTTTTCTTAATTAAACGAAAAAGCTAATTTTTATAGAATTCATTAATTAACGCACACAAAAGCAAGCGAAAAACAAGCAAAAATCAAACAACAAATTTTTAAGATATTTGAAAACAACTTACATAAACAAACTGTAGCCAATAATTTTACGGCACTATCAGGAGGATTGCAATCTTCGAAAAATGGCTTGGCCGCATACTGTGCAAACGTTAGTGCAACAATTGTCTAAAAGATAAGAAAAAAAACCAATTAAAATCACATTATTCAAATTGTCAATGGCTTTAATTCTAAGCAATTGCATATTAAATTGTTTGTAGGTAATTATTAAACAGACTAATTTTAATTTTAATAATTGTTTTACATTCTAAACCCTGACTATTAAAACAATGTCAATGGAATTAATGTGATAAAATCAACACGCTTTTTATAATGAAACTTAAGCAAATACATACACAAAGCAAATACATACACATATACATATGTACAGCAGATGACAACTAATTAGAAACGCTTGCTCTTTTGTGTTTTAAGATCATTTCTTACGTCTTACTCTTCAAAATTTTAAGTTCGACCTATTTTTTCATGACTTTCAAAGTAAAAGTAAAATACTGAAAGTAAAAGGGCAAAAAAAGTAAAAGTGCGATATTCGGCTGTGTAAAACTTGTTCACTCTTCATCAAAGAAATTGTGTTTTTATTTTCTTAAAAAATATGTTTTTTATCACAATTTGTATATCTTTATATAATGGAGATGTTTAAGTACTTGGGTCATTTATTAGTCTCCTTGGGGTCTGCTCTTCACATACTAGAAGCCTTGTGGGTTTCCGTGCCTCTATTATTTGTTCTTCATACATATAAAAGCTTTAAATACAGAACAAACTGTACAACATTTGCCATCAAAAAAGGTTTTTTGGCCATTTTCTTTTATTCTATTAACCCGCATCCTTAGACCCAATATCCCCCACACTCTGATCTGCTTAACGCCCACCGATATTCATACATATTTCAAATCTCTTTATTAAAATTAAAATGTATATAAAATGTATTAAAATGGATGCCCATTGTGGTGCATTGCCTCTACTTATGTTCTTTAATACATTTTCAAACAACAGAAAACATAAAAATTAAAAAAATTAAAACAATATAAATCTTAATGAATGCTCCACTTGCGGCTAATCGGCTACCCCTGCTGGTCTTTGCATAGCAAAGTATAAGAAAAGAAATCAACTTATTCTCCACTATTCTGGGTTTTTTGTCAGCCTCACTGATACAATATTAATACAAAAAAAAAAAAAAATTAAATAAATTAAAATAGTCGATTTACTGTTAAGCCTGATTCACCCATTTTGTCCGGACAACATTTTTTTGATGAGACAAAAATTTTTCACTACAGTACTTTTCGTTTATAGTCCATTCCGCTTAAAGGCCAAAAACGGATGTAAGCCAAAACAGTCCTATTCACTTGCAGGTTTTTTCGAATTTTATACAAATTATTTGTTCTTAAGTCCATTTCGCCTATAGTCCATTTTCGTTTAAAGGCCAAATTTTCTTTGCATACATAGCTAATATTGTATAGAAAAAAACTTTCATATAGTCCACCCTGTTTTTTTTAATACTTTTTTTAAACAAACTGGCAACCTTTTTTATTTAGAATTCTGGCAACTTTTACAAATGACAAAAATGTTTTAAATAAACAGCATACGCTGTATATAGTCCAAAATGTGTATTATATCTGGATTCAGTTATAGTCCATAAAAAGGCTTAAAAAAAATTCGGTTATACTCCTAATTCGATTATAGTCCACAAAAATTGTGCAACTGTAGTTGTGGACTATAAGCGAAAACTACTGTAAGTGTTTTCTGCAGCACGAAAAATTTGCCCGGACAAACAAAGCTGCCATATGAATACATAAGTAAACAAGTCAAATTAATTTTACGTGGCAACACAGCAGCATTCGCTTCCTTCAATAAATATAAGTCCAGATTTACATGTGCGATTAATTTATGCCATCTTTTTCAATTCTCTTTTAAAGTTTCAGCGAGTTTTATCGCGTCCCCATACTATGAAAATTTTAATGGCATTAGAGTTTGTACATTTCGCTTTTAATTTAATATTCGTTACAACAAAACATATGCAGTGAACGTACACAAAGCAAGTGTAAAAAATTCCCGGAAAATTCAAGCCATGCTGTTTTGTCTACCCCGCTTGCGTCACTAAGCCTCTTGCCCACAAACAAAAATTTCATGAAACTAGTTTCATGCAAAATGTCGTGGTGTAAAATAGCTCTAACACATACTCAATACAAACAAAGCAAATAAATTGGATACTATGCAAACACTATATGATGTGGCAACTCAGTTTAGCTTTTTTCTGGAAAAATTTTTTTAATGGAAACAGTTCAATTTTGTCCAGACAAAAATTAAAATTAAACCACTTTTTTCACACTTCTCTTACTCCCTAAGAGAAATGTCAAACTACATACATATAAAAAATGTTGTGCAAACAAAAATTTTGTCCGGACAAAATGGGTGAATCCAGCTTTAGTTTTTTAGCCTTTTTTAAATGTTCCATAGTTTTTAGTTTTTTTGTGCATTTTTAATTTTTTAAAAAATCTTACATTTTTGATTTAAAGTATATATTTTTTTTTTTTTTTTGAAAAATTAAAAAGTTTTTGTGAAATTTTTGTAAAACAAATTATTTATGTGAAATTTCAATTATTTGTCATTTTATAATGATATACAGCTATTTTTTATTAATTTCTAGTTTTTGATGGAATTTAAAATTTTCTATCCGTAGCCTTGGATTAATCCCGGGTCTTAAAAAATCCACGTTGAGTACAAATGTTTTATTAATTATTTAAAGTTTAATATTTGTTGAAACTTGGATCTTAGTTTACAGTTCCTTTTTCTGCCCATTTTCGGTTTTTAGTGAAAGTTAAATTTTTTGATTATTAAATTTTTTTTTTTTAAATTTTGATGTAAATCTAAAATTATGGTAAATTGTCGATAGCTAACTGAAACCCCGATAACAGCATGTAAAAAACTGCCGTTAATGGACCGATTTTTTTTTTTTTTTTGATTTGAAACTGCAGCACATTATTTTTGTAACATAGCAGGCCATATATTTTTAAATTTTTTGTCGAAAAGGATACTTTCTTAAGTTTACAGAAATATCAGCAACAAAAAATTAAGCTTTTTCAACAATATTTTAAGTTTCTTTTATAAAAAGTCAAAAAGTAATTAATTTTGAATTGGGGTCACTTTTCATTTTTATATTTTTTTTTAAGTTTTTTTTTTTTTTTTTTTTTTTTTAATTTATACATTGCACAATTATTAGAAGAAAATATAACTTTCCATAAAATATTGGTTAAGAATTGCTAAGATAAGTACTTAAGTACAGCGGATAAAGTCAAAATAGATGATAATAGTACGCATGGATATTCCACCTATTGCACTGGAAATTGCACGCAATATCAATATTGTGCTTGGAGTTATAGAAAACTATGAAAAAGATTACAAAGGAAGAATTCCAACCGTTTTAATTCTTCCATTTTCTATGCCTCTTTCTAGCTGTACAAAACCTATCGAAAGCCTTCTAAGACGCTCTGAAGTAGAACTGTTAAGATTGTATCTGTTTATCAGTGAATGTAAATGGTTCTAGATTGAGGTGTGTAGTTCCTACCATTCACCCAGTTCTTTTTGACACCCACGCATTCTATTTACTCTTACTTTATATATTTCTCTGTATACTCTTTTATTCCAGGTAACGCAAACGGACCTAACATAACCTAAGTTAAACTAACCTCATTTAACTGTGCAATGTAGTGAAAATATGAACTCTGAATCGGATATCGCAAAATATCGCCAATAAAAATATTTAATATAAGTTATAAAAAAAAATTATTTTATTTAATAAAAGAAAAAAAAAGAAAAAGTTTTCATTTAAAAAATTCATTAGTAAAAGAAACAAAGCCAACATAACATTAAAGTAACATAATATTACACAAAAAAAAAAAAAAAAAAAAAAAAAAAAAAAAAAATGGGAAATACTTAATAAACATAACAAGATATAAATAAGTTCGAGAAAGTAAGGTCAATCAATTAATGAATGAATCAATCATCGAAATCTTGTGGAATTTTAAAATATTTTAGTAAATGTTAAAATTAAACAAAAATGATTTAAGAACATATATAATTATTGAAACAAAACTTTCACACTTATTTTATTTAATGACATTATTGTTTTTTGTATCTGTATGTTAATTACATTTATAATGACATTACTACCATAAAAAGTTCTTTCGATACAGGCATTACTTGTGGGAACAATCAACATACTAAAAACAAACATCGACTACTCCTTAAAGTGGTAAATACCAGCAGCATCCTGGTAATCATAAACTTCGGACCCCAGCTCGTATAGGATTTTGGTACTTTATTATCAAAATATTGAGTCTAATTTTTGCCAAGTGCCAAAGATCTCTAAATCTTTATAAAACTTATTGAGCTGAGTAATGTTCAATTTTAAGTACAGAGTTGCAGAATTTTGAAATTATTTATTTTATTGTTTTTATTTTTTGTAATAATTTTAAAATATAGATAAGCATATTTTTTAAAGTCGATCAAGCATTTCTTTTAGCAACTTTTTATTAATGGAAAACAGTTGTCCTGTAAAATCAACGTATCAGTTACATTTCAAACAGTTTTGTTCAATTCAGTTTGAAATTCTGTGCCAAAGTGATAGTTACATTTCCTCTTTAAATTTTTTTAATTAATTGATCGCTGTTTTCTGTATTAGCAAAAAATTAGGCTTACAAATTTTTCTTTTGAGAAGTGGGGTATACAGTTTTTGATGCATTATTCCTGCATACATATACTCAGATTGAAAATTCATATTTAAAGCATTTATTTCATTTTTAATTCTATTTCTGAATTCTGTATTTTTCGTCTTACAAATCGTTGTAAAAATGCTTTTTATTGTTTTCAGCCATTGACATCAAAGAAAAATTGTACTTTAACTCCAATCACTGTATCTCACTGCCTTTTCTTCTTAAGCATCTATATCACATGACACTGAATTCAAAAAATTAATATTTATGTATATAAGGCAGATTTAAAATATAGAAGTCAAAGCAAACTGGGTTAATTCACCGATATGCCTATATTTTAAGTCGATCTTAAACATTTTCTATTATTCTAAATATCGTCAGGTATCTCGCCTCTGGCCATTTTAAAATTTTTATCGCCAAAAACGATTTTTTATCGCCACGTTTGGCGAGAAATCGCTTTAACCGCCAACACTGGATACCAGCTTTAGCCAAAATGTTATGTTATGTTATGTTAGCTTAACATTTTCAATAACATTATTTTCATAAAAATTTTATAAATAACATAAAATAATCCGATTGCTACTGTTTCAATTTTATGTTTTCAAGATTTGTTGCTGAAAATTTAAAGCATCTGCCTTTTACGGTTCAAAAGATAAAAATGTGTGTCAAAATAATGTTTCTTAGGAAGCCACCCTTTAAGTTTAAATTTGATATATTTTTATAATTTTGTTTTTTAAATACATAGTAATATAATTCTTGTGCCAGTTGTCTACCTATAACGGTTTGACAAATAAGATCATAATCACAAAATCATTTTTCAACGACGACACCCGTTGACTTTAAACTTAATGTTTAATACTTTTTTCTATAGCGGGAACATATTAGCGTTTTTCTGACTTTAGTGGCTCAAATAAAAGGCCATATACAAATTGAATATAGATTCGTTATGAGGATACCCTTAAGTTTTTAATTATTACTTTTTATTTGTTGTTTTAACCGCCATCTGCATAATTTTCAAGTGTATAGTTATTACGGTTTATAGAGATAGACAGACAGATATTCCAGCATTATTAACAGTTTAACAAGTTTATGAATTATTTTTTCTTTTATACTTGTTTGTTAAATATTTAACGCAATAAAAAATAAAATAAATAAATAGAAAAAACAAACAAAACAAAATATAAATAAAATTGTGCATTCTATAAATTATAAAGCGTTTCTAAATAGTTGTCAACAGCTGTATACGTGTGTTTGTGAAAGTTACACAAAGCTGTTCAATTTAATTGTCAATAATAAATTCATCATTAAATTCAAGATTAACAACCTTTATTATACTTTTACTATTTTTTTGTTTACTTTTTTAATTTTCTTAGTAAATGAATTAATAAGCATAAACAAAACAGCAACTCTTAAATTTACCTGCGTAGTTGGCCTTATTATCAGTAAGGCAATCCATAATCTTAAAAAACCTACAAGCGGACCAAAGGCCACTAACAAATAGGCATAATCTCCGCCTGAACGTGTTATGCTTGTTCCCAATTCGGCATAGCACAAAGCACCTATTGTAGAAAGAATGCCACAAGCTGCCCAAATAAGCAGTGAACTTCCAACTGATCTACAAAAAAAAAAAAAAAAATTTAAATAACACTTTATTAAAGTTCAAAGACCTTAGACTTAATATTAAAAATAAATGTGTTTTTATTTATATTTAAATAACATGATGTGTAGAATTTGCAGCAATTTATAAATTTTAAATCAATCAGTTAAATGAGCCTGAGTTGTCAATTAAATTCATACATGCTCTTAAATTTTTACCAAATGCTCGAAATATAATTTTTTTTGTCAACAATTTATAAAAAAAACGGTTCTTATAAAATTTGGAAGTACTGTTCAAATTATTTTTTCTTTCTTTAGCTTCTTTATGAAAAAAAAATAAATCTCAGAAACAAGTTATTGCATTAAACAACACGTGCATGTGATACAGACCTTGTTGTAAAATACTACATGCGTGACAATTAAGCGTTATTTTCAAAACTTCAGATTTTATAAAAAACGAAAAAAATTACAAAAACTCAAATTTGTTTCACTCAAGTCATTCATTCTCGATTTTTTCATAATGACCGCCAATCTTCTCAATAAATGTTCAAAAATGTTAAAAAACTCTTTAAGAATTGGTTTGCATATTTAACTTTTATAATTTCACGCTAACACAGTTTTTACATATCGCGCTTAACAAAGAACGAACCCCAAATTCCCGGATTAAGGCATTTTTTTAATGAAGGTCACAATTAGAGTATCCATTTAATCGGATTTTAATTTCATTCGAATAAAGAATTAACCTTTTTTGGGATTTTAATTTTGGTCGATTGTCCGATTAAGTGTTTTAACTTACTCGAATAACTCGAATTAATCGTACAACTTCAACGAAATTAAATTTTATATTCAATAAGAATCCTTTAATTAATCCTTGGCTTTCGCCCCCTGTAGTCCGCTAAGCCGGACCTTTTCATTTTTGACCCATTTTTAGGAATTTGAAAAATGTCCATATGGGAAAATGCGTAATTTCACATTTTTCTAAATTCTATTACTAAAAACCTATACAAATTCTGAATATAACCTATAGGCTTCTGAAATCTATAATGCCTTGGCTTTCGCTCACTGTAGTCCGCTAAGCCGCACCTTTTCATATTTGACCAATTTTTGGGCATTTGATAAATGCCTGTATTAAGAAAGAAAAAAAAATCATGAGTTCTTCGACCTGATTTTAGAAATTTCTATATTTTGACTTTTTATGTTTTGCTATAAATAAGTAAAATTAAATTTTTAATAAATTTACAAACTTTTTATATAATTTTTTAATTTTCACAAGGAAATGTTAAAATAATTCAAATCTGTTAACTTTACATTTTTTGAATGAGAGGTATGTAAACTATAACAGGGTTTTCAAAAACAAAGCTAACTGACGGAGCTATCTTCACACCCTTAAATGAATTACTGTTGAGGTATCTTTGCTTAGCTCTTGGCCACAACATGCGGTCGTAAAATATTACTTCTTGTTGACAATGCAATTATTTCGATTTCTGTAAAAACTGGTAGTCCAAAATCTGATAGAGCATGATTTACGCATTTATAAATTATTCTTAAACAAATAAACAAGAAGTTAAAATTAAATTATATAAATTAATTTTAGTCGATTAATCAACATAATTTATTCGAGTTATTTTTTAACGATATTTGCAATTTTTCTTACTCGAACAGTTTATCGACTTAAAATTCTTCGATTAATCGAGCGATGGTTGATCGAGTGGATACTCTAGTCACAATTATAACGACTGTTAAGTGATTAACAGTGGTCTGTTAAAGGCAAGATCAATCATGCAAGAAAATTTTATTTAAGTCTCTACTAGTTAAATTCGAATTTCTTTTCACACACATTCTATTTATAAGAACGTAAAAACATCACTGTCTAAAACAAAAAGTTTCCAATTTATGTGCCAAAAATATTTGTTAAAACTGTATACATCATTTGCGCTTAAGATCTTACGAAGTTTTTATAACGACAAGGATCAAAGGGAAAAGCTTTACGAGTATTAATCCCTTTATAATTTTTAAAGTAAAATTATAAAAGGTTTGAAAGAATTATTTTACTTTGCGAAACTTAAGATGGTTTATAAACGTCTGCATGAACTTAACTATTTATTAACTTAGATCATACCAAGTCTTTCGTATAGTTTTACGTATAATTATATTGCAATATTTTTTTTTAAATATTTATATTTAAAAAAAAACAAATTTCGGGTTTAAACTCGTTAATTTTATTTATGTAGTTTTGTAAAGACATTTTGATTTACCCTCGTATCTTAATCAATATTTAAAGAAAAGTATTTTGTATCTTTTATACGAAAAAATTTTTTGTTTGCGCACATAAAATTTGCTGACTGAACTATTCCGATCATTTTTTTTTTCTTCTTGTTATTAAATAAATGAAAGCTGAGCCATGGTAATTAGTTTAAATTAAGAATTGTATTCAATTGTTGAATATATAATTTACTGATCTACAAACAATTAAAGCTTTGTCAAGCCACATGCGACGGTGTGAACATTTTTTGTCACACATGAATAAATCAAAATAAAAATTATAAGTTATAAATGAAACAAGGAAGAGTGGTATATTCGGCTATGCCAAATCTTATATACACTTCACCATTGTGTAAATCTAGTTTAGGAATTTTACTCCAATCAAAAAAACAAAGATTGTGGTAACAGAGAATCAAAAAATTAAAATGTTTTTTATAAAAATGTCATCGGCACTTATTGCGTTAAGCATTTAAAAAAAAAAAGCTTTTAAATGATACCCATATTGATATCTTAAAAAATATGGCCCATAACTCTGAAAATATGGACGAAATCAAATTTTTTCACTTGATTTTTTTTTCTTTTCTTTTAATTCTCTATCGACCAATTTTTTTTTTTTTTATTGGAGGTGTGTTGTTTTACCCGCTGCCTTGAAGGACATGAACCGATCTTGCTGATTTTCAATAGCAAACTTTTCGAAGCATTGTGTAATTGATTGGCATGTGTGAATTTTCTCTAGCTCATCTAGTGCCTTGACAAAGTTGATTTCGACACTAACACAGACGTACAGACGGATATCGCTCAATCGACTTCGCTATGCATAAGGACTCAGCGTATATATTCTTAATGGGGTTAGAAATGGATATTGTAGAAATTATAAACGGAATGACAAGCGAAGGGTATAAAAAGGGACAGTTTTCAATAAAAACTAAACAAATCAATTAAAGATTCTCTAAATGTTTGGAAAATTCAGAGTACCACAATCAAGTTATTGTATAAATTAGAAAACATTTTTAAATGTTATTTTTTCAAGCAGCCTTTGCTTTGGTGATATGACGACATAGCAACTTTAGATAACGAGTGGCAAATATAAAAATAAAGGAAGATGATGTTTGTAGTCTGAAAGCCTAAAAGATGCCGAGTTGGTAACGCACTTTGTTTGCGAATCTTCAAAATTAAGTAGCATTAAAATAAGTATCACGGGCAGCATCAGTTTGAATGTGGATATTGTGAACGACCTGAGTCTACAGAGAATGCTAGCAATGGCGCAGAACTTTGTAATGGAAAGGGAGTTTTATAATTTCAACACCAATAATCACTGGATAGGAAGAAGCTCCATGAAAAGAAATATTAACTTTCTTGATAAATCTTTTTCTCATACTTAAGGTGCCTTCAGATTAATCGAATAATTGAACAAAAAATCAAATAATAAAAATACAATATTTAACTTCCCTAAGATTGAATAATACAATACCTCAGAATGCATTACGGAAAAATTGAGCGGAAAAAAATTATTTTTTACAAAAGGATTTCAGAACAAACCAATGCCAAATGCTAAGTGGACTGCCAGATTTTGTTTCATGCATTGGTTACCCATTATTTAAAAATTTCATAGAGTAATTGTTAAGGCCAGGATTGACTATCATACCCATTCGTACGATGTGGCAAAAATTTCATAGTGTGGATTAAAAATGTATGTGTGTGACAGACTTTTTAACAGATCTGTACGATTTTATAATCTTTTGAAATAATTCATAAAATGATTTTTTCTATGCGATCAGAGTTGATTTTTTTTTGAAGATGAGGAGAAAGCAACAACAAAATAATTAAAGCATCTCTTTTTTGCATCTTTTTTGTATAATAGTGTGGCACGTACGACGCCATTTTGAAACGATTTTTTAAGTAGGACAGAATTCTGTCAGATTTTTGTGTGAATAAATCGTACGATTGTGTATGATAGTGAATCCTGGCCTTTAGTTGTTATAAATCTTATAGAGCGTATGATTTAGAAGATAAGGTCACGAATGTAAATATTATCTCTCTATGGGGACATCATTTATTTTTTAATTAAAGCAATTTTTTAAATAACTGAAATAATTCTTGCAAAAAAACCGACTTTAAATCATATTTTTTAGGACGGTAATGATACATTAATTAAATTCACCCGTATGATAAATATCTTCACTTGAAATGTTTTCCCTTTTCCCCAAATTACAATCGTGAATAATTCACATGAACAATTTTTTACTTAAACAAAAATTCCCCTTATCGTGATTGATTTTTTCCCTCGAAATTTTTTCACTTTTTCCTTGGATTTGTTCATTTAAATTTTACTGGGGAACTGCATACATTATGCAAGTTTTTATCACTTTTAATTAGATTATTAAAATTATTAATGCTTGTAAATTTATAGATTTTTTATTAAAAATGCCAATTACTAAAAAATGGATATAAAAAAAATTTTATACAATTTTTATTGGTTGAAATGGATCAGCAAAGGTCTCGGGTAACTTCAAGAGGTTATACGCGTCCTGCACGTCACGTTTTTGTAATAAAAATTTTATTTATTTATTTTTAAACTTCAATTTACAAATTTTCACTAAACTTATTCTTCTTACTTACATTCAATATGCACTGATAGCTTATTATTTTTGAACAGCTGTTTAATGAAGTGAACATATACAGTGACTCAAAAAACCGTCTTAATGTTATGCTAGTGTTAACATATATAAGTACAACAACAAAACTACAGTCTCAATCATTCTGACATTTTCACCATTTGCTTATTGCTCTTTTGTTTATAATTACAATTCAATATATTTGTTGTAATATTTACCGTTATCTAAAAATAAGCAAAACAAGTTTAATAAGTCATTGGGATAGTTTTTTGAGTTTAATTACTTGAGGAAGCTACACGTGTTTTTTCGTAAAAAAAAATTTAAGATTGTAGGAATTTATTTTTCTTGGCTGAATAGTATAATTAAATAAATAAGACAAACTTAAATTTATTGCTTTATTCTTTTTTAACAAATTTTTAAGTTTAATATGGTTCATCCATTGCTGTCCTCAAAAGTCAACGAAATTTACCATTTTTTACGTCAAGGTAAAAGTTGTAGTGAAATTTCGTTGCTTCTTAATATCTCCAAATCCATCGTGGGTAGAGTACGGAAGTCGTTGCCAAATTTACCACTTTCATCACGTGGAGGCAGAAAAAGATTTTATCCGAGACTACAGAACGGTGCATTTTAAGAGATCTTCGGCAGCAAAAAGTTGAAAATGCAGTTCAAATCCAAAAGCAACTAGCAGAAAATGAAAATATTCATGTATCGGTTGAAACAGTTAGAAATACTTTGCGAGCAGCTGGCTTGAAAGCACGTGCCAAAGTGAAAAAGCCAATGCTCACAAAAAGGCATCAAAAAATCCGTTTGGATTTTGCAAAAAATATGCTTCGTGGAAAGCAGAGGACTGGGAGAATGTTATTAGGTCAGATGAGACCAAAATTAGTCGTCTTGGGTCAGATGGTAAGGAATGGTGTTGGCGAAAGTCAGGACAAACTGTGCAAGCGATAGATGTCAGACCGACCTTAAAGTTTGGCGGTGGATCCGTGATGGTATGGGGTTGCATGACAGCTTAGGGTGTTGAAACAGTCCACAGAATAGTTGGTACGATGACTGCTCAAACCTACGTAAATATTTTAAGCACTTACTTACCTACAGCTGCAGAAAAATTCGGATTACAGAAGGAGGATATCGTTTTCCAACAGGATAATGACTCGAAACATACCGCAAAACTTACAAAAAAATGGCTCAGTGACAACCGCTATAATGTTCTCGATTGGCCGCCCCAGTCACCCGATCTTAACCCCATCGAACATCTCTGGGGTATTCTCAAAAGAGGTGTTGTCGGTACGCCTGGAAATCTGGAAGAATTGTGGGCACATGTGCAAGAAGCGTGGATTGGTATTGACGCAAACATTTGCATAAATTTAGTCGACAGTATGCCTCGCCGAATTGATGCTGTTATTAAAGCCAAAGGGGGCTATACAAAATACTAAGCCTTTATAAATTAAAAAAATTAGTTAAATAAAGTAAACTCAAAAAACCATTCCAATGACTTATTAAATTTGTTCTGCTTATTTTTAAATACCGGTACATATTACAACAAATATATTGAATTGTAATTATAAATAAAAGAGCAATAAGCAAATGGAGAAAATATCAAAAAGATTGAGACTGTAGTTTTGTTGTTGTGCTTATATATGTTAACACTAGCATAACATTGACACGGTTGTTTGAGTCACTGTATTTCATTGAAAATCCATGATAACAATTTTCACTTCGACGGGAATGAAAATTTTATGGAATTAAAATTTCACTTCTTATTCACGATAGGGGTGATTATATCCGAAAAGGATTACGTCAGGATTTTTTATATGTCGTAAAAGAAAATATGAATGCAGATTAAACAAGAAAATTCAGCAGCTTTTTTACATTTTTTATTGTTGACGCAGTACAACAAAATGTATTTAAATTCTAAGCGTTAGTTTATTACTGTTCAAAAAATTGGCCATATACATCAAATTACAACCAATAGGGCACCCTTTACTTTCTAATTTTAAATATTTATACTTGTTATTACACAACTTATGTAACACCCTATAATTCACAACTTTTAATATTTATAATTCTTTATAGACCAGAAAAAGTATTGAACATTCTGTTTAATTTTATTTTAAATATAGCGGACTTATCAATACAGGTTCTTTGTAAATTTAACTATTTTGCTATAACAGTTCAAAATATTGGCCACATACATTAAATACCATTACTATTGGGGCACCCTTTCATTTATAATTTCGAGTGTTTATACTTGTTTTTAAAACAGTCATAGTAATCGACATCCTGTATAATTTTTTAACGTTTGTCTATAACAGTTCAAAAGTTAGGCGCATATAAGTCAATTTTCGTCACCTATAGGGACACCCTTTAATTTTAAGATTTACTTTTTTATTACTTTTTGCTATTAGGAGCCATAGTAATACGCATTTTATTTAAATTTTAAAGAAGTACGCTTTACGGTTCATGATACACTTAAAAAACATGTATGTTGTATGGGGAAACCCTTTAATTTATAATATTATGAAATGTTTTTTTAAAAGGGAACCAATCTGTAAGCATAATCTATCAAATTAGAAAAATAAGTTCAAAATCGGTTTTAAAAATTACTGAGTTCTGCAGGCACAAACATAAAAAAGTAACATTCAGGCGAATTGATAACCTCCTTCTTCTTTTTTAAATCGGTTAAAAAGATAATAGTTTGCGAAAACTGTGCGACACTTGAATTAAATTTTTGCAACTTTAATTGCCTTAATTGTTTTTGAGAATTGAGAGTTAAGTAACTACAACTGAAAATATACAAAAAAAAAAAAAAAAATACAAAATGAAAATACGATTTTGCTCACGACAATTTGGTTTGAGATACGAATCCTCTGACAGACGAACAAGAGTTATATTAATATTTGGGTACGGAATCACATAATTTTTTAGAGTACGGAACTCTTAAATTTGTGTGTTTTATCTGTTTTTTAAAACGGTTAAGAAAGTTGTGAACACATTTTATTTATTTATTTTTTAACTACGCATTTATTAATGTAAAGACTGTGATAACACTTAAATGTTCATAAACTCTAATGCGGCTTTAAAAAACCAACAATTTTGAGGTCAATAAAGTACAAAGTATTCTAGTAATTTATTTCTAAGGTTTCTTTATTTACTTTATTTACTTACTCTGTATTTTGAAAAACTCCAGTTGGCGCTATAAAAATGCCTGAACCGATGATGGTGCCAACAATTATTGCCACACCATTCATTAATGTTAATTTTCGTTTGAGTACGATTTTCTCGCCGTTACCTTCCAACGGTGTATTCTCCTCCACTGCCAAATCTTTAGCTCCTTTAACAATGTCATTTTTTGTTGCTTTTGTATTTAGATCTTTTAACTCAACCAAATTTGTGGTAACATTGTTACCATAACGTTCGGACATTATTATTTATTTTAATTTCCAATTACAACAAACACTTTTAATTTACGTTTATTTGAAGTAGATTTTAATACACAAAAGGTAAATTTATATAAAAAATATATATTTTTTTATTATTAACTTTTTAATATCAATGTTTCAGTTGCTATTTAATTGGAACTTTAATTTCAATTCGTTTAAATATTTCTTTTTTTGTTTGCTACAATTGCTCCGTTTACACATCCAACACTGTAGAGCACCAAGCACTAACTAAACTAAAAGATACAAATACATGGAATTTCTGTTAAAAGAAAGTAGAGCGAATTCGAAAAAGTTTGCCATAAACATTTAAAGCATGTTGGATGTTTAAACGTTAAGGATTGAACTATTAGCTTTAAATCAAACTATATCAGAGATGGTAAAGTGTATGCAATTGTGCTATTTTTATACCCTTCACAACAGTTGGAAAGAATGTTATATCCAACTTTATCAGTCCGTTTGTAATTTCTACAATATCCATTTCTGACCCCACAAAGTATATATATTCTGAGTCCTGAGTTTACTACTTTATCCTAAAGGAGGAACATCTGTGTGCGAGCAAATTTTCCTCTTTTAAAAAAGTAAAGTTATAATCAAAGATGCAACACGCACGTTTTTCAACTGGCACTTAAAAGTGTCCACCTTTTTAACAAATTACAAATCATAATAATTGTCTATACTTCAATATTCTGTTCAGGATTTCTCACTTCCTATACGAAGGTATAGGTCGATGTGCAGTTCCTAGAGAGAATTTAAATATATCTAAAAACTTGTATGACACCCTGGCGCTATAGTTATGTACCCCTGCCATTAAAATTCAGATTTCAAAAAATATCAGTACCTATGCATACCGAAGTCGATTAATCGATGTCCGTCTGTCCTTTCGTGTTGAAATCAACTTTGCCAAGGCACAAGAGAAAATTTAAATATGCCAATCGATCAGACATTTTTTTGAAACTTTTGCTATTGAAAATCGGCAAGATGCGTTCATAACTTTCGAAACTGCGAGCAAAACATTACGACTGCCTCCAATTTTTCTATATCATTTGGAAGAAATCTAGTTTAGTGACGAAACTCCAATCAGAAGAACAAATATTTGAAGTGATAGAGAATCAAAGAAAAAGGAAAAAACATCAAGTTAAAAAAAAAATTGACTCTCAGGTATGTTTTACAAGTTGTGGGCCTCTAAACTTTTTATAGAAAAGTACGATTGTGCAACATAGTTTTTGAGATATCAATATGGGTATCATTTAAAAGCTTCTAAAGAAATCTTTTAGAAAAAACTATATTTTTTTAAAATGCTTAACCTATTAAGAGCCGATGAAATTATTATGTAATTTTTTTCATTTATTATTTCCCTGTCACCCTAATAATTGTCTTTTTGATTGGAGTTATTCCACAAAGCTAGATTTACATATATGGCGAAGGGTATGTAAGATTCGGCATAGCCGAATTTGTTAAAATAAACTTTACACGCTCAAAATTTATTAACAATTAAAAATGCTTAAAATTAGATTACGTAACAATTCATTACTTGGATTTGTTACTGAATCTAAAAATATATCTTGCGATATTGTGACGATATTTTAACTATAAATATCCACAACAATATCTCTATCCTAATTTCCTTACAGATACCACAAAGAGATTAACAGACCTTATGTTGACTTGAAAGAGTTGAAACGGAAAGAGTTCAATTTTACCTTGGTACTTTACAAGTTAGAAATTAAGAGTAAAAAGTACAAAAGAAATATAAAATAGAAATAATAGGGGTGCTCTTCTGCGTCTCGATTTCTCCGCATTCAGTTCCGTGACGAGCGAAAATTGGTATTCTGAAGAAAAACGGAATCAAAAGAAAAAGAAGAAGACTTGTTGTCTACAAAATTAATAGCATCACTGTGGAATGTGGAAATGAAATAGCAAAATAAGCAAGTTTGTTATCATTTTCATAAACAAATGTTAAGTTTAATACAAAAAGTTGTATCTTTACATAATGAAAAATAAATTCTTGATAAACTTTAATAAAAAAATTATTATATTAAATAAAAAAAATATAAAAACAGCTGGCATTTTTTGTAGGAGGTCTGCTTTAGATGTCATTAAATTTACCAGTTTTTCATACTGCTCTGGTGTTGTTATTTTTGACCCGTATTACATAAAAAAACATTAGATTCGGGTACAAATATTAAGAATTTAAAACAAAAGAAAATTTATTATATTAAATAAACTAGTTAAAAATAATTTTATGTGTTTTTTTTAATCGTTTCTGAACATTTTATCTCATTTTCTACTTACATTTTTTTTTGTTTTTAACTAAAATCACAAATAAAGAAAACCCCTCCGTTAAAAAAAAAACAACTGAGAAAAACGGAGCTCCGATCGTAATGCAGGATACATACAATCGAAAGAATTTGAGCGGAATCGAAACGCAGAATACCAAAGTTGTCAGACGGAGAAAATTTCAATTCGAATCGAAACGCAGAATAGGGGTGAATAAAAAAAGTGAAAGGTAATACGCTTTACACTTTTAGCCTTTTTAAAAATTTTTTATTTTAAAATTTCTTTCATGGCGCATATTATGCAGTGGAGGCGATGGCGAATTTGTTAATTTTCGCTATTAGCCCCAATTTTAATACATGGAGTTTGACAGTAAGGCTACCGGCAAAAATAAATAAATTCGCCATCGCTCCCACCGTATATTTATTCGCCTTGCTTTTTTTAAATAAATTTTTTTCAAAAGTAAAAAATAGTATTTTTTTGAATTTTCGAGACTCTTTACAAAAAATTAGGAAAGTAGTAGAAAATAGTTATCGGTTACTTTAAAAATAATAACCATTCGGTACACTTAGACTTATAGATCGATTATGAAAAAAAGGAGTCTGAGTAACACATTTTCCACTACAGAAGCAATCCGATGTTATTCGTGTTATTTATTTAAAACAAATTAGCGGTTAATAGAACGGAGTATTTTCGATTGCCTTTCTCTAAATTATGATTTTATGTTACTTTTTGAGGCAAAGCCGTATAAGAAATAGAAGAATGATATCATCATCAACCGATTTTAAAATTTAACGGCTTTATTAATATGTGTAATTGCGAAGCAACAAAGTATGTTTGGTAACTGGCATTTATTCGCAAAATTTTTAAAATTTTCAAGTTTTGACACATTTTTATAAGAAGCTTTAGAACTGGATAAAAAGCTTTTTTTATATAATAAACAATGTAAAAATATAAACTCAGAATAAAATGTTTTAACAGTTGATATGATACTGGAACAGTATCTATAATGTTGTGAGGAAACAACTATGAATGATTAAAAAATAAAATTTGCATTTCGTAACTATACCGAATGTGTAGTACAAAATTGCAACAAATGTACAAGTCGTGTTGTAGAGAAAACAACAAAGAAAGAAAGGCTTTGAGATGTGTGTGAATTTCGTACAACCAAATTAATATTGATTAGTTAGTTAAATGGATTATATTTACAATATACACAACTTAAGGTAGATGAATGTGAAGAATGCTGATGATGGATTTGGCGGTGCTGAAAATGCGGCATTACATTCTGCCAGCATCTAATTTTTCTTGTTTTCTTTGGAAAATGTCCGGATAAATTTCAAAAATAATTGTTCTTTATAAAAGTTAAATTAAAAAATTAACCAAAGCCGAAAAAGTAAATTTTAATTGATTTATTTATTGTAAAAACTTATTAACCTTCCCTCGTAACTTTGTTATTTGGTCATAGTTAACATTTTTAAAAACTAACAATAGCAATAAAAATTAAAATAATTTTGTGCCATATTACAATAAATATAAACTTATTAATATTGAAGCAATTGAAGATGCAAAAACTTTGATGTTATAAAAATATATCTTGAAAATTAAGCCAGTTTTTATTTCTATTTATCAGAATTGAAACTTTACTTGGAAAAAAGGTAAAAATTGCTCAAAGATGTTGATCGCTTAAAGAAGAGCTATTTAAAAAATACATACTTAACAAGACGTTATTGAAATATGTAATAGTATCCTTTGGTTCAATTGAATATCAATGGATATGTAAAAATGTAGCAAAAAACTTAACAGTCGTGCTGGCCTAGTACAAACAACACAATCTGTACAACAAAATATTTAATACAATTTATGTATTTGTAAACTTATAAAACTTAAACAAACAATGTGTCATGTTACTTAAAACCACAAAAAAAAAACATACTAAGACAAAATGATGCAAGTTGTAACAATTGTACATTTAGGCGAAACTTTTTGAAAACATGCTGAAGTTTGTTTAGCGTTTTTCGATTTGATAACGCGCATTTATCAGAATATGAACGATAATCAATGAACTTAAATCCTATCAGTTTCTCTTCCCCAAAACTTGTTTACTTAAATAAAATAAAAAAATATTTAAATGAAATAAAATAAGAACTTAAAGCTAATAACCGTAAAGTAAAAAATATTAAAAAGAAAATTGAAGTAAAAAGATTTAAGCTTAAACTGAAATTAACGAGAATACATCGAGAATATTTTAAATTCCCCAAGACGTGCTTTTTAATTTGTACCAACATCTTTTGTTCGCACTCATCGTTACCAAATTACAAAATTTGCATTGTAAAAAAACACTTATAGTTACTTTTTGTATATGAATTTAATTTTGTAGTTTGGAAGTAAAACCAATATTTGTTTGTAAAATATGTATTGAAATATGCATTTATTATTGCGTCACAAGTAAGAAAACACTGTGAACAAGTCACATTTTCAAATAACTTTTAAGTTATTGCCCCTTATAAATTGGCGCTTGCATAATCTCCGCTTTATGAAAAACAAATAATAATTCATCTCTTGAAACACCAGTTTTGAATTAAACAATATTTTTTTTTTTCATTAAAAACAATGAAACAATCAAAACACCTAGTTATTTAAGACAATTTTTATTTAAATTAGTACTAAATAAAAAAACAGGTAAGAGTGCTATGCCAAATCTTATATATCCTTCACCATTTATCTAAATCTAGTTTACTAGGGTGTCAGACGATCAAGTTTTCATTCAAGTTTCATTCAAGATTTAAAATTTCTCTCATTTTTTAACCAACACACTCACACTTTAAGAACTTGCTGAGAATTTGCTTTCAAGTTTTCGTTCAATTGAGTCTTTCAAATTACATTCAAGAAAACAGCTGATTGACGTTTTTCCCTCCAAATTTGTTTTAAAAATTCTGCTGTCAGTGTTTTCTTGACATCTTGATTAAAAGCAGCCTACGTCACAGCTTTCAATTTTTGTATATTTTGACAAGCAGTATGTGTAAATTTCTTGAAAAAGAATTGAACAAAAACTTGACCGTGTGACTGCACCGTTAGTGAAGTAACTTCAATCAAAAAAACAAATATAGAGGTGAGAGAATTAAAAAAAAAATTACATAAAAATGGCATCGGCTTCTTATAGGTTAAGCATTTTTAACAAATTTTAGTATTTCCTTAAGGATCTCTTCAAAAGCTTAAAAATTATATCCATATTGATATTTTAAAAGTTTTAAAAATTTTAGAGGCCCGTAACTCGGAAAATATTGGCGAGCGCCATTTTTTTACTTTATGTTTTTTCTTAATTTTCAATTCTTTATCGCGCCCATATATTTGTTCTTTTTTATTGGAGTTATTTCATTGTTTCAAATGATATAGAAAAATTAAAGGTAGGCGTAGTGTTGTGTCCGCTGCGTCGAAGGACATGGACCGATCTTGCTGAGGCTTAAATCTGATTTACGGGCACCGCCTACAGGGTGCAAAATGTAATTTTAAGCAAAAAATATTAAGTGAAAAATTTGGCGGCAACCCTTAGTTTCGGAGTTACGGCCCTCAGAAGTATTTATATATAAAATGGCGTATATCGTGTAGTTGATGGCGGAATGAGACAATAAAGGTATCATTGAAAATGGAATTTAAGAGCCTATTTAATGAAGCAAGAAAAATTAAATTAAAAAAAATAAGTTATATGGAATACTTCATGAAAAAAGTTTTATAAAGGTGTAAAATGTCATTTTAAGTAAAAAAAAATATAAACAGGTAATATCTGGGGAAACCCTGTTTCCGAGTTACGAACCTCGAAGGTTTTTATGTATAATGTGGTGTATAACGAGTATTTTATGGTGTAATGAGAAAGAATTATTTTTCGAATGCTATGGTGTTTCGCCATGATTTTAACATATTGGCTACGCAGGAAACCTTTAGAAAGCGAAGCCGCTATTAGTTATACCATAGAGGAGAAAATCCTTTCGCATGGCCGAAGGCCGTTTACGCTGGAAACCTTTAGAATGCGAAGCCGGTGTTGGTTATATCATAGAGAAGAAAATCTCTGCACCCGGCCGAAAGAAAACCTTTAGAAAGCGAAGCCGGTTTTGGTTATACCATAGAGGAGAAAATCCGTTCGCCCGGCCGGCTACACAGGAACCCTTAAGACAGCGAAGCCACTGTTGGTAATACCATAGTGGAGAAAATATTTGCGCACATCCGTGTTCAAATGGGTTGTATACGCTTACAGTATTTGGTTATTTTTAATTTATTTAATTTTAAATTTGTAGTCTATTTTATTATTGTATAAATATATGAAAGCCTCCTTCGGCTAATTAAACTATATTACAGAATAAGATTCCTAAAAATCAAAATTTAAAATAATTTTTTAGTTTTGATCCCATTCAAGCAATCACGGGTTAACTATTTTTAAAATAACAGTGCAGCTGACCTTTAATTTTTTTAACGTTAATGTTTTTGCTAATATGATATTCAATTTTAAATATAAATTATACATTGATGCATTTGCGTTTTGTTTGTGAAAAAGGTAAGAACATAGTTAAGAAATGGAAATAAATAGATCGACAGAAATCTATGATTTATTCAATCATAATTTAAAAGGCCCAGTGCCACAATAAGTGATATCCATTTTGGTAAATTGGGGAATATCTTAAAGAAAGGAGAGTACGTTTGTTCAAATGGACATGCTTTAAAATTAGCGCCTTACGACACAATTGATGGATGGCTTTGTCGGTAAGTAAAATATATTAATTTTTAAAATAGTTGGAATAACATTTGAATAATTGTAGTTGTTGGGGTAAAACAAATAATAAAAAGAAATGTGTAAAAAAGTGCAATTCTAAAGTCTCCTTTAGAAAAGGAACCTTTTTCGAATAGTCGCACTAGAGGGTGTGCAAAATTTTGTTATTTGCCTATTTATAACTTGAAAATTTAAATCTAAATAAACTTTCATAATAAAGAAAACGGGAATAAAAGGGCTGCTGACAGCTGCAGATTTTAACAGTTTCTGCAGGGAAGTGGTTATTTACGGGAGTTTCCAGACCAATTTGACTATTGGAGGAGCAGGCGTTGTCGTCGAAATAGACGAGAGCAAGATCGAAAAACGACTGCACCATAGAGGTCATTCAGTTGAAGGCCAGTGGGGCTTTGGAGGTGTTGAGCGGGTGAGTGTAAAATGTTTTATGGTTCCCGTAGACACCAGAGATAGTGAAACGTTAATTCCGCATAAAAAAAAAAATACATTTTACCCGACTCTATAATTGTTTTCGACTGTTGGAAGGTAAGGAAATTTAAACTTATTTTTTTTTTTAGTAATAGGTATACAAATTTTCGTATTTTGTAGGCCTACGATAATATATCAAATGAAGGATATACCCACCGGAAGGTTAATCATTCCGTGGCTTTTACAGACTTAAATAGCGCAGAGCACGCAAACACTATTGAAGGTTTGTGAAGGCATTTAAAGCGTTCGGTGCCGAAGTATAATCGCCGGAAAAATTTTATATATATTCTTCTTGTTATTAGTAGGTAATACATATTTGTAAAGAACAAATATTGCTGGATTTTAATTCTTATTGTAACATAAAAATAATAAATAGTTTAAGTAATATTTGTAAAAATCGGTGTTGCGTGTTCACTTGGTTTTTTAAATTAATTTATTTTTAACTAAATAGTGCTTTCAATTATGTTTGCAATTGTACCCATATTACTGTATTCTACAATAAAATATTGGATATAGGTATACCGGATTATATTTAGAAATTTTAAAGGTACGCAACTGCGAATTTTTTGCTTAAAATAAATTTTACACTTCTAGATGACTTTTTTTGTAAAGTATTGCTATTAAACATCGTTTTTTGGAGCCTTACCCGATAATTTTATTTTTACCTTTTTTTCCTATTTAATTGAATAGGCCCTTAAATTCCCTTTCCAATGATACCCATATTGTCCCATTCTACCATCGAATACTCGATATATGTTCTATTAGATACAAAAACTTCAAAGTTCCGTAACTCCGAAACTAAGAGTTGCCACCAATTTTTTCACTTGACGTTTTTTGCTTAAAATTGCATTCGCACCCCGTAGGCAACTTTTTTATTTTAGAGCGGTGCCCGTAAACTAGATTTGTTGCTTTTTTAAATTTTTTAATTCTGTCACAGCAATATTTATTTATATATATATTTTCTTTTGAAGTTACTTCATTAAACTAGATTGAATGGGTATAAAAGACTTGGGATAGCCGATAGCACTCCTACTTGTTTTTAGTTTTAGTCTTACGTTTTTTTTTTTCTATATTAAGAACTAAAACGAATTTTGCGACCATTTCGCCATTAAATATTTAATATATCACGGATTATATACAAAAACTTTGGGCTTTGTAACTTCAAAAATACAAGTTTTCAGTGTTTTTTAACCAGAAATATGCTTCTTAGTTTTTCTATTCACAAACATTTTTTAAACTTCTGTGCTAAACTACATACACTCAACCATGGCGCAATAATACCGATGCGCCTTGCTACATACACTCAACCAAGGTACATTTATTTTATTATTTTTAATTTTATGTTTAAATGTACCTTGCACTAAACCTTATTTTAAATAATAAAGTGATTTAATATTAGTAGCTTTTTGTTTTTGCAATGGCAACACTCAAAGAATTCACGTTTTGAATTTCTCCGGCATTTTTATAAACAATATTTACAATCTCTTGTAATTTTAGCAAACATTTCGTCATTTTTTAATACTCATTTCATATACATACATACATATATTTACATGTACTATTCATGGAATTAAATTTGACATACAAAACACAATCAGACAATAATATCACTTAATTTTTCAAACAAAAATTTTTGTATTTTATTTAATTGCCTTTAATTTTTACTTAACTTTTAAAAACTACAAGACTTTGTCATAAAAACACCAAAGTCAACATTTGATACTAGCAAGTTGGCATTTAATAAACAACTGTTTTGCAAACTAAAAATAAAGTAAAAGAGAAAATCGCCCTGGAAAAAATATAAAGAGTGTTGAAATCATAGTTGCCAGATTAAAGTGGAAACATATGTTGAAAAATCGTCAAAAATACTAAAAATATTTAATGTGAAAACTCAAAGAATTATATACATATACGCATGTTATTTAAGAAAAAGAGAAACTATATACATCTAATTCTGTTTTTGCGCGGTCTTGTTGACACGGTTTTGATACAACACGGTCTTGAAAATGAAGATTTTAAATTCTTACACGATTTTTTATTTCAATTAGCACGATTAAAAACATTTTGGCTTATATTTTGTTTTGCAAAATTTAATTTTGGCGAAATACATACACATGTTCATATCACAAATTCAAGAGAATCCCCTTTTTGTAGATTCAAGCTATTTTATGGTCAGATCAACTGATACGTGTTAACATTTTGTGAGCTATCAATGCAATCAGACGTGTTTAGTTAAGATTTTTTAAAATTTTAAAAAGAATTTTTTTAATTGAATAATCTATTTTTTGCTAACGCTATGTTGTGGTGAGATCTTTTTAAGTGCGACTGCAAGTCTTCAATAGTATATGTATGTATGTTTTCCACTAGCTTCGACAACAAGACACAGAATGATTAACTCTCCGATGATCATATCTTTCTTTTCGAATTTTGTCTAACGTTTTGAAATACAAAAACATTTATTCACTAAAGAAAATTAGTTTAATTTTTCCTAATTTCCAAAAAAATAGAAAACAATTATAGAGCCAGATAAAATTTATAGCACAGTTCCTGATGTCTACAGAAATCATTAAACGCGCTTACTATAAATTACTTTTGTCGATCTCTACAATAAGTCCAGACCTTGCAATAGTAAGATTGGTTAAAAAGTACCTTAGATAATCACCTCTCTGAAGAATCCCTCCTAATTCAAAAAAGTCTGCAATGCCGGTTCTTTGAAAATATATATTAAAATTAAAATTCTTTGAAAATAACAAAATTAAATGGGATTCATAAAAAAGATCAAAGAAAACAAACATCGATAACTACACAAAAACAGTCTTTATTCTAAGTTTTTCCACACTGTGGCTTCTAATAGATTAACATTACCTCGTTATATCTATAGCATTTATTTACATATGTATATGGCGCCTCCCCTTTTATGCAACCTCTTAATTTTATAAAATTGAACAGAAACAAAAACTAATGAGACAATAAAATTTTGCAAACAATTTCAGCTTTGCTCAAAGGTATTGACACAATCAAAATTTTTATGCATTTCACAGAAGCAAGACTTTTTTCTCTTCAATTTACTTCCAACAACAACGACTAAGAGTTAAGGTAGAGTCAGATTAATCAAATATTTCCAAATTTCTTATCATTACGAGTGTTGATTTATAATACACTACAGCTCCAAATTACGTCGACCCGATTTGTGTCGTTTCGATTAGCATCCTTTTGATTTCGATTTACGTCGTTTTGTTTTCAATTTGCGTCGTTTTGATTTCTTTTTGCGTACCTAAAAACGGTTAAACCTTTTACGGTTTAATTTTTAAAATTTTTCGCATTTGTAATGCCTGATTTAGCATCTTTTCTGTCTTATAGAATTTTCAGAACTTCTAACAACACTGTTCGTCACCTGTGTGTTAAAAAGTTTTAAATTGCGTGAAATAAGGGAAATTTTCCTATGTCTTTTTATATTTTTTCTTAAAAAAATTATAAACATTTTTTAAAGTAAATGAAATAAATAAAAATGCTTGCTTTTTATTAAAAATAAAATTATTTCTTGCTCTGTTTTAAATATTTTCTCCAATAAATTAAATTTCAGTGCATTTATATAAAAAAAGGTGATTCTATTTGCGTCGCGTTTCTCCGGTGCCCACAAGCGACGTAAATCGGGACTCTGGTGTATTAAAAATTTGATATCTTTCCTTTAACATTGAGTAGGACCTTCTATTTTTTAATAAGTATTTAAGAATGACAAAAAGTTTTTTCATAATTTTGTGATGACATATTTTTGGTAAAATATTTGCCTAATCTTACCGTACCTTTACATACAATTGTACAATTTATATACCCCTTTCCATTTAAATTGAAGAGGATAAAATTATTGAATAGTCCTAATAATCTCATGAGTCATGGCATCAACTCTGCTTCTCATAATTTATTTATTTTTTCTTTATATAAATAAACAACCTGCCTACGAATGCTGACGACTTGATAAAACCGAAGTTCAAATATCAGTTTGTTGCGGATAAATGCGGTTGGTTTGTTGTTGTTGTTTTTTCATTTATTTATTTTGCTGGTGAACTTGCTTGCTTTTGTGGCTTTTTGCTTTGTCAGTCAATCATTTTTTTTAACCCACAGTATAATGCGGCCTGAAACGACTTGACGACGTTATTCGTTATTTTCCTTCAACTACGTAAAATTCTGAATCCAATATGTGAGGCGCACATAAAATGTTGATACAAAACAGAAATACGTAAACACCCAACCCATATATTTGCATGCAGGTAATTGTTATATTGCTTATACTTATTGTTGTTGTCTCTTTAATAAAATATTGTATGTATTGCATACAATTAAAAATGTAGTGGTTTCACTTGCTTCAAAACTCTTGAAACATTTTCTTTTTTATTTCTGTCATTAAACTTCCAACGCATTTCTTGTTAGATTTTCTGCTTAACTAGTAGAAAATTTCGTTGACGTGCCTGCCTTTTGTGTTTAACAATTTCATTCCTCTGATGATGATGATGATTATTGATATAAAAAAATCATTATTAACGCCTAAAGGCGTTTTTTTCTTTTCTCTCTCTCTCTCTCTCTCTCTCTCTCTCGGTAATTCATTTTTTTCCTTTCTTGGGGTTTTTTGTTTATATTTGTTTTAGCAGTGATGGAATATACAATCAATGCGGTAGTATTTGGGTACTCAAACCCATTTATGGTAATTTATATTGTACCATTAAAATATCAATTGGGATAAGCGATCGACTCGATAAAATTTTTGTAAGAGCTGTAAAATTATGCAATTCTCTGTGCTTCTTTATCTGGCTTCAAGTTGCATGAAACAAAAATAATCAAAAAATAATTAAATTACTTTTAAAAATTACATTTGATCTAAAAAACCCTTGCAATTATAACTAGTACAAATATAGAACAAATGGTATTTTTACATAAAAAGTACATTTCGACAACTAGAACCAACTTAAATAAACGAAGTTTTAATTTGAATTAAACACCCTATATAATGTAAGAACCAATATTCAAATGCTTTGGTCCTAAAGATGATCAGAGCTTGTAAACTTATTTAAACAAATATTTGTTGATAACTTTTTGATTAATTTTCTGAATAATAATTTGATATGAATAATTTGGGTTTGTAATGAAATCTATATAACCACATAATTATTACGAATTCTATTTAAAATTAAGTTCGTTCATTTTTGAAAATTAAATGAAGACTTAAAAAACTAATCTATCGTCAAGCAAGTCAAAAGAGTTTATGCCTAAATTGTACAACAATTATAATTAATTACTTGAAGCTTATGTAAAACTTTTAATTTAGGCATAAATGGCTAGTGGGAACAATCTTTCTTAGCTGGCTTGGAATGTGGGTAATTAAAATAACAACCGTTTTAAATTTAATCTTATATTTTGGAATAAATTCAAATTCAAATGGAATAAATTCAAATTCGTAAGCACATTGTTAAGTTGAAGGTAACTTAATCCAAGCTGCTTATTTCTTGCTCCTTGGCATTTTGATTGGACCAACCAATTGAGTTTTTTCCCATTCATCACCGGCAATTAACTCAAAGCCCTTCTTATCAATTTTTCAATAGAGTTCTTTAAAATTTTCGTCTGAGCAAATAACATCCACTTAGTTGATTTTAAAAAACGATTAAATACATAATGTATCATTAAATATAGTATTTGTTTCATTTATGCTCTAAATATAAAACATCTCGTTAAAGTAATACGCAGAGCGTATGAACATGACGAATTTCGTTAGACGATTCAATTGCGCGGTGTTTTGTATACACAAATGAGTTTTGTTTCTGATGACGGTTATTCGTAACAAAAAGTACTTATTTTGCTCCAGTTTTTTTTTGCATTGTATTGTGAAATTTTGTTGTTTTTTGCACAAAGACAAAACGTAACCAAATTTTTTTTAATACCATCACTGTCTTTATTGGTTATTTCAGAAATTGGTTTGTATATGCATGTGGGTGTATTTTTGCACATTTTTTTCTTTGCTGTTGTGACTTGCGCACAAATCTTTTACTAAACAGTTTTTAAAATGCTCTTATTTGTTTTTCTGCATTCCTAATACAATTACAGCTCGATGACTGTTTGATTATCGACCGACGACCCACAACAAACATGGTTCGACCGACGGCTGTAGTTTCTGCTCGCTGTTTACTAACAGAGCGATTCAAAATTAATTAAATTAATAATCGAAACAAATGGTACAGAAAATTGGGAATAAATGAAAAAAAAGGGATGGATTCGTTTTTAGAAATAATTATGAAAAGCTCTGTTTCTGTATAACAAGCGATTAAGGAAAAAAGTTAACAAACATGTGATGATAAATTTAATGAAATGTACTTTTTCGTTACATATGTAATATTAATAAAATAGTACAATTTAAATAGTTTATACAAATTTATGAATCTTAGATTATTTTTAATGTAAATATTTTGCACATTAATCAAAATGAGAATTTTTATTAGAACTAACTGTATAATAAATATATTTTAAATGCGCTTAAACATCATAAAGCTTTTAAAGATTAGTTAATAGTAAAAAACAAATAAGAGTGCTATATTCGGCTATGCTGAGTCCACCCTTTACCATGTATATAAATTCGGTTTAGCGAAGTAATACCTCTCAAAAAAGAAAGGAAATATCGGGGTGAAAGAGAATGAAAAAATAAGAAAATAAAGGTAATAGTTACATAAAAATGACAGCAGCTCTTAATGGCTTAAGAAATTTGAAAAATTTTTAGTATTTCCTAAAAGATCTCTTCAAAAGCCTTTTAAATAATACCCATTTTAATATTTTGAAAATATAGTGCTCAATCATACTTTTCTATGAAAAGTTCAGAGGCTTATAACTCGGAAAACATCGACGAGCGCAAATTTTGTCACTTGATATTTTTTTATTTTTTTATTCTCTATCGCCCCATATATCTCTGTTTTTTTTTTTTTTTTCATTAGAGTTTGTTTATTAAGTCAAATGATACGGAAAAATTAGATTTATACTTGGTGTTTTGCTCGCTACCTCGAAGGACATGGAAAAATCTTGCTAATTTTCAACAGCAACTCTTTCGACACTATGTCTGATTGATTGGCGTATTTAAATTTTCTCTAGCTGATTTTAACACTAATACGAACAAACGGACGGACATTGCTTAATTGCCTTCGCAATGCATAAGATATCAGAATATATACGCATTATGGGGTCGAAAATGGATGTTGTAGAAACTAAGGGTATAAAAAGAGATAATGAAAATAAAATGTGACAAAAATACAAATGATTTATAAATATAAAAAACATACAACTTTAAATTGTGTTTTTTTTTTTCATCATATTTTATCTCATTTGTCAACAAACATCTAATATGCTCTTAAATTGTAAAATAAATCATTATCAATTAACAGGTTCTCGTAACATGCTTACCATGCATGATGAAAAACTGTGCTGCCATACTATTTCTATTTTTTTAAATATCTGGCAGCATCAGCTTAAGCAATACTTTTCAATGCAACGCAGTGTATTTGTTTTCCTTTGCTGTTAAAAAACAATAATTTTGTCGCACGTGCTGCAATTTCTTATTTAAATTTTTCATACTTAGCGGAATAATAATGGAAAAGTAATAAAGACAAGAAATAAATTTCATTAAATAAAATTTTCAATTTTACAGATATGCTGTACCCAACAAACTGCCTGGCAAAACTGTCTCTATTTTGGCCCATCGCAAACGCCGCATTCTCCAAGATAAGGCGACACTTGAACAAAAAAAGAAGCTAAAAACAGAACGTATAGTTAAAGCAAAACAGCATCATAGGTTTCGTAGAGCTGAATCTTTTGTTATGAACTACCTAAAAGCAGAACGGACAGCAAACCGTATTAAACGAACCGTAAGACGCGGCAACATACTGGACACAAACGATGCCGAAAAGACAAATCAAAAGTTACTGTTAGTTATGAGACATGCTGGCAAAAAGATATTTGATGAAACAACCAACAAAATATTGAAATCCTTAAATTTAAATCAACGTCACAAAGCCGTGTTTATAGAGAACAACAAAGAAAATCAAATTTTATTAAAGGTCATAGAACCATTTGTGGTATATGGCTATCCAAATATAAGCACGATACGGGAGTTAGTGTTCAAGAAAGGTTTTGCTCGCATCAATGGAAAAAAGACGGCAATTCAATCGAACACCATGATTGAGGAAAACTTGGGTGACAAGGGCGTCATCTGTTTAGAAGATATAATTCATGAAATTTACACAGTTGGCCCTAATTTTGAGGCTGTAAATAACTTTTTGTGTGCCTTTTTGGTAAGTACATTGATTGAACAAAATAACTGAAAAAGATTATTTTCTTAACATTTCAATATTCAATTGCAGTTGTCAAGTCCCCGCGATGGATGGAAGAACAAGGTTTCAGTTTCCTTTAAAAGAGGTGGCGAATATGGTGATCGTGGTAATGGTATCAACGAACTGATCGCACGTTGTATTTAAATATAAATGGTTTAAGTTTTTAAATAAATATCAATTTTTAAGGTGATTTATGTTTTGAATTCCGCAGGGTTTGCTTTAAAAAACATTGTATTTAGAGTTCAGTTTTTAATAGTTTTAAAAATAATGAAATTTTTACTGCCATTGGAATTTATACATTTTGCTTTCAATCTGGTATTCGTTGTTATATTTGTTAGTCATTTTAAATAAAAGCCCTTGACCCTAGCAGCTGGTGCCCGTAGTTCTGAAACTTAATTTTTATTAATTTAAATTTAGATACAACACAGCGGCGTGAAATACAGAAAAAAAGGAATAAAAGTCTCGAATTTCTATACTATTTACCCAATTGTCATGAAACAAACTGCAATTTGAAGAGGAGGTCATAAGCTGTTCGCCTATTGCATTTGTATACACCCTGATCTACGTACAGGGTAGTATCACAGGGCGTCAAAAAAGGTAACCTGGAATTCGAAAATTGTTTCAGAGCTTATAACTTTATCAAAAGTTAACCGATTTAAATTTTTTTAGTGATTTACATAAATAAAGAAAAAACGTACCTTTTATTCTTTTTTACAAAATTTTTACCTTGGCATTTTTTAGTTTTTCAACTGTAGTTTTTTTTTTTAATACAAGATAAAACTATTTAAAAAACAGATTTAAAAAGCTAATACTATTAGAAATATCTTTTAGAAAACTTTTTCTTTGACTTCATAATGTTAGTGGTAATAATTTTTTAAATTTAAAAAAATGTGAAATGTTTGTTAAAAAGTACTTTCAGTTTTTCAAGTAGATTTTTGATGTTTTTTTTTTTTAGTAAATTAATAAAATGTTGATGTTTTCTTTAAGATAAAGCCTTGGATAGTCTATAATGTTTCTTTATGGAATTCTCGTGAAGCACCCTACTGTAAGCATTGTTCGAATATGGTCAATTTTTTAACGAAAATCTAAATATTCGAGACTAAAAAAATTGCATGCGGATTTTCATTCTTTTTATAACAAAATATTCCATAACGATTGGTTTTCAGTAACTGGCTAAATTTTTAGACATAAAGGGATGCGATTGAAGAAAAAATTCAAATTTTCGGGAAAAACTATTTGAAAAACTACTGCAAAAAATTAAGCACACCTGAATAGTAGAGATCATGGCGCAATAATACCAGGTGGATACATTACCTTTTTCGTGTATTTTGTTTTTGTAAAAACTTTATGCACACTAGGTGTTATTGGTTTCCAGGGATAAAATTTACTAATCAACGTTAAGGTCTCGCCAGCATATCTTTCGAATTTCTCGATATTTATTGACTTTTTATTGTTTATTATCGCTGTTATGACTTTAAAACGCTTTACCCAGATCTTTTCAATATCAGTTATTACAGAAGTTGTTTCCGGATCTTCAAAAAAGCGTCTAGCAGTATTGCCATCAATGTGCAATCCATGTTTTTTTTTAACTCATCCTGTATTATCCTTTTTCCATCTAATCCCATGTTTTTTAAAACAGTGTTAATTCTAACTCACATATTCTTACGTCCTTCAATCATAGGCAAAGTGCAAAATATATTCCAAGAAGAGGTGATATGCCAAGATTAAATGCATCTTTATTATTGGTAGTTTTGTGACAGATATCGTTGAGTTAATAACTTTTTTTACCAAATAAGTTACAATCCCAATTGGATTTAGTATCGGTTATTGCATTTGCAACTTTTCCGGCTACCGTTGTTTAATTCGCTTCAAAGGATACTGTAATCACCAGTAATTCCAAATATCATAAACTTCATGAACCTCGCGTTTTATACTATCAAAAAGATTTTTAGTTGTTTCTTTGTTTTATTTAATGTACCCGAAACGTATTAGACTACATAAAAATTTTGAGCCTGGTGTAGAACTAATCCACATGAATTTTGACTTGTTGATGGCATTTTATTATATAATCGCAATCTTAGTGGACTGTAGATAAATCAGTCTCGTTTACAGAAGCTTGAAAATCCGGATGATCCATCACATCCCCACTTGTATTTCAATGTTAACTCTCAATTATTGCATACAGAGTTCACAAATCGAAGTTATTATTAATTTTTCCATTTTCACAGTATTTCTTTGTTCGTAATTGCAAGCTAAAATGATCAAAACAAAGCATACGAAACAGCTCATTAGCAGTGGCAGTGCAGAATAATCATATTATGCAGTGCAGTAATGCCATCCTTATGTATGGTGAAGTCGATTGGGCAATGTCCGACTGTACGTCAGTGTTAGTGTTGAAATTAACTTTGCCAGGGCACCAGATGATCTAGAGAAAATTTAAATACCCGAATCGATTAGACATAGTGTCGAAAGAGGTGCTATTGGAAATCAGCCAGATCGGTCCATATCCTTCCACACAGGGCAAAACACCACGCCAACCTCTAATTTTTTCACATCATTTGGAACTATGAAGTAACTTCAATAAAAAAAAAATAAAAATGTTAAGCGATAGAGAATTGAAAATTAAGAAAAAAACAGTTAGTGGACAAATTGGCACTCGCCTATATTTTCCGAATTACGGGCCCCTGAAATTTTCAAAATATTTAAATATCAATACGGGTATCATTTTGAAGAGAAATTTTTTCTTTAAACATAAAGATAATTGTTTTCATGTTTCTGGAAGTTTTATTTACTACTGTTTGCTTTTTATTCGCCTTTTTATCATCTGCCGCAGTTGTTCAACAACAATTAATTTTTTTCAAACTCAATGCTCTGTTGGGATGTGAACTCATGATCTTTTCTTAACAAACAAGCAGCTACTTTAACGCAGCCACCGCCACTGCCTTAGAAATTTCTGCATCTACTATAATTTTTGCGTTTCAGCTTTGTAAAAGAGCTTAGAGCATCCTTTGTCGTTTATATTTTTAGAAAAAAAAAAAAATAAAAATATTAGAGGTAATTTAAAATTATTTATTTTACTCGGACTTGAACGGTTGAATTTCATTTTGAATTATTGAAATAGAGATAGAAGAAAAGATAATCTGTTTTAAAGTTTATTTATTATGAAGAAACTAATTGAGTGAAAACTAATGGAAATTCGTGTAGACACATACTGCTTATTTTAGATTTCGACTCTACGTCTGAATACTTTATGGGTTTAAATAATACGAAACAGTATGTCTAATAATTTAAATAAAATCAACTTCGAGCTTGAAAGAAAATTGAAAAAGAAAATATTCTACATAAATAAAAAATATTCTTACAGAATTTTAAATACAAATAAACTTAATTAAAAGATGGAAAATCAAGAATATTCGGGTTCACCCAAGGATGATACTGTTATTGAATATCAGACATTGTCTTCGGAAGATGTGCTGCAATATGTCGAAAGGCCGGACCGTTTACATGAATGGTTAAAGATGGAGGAAATAGAAAATTTGCATAAAATTTTTTTGGCCAAGGAAGCTCTATCGTATACCGAACTACGCGATGAGTTTGCAGCCCTTAATATACATTTTACAGATATGGAATATAATCGTTTATTTTTGAAAATTAATCAAAATCAAGATTTCAAATGTGATTGGAATGAATTTATTTCGTATATAATATTTGGATTTCAAGAGGACGATCCATCAACTCAAAAGGAATCATTAATTTTACCAATTTCATCGGCTCCAATCATTAAGAAATCAGAACATAGATCGGCTGTATGTGCTATTAGTTTGATAAAAAGTATACCCGATGTAAAACAAGATGACGATGAGGACGAGGAAAGACCAAAGGAACATGATAACGATGAAGCTGATGACAGCGCAGACGCCCAAATGCGTGCAATTCAAAATTTATCGTCAATTGATACACCAGAAAATAAAGGCATATGGGTAACAGCAAGTAAGGAGGGGCAAGTACGTTTCTGGACCGCACAGTTAGAACCTTTGCGCAGTGGTGTGTCAGAAAGTCGTGAGTTTAAATAAACCAACAAAAAAGCACATTTTTATAATTTAATAATTTTATATTTCTATTTGCCATTTGATGTCCAGTGAGCTTAAAAATGAGCACTTGGATTTTATGCATACAGGCTCTTTCCGATGTAGGCATAGTTTGCACATCATCCACCGAAAGAGAATTGCGCTTTCACGAAACCATAGCTAGCAGTTTTACTTTGCGTATTGTCATACGTAGCATGCCCTCTGCCGTCTGTTCTATGTCCTACAACTTTCATGCGAAACGCAAAACTATGTCTACTTTAATACTTGGAGATTATAGTGGATGTGTGCGAATTTTACAGTTTTCGCCTGTTCTTCGAGGTCCGTTTCAGTCAAAGCCGGGTGCTGCACTAATTGAAGTTTTCTGGAGTGATATCTTAAAGGTAAATTTCTCAATCTAATCCATTTAACTATTTTGCTTTATTTGTGATTTATTATTCTAGGGTAAATTGCCTCAATTTTTACCTCGCGAATATATAAATATTCACACCGAAATGGTTCAGAAGGTATTTTTTTCAATTCGTCTAAATACGACATTTGCTGCTGCTGAATATCGTAACACCAAAAAATATCGGGGACGTTGTCCAGGCTTAATAATGATGAATGGAGAAGATAAAACAGTATTTCGTATTCCACTAGTAAGTCAGTTACATACATAAGTTTTTTGTTTTGAAATCACAAAACAATTCTTAAAAAAGGGCATCCCTCAACGTGAATATTATCTTTTTAAAGTGTCTACTTTTAAACTTTTTTACGATATTTTTTGTAAGTGATATAGGTGACCTATCAATCAATGGATAAAATCTGTGTTTGAGGAATCCCTGAAATAAAGTGCAATAAAAAATTGATGTCTGTACGAGAAGCCTTTTTCACTATCGGACTTTCACGAATTCTCACTCATAGTGAAAGATACATTTTCACGCTATTTAGAAGCAAAAATTCTGGGTCTCAATCGTTCATTCGTTTTCTGTTAAACTTTTCAAAAACTTTGAAAACTCTCGATTGGTTGTTTCACTTCCACTGTTGCAGTGTCGCCTGTTATTTTTATAATTTTGTCGGGAGAATTGTCGTAGATGCTGTTAGAAACAATCACGCTCACCCCTCTTTTTTTGTTTGTTTGTTGTTTGTTGTTTGTTTAATTAAGTAGACCATTGAAGCAGTCGTTAAAACGAAATTTCAGTGTAGCTTGAGAATTATAATAAGTTAATTTATATGCGAATAAACTCTTAATCACCAGGGATAGTGAGGTTATGTACAATAATCCTAAACGAACACCGCGTCATTCAACCCTTTTCTTGTACCGACGGAGTAATAAGGTCACTAAACTGGACTTTGATAGGATGCCCTACATGAAAATCTCGAAATTAATGAATTGTACAAGGTATTTCCAATTTTTTCTTTAAGTTAAAAGATAAATGAAATCGCGGTTGCTGGTGCCTTATTATAGACTTTCAGTATAGTCATGGAATTGGTGTCGGAACACCTGACTGAAGGACAGAAAGCTGCTCTGTACATTGACAAGAAGGCAGCGCTCAAGGCCTTGAAGAGACATAGCATGTAAAAGTGCTATCAATTTACTAAAGAACAGGTCCACGACCGTTGCTTGACGATGCTCGGTGTGAAACAACAGTAGGAGTATAGACTCGGTAAGTCTATCGATAACGATAGGATACTAGATATTTAAGTTTTGCGCAGTTTCTTACATGAAAAGAACGAAATTACGCCTGTCTATGAGCAAAAAAGATAAAAGAGTAGTTTAAAGCGTGATAACTGGCTACTTTTTAATTAGAACAAGAACTAAAGGATGTACGAGGATGAAAAAGAATTATTACAAACATAATAAGTCACTACCCGCCATTACAAAGCCACAGTCTGATATGTCTGGGCGAAATACTTTGAGACAAGGAAAGTGATGTCTCAAGGTGACAGCTTCACCATGTTAATCCGTGTATTAAGACTGATATGGGGTTGAGTAGTGGAGTTTTGCTTACGTTTCAAAGGAATCACAATGATTTACTGATTGGATGTGTAAAAAGGATACAACAACCCTACCTACAATACGAAACCTAACCTCAGCCCTTAAAAACTGTATGTGGTCTGACATAAATTAGCATTATCAAATGTAAGATAGTTGGTAAGGCTACTCCCCTGCAGCCATTTTCTATCGAAAAAGTCACTACATCGTTACTTCATGGCGTTGAAATGTATCGCAAATAATATCAAATTCTGATCTTAATAGTATCGTCAGTCAAGAAGGAAAGTGCACAAGTAATGGAAAACTATTTAGCCCCTAGGTAGTGTCAAATATGTGTCTGTAAAAAGTATCAATGGGTCTTTAACAGCAGGTAATATATACATAAATTCTAACAGTAACAGAGTTCTGCTTTATCATAACAGAAAATGTTAATTTTAACATAATAGAAAGGTAGCAGTTAAAAACCTGGGTACGGTGGATGGTGAGAATTGTAGCTTTAGTGTTTTTAAGTTTTACAAGTTGTAATACATTTAAGTGTATTGACTTGCTGAAAAATTTATTTTTCTATCTTCCATTGGCTTGCCATCGTTTTACATGGATTCAATAGGATAGACTCAATAATTATAGACAGCAACCCATACTCTTATAGCATAGACAGACGACAGCGTTAATTTGCATTAACAGTCTTAATTCAAATTAATTTTTGAATTATTCTCATTCCAATGTGTATGTGGTTTATCGTAAATGCACTAAATCAAAATTACTGAATTTAACTATTTCAATATGGCAACACAGTTGATACTCAACAAGCTGTTGTCAAATTCTTTGCTTTTATAAAATTAAAGTGTAAATAAAAATAAATATTGAAATCGAATCGGTTATCAATTATAAGATTTCCACGGCAAAGCGAAGCAAGGTGTGTGGTGCGATAAAGATGCACAGGTTTTACTAGAGCCAACGATTTGTATGTATGGATACATTTCCAAAGATATTCCAGTACAGATGAACGACAACAAATTTAGTTCGAAAGAAGTGCACGTTAAAATTAAAAATTTCGAGTGAAATACAAAATTCATATTGGTGTCCAAATTCCCAATATTTCTAACCTTTTCACACAGTTTTTGGAAAGCCTTCCCGTTGACTCGAAAGTTTTCCTTAAATCTATTATCGTTCATCTTAAGCACGTCACATTCCCAAAAAGTGATGTTGCGGCCCTTAAAAAATGTCTTATACATATAAATTATATTTGCCATTTAAAGATAATATTAAACTTAAAAATTTTCATAATTACCTTTGTTTTACTTCATAGTGCTCTACTGCGATCCCATCTTGCAGCAATACATTCTGACTAGATGACCCGTGCGAATATTTCGCAGCGTTAGTTGTCATTTTTGTAAGATAAAATGAAAATAATTAATAGAAATTTAAGTAACTTCAATACATTTTATTAAAAATATAAAAATATTAGAAATCATAATATATCATACATATTTACATACATACACACATATGTTTAAATGCTTTTATAATACTTCTTTGAATACAATGTTAGAGGTAATGACATGATCATCGTTAACATTTTGCCCGTACGAATCCCTAATACAAACAATAATGTCTTTAAACGTATGCACTCGAGAAAAAGCCACGTATAACTGTCCATGTGAAAAGACCGGTTCTGGTATATACAATCCTACCTACAGTTAGATCAGAAGGTGTAAGATTGATTCGGGATATGAGTACAGTTTTATCGGTATGACTAATTTTTGCTGATATTACTTGTTTTAATCTAAATGCACGTTATTTATATTCTTAATTTGAACGTAATATTCATATTATATATAACTGACTCAGTAAATAGCGGTATTGCCAGAATGGATTGTAATACATACTGTATTATGTAGAACTTCGTTACCACACTTGAACAAAAATGTATAATCATAATGACAACAGTATTATCATGCAGAAGCGACCCTGTATTACCACACTTGAACAAAAACATATAATGACGGTATTATCATGCAGTTCTATATAAAATATAATTTTTATCAATGAAAATATTAATTTTTAAATTTCTGATTATTTTTCGTTACTAGTGTTAGAAATAAGCTTTAAAATGAGATATCATTCATTAAATTTGATGCGGTGGTATGGGAGATATTTGCAACCGACAAAAAAAAGTGCTTTAGAAATAATATATATGATGATGATGATGATTTATTATATTATGGAGCAATTTTAGCGAAAGCAGTTCAGCTTTCTTTTAAATAAATACTGATATTTTACTAACAGCATATGTAGCTGCTAACGGTTTTTTTTGCTTCCTATCCATTTGACCTCAATGTAAACGTTTATTAAATTCAAAAACTGCCTTCTGTCATTATTGAGCTTTTAATGCAAAAATCTTTTTTTTTTTCCTTGACAATTTTAATTGTTTCTGGTTTTATTTTAATTAATTCTATTTTTAAGAAAATACTACCAAAATATGTTTACAGTTGTTAAATCTGGTAAATATCGTTGCCATGTTTTATTTTTAACTTAGAAAATGTTTTTGTGTCTTCAGCAAAATCAACCGGTTATTCTTCAATGAATTCAATAAATTGTCGGCGTTGCTAATATTTGTTTCACTTCAATTTCTGCATTAACAGAACCTTGTAAGGCTTAAGAGCCAAATCCTTTCGATATATTTTCCATATAGGGGTTGTAGTGATCGCTGTGCACGATTGGCGAATTGGTATCATTTTCTGGGGGTGGCTTAGCCCTACCCAGGCCTGTATATAGTAATGGTTTGTTTATATGAAGTCGCGATAGTAACTATGTAAATTTTTTAGCTTAATACTTCTTTAATCTCCTTCTTTTATTCTGAAACTTGCATAAAAACTATATAATTACAGGGTGTTACCAGCTTTTATATGGATGAAACCAATAACATTGTGGTGACTGGAGGACCTGATACATTTGTACGCATTTGGGATGTTTATGTATCCGGCGAACCTTCTGGAATATTGACGGGTCATAATGGCGGCATAGTTATGGTCTTTGTACAACCGGAAGAAAAAAAGGTTTACAGTGTTGATTATCAGAAAATTATAAAAGTCTGGGATCTCACCGAGCATGTTCTGTTGCAAACTTATGGTGATTTGGTGAGATTGATACCGGGAGAAAATGATTTGGTTTATTACTACCACGTCTATTTAAGAGTTCTTTTGGTTGGTGGTCGTAAGCTTACTGCAATTAAATGTAATCCACGTGTACGCGTAGATCTAACAGATGGAAATACTCATGCTGCTCCTGTATCGGTGGTATTGTATAATCGTTTATTCAGGAATGTTGTCACCTGTGGTTTGGACAGTTATATTATTGTGTGGGATCCGTGGACTGGTAGACGTAAAATTATTATTAAAAATTGTCATACGAAACAATTGTACGGTGAATATATCGATATAGAGATAACAGCTGCTTGTTTTGATCCCTTGGAGCAATTTTTGTTAACAGGAGCCCGTGATGGATCGCTTAAGATTTGGAACTATAATAGTGCGGTGTGTATAAGAAATATGAGTATTAGACCGGAACATGCAGTAACTTCAGTAATATGGGTTGTTGAAAGGTAAGAATTGCTAATTTTAATACAAACAAGCAAGTAAGTGTTATATTCGGCTAAGCCGAATCTTTTACACCCTTCACCCTGTGGTGAAGGGCATAAAAATAGATGAAAAAATTTCTGCATTCGTTGATTTAAAGCAGAAATTAAAAAAAGTAACGCGCTTTAATTACAATTTTGCAGGATCTTAGCAGCAGGCTGGGATCAACAGGTTACCGAATTTAACGATGTTGAGGGCCGTGAATATGGTGACCCAAAAAAATGGCCCACATTTCATACGGACGATATAACCTGCGCCGATGTTAAATTGGGCGAAGGAGTTGTTACCGCAACCTATTCGGGTGAATTAATATTTTGGAAATTGGAGACTGGTCAACCGTATAGGCGATACAGTGTATCCAGTCCCGATAGTTTTATTGAACTGAAATACACTAGTGGATCTGTCTCCGACAACTCTGATATAGAAGAAGCCCAACGTTTGAGTGCAATAAATGTATCGCGTTTTGTACGAAAATCTATCTCAGAGGCAATACGAGAAGTTAATAAACGAATGTCAATGGCACCAATATTGTCCAGCATCATAGAGGATAAACGAGATTCTGAACCTAAAGTAAAGCCCAGAAAAACTGTAGTGTTGCCAATGTCAGTACAAGCGGTGTTATTTTTACAAACCCGTCCTATGACAAAAGAACATGGTAAATTTAAAAATGAACCAATTGAAAATAGTGTGTTTGGAACCCAATTCCTTGAAAAAAATTTTTTGATTCTAGGAAGCGTTTTTGTTGCTTTGGAAACGGGTGTAGTACAAGTGTACTCTCATCATCAACGTGGCGGTTATTTAAGTTGTTTCAGTGCCATCCACAAAACTGGAGATTGCGTCTTGACTATGACCACTGATCGTAAAAATCGATATTTGTTTACGGGCTCTGCCTTAGGATACATTAAAGTTTGGTACATCAAAAATTACTGGTAAGTTTTTTATTTATTTACCCAAAACCGAGAAGATTAACCTGGTTCTTGTTAATTTAAATTTATTAAACTTGATCATCAGTTGAATTTTTTTGTTGGTTAGAATTCACTGGTTTGGTTATGATTTCTCTGCAATAAAATATTTCACATATCCTGAAGTAACTTAAAAGTTTCGTTTTCGAAAGAGAGGTTTCTAAGTTATGCCCCATAGACCTGCATTGTTACGATTTAAATACCCAGTTCACACACGTCAAGTTTTCTTGCAGCAATTCTGAATTTTGTGCAAGAGAAAAGAGTGAAGAATAATTTTATTTTTCGTTTTCTTACTCACAAAATTCAGAATTGCTGCGAAAAACTTGACGTGTGTGAACTGGGTAAAACGGCAACAACTTGTTTTTTCTAAAATGAGTATTGAACTAGCATCCTACATTAAAAAATTAATAATACTAATGCATTATTCATATCAATGAGAGTTTTCTTAACATTTGCATGTTACTGCTTGCAAGTACTGTTTATTCACAGACAAGAAATAACATAAAAAATACTCAAATTTATTATATATTATAGAAGTGTTTATAAATTTAATAATAATAAACAAAATAGTTAAAAAATATATTGTGTTTTTTGAACATTAACTAAAACACCGCATTTTTTTTAAAGTTATTTGAGTGTTCTAAAAAACAGTTTCAATTTCTTTCGCTAACAGCACATAAAAAGCAAGAGTGAGTTAATAACAGTCAATGTTTAGAGAGTTAACACTGCAATATCATCAGTTTATATTAATGTTAAAAAGCAAAACAAAAGCACTGTAAATGTTAGTGGACAGCGAAAGTGAATCAACTCATGCAGTTCTCTGTTATGAATATGCATTTTTAGGCTTTTTATAGCAAATTTCGCACGTAATACAACTGAAATCGGTTTGAAAAGGTGTTATATGACTTTAACTATTCTCAAAATGATTTCATGACAATACGGCCAAATGTGAATATTCTTTGCTAAAATTTCAGAATGTCCAACTCTAAATTTGGGTTAAGTTTCAATTCAATTGCAATTAATTCAATTTTTCAATGTTTAAAAAAATAACAATGACAATACACAGTAGCAGAAGGTAATGCAGGATCTTCTGTTACCTTTGGTTGTCTACATTGTAAATGTCATCTGTTTAACCAACTATTTTAACAAATAAAAATCCAAAGAAAATTCATATTTAATCACTATAAATTTGTTTGGACAAAGTCTACACACAGTTTAAAGCGTTTTTCGCTGACCGTCCGTCAGCTTAGTAACGAATGCAATTTTTATTTTTATTCTTTCATACTTTATACTTCAAAACGCTGTAGATGTTGTTCTAGAATGATACTGGTTGTTATAAAAGACAGTAAATTCCACTTTATTTTTTTACGAAAAAATTGTAACATTTTTAATTTGTATTAATAGTGTACACAAGGGGTTGTACTGAAAAGCAGTACAATTGTATCAACCTAACCATCCCTGCTTCAAAAGTACGACTTTTCATTTTGATGTTTTTAAATTATTTAATTATTAATTCAGTTGATAACTTTTTTATTACAAATTTGAAGCTAAACATTTTAAAATCTAAAAAAGTTCCAGATATCTAGTAATTATTTAACGCCGTGGAGCATATAAGTATGTAAGTATGTGAATATGGGAATGCCCTGCAAACATTTTCTATCGAAAAAGTCACTACATCATTACTTCATGCTGTTGAAATGTATCGCAAGTACTATCGATTTCTGATCTAATTAATATTCCCAGTCGGGAAGAAACGTACCACTACAGTAATACAACTAAAGGGAAACTATTTAGCCTCTTTAAAAAGTATTAAATTTAGGTATTCTGCTAGTGTCGCATATGTGTCTGTTAAAAGTGTCGAAAGGCTTTCCTTAACAGTGTTGAGTATAAAAATTTTAAAATTAACAGAGTTCGCTTTATCAAAGTAGAAAATGTAAATTTTAACATAATAAAAAGGTTTAAATGTAGAAAGCTCTAGATTAAGAAAATGTTGACCTTAAAAATATTTTGTGTTTAAATAAATAACTAATTTGTTAACATAAATTTACTTACAGCTCAATTAATTTTTTGCAATTTTTCTTAACATTTTTCACACGCATTTAACATAACCAAACACTGCACAAGTCAAACTAAATAACATTGATGTTTTTGTTTATCTGTAATATTAATTAATTCATTCTTAGTAGAGTCGAAGTTTTTGACCTATAAGAGATCCATATTCGATGCCTATGCAAGTTGTTTTTTTTAAATTTTAGATCAATCAACTACTTATTATCTGGTAGTTGAGAAAAAGTTACTTTTAACATAACAAAATGAAGGGGAAGGATTTTTATATTAACATAACGGGTCTTTTTGTCCAATTAACTTTTGGTAAAGACGAAATAGTGATTGTTAGAAGATCTTAATTTGACAATAATGTGTTTTTTTTTTGTAATTTTGAGTTTTTAATCTAAAAAGTAACGAAAAAGTGACATCTATCTAAAAATACTCTGTCAAATGCTGGGGGTTACTCTGTATTGCGATGCGAAAGCAAATTCGATGCGAAGGGTAAATGCGTCAAGAGTATAATTTGGTACTCAGTAAATCTTTTTCAAACACTTTAGCGATTTTGATTTTAATTTATGAAACACTGACTAACATCGATATTATGAACTGTCAAAATAAGAAAAAATAAATTACATTTCAATAAATTACATTTCCAATAGATTCTCTTAGATAACAGTAATTAAAAGTCAGTCAGTAAGAGTGCTATATTCAGCTATGCCAAATCTTATATACCCTTCACCATGTATGTAAACCTAGTTTAGTAAATTAACTCCAATCAAAAACACAAATATTGAGGTAACAGAGAATTAAAAAATATTTTTTTACATAAAAATGTCATCGGCTCTTAATGAGTTAAGCATTTTTAAAAAATGTTAGCATTTTCTGAAAGTTTACTTTTTTACTTCTTTGCTTACTTATGAAAACCATATTGATATCTTATTAAAGCGTAGACAGACGACAGACTTAATTTTTATTAAAAGCTAACTAATGTGAATTAAAATTTTACTCTGACAGACGACAGTTTTTGCATTTAGAAATCATTTACATTACGATAAAATGAGTAGAAGAAGAATGCAGATTTTAATATTTTCTGCCCTTTAATCCATTTTAATTTTCAAAAGAAACCAACTTGACAACCGCTTGTTGATTATCGACGGTGCTGCCATATTGAAATAGCTAAATTCAGTATAAAATAATTTTGATTTACGGCATTAACGATAAATCCAATTCACATTAGAATGGGGATAATTCAAAAGTTAATTTGAATTAAGACTTTTAATGGAAATTAACGCTATCGTCTGTTTACGCTATTAAAAAATACAACGCACAATTGTACTTTTATGTTAAAAGTTCAGAGGCCCATAGCTCGGAAAATATTCGTTTTTTTTATTGGTGTTATTTAATTGTTTCAAATTATATGGAAAAGTTAGAGTCAGGCGTGGTGTTGTGCCCACTGCATCGAAGAACATGGACCGATCTTTCTGAATTTCAATAGCAAAATTATCGGAGCTATGTCTGATCGATTGGAGTATTTAAATTTTCTGTAGCTCAACTAGTGCCTTGGCAAAGTTGATTTCAACACTTAACACGGATGGAGAGACGCAAAGACGGACATCGCTCAATCGACTTCGCCATGGCGAAATAATTTACCAGGTGGCAGCGTAGGCGAATTCAGTATTTTTTGCTGGTATACACGACTGTCAAACTCCATATATAAAAAATATGTGTACATTTTTTATATATGGAGATTGAAAGTCGTGTATACCAGCGAAAAATACTGAATTCGCCTACGCTGCCACCTGGTAAATTATTTCGCCATGGACTTCGCTATGCATAAGAAGTCAAAATATAAATACTTTATGGGGTCGGAAATGAATATTGTAGAATTTACAAACGGAATGACAAAATTAGTTATACCCGTTTTCCACTTTTTGAAAGATTTGCATTCGTGGATATGCCGACTGTTGGCAGAAAGCAAGAGCAAATATATGTGACAATGTGTAAAGAGAATAATGCAGGGACTTCCTCTAACCAAATTAATATTGAGTGATTATTAATATTCCTCGTATTTTTACTAACTAAATTAGTTGTTTAAGTTAGATAAATGCAAAGAATGTGATGGCGGATGTAGTGGTACGTTTTTTTTTTTTTTTTTTTTTTTTTTTTTTTTTGAAAACGTCCGCAATTTAAATAATTTTTCTTTGTTAAAAATAAAAATATATAAATCAATATAAAAATGAACTTAGACGAATTTAATTACATAATTCATTTGTTATATCTTCTAACAGTTCAACTAATAATTTAAATAATTCTTGCAAAAACCAAAAAAAAAACGACTTCAACAGACAAACTTAAAGTCATATTTCTTTAGGACGGCAATTATATTTTATTATGTGAAAGAAGGATTGTCGTAGAACAAAATATGAATGAAAATTAAACAAGAAAATTTAGCAGTTATGTGGTCAGCCTTTATTTTTTACACTTTTTATTAATGACACGCTAGAAGAAAATTTATTCAAATTCTAAGCGTTAGTCTGTAACTGTTTAAAAGATTGACAATATAAGGGCACCCTTTAATTTCTAATTTTAAATATTTGCGCTTGTTATTATACTCGATATAGTAATGGACATTCTGGCCATACAGGTCAAATTATATCAGTTACAGGGACACCCTTTAATTTCCAATTTCAAGTTTGCTATTTGTTATAGCGGACTTAGCAATAGAAGTTCTGTGCAGGCTTCAATCAACTGTTCAACAGTTTGATCATATACATCAAATAACAGAAACTATTGTAACACCCTGTAATTTAAAATATTTATACTTCTTAATATACTAGACCAAGTAGTGGACATTCTGTTAAATTTTCAAGAGTTTGGATATAACGGTTCAAACGATAGGGCCATATAGGTCAATTTACTTCTAATATGGGAACACCCTTTAATTTCTAAACTCAAATTTTATACTTGTTTTTATAGCGGACTTATCAATACAGGAACTTTGTAAATTTCAGCTATTTGTCTATAACGGTTCAAAAGTTTGGCCACATGCATCAACTACTATTGGACACCCGTTAATTTCCAAATACAAGTTTTATACTTGCTATTATAGCGGACTTAACAGTAAAGGTCGTTTTTAAATTACAACTATCTGGCTATAACAGTTTAAAAATTTGGTCACATATGTACATCAAATTACGTTAACTATTGGGACTCCCTTTAATTTATAATTTAGAATATTTATACTTGTCATAGTAATCGACATCCTGCTCAAATTTAAAGCGTTTGTCTATAACGGTTCAAAAGATTAGCCCATATACATATGTTAATTTACGTTATCTATGGGAACACCCTATAATTTTTTGATTTATTTTTGTACTACTCTTTGCTAATGGGAGCTATTTCTTTTAATTAAATTAATTTAATTAACTTCATTTAATTTTAAAGTTCGCTTTATGGTTCATAATACACTTTAAAAACATTTATATTGCATGGGGACACCCTTTAATTTTCAAGATTATGAACTGTTTTTAAAACGGGACCAATCTGTAAGCATAATCTATCAAATTACAAAAAAATTTTAAAAATCGGTTCAAAAATGACTGAGTTCTGCAGGCACAAACATAAAAAAGCAACATTCAGTCGAAATGATAACCTCCTTTTTTTTAAGTCGGTTCATAAAAAAGAAAAGTTTTTGTGTTTTTATTAAGCTCTTCAGCTTATATCAAAGAAAGTATTCCACAAAACTAATAAGTTGCGCCAAAATATGACATTCGCAGCCTTATTTGACGTATTTTTGTTTATCTGGATAATACTGGTTACCCAAGTTTCATGTGATCCACTGTGTTTATGTTTAATATAAATTTATACTTAAAAAGAAACAAATTTATTTTATTTTGTCAAAGAATAAATGTTTACATGTGTAATTTTCTATATAGAATAAATTTAAATGAGGAAGTTTTGTCACGATATTTGAACATAAATAAAAAATATGAATTTCCATAAAACTTAATAACATTAGGTTTGCATGTCACCAAAATGACAAATTCTTTAGAAACTTTTCTGTTACAAAAAAATCTTTAAATGAGAATGACTTTATTTATTTATGAAGCAGTTCTAAAAGAAAGTAATAAAAACAAAACTAAATTATAATGACATGTCTGACAATGATGGTACAAATGGTTAAGAAAGTTTTTAAATTCCACAATTTGTGAAAAAAAAAAATAATAGGAAAAACCTGTTGAGATACAGAGTAAAAATGTAAAAAAGGCACACAATTTTATAATTTATTTATTCGAAAGATCACGCACCATTATATGCACCACACTTTATTTTAAAGTGTCTGCCTAGTACGTCTAAATTAGGTCTTCTATGAAGGCATCCTTTTGTTTTGAATTTAATTTTTTGTACTTTTTATTAAAAACGTCTTTTATGGCACAATCCCCACCCTATAGTTTTGATGGCCTGTACACGTGGCATCTCTTACACAATGCAGGGAATCGTTTTGGTGAAAGTTTTATGCAAATTTTTTTTTTTAAGTGGCACCTAGATGTAGCGGTAATATATACAGTGGTGGACATGTAATTAAAACATAAAAATCATCTCTTATTATTTCGGCTCTCTTTATTATCTCTTGATATTTTAACGGTATCTTTCTACTGGAAAGGTAAGTTTGATCTTTTTTACTCTTGATTCTTTCTTTATATTCCTTTTCTAATTAGTTTTCTTACAAAATAAGGCATATTTTGTGAAAGTGTTGTTTTTAAAGTGGACACATAATTAAAACATTTTTAGTTTTGTTATTTTAATAACATATTTTTCATATAGTATTTTGTTTGTTTTTGTAAATTTTTTAGGTAAGTATGTTTTTAATGTTATCAGCAAATATGTATAAAAAATTAATCACCAGGTATGGGAAAAGGTCCAAGTTGTTCCGAAGAAGAAAGGAAGATAATACTTACTCTCAGAGGCTCCGGTAAGACAGTTAGGGACATTTCCCAGTTACTTGGTTGCTCTAGAGAAAAGATTTATAATGCAATTAAACATTATGATATATTTAAAACCCCAAATAATGTACCCAGAGCCCCGAAACCCCGTAGAACCACATCCAGAGAAGATGCAATAATCGTAAGAGCCTCTAAAGTTGACCCATTTAAAAGTTCTAAATATTTAAAAGTTGAATTGGAGTCATCATATGGTATTGATATATCATCTAGAACTATTAGACGGCGGCTAAATGAAGCGTCCGTACGTGGATGCATCGCACAATGAAAACCTTTCGTCTCCAGATTGGTTTTTGCAAAAGAAAATATTAAAAAACCGATGAGTTTTTGGAAAAATATTCTGTGGAGCGACGAATCTAAATTTTGCCGATGGGGATCAGATGGAAAACGCTATGTATGGCGTCCCGTTAACCAACAACACAATCCCAGATATACTATCAAAACAATTAAGCATGGTGGCGGCAACATTATGGTGTGGGGAGCATTTTCTTGGCATGGTACTGGACCAATTTTGAGGATCAGTTCAAGAATGGACCAACATGTTTACAAAAACATTATAGAAAACACAATGATACCATATGCAGAGGATAATTTACCGTTAATGTGGCACTTCATGCACGACAATGACCCCAAACACACTTCACGGCTTGTGAAGAGCTGTTTAGAGCAACAAAGCATAAATGATTTAACATGGCCAGCTCAATCCCCTGATCTCAATCCAATTGAGAACTTGTGGAGTGAAGTTGAGAAAAGGATGGAAGGCAAAAATCCTAAAAATGCTGATGAATTGTGGCAAAACATCGAAATGTGTTGGAAATCTATTCCTCAGTCGCTCTGCAGGCATTTAGTTGAAAGCTTGCCAAACAGATGTGCAAATGTTATTAAAAACAAAGGTTACCCCACGAAATATTGATGGTAAGGACAAAAATATAAAAAATAATGCAGTTAAAATAAAATAGTAAATGTTTTAATTGTATGGCCAACCCAATAAAACATTTTTTTTATTATTTTTTCTTTACAGAATTGAAAATTGTTAATTTAACATGTGTACTGGAAACTTCTTAAGTATTATATTTAATAACTAAAAAATAAATATTGTTATTTTTTTAAAATTTGAAAATAAAACGAATAATTTACTGACATTACGAATATTTTAATTATATGGCCACGACTGTATTTTTTATTAACAAGATTGGTGCTGCTTTCAAGGTGGGGTTTTTAAAAATTTTAATATTTTCTTTATAAAGTCAAGAAAATAAAAATATCGGCTTTTGCAGCCCCCAGATTTAATGATAATACTGTTTTTTGTTGTATTTTTTAATGCTCACGTTAAAGCTTGTCACGTAAACAAAACTGTTACTCTTTTTGAGGGCTTCAACAGTCTGGAATTTCTTCACATAGAATCTTGACACTGAAAAAATCGCATAAAAAGGTGCAACAAGAATTGAATCGTACACTATGCGCTGTTCTGATTGAAATCACTTTTTTTCATTCTTAATTTATCCAATTAAAGCTCTCTTTCCTCGTCGCTCGTCGTGTTTTTTTTAAAGAAAAACAAGGCTCGATGAAGCCTCCCAGCAAGAAATGAGTGAGGGAAACTTACACATACACAATTATCTACTTACACATTTGTAAAAATTTTATACTGAAACGGCGTTGCCGTTGTTCGGCATTACGTATTAAATTTAAATTATTTTTTTTTAAATTTTAACTTGTGTTTATTAAAACTTGATTAGCAAAGTTCAAATTGCAAAAAAAAAAATTTTTTTTATATGTAGTTTCTCTCTCTCTCTCAAAAAGAAACACGTCAAACTACATATAAAAAAAATATTTCGGAACAAAAATTTTGTTCGGAAACAATGGGTGAATCCAGCTTTAATAAAAATAGTGATTGAATTTCTGCTGACCCCCGCACTTCACGGGATGACCTAGTTTCCCTTACTTATTTTCTTGCTCCCATCTTTTCTTACAGTTACACTAAAAAAGTGAAATTGTTTTGAGCCTAGAGATGAAGGGTTATTTAAGATGTTTAAAATGACGAGTCTTGTCGTTTGCTTTAAGTACAAGCAAACTTGCAGTTCCAATTTAGTTTCGTATTAACTAGTACGTTTTCCTTTCTCTTTCCTGAATGCAAAAGAACGTCAATCTTCTGTGGCACCTTATTTATTTTCCATTTTCTGTTCTTACGATCGCTTGCTAACTAAACAAACACCTTAACAAACTCATGCAACTATCCTGTCCACAGCAATTATTTAGTCCCTCAGCCACGGCTCCCATATGAAAATTCCACTTAGCTTTGGATCAAGACTTCTTTGTTTTTTTATTCCAGCACCTTAACCATCTACTATAATACATAAATACGTTACTCTATTCATAAAAATTAATTGTTTTCTTTGTTTTACTAAGTAACGCTTTTTGTATGAATTACCATCATTCACACTGTCTGAAATTTTAATTATTGTAGCGTTCCTGAAAGGGAAAAAGTTAAGGTGTGCATGCCATTGCTGCGATTACAATTTATATTTTTACGCAAAGAAAGGTTTCTTACAAGAGCCAAGAGAGCAGTACGTTATCAGCCGGAGCCCATGTTACTCAGTTGTTACAAAGGACATTTAAAAGCCATCAATTCAATTGTTTTTATTAATTTGCCTAAAATCCTTATAACGTAAGTAGAAATAAGGATTAAGTTAACGATTTTGGTTTCTTGTTTTTTTTTTTCGTTTCTTTTTTTTTTTTTTAGAGGAAGTCACGATTGTTCGTGTCGTTTGTGGTCCTTGGGTGGACGATATTTAGGAACACTGGGTACAGTATTGCCTTGGAGGAAACTATCGCCATTTGAGCCAGTAGAGGAATTAGAAACCCGATACCGGATGCCACCTGATATTAAAAAAGTGGCCAGTTCAACAACTATGAAAGTATTAAGAAAACGATGTATGTGGTCTTATGGCTTATTCAAGATTTGAAAATGTCATTTGTAGGTCATTACGGGAGAACAAGTGGACGATTTGAAAATAGTGTTGAAAGATGCACGCCAAGAAGATGTAGTTACAGCCGACGAGGAAGAATCTTTATTGCATATGTATGGCAAACCGTTGCGTGAGCCAATTTTGGGAAAACACTTCGATATGCCTTCACGCTCTGCTCCGGAACAAGCAATAGATGTGGATATAACAGCTTCGTACATACCGGTGTTTACACATTTAAAAATACATGAAGCTGAAAATTTGGAAAGACCTCCAACACCTCCAATGATTCGGCGTTTAGCACGAGAAAATTATATGGACTTTTATGCACCAAAAACTGAGCCGGATCAGAAAAGAATGGACAGTTCAAAGGAGGAAACTGCGGTGAATAAGTCAGATAGCAAAGCAGTTCATAAAGGTTCTATCGCTTTTTTGTATGACAATCAAAAATGAAGTGGAATCAAAATTAAATTGATTATTTAAAAACATAGAAGAACGAAAATTGATTAAATAGAAAAAAAATTTAGTTTACGGTTCAAATTTTTACTAATACGGCATTTACACTATGCAATTTTTCATGAAACTAACATGAATTTTTGTTGTTGTTGGAGAAGCAAAAGGTTTTCTTGAATATTGAGGGGACGCATATTGACGCATTCACTTTAATTTAAATAGAGAATTGAAAAAATTGCCGCAAAAAAATTGCATGGTGTAAATTGGATTTAAAAGAGAAAAAAAAAAGAATTTAGGAAAAAAACAATATTTTTGTATTTATTCTTTTGCATTCTTAAATTAATTTTTTTGAAGCTCATACTGAGCTCCAGACCACTTGTGAATACATCTTTAATAAAACTGTTATGGTTTCTTTAAAGCTTTTCGATGAATAAAATTTTTTTAAGCAATTTTATGCGGAGAGAAGGCTGATTCTAGATTTTAATTTTCCGACTTTTAAATACCTTTTCTCGCACTATTTGTTTATTTATTAAATTTAATATTTATTTATATGGTCGTTAAGTGTTATTAATAGCATCATCTCCATGGTAAGACAGATAGATGGGGTCTGAATCCGTACAACTGATATCAAATGAACGTATGTTTTCCAGGTCACGTTTAAAAATAAATTTTAACGTTTATTCCTTTTCAAAGGGAGGTTTCTATTCAGTTTTTGTTTTCCTATTTTTTTTTTCTTTTGTTCCTTATTTTGTGGTGCTGTCTAGATTTATGATGGTGATTAGACATCGGTTTTGGTTGCGTAATTTTCGGGTCTTCTTAACCCGACGTCGGACAGGAGAAAAAAGTAACACCTACATTCTGTGCAGGTGCGACCAGTTTTGCGATCTTTCTCAGAAGGGTAAACTTGACATCATCTACGCGCACTTGAAACTTTTGCAGGATCTTCTTCAGAAGAGTCTGTTGTGAAACACTGGATTCGCTTTCGCATTTCTCTCGGCAATTGGATATTTTTACAAGTGTTTAGGTGATCACTTATCAGAGAAAGGCCTAAGGTTTTGAGAAACTTATTTGGTTTAATATTGTTTTTGCTATTATTCTTTTATATAATAAGTCTGCCGATTACAGCTACATTTAGCTTATTATAATATATTGTTTTCGTCAACAACGTCAACACGGCCCTTTGTTGTATTGTAAAATGTATTTATTTCCGATTCTGTGGAATCGTCAATAGAACTATCATGGTGTAGGCTAGACATTAGCAAAACCATTTTTTCTTTTTAGGAACATGGGACACAATTGTATTATTTTTTTTAAAACCAAATATGGCCGAACTTATTTCTCTGGCACGTGTATTCGTAAACTTTGGTGAAATTTGTGTTTTATTTTTGCGTAACGTATCAACAGATGTTATTTAATGCTCGTTCAGTAAATGAAGAATTAATTCGTAACTTGTAAACCAGTTATCAAAAGTAATGTTTCTACAACTTTTAGAAACAGGCTTCAAAACGCGATCAACGACATCAAATAGTTTGTTGCCTGAAGGCTGTTTTCCATCATATATCCATGTTGATGGTATAAAAACTGGTGATATTATTTTCAAACCATATTTTGCAGGTTTGGAAGGAATGTACTGCTTGAATTTACATCTTCCTCGAAATGCTACAGGCATTTCGTCAATAGTCAAATTATCATTTGGAATATATTTTTTTGTACAGTTGTTGACTAGTGAATCAAAGAGCTCTCGAATGGGAGCTCAAGTAGACTTATCATCAAAGCAGAGATTGCTCTGTATAAAATGAAAACGTCAAGCGAAAAATCTCAATCTGCAGCCCAAAAAAAACTGAAGTTTTCCCTTCGAGACCGATGTATTCCAGATAAATACAACAGCCCAATAAATGCCTTGAATTCAATGTACATTCCTTCATGTTTTGTTGTTATCTAAGAACATAAACCTGTTTTTGTTTAATTTGTGCATTCGTAAGCGTCAGTATTTTCTGTAACGGTGACTGGAGATTTATATTGCAGTCTTACTCCAGGTTTATCTCTCATTATATTTTCTTCCCGAATACGACAATTTTGACAATAAGGTTCTCTTCGCCACTTGGTTCCATCTTTACTTACAACAATTTCGGTTTGTTGTATTTCCTGCTGTAACAAATTCAGATGTGTATTATCACAATCACATTCTGAAGCTTCTCCTTTGTGTTACTTGCTTCACTGCACACAGTAGTATGATTCTCCTCTATGCTTTCGTCTCCAGAATCGCTTTTTTCTGAATAGCTTTCATCTAATAAAGAGAGTATTCTCTGACGCTCATATTCTTCGCGGTCCATTTTTAGCAAAAAACTGAAAATAGAGCTTAATACACTAAATTGTTTTTTTTTTAATTGGGGAAATCTCACTACACCGACAGCCAGGTTGGGTTATATTAACCATTTTTTGTTTACGGTTAACTAGCTCTGCTAACGTTCGATCATCAACTGAAACGAAATAATAAATAACATGCATAAACGATACACTCCAGCTGCTGGGAAGTTTGGCAACGTCGCAAAACGTTGAAAAAAGTTACACAGGAATAACGTGCGTATGGGTCACAATGACCCAACCTGCATGACGCTGGGTTAAACAAGCACTTAGTTTTTTATCGTTTTTGTTCAAAAGCGAAAAACACTTTTTGAAGCAACCGTTTATTTAGAATATTCAGTTTTGTGCGAACATGAATGTTTTGACAGTGTCATTCAAGATTTGAATCTATTTTTGCATCAAAGCCAACTTGTTGTTAGCGAAACAAGTGTTTAAATCAGTTGTAAAATTATTTTCTGCTCGATGTTTTCTTCTCTTGTTGTTTTTACGTAAAAGTTAATTTTAGCTACGTAATCTAATTAACATTGATCGTTTTAAAGTTTTAAATGGAACAGTGAGCACAATTTATTTCCGAAGAAATTGCCAAAAGCAACTGTAGTTTGTCAGGGCGGCAGAAAGTTCATAGTTTTATATGAAATATTATGGCAGAAATTCTAAAGCCAGACGGAACTGCAGTATAAAACTCTGTTGTCGTCGATGCTTTAAAGTGTTAAGATATTCTAATAACCCGACGTCAAACATAACACGTCACAAATGCTGCAGAATTATAAAAGACTGTGAGACTTTGAGAAAAGTCTTAACACAAGTTAAAAATGATGGAGTGGAAAAATGTTCAACTTGAATAATTAAAGACTGTCAGCTATTTTCGGCTTGCACTGCCTGGCTTCATAAAGTTGGCAGAGTTTTTGTTAAATTTTTATCCAACTTATGGTAAAAATGTCGACGTGAAAGATTTACTTCCAGATGCGACAACAGTTTCACGTGTGGCGTTTTTTTGCTTTTAAGTGGATCGATCGTTTTTGGTAAAACTCCAATCAGCCGTTGTGCAAAAAAATAACTTTTTGTAAACACTACAAGAAGTCTTCTCCAATAATTTTTTTTCGCCCACTCTCTTTCGTTTACGAGAAAAGGACCAAAGTCCTTTTTCAAATTTCAAAAGTGGTGTTTTTGGAAAAACCTCCATAATTTCTTAAAAAACAAAATTTTAATATATTTGACCATTGGAGCTTAATAACGACACTAGTGGAAGTGTTTTAAAATACTTTTTTTTTCTATCCACTTTAAATTATATTTAAATATTGTTCTTAAAATCTTATATTAAATTTTTAATATTAACATTGGTTATGTTAAGTGATTAACAGAGCTCTGTTATCGTAACAGAATGTGGCTAGGGTTATAAATTTTAAAATTTATCTTCACACACATTTTAAAACGTTGTTGGGATTTAGACTCGTTTCCCTTCCTATTCTATTTAACAAACAAGCAGACACATCTAACAGCGCTTTTTATATGTTCGTTAACTTTGGCAGCTTATGACCGTTAACATTATGACAGTGGATTGCTGTGTGTTTCTTGGAGACATGATGAACCAAGTAAACGGAGATGTTTGCTTTTATGAACATATGGCTTTTGTTCACAATCAGTATGTATCTTCGGAGGTTTATCTAGGGAACTAACTGTCTCTAATATCGAGTAGACTTCTTTGCTACATCAGCATTTTAAGACACTATTTGAACACGTGACAGACTGGTTAAGAGATGCTACTCATAGCCAGACGAAATGCCTTACTAGTCTAGTAAAAAGAACTTTAGGATTCCGTGGCACAGAAATGTACCGATAAATACTAATGCGGTTTACTCACTTAGACAAGGCCTTAACTTGCGCGATCAATTAATTTGGAAGGATATGGGCGTAGAATAGTTTTTATTTCCTATACAAATGGGAGAACAAAGAAATTTTATAGGGTCCGCTGCTATCGGTGATCCGTTGTATGGAAGTTGGGAACCTTTTACGAGGGCTGCTATATATATTTCTGGCCTGGCAACACTGAGTGCTGCCAAGTGCAATCTGACATTTCCATTGGAAAGTTTGTCATTTTTAAGCATAATCGTACTCAAAACGTTTTGACGTACGACCATTATTTGTGTTGTTTACAGTGACTTGAAAAAATTAATATAGAAAAAAATGGAATTAACTCGTGAACATTTTCGTGCCATCATTTTTCACAACTTTCGACGTGGATTATCACGACGAGAGTGCATTGATGAACTTAAATCTTTGTATGACGATGAAGCACCATCTTATAGCACTGTGAAAAATTTGGTATAATGAATTTAATCGTGGCAGAAGCTCGCTCAAAGACGAATTCCGTGAAGGTCGTCCAAAAACGGCTGTTGTGCCAGAGAACATTGATGCCGTGCGTGCACTCATAATGCACCAGCATACATTCGTGAAAAAGGTTTGTTCTCGTTGGATCCCGCACAATTTGAAAGTCGCTCAAAAAAGGCTCGTGTCGATTGGTGCAAAGAAATGTTGCAAAAATACGATTGCGGTGCTTTAAGATCGTCACAGGTGACGAATCATGGATCTATGCGTATGAGCCCGAAACGAAACAACAATCGACTGTGTGGGTCTTCAAAGACGAGCAAAATCCAACGAAAGTTGTTCGTGGAAGAAGCACTTCGAAGCAACTGGTCGCCTGTTTCTTCGGCAAAACTGGTCATGTGGCGACTGTTCCGCTTGAGCAACGTAGGACGGTCACTTCTGAGTGGTACACTACAGTTTGTTTGCCTGAAGTCATCGGAGAAATTCGAAAAACCAACAAGAGAAGACGAATCATTGTTCACCATGACAATGCGAGCTCTCACACATCGGCTCAAACCAGAGCGTTTTTGACCGGCCAAAACGTCGAATTAATGGGTCATCCGCCGTACAGCCCTGACTTGGCACCTAATGACTTTTTCTTGTTTCCGCACATCAAGAAAAAAATGCGTGGTCAACGATTTTCGTCGCCAGAAGAAGCTGTTGAAGTGTTCAAAAACCATGTTTTAGAGGTGTCTCAATCGGAGTGGAAAAAGTGCTTCGACAACTGGTTTGAGCGCATGCAAAAGTGTATAAATCATGCTGGAGAATACTTTGAAAAACAATAAAACCATTTTTGATTGTAAATATTCGCATTTTCACTATTAGGCCAGAAATATATAGAGCAGCCCTCGTAATTATACACAAGAATCTTTCCTGCTGAAGGGTTATTGCTTTAGAAATGCCGTTTGAAATTAACCTGTTCACTCTAACAAGGTCATCTTGAAAACGGATGTTTCTTTAGATAATAATAATAATACCTCCTCCCCGGCTTCCTTGTTTATCCCTGAGGAATACTCACGGTCTTATTTAACTCTATCAAGGCAGGAATTAATATAATTTTCAGTCATGGAAAAGAAAGAGCTTAATATGCGCTAGTAAATCTGGAGGTCGGCAGGTATCCATAGTGTTTTCGACTTTGTTCAGCCAGGCTTACAGCTTAAACAAAACCAAAGTAGGAGTCTTTTACTGACCGCCAACTACTAGAAGGTATAAGGTGTATTTTGGGCAAGACACTTGGTCACGGTGATCTATATCCTTGTGCTAGCCATCTGACTGCTTACATTAACTGATGGACCTCCTATAAAGCAGGTGCGTGTGTACATTTCTTTCAATTAAGGCTGTATTGCATTTAAAGTTTTAAGGAGTATTTGTCCGAATTTTATGCAGGGCTTAACCATGTTATACATGCGCTGGATCAGGGTTATATGGAAAGATATTTCTTATTGCAGTCGACAATTACTAGGCTCTTAAGAAATTGTTTCTGGGGAATAGCCAATACCTTGGTGGATAAAGTGATGTCTTTGAAAAAGTCGATAAGATGATCTAATTTGTTTCCATCTCTAAACAATTCTTCACTCATTGAAGATTTTTTTCTCGTAAGGATTCGGGTAGCGTTCCTAAAATCACTTGCTGTACATTGTATTACTGTATGTAAAAGATAAGGAAATATCTTAATTATGCTTGTGAATGTTTATAATAATTTATTAATAAATAATGAAAAATCTAGAACTTAATTATATTTATTACCACAAACAGAGTTATAAATGTAAAAAGTTCATAAAAATGGTGGTGCTTTGTTGAACATTTTACTTTCATATCATACTCCCTTTAATTAATCATTGATCAATTGATTATTATTCCTGTAATAAACTGCAGGCATCAAACATTTGGGCAGCTATGTGAATATTGGCTGATTCTTCCTGTGACAAAAATGTTATTGCATGGGTTACTAAATTAGTTAAGGCCATTAGATCGATTTCGTTAGATTCAGAGGCAGTTATTTGCAGGGATGAATATATATTTGTTGTATCGCGCTGTTTTAAAAAGAATCATAGATACACAGAAAATAAATAGTGGAAGAGTAATATTTGTTTGCTTCATCAAGTGTCTGTGTTGTTAATGAAATAAAGAAAACTTTCAAATACAAAGTGATTATATCACATCACATCATTTAAATGATTTAAATGTATGACTTGTGTTGCATTTATTGTATTTTTTTAATTAAAAACTTTTAAATTATTTAATATTGGAAGGATAATAAACTTCCATTACACTTACAAGATTATCCAAATAGCTTAGCAGTTGCTGTCCTACAGAAGCCACTTTAAGAAATTCTTTCGGTGAATTTTCCGTGTATAGATTTAAACGTCTGCCAGCTATTTCTAATATCATTCTTCCAATGAACTCATCTTTTGTAACGCTTTTCAATAGGATTTCAGCGTTTGTGTCGAAACCATGGGCATATAATTCAACTATCTGAAATTTAAAAACTAATTTTAGTCATCCTCTTTAATATTCATAATTTAATTAGACCAACCTGTCTTCTTCTCAAAGGCTGTAGATCCAACGACCAGCTTTCTGCTAACTTAAAAATTTTCTTCATATAATCTTCATGCTCCTGTACAAACAACTGTTGCAAGTCTTCTCTTATTAAATCCATAGAAGCTGTTATAACTTTACATAGAAAATCGCAACGCTGTTGCTGCAGCACTAGATCCGGTTGAGGCAAAACAAATATTAATTCTTTGTTGATATCTTGAAAGAAGGCCTTGTTACTCATGGCGTCAAATACGGTAGTTAAAGGTTTTGGTGTTTTCAATTGGAAAAAAGATATAAAGTGTAAGACAGCCGTTAGTTCATAGTGCAACTTAAGCTGTTCCCTTATAGCATGATGTTGTTTTAAAGCTATAAATTGCAATGGCAATGGACCATCAGCCAAATTTATTTCAAATTGTAACTCTAATTTATCATGTTCCAAGGATTCTTCGAATTGTTCTAGAAACTCTAGACATAATTCTAAAAATTCTGGCACGCAGGAGGATGACATATCAATGTCTTGTTGGCACATTTTATCCTTCGGTAAACGACCAACTTTATGTATTAATTTGGCTGTGGATTGTAAAGGATATTTCAAGGTGGCTTGCCACAATAAGCAGCATATGCCATGTTTTAGGGCATGATCTGATATTTTGTATTGCTTTAAGCAAATTAGAGCTGCTCTAAAGTGTTCCAAACTAGTTAGATTTTTACTCCAGTAAATCATGTAATGCCACGTCATTAGACTTAAAAGGGCACCCGATTCTAAACTGAATGGAAAATGTTTTCTTAACAATGCCAATTTAATTAGTACCGAGTCAACTAGTTCGACGGTTTGTGTTTCGCCATTAACAGCTTCTTGGTTTTCATTCATATCTTTTGAGCCTGTTAATTCAGCTTTAGTGTGTTTAGGTGTCGTTTCTTGTACCATTTCCGCTTTATCGATTTCAACAATTTTTGACGGATGAGTTCGACTGAAGAGAAGCCATTTGGCTGTTAGATCCGTAACAATACCTTTTCCACCACTAACAATAGATTTTAAACTACAATCTGGTATCTCGTATGGAATTTCTGGCATAACGGGTTCCAAGCTCAGTAATGGATATCTATAAAAAAAAGTTTGATAATAGTTTCGTCTTTTTTTCCAATATTTAAGGCAGATAAAGAATTTAAGAAGATAACATATGATTCAATTTTCTTAATTTTATATTGCGGATCACTCTAAATTAATAAATTTATGGAAATTAAATTCTAGTGTTACGAAAGTAAACTTAACTCCTAAGCACATACAAGAAATAACTAAAAAAAAAGTTGCCAGATCTTTTCATATTAAAACAGTCTAGACGTTTAAAATCGCCTGTGAGTATAAATTGCAATTGGCAGCGTTATAGTGGGTACATTAAGACTTAATAACATAAACAAAAAATTCAATGGCGTGCTTTATTTTCCAATTACAGAAACCAACAAAGAAATAAAACATTAAAATATTTTTATCCAATATTGACCTACTCTACCAAAATTTGTGCCAGGACCTTCCTTATCAGTGGCCAAGCTTATAACACAATCTTTCCGATTTAATGCAGTGGTGGTTTAAGTCATAAAGTGGGTTTAAATCTGTTGTCTGTAAAGGTCGGTTAGATCTCTTCTTTAGGACAGATACATTGTTGCGTCAAAATAATTGTAGATTACAATCATTTAGATATCTGTTTATTTATTTACTACTTACCCTTTATTTACTACATCCTAATGTACAAACAAATTCATCTTCATATACACATTTATGCATACATATCTAAATATTATTTTTTTGGTTTTGTATTTTATATTACATGAACATATGTACATAAATACATATTGATGTTAAAAACAACTACTAAAAAAAAGGAATAACGGTCAATTGCCAAAAGTCACGTCGCAACTTTTGCTTAAAACTTATTCTTATTAAAATTTGTAAAACAAAATTACTTCTAGTTTAAAAGTCGGTGGAATTAAACAAAATAATTTTAAAGCGCTTCTCGCTATTGAATTTAAAAATTGAAATAAAAACAATATTGAATTTAAATAAAGAGTTTTATTTTAGAAATTAACTTATAGTGAGGCGCTATTAAAACTTGTTGAGTTTTGCCTGTAATATTTCTTTAAAATTATTTTTTGAATGATTTAATTTAAAATATAACTCCAACGGAAAAAAAAACAAATGGCTGGAAAAAAAAATTGCAAAAAGTGTCGTGAAGAAGATACAGATGAGATGGTACAATATAAAATATTTATCACCCGTTAATTCCAGCTTCCGTACCACCAAATTTACTGCCAAACTATTTTCAACCCACAATTTCTTCAAATTTTCAAGGCCAAATAACGCATCCCCTACAAAACAGAAATCTTAATGATATTGCTAGGCAAAGAAACTTAGAGCTGAAACAGCTCGAAGAAGAAATGCAGGTAAAGCGGCAGTACTTAGATGAAAAATACAAAATATTATCGCAAGCTGGTGAATCATTGAGAGCAAATTTACCGACGCCGACGTCCAACTCTGGGCCAACAGAGGCAACTGCAGTAAACTTTGGGCCTACTCCAGCACAATTAGCTGCAAGGCAATCTTTTCCAAAACAGCTTCCAACCTTTAACGGCGATCCCGATGAATGGCCACTTTTTATAAGTAGTTTTGAATACAGCACATCTTTAGCAGGCTACATAGATGCTGAAAATTTGATTAGGCTGCAGTCATCACTTAAAGGTAAGGCTCGTGAAATTGTTAAAAATAAATTACTAGTGCCACAGATGGTTCCTGAAATTATACGCACACTTCGTATGTGTTTTGGAAGGCCAGAATATATTTTAGAGCGTGCAATTTATAAAGCAAGAAGCTTTCCGCCAATTAAAGACAAATTGGACACTTTAATCGAATTTGCAATGTGCGTCCGCAATATATGCGCCACAATGGAAGGGTGTCAAATGGAAACTCATTTAAATAATCCGCTATTAGTTAAAGAATTGGTTGATAAGCTTCCCAACAACCATAAACTAAACTGGGCGATGTTTCCCAAGGACAGTAGCGTTCCTAGCGTTAAGGTTTTTGGCGATTGGCTGTACAATATGGCAGAAGCAGCAAGTAGCGTAACCCCTTTGTTTGGAAAAACTGGTGCATCACTAAATACACACAATCGTGAAAAGCCTCATGAGAATAAAAATACAGTGAATGCCTCATGTTTTGTATGCAATGATGGTAACCATAAAGTAGTGCAATGTGATGTGTTCAAAAATATGTCGCTCAACCGTAAGTGGGAATGTGTGAAAGCCAAAAACTTATGTCGCCAATGCTTGGGGAGACACAGACACAAATGGGACTCCAACAAAGAATGTGGTATTGAATCTTGTAAGTATAAACATAACCCTTTGCTGCACAAAAGAAAGAGCGTTGAGCAAAACAGCGACAAAAATTCTTCTAACCAACAAAACTCTGTAGTAAATGCGCATAGTAACAGCTGTGATGAATCGCAACCATTATTTCGAATAATACCAGTAAATATACATTCATCAAATAAAATTAAAAAAGTTTTCGCTTTTCTAGACGAAGGTTCGGCAGTAACCCTCATTGAAAAAACTGTTTTTGATGAACTAGGCCTTGAAGGCGAGAGTGACCCCCTTTGTCTGAGATGGACCGGCGACACAACACGTCAAGAAAGTGACTCTGTAAAAGCTGATATTACAATATCGAGCGTGTCCAACAACAAAAAATTCCAGCTTAACGCTGTCCATACAGTAAGCAATTTGGGCCTTGCATCACAGACGATGGATTTGAGCAAAATTTCTAAAACGTTTCCATATTTGGCGCAACTACCAATACAATCCTACGAAGACGCTACCCCTGTAATACTGATTGGGGCCGATAACTGGAATTTGGCTATTCCCCTAAAAGTACGTGAGGGACTTTGGAACCAACCTATCGCTTCCAAGACCAGACTAGGATGGACGTTGCAAGGCTCTAGATGTAAGGTCTTTAAAGAATACCGTATAAATATACACACGTGTGACTGTCAACAAAAATTCAATGAGCTTCATGACATGGTTAAAGAATACTTTGGCGTAGAACCGTGTAAAGAAAAACAGCTACTTTCTTATGATGACAAACGTGCTATGGCGATTTTGGAAGATACAACCAAAAAGATCAATGGCCACTATGAGGTTGGTTTACTATGGTGTAACCCTAACGATTGCTTGCCTGATAGCTATAATACAGCTTTAAATCGCTTGAAGTGTCTTCAAAGTAAATTCAAGAAGAATCCATCCTTAAAAAGAACTGTACAGAGTCAAATTGACAATCTCCTCTTAAAAGGTTATGCAAAAAAAATTTCCCAAAATGAATTAGAAGTGCATCATGACAAAACGTGGTACTTGCCAATATTCGTGGTCTCCAATCCCAACAAGCCAGATAAAGTGAGATTAGTTTGGGATGCAGCGGCGAAATCCAACGGTGTGTCGTTAAATGACTTCATGATGTCCGGGCCAGATCTTTTAAAGCCTTTGGTAGACATTCTCCTTAAATTTCGTATCGGAAAAATTGCTGTATGCGGCGATATTTCGGAGATGTTTCATAGGGTAAATGTGATAGAGAGCGATATGCATGCACAGCGATTCTTATGGTACGATGAAAACGAAAATGACACACAACCAACTGTTTTTGTGATGAGAGCGCTAACTTTTGGCATCAGCTGTGCTCCTTGCATTGCTCATTATGTACGCGACAAAAATGCAGCTACCTTCAAAGAAAAATATCCTCGTGCGGTTGAAGCCATACAAAAAAATCACTACGTCGATGATTTTATCGACAGCGCTCCAGATGAACTCCAAGCCATAGAATTAGCCAAGCAAGTAAAAGAAATACATGAAACTGGTGGATTTAAGATGCATAACTGGACCTCTAACTCAGAAAAGGTCTTGAAGCAGTTAAACAACAACAACCTACCTGAGATGAAAATGCAAGACTGGGGCTCAACTACAAAAGTATTAGGTTTGTATTGGGATCCTAATAACGATGAGTTTAGATATGTTTGTAGATTTGCAAGACTAAAACGAGATGTCCTTAATGAGAGTCTAATACCTACCAAACGCGAAACGCTTCAAGTATTGATGTCAATATTTGATCCCCTGGGGTTTGTATCCTGCTACACCATAGGCTTAAAAATACTTATCCAAGAAATATGGCGCACTGGTATAGCATGGGACGACAAGCTGACAAATGATTTAAATAAAAGTTGGTGCAAATGGAAATCCTTTATTCTAGAGATAACAGCCATCAGAATTCCCAGATGCTACTCTTCAGTAATGGAAACCGCTGACGATGTCCAACTGCACACTTTCGTTGATGCTGGCGAAAATGCTTACGCTGCCGTATGTTACATACGTATTAAGAAGAATGATGTCATAAGAGTCTCGCTAGTTTCTGCTAAGAGCAAAGTAGCTCCTCTGAAACCGTTATCAGTTCCAAGACTGGAATTACAGGCTGCTCTACTTGGTACAAGACTTGCCAAAAAAGTACAGCAAGTGCCTGAAATAAAAATCAACTCTCAGTTTTTGTGGAGCGATTCAAAAACTATTTTGAAATGGCTGCAAATGGACCCTAAGAGGTTCCATCAATTTGTAATGCATCGTGTGTCAACAAATGTCAAACAGTGGAAATGGGTTCCGTCAAAACATAATCCAGCCGACCTCGCTACGAAGGTACCAATGGCCTCTAATACGCAGATGTGGTTTGACGGTCCAGAATTTTTACGCGCTGATCCAACTGAGTGGCCTCACTGCGATGATTTTGGAACACTTGATTCAACAGAAATAAAACGCTGCAATTTGGTGATTAAAAGTAAATACATCATTAAACTTAACGTTAAATATTTTTCAAATTGGAAACGGTTATACCGTGCCGTGGCTACGTTTTTTCTGTATTGCCAACGTCTTAAGGAATTTTCAAAACATAAAACCATTAAAAAAAAAAAAAGAGGTCAACGTTACTATAATTAAAATGGCTCAGATGTTTTTGTTTAAATACGCACAGAATAGCGAATATGAGGAAGAAATATTTTGCTTGGCGCAAGGTAAGCCTATACCTAAAAAACGTAAATTAGTTTCCCTAAATATATACATAGATAAAAATGGTGTTATAAGAAGCCGTGGAAGAGCAGAATTCCTTAATAATCATGAAGACGTAATCGTTTTACCTACTAGTCACTACGTGACACTATTGTTAGCTCGCCATTTTCACGAAAAATTTCGACATCAGTGTCACGAAACGGCGCTTAATGAAATAAGATCGCATTTTTATATATCAAAGTTAAGGGTCCTATTCCGAAAAGTACGAAGAATGTGCCAGTGGTGCAAAATCAACCGTGCTACACCACAAGTACCACAAATGGCAGCGTTACCAGCAGCAAGGTTAGCTGCATTCGAACGACCTTTTACCTATGTGGGTGTAGATTATTTTGGTCCCTTAAACGTAGCAGTCGGCAGAAGGTGTGAAAAAAGATGGGGTGTAATTTTTACTTGTCTAACAGTACGCGCCGTACATATAGAAATCGCACATAGTTTGGACACCAGCTCCTGCATAATGGCGATTAGAAATTTTATCTCAAGACGTGGTACACCTAAAGAAATATATTCCGACAATGGAACTAATTTTAAAGCTACTGAAAAGATTTTGTGTTGTCAATTTAAAAACGTAAACTTATCCACAATCCAAACAACCTTTGATCAAATCAAGTGGAAGTTTAACCCACCTGCTGCACCACACATGGGCGGTGATTGGGAAAGGCTAGTAAAGTCTGTGAAAACTGTCATCTACAGCATTTGCCCAACAATGAAGTTTACTGATGAGAGTTTAAAAAATGCATTGTGCGAAGCTGAGTTTATAATAAATTGTCGCCCATTAACCTTTGTTTCTATTGAGAACAGCGATGATGAAGCACTCACGCCCAACCACCTATTAATAGGCTCATCAGATGGCTACAAACCTATTGGAAAAGAAAGTATGGACCTTCGACAACGATGGTATAAAACGCAAGAGTTTGCTGACCAGTTTTGGCGAAGGTGGTTAAAAGAGTATGTTCCCATTATCTCACGACGAAGTAAATGGTTCACCAAACAACCTCCTATTAAACCTGGAGATGTAGTCGTTATTGTCGACCCAGATCTACCCAGAAATATTTGGCCCAAAGGAATTGTGATTGATACCGTTGTAGCAAAAGATGGCCAAGTTCGTAGAGCAAGAATTAAAACCAAGAGTGGTATTCTACAAAGACCAGTGGCTAAACTAGCAGTTTTGGATGTGTCTGGTGCCTTTGAAAGTAAACTCAACCTTTCGACCTCGTTTACGGAGGAGGGAATTGTTGCGTCAAAATAATTGTAGATTACAATCATTTAGATATCTGTTTATTTATTTACTACTTACCCTTTATTTACTACATCCTAATGTACAAACAAATTCATCTTCATATACACATTTATGCATACATATCTAAATATTATTTTTTTGGTTTTGTATTTTATATTACATGAACATATGTACATAAATACATATTGATGTTAAAAACAACTACTAAAAAAAAGGAATAACGGTCAATTGCCAAAAGTCACGTCGCAACTTTTGCTTAAAACTTATTCTTATTAAAATTTGTAAAACAAAATTACTTCTAGTTTAAAAGTCGGTGGAATTAAACAAAATAATTTTAAAGCGCTTCTCGCTATTGAATTTAAAAGTTGAAATAAAAACAATATTGAATTTAAATAAAGAGTTTTATTTTAGAAATTAACTTATAGTGAGGCGCTATTAAAACTTGTTGAGTTTTGCCTGTAATATACATAAAAGGTGCAGGATTGTTTCCGCCTCTTCCTCGATATGAAAAAACCAGCAGTAATTATTTGGCGGCATACACATCTTATTGGTGTTACCTTAAACCTACACTGACCAGTAGTTGAAGCCACAATATACCGTAATTACTTGAGTTGAAAACCTAACAGATTCCTAATTCTTCCCTTATCTAGTCTGTGTAAGATTAACCTTGTGATTCCGTCCATAGATTCATTTAGTGGAATATCACAAAATTTAAATCTTAAGCCTATCAAATATATTTATAATTGTAAATGGACTTACTCCAGTATGGCTCCCAAAATAGCAACATCTTCTAACTTTCCAATTAAAAGACCCCACTGCGCTTCATCATGTGATATTCGTTCCCAACGATCCTCTTCTTCTGTTTGAGAGCCTTCATCACATGAACCCTACAATAAACGAATCACAAAAAATTTAAAAACAAAATACAGTTGAATAGAAAAATTACCTCCTTGTATTCTTTTCTTAGGTTTGAGGCAACTGTTTTACAAACAATTGCAACCAACAGACCCAAAGATTTTTGACTTTCTAATAATAATTCTCGAACATATTGCCACCAAGTTGAAATGGAATTATAAGCGTAATTATTAACCTCATCGCCAGCTAACTCGCAAATGCTTTTAATAATGGCAGCTAAACGAGACATATCATCCACAACTTCATCACTTAACAAAAAAAAAAGTTTTTAAATGATGAGATCAAACATTCGTTCATGGCAGATTTAAAATTTTTTCTTACCAGTTTTTATAGATAAAAGGTTTTTCTAACCAATAATATAAAGCCAACACCAATAGATCACGACAGGGTATTAGGGATTTTTCAGCAGCCGATTTAAATTGTTCAAAACACAGGCCGTGTTTAAAAAAACGATTGAATAGCTTTCCACTGACTTCACCAAAGTATTGAGATTTTTCCATTAATAATGGTATACGATCTACTTGATTAACTTGAAAGAGACTTAGAAAATCTACAAATTCTCCAACATCATCTAACTCTGCTCCAAATGAAACACCTTTTGTAGTCGAATCGCAATTAACTTCTGGTGATAATTGATTCAGCACATATGAGTCACTTAAAAGCAAAACTAGTTGCTGTATTATCACTAAATCGCTGACACTTAATTCCAATTGATCTAAATTTTCTTTAAATTTCGGCACTTTCATATCCATATAAAACATGCACAAACGTTTATAGTTTTGTATCACAACATGAAATTGTTTATATTCATCTAAATTTTTCACATTGTATTTTTCAGGTTCGTCAATTTGTTGTCGAAGAGTTAGATCGAAGGCATTTATTATTGACTGGAATACATGAGCTTGTAGTTGTTTGCTTTTCAGTAACATTTCCAAACATTGTTGTCTTACTTCGACAGTCTGAAAATCAGATGCCGTTGAGGTAATTTCTTCTATGTTTAATTTTGTAGAATCGGTAGAACGTAAATGATTTTTAAGATGTCGCAACAGATGTATATCTTTTGACGTTGCTGAATTGGTTGTGCTTAAGGCGTAGTGGAAAGGTATTTGGATTTCCTTAACACTAGCGTCACTAGGATCGAGGAAAAGACAGGCATTGGTATTTGCACGAATTTTACTATCGGCAGCGAGACCTAAAATAAAAAGCGTGTTATAAGGACATTTTAAGAAAAATAAATGGAAAAGTCGATTTTAATTATTGTGGGAGTAAATAGAATTAAGGTATTTGATGAGAATCTATCGAACGAGAATTTGATCGTTATGATTTTCGAACGAATGTCAAATTTAGAATCTCAAATAATTTTTTCCCCAACAGAGACCAGAGAAGACTGAATAAAAAAAAAAAGAAAAATCATCTTACCCAACAATCCATGTGTATTATAAGCCAGCTGCCCACTTTTGCTAACAGTAAAGGCTGCCACCTTTGGACCATATTGTAAGGGCCATATTTCTAAGCAACCTAAACGTGGAGCGTAAATCACCAAAAATAAAGCTTTTCTGCGTGAGTTTTGAACGCCCTTCAGAGTTTTTTCCTTAACAGGAACAAAAGCACATTGAGCATCTCGATAGCCTTTCCATACTCTTAAAATTATAGACTTTTGGGTATCCACTAACATAACTCTGTCCAAATTATCTACAACAACAGCCAAACGCCCCGAAGGTGCTATCGCTATGTTATAACCATCACGTTTGCCATCAAAAAACGTACATTTGGATCGCATTTTTAGTTCTCTAGCAGTTGAAAGACTTGGTTGTTCTTCTGGTGATGGTGTAGGTGGAGGAGCACGTCCAAAAATATTGCCCAGAATATTACGATAAGCCATACCGATAACATCTTTGGCAACCTCTCCCAATGATATTGCTTTATAACCTTCTTCAGCATGATAAAATGCTAGATAGGGTTCTGCTCCTACTCCCAGCACCGTTGAGCTTTGCATTGTAGTCGAAGAAACACGAGCGTAGTAACCATTTGCTACACATTGCTCCACAAAGTGATCAAAGACAGAGGGCGCTTGAGTAGAGTCAATAACAGCATCATTGATGATAGTATCACGGTCACGCGAGGGAAATGTAAACTTTTGATATATTAACACATCTGCTATTTCTCCTAAATTTTGAATACTGGAGGAACCAGTTAGACTGCGTCCCATTGTGCGATTTAAATTGTTGCGTAGACTATTTAAATGGGGTATCAAATCGGAACCTTTAAGCGTACAAAGACAATGGTCGTAAACAATGTAAATAAAAGCATCTGCCTCGGAATGTCTAGGTGGTGTATAGGCCTTAATACAATGAACGGGATCTTCATGATAGCTGCAAGAGATTGTTTTAAATTTTTAGAGTTTCAACAAAACACCCTTTAGCTTTTTATATTGAATTACCTTTGTGAATATATTTTTATGCCCGAGTCTGTGTAGAAAACAACCATACCCGAACTAAGTCCTAAAGCTATGCAGGTCCATTCTGCTCCAGTGGTCACATTATGACCGAACATTGGCAAACATATTATAGCCGTTACAATTTGATTCGGATTTTCAAGTTCACCACACCAGCTAAGACTATAAGTGGACATTTGTGATTTATTGTCCCAGCAAGAACTCAGCAGAGCGAGTTTTTCACCCTGCGCTAAAGCTAACATTTCACCAGTGGGGGAAATGGCATAATTAATGCCACTTAGCCAATTTTCATCTATTAAAGCAAGGGAATATTTTTAATTATTATTGAATACAAAAAGCTACAAAAAAAGAATCTTTATTTCACCATGTCCAAGTCCAAAGTATTCCTGAACTTTGTGAAAATCTTTTATATTTCCAAATGTTTTTCCTTCACAGGCCATATTAAAACTGTAAAACTATTTATTTCATTCAAATTCTACTTAAAAAATAAATTTTATTAAACTTTCATGCAAATAATAAAAATTAAACTAAAGCAAAGATTGTTGCATTAAATTTAGTTTTACTTTGTTTTTTTTTTTGTTTACGTATTAATTTGCACTCAGCTGTTTGTAAAACAGAAACCAATGGTTGCTTATTTGAGTATTAAATTTTACGTAGAGACACCTGGCGGAGAATAGTTACCATTAAAAATCTACTGTTATATTTTTTTAAATCTTAAGCCAACCATATTTACTGAAAACTAAACGTATTTGTGGTAGTAGTTTGTTAATTTCCTTAAAATTTCTACCATATCCCCGATGTCTGTCTGTGTTTGGGTTGAAGTTTACTTTGCCAAGGCACTAAATTAGCTAGAGAAAATTTTAATACGTCAATCGATCAGACATAGTATCGAAAATCAACAAGATCGGTCCACAACACGCCTGCCTCTAATATCTTTTGAAACAAATCTAGTTTTGTGAAGTAACTCCAATCAAAAAACAATTATATGGGGTGATAGAGAATTAAGAAAAAATATCAAGTGAGAAAAATTTTCGTTCGCCCATATTTTCCGAGTTATTAGCCTCTGAACTTTTCATCGCCAGTGTTTTTTCAATGTTCTTAACAAAAAAAGTGGTCGCACTGCTGATCAATAGACGGCGTTAATTCGAAATTCAGAAATCATACTAAAAGTCATATTTGATGTCGAAGATATCATTGCTCAAAAAAAGGTTCGCCCAACGATGGTTGCACATAAACGAAAAATAACCATTGAGAGTCTACATTACTCTTTAACATTTATTTGCGAAACTTCCTGCATCATCCCAAGATGGTTTCGTACGCAGATGACTGTATAATCTACTCATTTGGTGTTAACATTGACGACATAAGTGCCACCATCTCACAGTTTTTTCAGACTTCAGCTATCACCCTCAAAGTATCAGAATCACTTTTTTCTTCGTGGACTAAAGAAGTAAGAATGAAATTACATATCTCGGTCGAAGGCTGCCATATCCCTACGTTACAGAACGTAGGGATACGCCACCTACATCCACCACAAAGTGAAAACTCGGAACAAAATCCTAAAAGCACTCGCTGGTACCTCCTGGGGAATGACTAAGGGGACGATAGTGGCAACATATAAAGCAACCAGCCTCTCCCTTCTTATTTATGCTGCCCTGACTTGGACCTCGTTACTTAGTGATACTAAATGGCGAGTTTTACAAACTGCACAAAATAATGTACTCAAAATTGCGATAGTATGAGTTGAAATGACGAATATAGATCACATCCATGAGGAGACTAGGATGCTTCCGGTCAGACAACACAATGAACTACTGACCAAGCAATTCCTAGTGGCTTGTCACTTGATATTGCGCCCCGACACATCCGGCAGGACCTTAGGCATTATCGCAATGACATCCGGGATATTATTCTATGTGAAGTAAACCGGATGTCCATTGCAGATACCCAAATATATTGCATCGACAAGCAGTCTCGGACACCATAAATGGCTACAGATGTAATAAAATCCTAAATGAACACCCACCCGCAATTTCAGAAGATGAGAGGATTCTGCCCAGGCAAACAAGATCAGTTCTGTCATAATTAAGAGCCGGTTGATGCAGTATCCTCAACTGCAACCGTGAACGAATAATTCCTGGCACTTTGAACTGTTGCTCAGGACACAATGCTCTTATTTGTCTCAGTAGGCCCACTTATTTACGCGCTATGGAGCTATGGATACGAGCGATTGAGGTTGCGCAATTTCTCCACCTCCTAGTACCACCTGATGACACACGTACACATAATTGAGATTTTTTTTTTTTCTTTTTGTTTTATATTTTTTCAGGAAAGAACTCTCGTCAGCAGCAGAGCTGTTACAACAACAACAACATTAGCCGAATTCATGCGCGACATGATGTTCATACAGAGTTGATGGCTAGCGGAGACGTAGGGTAACGAAAATTGACTGACAATTATTACCACATACTTATATTGACGGCAATAAATATAACAAAATAGTGTTGTCAAGGTTGGAAATAACACAATTTTGACATTTACAGCCCGTTCAGGCTGCCACAAAAATTAAAGTTTTTATATTGGGTTATTTGGCACTTGAGTTAATTTCGGAAACAGCTGTTCGTTTCTATATTAGTATTATTTTATTCTTTTGCATAAAGGTTTCGTGCAAAATTATTAATCACATTGAAAGCTATCAATAATAAAATATCCAAAAATGAATAAAAAATATTTAAGATCTTGCAGTCAGTTAATTGCATTACGTTTCAATCTTTAATGCTTCAAATTTGATATTTTATTTTTGTTTAGTTATTTTTCAATCTTATTGAAACAAGGTACAAAAAAAAATTTATTTTAAACTTTCAACTTTGTTATTGAAATTTCTCTTTTATTTTATATTCATATAAAATGTTTGCTTACAACTTAAAATAATAAAATGATATCGAACAAACATAATATTTAAATTCAACCCTTAAAATACAAAATAATAGATGATCCAAATTACATACATACAAACAACTAACAAATAATACCAAAACATTTTGATGCAATCGTTTCAATTGTTATTCAGCTTGAACACCACTATCAACATAATCCATTAAGAGAATAGCCGACTCCAGAGGTAATAGACGACAAAATCTATTTATATAGTTCCAATAGTACGGCACAGTGATTTCATTCTGCTCCGATCGTTGAGCCTGTACAATCTGTGCAGCTACTTCTTTGGGATCTAATAGACCAAACACAGAAGGAAATCTTACTTTGGCATTTTTGCATAAACCCGTATTTGTCATGTAGGGACATATGGTGGTGGTTTTTATCTGTCAATTTAAAGAAAAAGAAAATGTTTTTTAAGCATTTAAAAGAATGAAACATCAGCTACCAAATTCTTATAAGGTCCACTTCTTAATTCAGTGTACAATGATTCCATTAGACCCCGGACAGCAAACTTTGTGGCTGAATATGGTACTAAATTCGGAAGTCCCACTAAACCGGATATTGAAGATATAGCCACTATATGACCACGATTTTGTTCTTTCATGTGGGGTAAAAATGCTTCCAGTGTCCAAAAGTGTGAAAACACATTGATATCGAATGTTTTTCTTATATCATCAGCTGTTTGTTTATCCAAGGGATTGATGGGCATAATGCCAGCATTATTAACTAATATTGATACTGGACCTACTTCCTCCTTAACTTTTTTGGCTAAATTTAAGACAGCTTCCCGATCCGTAACATTACATCTAGAAAAGGAAAATACAAACAAAGATTATTAAGATAAAATAAACTGACTTAAATCTTAAAAAGTTCATAATACGTGTAACTAAATATTGTTCCTTTATTTAATCTTGTCGCACTCTTAACTGTGTCTTCATTCGATTTTTCATTTATGTCAACACATATCACTGTGCTATAATGGGCCGTGTAATGCAAGGCCAATTCACGACCAATTCCATGTCCAGTACCAGTAATCTGTGAATAAAAAGTTAAACTTAACTATCTGAACATATGGCGAAAATAATTTCTTTTTCTATGGAGTTCGACGTTTAGCGTTTCGGCGAAAATCAATAAATAAAATATAAATAAAAAAAAAACAAGTAAGAGTGCTATATTCGGCTATGCCGAATCTTATATACCCTTCACTATCTATGTAAATATAGTTTAGTGAACTAACTCCAATCAAAAAGCAAATATTGGGGTGACAAAGAATTAAGAAAAAAATTGGTACTGCAAATATAAAATTTTACATAAAAATGACATCGGCTTAAGCATTTTTAAAAATTTTAGTATATCCTTAAAGGCCTCTTCAAAAGCGTCAAAATGATACCCATAATAATATTTATAAAATTTGAAAATTTCAGAGCCCCGTAATTCGGAAAATATGGGCGAGCGCCAATTTTTTCACTTGATGTTTTGTCTCATTTTTTAATTCTATATCGCCCCATACATTTATTTTTTTGGATTTGAGTTACTTTATTGTTCCAAATGACATGAAAAAATTAGAGGTAGGCGAAGTGATTTTCCTGCTGCCTTGAAGGACATGGACCGATAATGCTGATTTCCAATAGCACCTCTTTCGACATTATGTCTGATCGATTGACGTATTTATTCAACACTAACACGGTCGGACAGACGAACATCGCTGAATCGACTTTTTATAAAGTCGGAAATGGATATTGTAGAAATTACACAGGAATGTGACAAAATCTGCCCATATTTAGGAAAGTGTTCTAAGTCAAAATTAAAAAACAAATAAATTTACCAGTTATTTTCATACCACATTATTTTAAACTAAATTTATTCAACGTATATTTTGAAACAAGGAATATATAACTTAGACCACTTGCATAATTATGGGCATATATACACCCTTTTTCCACTTTTTGTGGTGAAATGAACCTAAGCCAAAAAAGTAAATTTTATTTTTTTATTTTTATTTTAGAGAAATTAAAATTTTTTGCTAAAATATAAATGAATATTGTAGGAATAGGAAACAAAATTAAAAACTTATATAAACCCATTTCCCCTGTGGTGAAGGGTATAAAAATTAATCATTTGTAGGCAACATGAGCTAATGCAGTCAACCGTTATGGATTCGCCTGGCTTACATGGATTTTTTTTTTTTTTTTTTTTGATTTGCTTCTAATAAGAAATTGAGCGCGGAAAAAGGGTAATTGAAAAACCTACCAATACAATTTCTCCGCTAATATCCTTAAGCTTCTTCGGTAAGAAGCTTTCTATAATGGCTTCAAGTGCTCCCAGTAACATTTTCATAAAAACAATTAAAAATTCCAATACATTTTGTATAAAGTCAAAAATGCGCTTCGAGACAGAATTGGTACTGAAAGAAAAAAAAAGCAAAAGAAAAGTAAAGTTAATAGTAAAATGTAGAGAAAATATTATTTAAAATCGTGTAACACAATTTTTAGAAACCATTGAATAATTTGTTTATATTATTGTTATTAACCCATTATTACCCAATAAAAATTAATCATCTTTAATTAAACAACAAATTTACATATTTAGACAACTATTTTTATGGTTGATTATCTTTTTATTACTATCGACCTTCTTACTCATCATTAAGTGCCCATTTGTCTCAGACCCACAACGGACCTTAGTCTACTACATAGTAGACTTGTGTTGTTCATAAACGAACTAGTTCATTTAAACGATTTCATAAATTGAACTAAGTAAACTAGTTCATACTTTTAAGAACACTTAGTTCATTTTTGAGCCATACTTTGTATATGAACTACCAGATAAGATGAACTAGAATCTATGACTGCTTCCTTGTTGACTATTTCGGACCTGAAATTAGTGCTTCCACGCATTTTATTAAACATTCGTTTTGGCTATGTTACAGTGTTGTTGCCCTCATATTTTAAAAAAAAGAACTTTTGAACTGAAGGACCTTTTGAACTAAAAAAAAGCGTTTGAACTAAAAATTGAAAAGCATTGACAATACGTTAACCGAACATTCGAACTAAGAAAGATTTTGAACTAAAATTTGAACTAGTTAATTTTCTAACTTTGATCTAAAAAGAGCGATCACTTAACTAAACTATGTGGCACAAGTCTACTACATAGTGTTATTTATTTAATGTTCATTTCCTGCAAAGCAAGACTAAGTCTCATAACTACAGTACAGGATTTTGTATGTGTATATATTAGATCCAGTTATAATAAAATTTACAAAATTAAAATTACATTAAAATTATTAAAAAATAACTAAAATAGAGACGTAAACAATTTTTATTTTGTTTTTGTTTTAATTGGTTTGTTAAATTAATAAATTAAAAAGAATTCTCGTAAAAGATATTGCGTTGCAGTTTATTTGTTGTTTATATGGAAGAGCATTTCAAAGACGAATAACGGTAATACAAAATTGCTATTTGGAAACAAGACATCGAAATTTTGGAAGAATAATTCTCTTTCCACTTGCTGGTTCTCGGTTCTCCAGTATAAATCAACTTGTGAAAGAACAAAATAATTCTGATCTTAAGAAAACCTCTAAAAGTAGTTGTAGTTTTTTTCTCCATGTTATACAAGACATCAAGTTTAATCTCACTTATGACTGTATAATTAGAAAATAACTTGGTATTTAATAAGCTTTTGCAAAAAATTTTCTAACATTTAATGGTGTAAAGTATATCACGGACCATAAGGTCCTTAGTTTGACGTAAATTTGTCTGTTGAACACTAACCATAGGTTTTTTTTTGCTGTTTGGACAATATAAATTTTGTTGTTGGTTATTATGATGTCATCTTCTATTAAGGGAGTGATTGTTTTTCTGTGAATCAGAAGGCAGTTAGATTTCTGTGGATTCAAGCAAAGTCCATTTTGAGATGCCAATCGACAATCAGAATACAGTATTTCATTGTTCTCATTAATTAAGGATACTGAGCTGCTTAAGTGTAACTGAACATCATCTGCGTACATGTGGACATTACAGTACGATAAATGCTGGGGCAAGTCTTTAGCGTATAATGAAAATAATATTCGTCCTTAAATTAAACCTTGAGGTACTCCTTTAGGTAGTAACAAGGGACTAGATGCTTTGTTATTTACAAATACTGACTGAATTCTATCAGTGAGATATTACGATTAAAGTTTTATGGATGTAAGGAGAACTTGAACAGAGTCCTAATTCAGTGGTTAACTGTATCAAATACCTTGAAGTGATCAAGTATATTTTACCATCATCAAGTTCTTTCCGTATATTCTCCGCAACATCAATTAGAATGGTTATGCAATTGTCTTTAAGGCGAAATCCTGACTGTCTATCAGAGAGCAAATGATTGTTATAAATATATAGAATAGCAATTGGACGATATCCGGTGTCTGGACTGGAATTGGATGACGCATGAAAACTTACAAAAAATCGATCAAACACATTATTGTTGTCGGTGTAAGAGGTGGTGATCTTACGTGTTTGGTTGATTTTTAGACCATGTGGGTTTTTGTGTAAAAAATTCAATTTGAGACAATATTATATTAAGAGTCAGTTGCGCTTTTCCACCTGTGGTGAAGAATATAAGGAGAAAATTTCATATATAAACCTGCTCTTTAAATTTTCTTGACAACAAAATTACCTTAAGGCGAGAGTACATAACACGCGTTGAATACATCAATGCATTGCAAGCTTTGTATACTTTATACGCTTCAAACTTTTCAAGTTACATAAAACCCAAGCTTCAGCACGTTCCTTTTAATTTTTGTAATCGTAGCTACTTTTATTGCACAATATTTTATGTTTTTTTTTTTATCTCTTCTATTAATTTTTCCTCTATTTTAGATGAACCTATTTATTTAATTTTATAACAAAAATGAAAGAAGTCAGCTGACGAGATGTCATATTACATACAACGCGTGAAAAGTTGAAAGTTAACCAACTTCATGCGTCAGAGACGTTGCAAACTTATTTATGTACCTTATACTGTAAAAATACCCTATTTCAAATTTTTTCGACAGAAGTGTATAACGCGTTGAAGCGCTCAATGCGTGTTACAGTCCACCCTAAATACGAGCGTAAGACGTTATTTAACTGTCCAAAATTCTCATGCCCATACAAAATGTATGAGACCAACCCAAATAGCGCGACGCTAACGTTGGACAATTGAAAATCCAATTTTGACTGCGCGTAAAAAGTGAAGTTGGCTGCAAAAGAAGTGTTGTTATTGTTTTTTTTTTTGTGGTATATACAAAAGTATTTCCAACAGTAATGACATTACAGCTACTTTAAGGTCAATTTCGCGATTTTATCTCTCTTAATTATTTTAATTTTGTGGTTTTTAGCAAATAAAATAAGTAAACAATACTGTTCGTTTCACAACGTTGGCGCTCTTATTTAAGTTACTCATTACAGCGTAAAAACTAGACGCTAAATTACGTCGTGCCTAACGCCCGTATATAGGGTGGACTGTTATGTACTTTCACCTTAAATACAACCGAAACAAAAGAGTGAGAGAGATGAAAATTTCTTATAAAATTAAACGGTGCTGCACCAAGGATGGAAAAGCGGTTGGCAAAGTAACCGCATCACATCGTTTAGTTGCGTGATTAGATTGTAATCGCTCGTTCCTAAACGATACAGCTCTAGTAGCTGGGTTGCTCTAAAACAGAAGAATATGAGTTCGAGCCCACTACCCGTCAAGCGTGCAAAGGAAAAATAATAATTGTAGCAATTAAATAGAAACCATCAGTACAAACCCACCGAAGTCTGTATAAATTAGAAAAGACAACTATTATGTGAAGCCATGGATAAGTTGGGGAAGGCGTCTATTTGATATAAGAGAAGCAGATAAAGGGTCATTATATACAATAATGAGAAAGAGCCCAAGGTATTAGCGTAGGTAAAATTAACAACAAACCATAGTGTATGGCAGATTTAAGTTAAACAAAAGGGGACTGGTTTGGATGTAAATGAGATAAAGGTGGTTATGAGTTGCCGTTTTTAGAGGCAACCGCGTGCTTAAGTGCTCTTAGATAGTTTTTAGTTTACTCACTAAAACAAGGCATCGAGAGTAGTTCGTATCTCGTTCGTATCATTGTTGATAGCTGCGCTTAGAATAATTCATATTCACTAAGAAAGAGACTTTAGGGTCAACTATTAAAGCCAGAATATGCCACAGTAGAATAAAATAAAAAATTCTGTGCTGGTGTTTGCAATCAGAAGAACCCGTACGTTTGTTCAAAAGGAATAACTAATATAAATAATTACTACACATATTGCAAAATATTTATTAGTTTGTAATAAAATACTAAACACACGTAGCATATTCAAAAACCCACTTCTTTACGTCATTTCCAATCAAATCTAAGCTACAAAAAAAAAAAAGTAAACAAACAATAACTGCACCCTTGTGGCGGCAATAAATTAAACTGTGAGTTGGCAACTAAATGAGCAAATAAATGTGTTAAATTTAAATGTTATCTATGTATGAATGTATGTATGTATGTACATTTGAAGATGTCAACGTTTGTCAATTTGTAAGCACTTGCACACACAATAATGCAATAATCTGTTTATCTATGCCATTCATTTATTTTTATTTGCTTGATTTTATTATCGTTAAATATTTATTTTGTAAAACAATTGAATACTTTTATTTGTTTTAGTCGTTTGAATAAATTTATATTTGCATTTCAATGTTTAAATATTTAATTATTTTAAAAAAACTTAAAAGTTATTAAAACCAGTAACTTGAAGACCCAGTTACATACTTTTGCAACAACTTTTTGCGTTTTTTACACTCAGTTCACTTAACAATAAGACCACATTAAAAAGCCGTTACGAATATATTTGTTCTCATTTGTAAATACGAAGAATGCGGGTAACCGATGTGGTGATCCCGAAATTTTTCTTTCTTAAAAAATAAATAAATTAAAACATGCATGAACTTAAGTACAGGAAAAGCGATTTGCAAGTAAGATTGGTTTATCCTGGCCAGAATTTTAATACGAGTATTCTCCATGTAAGTAGAATTCGATTCTTTGATTATTTCATATAGATTTGAAATGGTTTTATAGATGGTCGAGGTTCCATTCTTTTAAGAGAAGAAATTTGTCATCCTGTGTAGCTGCAGATTCGGCAGGTTACGAAGCTTTCTAAAATTATTTTTTTGTAGTAAATGCTGTGAAAAATTCCTTTTATTTAAAATTTTTTAATTACATTTACCATTATAAAGCCAGGTCCTTCTGAACAGTAAAGGTTTATAATAAATAAATGTGCGTTTCTTTATTTTATACTCTTTTAAGATGAAAAACAAATGAATTATTGCCATTTAAAGAAAATTTGTTAAAACAATTGTCGTTTTTATTTGCAACAGTTTAAAGAATTACGAAAATTTTTATTTAGCTCTATTGTGAATAAAAAGTGAAATTTTTGTTCCTATGAAATTATCATTCCCCTCGAAGTGAAAATTGCTGTCATGGATTTTCCATGAAATATTTGTTCACTTCATTAAACAGCTGTTCAAAATTAATAAGCTATCAGTGCACATTGAATGCAAGTAAGAAGAATAAGCTTAGTGAAAATTTGTAAATTGAAGTTCCAAAATAAATAAATAAAAGTTTTATTACAACAACATGACGTGCAAGACGCGTATAAATTTACAAGCATCTGTTTTGCATCTTGTCGAGTATAATGTCAGTCTGCGCTGCATTGAAAAATGTATTAATAATTTTATTATTCTAATTACAAGTGATAAGAACTTGCATAATGTATGCAGTTCCCCAGTAAAATTTAAGTGAACAAGTCCAAGGGAAAAAAGGAAAAACTTTTTGTTTACATGAAAAATTTTTCATGCGAATTATTCACGATTGTAATTTGGGGAAAAGGGAAAGCATTTCAAGTGAAAAGATATTCATGATAGGGGTGATTGTATGATGAAGTTTGAGAATCTCTAGTGATCAAAAATATATGAAAATATTGGTTTATTTCACTATATGTGACCAATAGATCAATAACGAAAAAAATTATTTGTAAAACGATTATTTTAATTAATGTACTTGATAATAAATTGCTGTTTTTTTATTTTTTGATAATAAAAGTAATTTTAATTGTATTAAAAATTTGTATTTTTCTAATTTGCCGATTTCTTAAGACTAAATCGCCCATAATGTCGAAATTTTTGTACAAATATGCCGTTTTCTTATCAAAATTATATGGCACTGCTGAACACAACACATGTTCCTTCTTGCTGAACACGCGTTCGTGTATTAAACAAATATTAAAAAACAACACAAACAAATTTGTATGGATGTTTGTTCGTCAACATATAAAATTTAGGAACACACATAACTGATATGCAAAAAAATATGTGTATGTTTCATAAACTGTGTTTGTTTACATTTATGTAAGAGCTTCGCATACAGGTTGAGTATTTTTCTGAACTCTGAAAAATTTTGGGCAATTTGGGATTCTCAGTTTTTTTTGGTATGTACAAGCAATCATATATATGTAAATACATTTGTTAATGCATATATAAAAATATATTTAAATACATACATATATGTATATGAAAATACATATGTGCATATAAAAATACAAAAAAATATTATAAACAAATAATTTACTTACTGTATATAATCTCTTTCAATCATAACGACCATGCTGATTCAATAAAATGATATCTTTTTGTATTAAATAAGTTGATTGATAAATATTTTATTTTGTTAGTTTATTTAAAAACTTGTAAAGCTTCCTTTTTTTCTTTCTTGCAATCAGTTTTCTTCCGCTTTTCAACCCGTTACTAAACACAAATAATAAATAAATAAACACAACAACACTACCGCACGTTAAAGAAGGCAAAAAACACAAAAACACAGTTTCATACACCAAATCGAAAAACTAATAAAATGTGTAAACAAAAAAAAAAAATAAAAGAAACACAAACTTGCACTTTCGTTTGCAACAAAGCCAACAAAGAAAAAGGAAGAGAAATAACATGGGCAAAAAAAAGTTGTGGCATAAACATTAATTGAATAATATTTCTTAGAAAAAAAAACAAATACAAAATGTGTAAATAAGGTGACCAGATTATCTTTATTTGAAATTACTGTTGATTTTGTACGTTTTGTAAGCAGTCGAAGATGAAGTTTGTTTTATTTAGCTGGAATAAATTAAATGCAGTTAGCATTAACTAAAACTAATATTTAAAGAAATATATTTTATCTTTGTAATCTATCCATCTTCGTAATGAAGTGATGAAGTGATGTACATTGGAAGCGCCAAAACTTGAGAGCGGTTGCATAAAGGTATTTGGATTATTATTATTTTTCAAATATTTTTCTATTATCCGAGGATAGTTCTTATGGAAGGAAAGATTTAAAAACTGGAGTAGCAGTGCCACCTTCCATATGAAAAGTGGTTTTTAGTGTAGGTCTAGAAAAATGAAAGACTGCAGTCTTTAAATTTTGTTCTTTTTTTTGTAATATATTAAAACTTTTAGATTAAAAAGGGATATACTGTATGTTATATTCAAGATAATTAAAAATTTTTTAACGAAAATCTATTTTCTTTTTTTAATGACTAAATTTCTTGAGATAACTTTACTCTTTTGTGAGAACTTAAATAAAACCTATTGTGCTTTTTGCAAACACCTTAAGAAATAACAACTAGCTATGTGATGCTTGTAACTGGTCTACAAAAGAATAAAGATTCTTAACGATCGACTAAACAAATTTAAACGTGTCGACACACTCACAAATGCTGATATTATTTATAAAATACTCAATCTAAGTTTGAGTGATTGAGAAGGAAAGTTACTTAAAATTTTTTAATTGCATAGCGATTTGTGGAAGAAATATAAACTGAAAAGAAATGGGAGTTAAGTAAATTGATTCTATCAAGTGAATCTTTCGAAAATAACGCAAAATCAGTCAAATTGACTGGTGAGATTAATCTTACTATTTAGTATGAAATTATACACAGTTCGCTTAAAAACTTGAAGAGAAAACTATGCATAAATGCTCACATTTAGCGATTTTTAACAACATTATGTTTCAAACAAAACTGTGTAGTTTTGATGTCAAAATCCATTTTTTTTAGGCAAATAGAGAGTTCTACAAAGAAATTAACACTACTAATACTTAAAATAGCTAGAGCATTTAGATAAAACTATTAGGAATAAGCTTCACAATCTAATTTTCGTATGCAAAAGAAGTTCTAATTTGTACAGATTTGTTTTCCACTGGTCTGACAGAGAAGTTAATGGAAAGAAGAGTATTTCTTAGGTAATTTACTGTCTTAAAAATATGTTAAGGTCAGTTCATGTATTAAATTGTATAACAATCGTGAAAAATATATTTCTAAAAAAAAATTTGGTCACCTTTAAATTTGTTTAGTTGTAACTTCCTCCACATTCATTTGCGAACGTGTTAAAAAAAAAAACACATAAAACCCATTCTGCTGGTAGTTAAAATTTTTTATTACCACATTGCAAATCGAAATTTTTAAACTTAACGATTTTATTTAAAATTGACCAATGTATTTAAATAGCAATGAAAGGTCAAAGTTGTCAATAAACGGCCGATCTAATAATTCGTGTGTAAATGAATCTTTAATTGGCTACAAATGTGTTCTTTTTACAAAAACATTTAATTTGTTAAAAATATAAAGGCATAAATGCATTTACGAGGCAAATTCAATAAGTCTTCTATACATATAATAAAACAGTTATAGATAAATATATATATTTATATATGTATATACTGATTTTCTATCATTTATCTATAATTTTTCTAAATTTGAAACACTCGACAATTTAAAATTTTAGAAGTTTCTCAAAAATGACTGTGACTTTAAATATTAAATCATAATTTCATCAGATTTTTCATACTCCCAACTACAAGTCTTAAGTATAAAGAATCATTAGTTTTCTGTGACTGCGAAGGTTCACATTTTTACAAATCGGTTCATCGTTGTTTTTAATTCGATTGGAGTATTATGATTTTTTATTCGAATAAACAATAGCAGATCACATTGGACGTTTGCATCATAAAGAACGGAAGAAGAAAAAAATTAAAATTTATACTTGACAATTTTTAAATTTAAAGAAGATTATTACGTTGACAGACGACAGAGTTAATTTGCATTAGCAGCCTTTATTCAAATTAACTTTTGAATTATCCCAATTCCAATCAAAATAAATTTATACTGAATTTGACTATTTCAATATGGCAACACCGTCTATAATCAACAAACGGTTGTCAAGTTGTTTACTTTTGAAAATTAAAATGGTTTCAAAGGCAGAAAAGGTATGTTATTTTAATTGTTCCTTGTAAAATAAAAAATAAATACTTGTTTTTCACCAACATGTGTTACTGGAGACTCGAGTATGAATTAAAATTTCATAAAGTGGTGTGTGAAATAGTTCAAAGATTAAAATATTTTCTATAAAAATTGCATATAAAAAAGGTATTGACAACAATAGAGATTTCCTTCACCGATAGATAGGTACATGATAAAACATGGATAAACCACTATGCCGAGAAATGAAACAACGATTTAGGTGAAAAAAAGCCTGCAAATCACATCTTCTTTATTCCCCCGAAAATTTTCACTTTCCATTATTTGCTAATAATTGGAATCTAACCCCCCTAGATAACTTTTAATTTTTTTGGCGCTTTGCCATTAAACTAGTTTGAAGCCAGTATTTTAAATGCCTTTTTATAGACATTTGCTATGTCCTTTAAATATTTTCAATTACTTTTAATGGAAATAAGGAAAATCGTTAAAAAAAGTATATTAAAGCATGCAGCAACAATTTAAATGAAGTTGATAAAATTTCTTTCAAAATGAAAAATTTTAAAGTTGTTATCAGTCGTTATTATTTCTTTGCTAATCTCATAAACGAAAAATTTTCAAATGCGGAAAAAATTTCTATTACATTTTAATCTTAAAATTTTATAATTGTTGTTTTTTAATGTTTTCATTTTTTTTTTGTTTGCCACACAATAGGAAATTATTTTTTCGTATTTATGGAAAATTATGACACTTTCAACACATGATTTTATTTTTATAAATTTTCCGCAAATAAAGACTTTGAAATTTGCTCTTTTTGTTATGTTTGTTGCAAGTAAAAGCACAGCAAGTTGCAGCAAGTTTTTATCTTATTTCTGCAAACGATTTATTTCTGTAGTTACCGTTTTGTTTTATTTGCGACCGACGTATTCGAATGTCAAACTAAAACTGACTTTCGTCTGTTAACTTTAAAACAAACAGAGCTTTTTAAACCTTTTGATTGTCTGCTGATATTGAGTTTATTTACAAAAACAAAAAATGATTTAAGCCTTTCAGTTTTTAAGTTGACTGCTTAAAGTTTTAAAGTTGAAAAATATTTGTTTTAAATTTTAACTACATAAAAAAATTTAAAACTTTTATCTTTTCTACGAGGGTAGTTTCTTACAAAAAAAAAAAAAAATAAATAAATAAATTATTAAAAATATAAAATCCCTAAATGGCGACTGGCCAGATATATTTTAACTTCATTTTAAAGTGAAATCCCTAAGAAATAAATTTTAAATAGAGCGTGAAATATCAATCACCTATGTTTACACCGTGGCCGTAGACCTACAAAGTACCTATCTCGTAGTGTAGAAAAGAAAGCGAGTCAAGAAAAATTTCATTGCAAGAGTTTTCAATGGATGTTTTTACTCCACTTGCTTTATATGTCTTTCGTTCAGAGTTGTATTTTAAGAAATGGTCCAAAACAACGTACAAAAAATAAATAAATAAAATCAAAGAACAAATGAAAAAAAGAAACATAGTAAGCAAACACGTAACAATTTTGAAAGAGAATTAAAAAAAAAATTCACCGTCTTAATCTGGTCTTTTAAGCCTAATTAGAGCTTAAGCGTCGTGAGTTTATTCCCCTTTTAGCTTATGATGAAACATAGACTTGCTGCTATGACCTAAAACGAAATAATGGTCAACTGAATTAATTTTACAAATAAAGAATTGAGAAAAACACTCATGAAAGAAATTTTGTAACCAGATCAATCCCTAGATATTTCTAATTGTTGTTTTTAGATCAAATATGTGTTTGACTAGGGCGCATCAAGCAGGTGACTGCATAAGATCATGTGTTCATCATATGTTTTAGCTTTTGCGTGTTTTTTGTTTTTGTAAAAACTAATTCGAGTTGTCAAAAACGTTTAGTATGTATTTGTGAAAAATAACAAAGTCACTAAAAATATATTAGAATACATACACAGATATTGCTAGACGTTTTTGACAGCTCGATTTAGTTTCTACAAAAACAAAATACACGTATTATTGCTCCATGTGTTTGATTTATAATCAATGGCCGGACATTCGAAAACAGTATGACGAATGTTTCCATTTTTATCACGATCTTCTCAGCTATTGTAAGAGAAATACTGCTATCAACGTCTAAATCTTCTTCCAATTACATGCAATTCGATTGTATTTAACCTTGTATATGGGCAATATTTTAGTTTTTGCTTTCTTTGATCATTCTTTTGAATAAAATGCATTTTTTAACGAACTGTAGTTAAATTATTTATGATGGTCCTTAGAAATATTTAAAGGCGACACTGCTCTGGTTAGCTTATTCCACAATTTTTACTGTAGCCTTGACTTAGCGCAGCGAGCCAGACTGAAGTAATAAAGGAGAGAGACGACTAATTTATAGCAATGTCGACATGGTATACCTTCCTTGAATTAGAGGATAACTGCCGGTTTCTCTACATGCGAACGAACATTTATTTCGTATATTTTTATTGAAAACAAAAGCAAAATATTAAGGCCACAGCTCAAAGAGAAAATATTTAAGCCATAAAAGAGGTCATCTGTGCTGAAAAAGCTTTATTGCTAATCTTAAGAAATCTGTGAAATAAAAGCTACGTTCTCTTGTTCTATGATTCGTATGGTTTCTAAAACATACATTTAAAACCATTAGCGTCCTAGGGATTTTTAAAAGGAGGACTATATTTACCTTAAACGAAGAGGGAGAAAGTGTCATGTTATGGCAGCATTAGAAATAAATATATAAAATAACTTTGTGCTATTAACACCCATTTAATAAAACTTTTTTTTTTCCTTTTTTTGCAGAATTTTTTTGATTGCCTCGTACCGAAGTTCGGCCAGATCTGTCCATCTTAGAAAAATTTAGTTCTGATTTGTTTCAATTAACACATCGCTTTTTCATCACAATAAGGAACCAGCCTACATTTTATAATTATTTTAAAAATGTTACCGAAATTTATTATTCGCCGAAAATTTGCATTCAGATAATTACTACTTATGGCACCATGCCATTTTTTGCTTTTTCTTTAAATAAAATTAACCCAAAGAGTATTTTAAGGCAGTAAACAAAAAAAAGTTATAATTCTTGCAAAAAAACCGACTTCAAAACCGACAAACTTAAAATCATGAATCTATAGAACGGTAATTATACATTTAAAATATTATATTCGAGAAAGATGCGTCAGGATTTTTTATACAGAATGCAGATTAAACAAAAAAATTCAGTAGCTGACACAGTAAAACAAAATTTGCTTAAAATATAAGCGTTATTTTATAACTGTTCAAAAGATTGGCCATACACATCAAATTACAACCATTCGGGCACCCTTTAATTTCCAATTTTAAATATTTATGCTCGTTATTATACTTGATGCAGTAGTTGACATTCTGTCTAATTTTCAAGACTTTGTCTTCATCGATTTTAAAGATAGGGTCATATATAACAAATTCCATCACTTAAAGGGACACCCTTTAATTTATCATTTCAAGGTTGTTACTTGTTATAGCAAACTTAGCAATAAAGGTTTTGTGCAAATTTCAATCAACTGTCTACAACTGTTCAACAGTTTGGTCATATACATAAAATAACAGCAACTATTGTAACACCCTATAATTTATAATTTTAAATTCTGTTTAATTTTTAAGAGTTTGTATATAACGGTTTAAGCGATAGGGCCATTTAGGTCAATTTACTTCAAATATGGGAACACCCTTTAATTTCTAAATTCAAATTTTATAATTGTTATTACACAATACAGGTTCTTGGTAAATTTCAGCTGTTTGTCTATAACGGTTCAAGAGTTTGGCCACATGCACCAAATTACATTAACTAATGGGACACCTTTTAATTTCCGATTTTAAATGTTTATACTTGTTATTTTAAAGGTCACAGTAATTTTCAAGCGTTTGTTTATAACGGTTCAAAAAAGAGACGCACATAAGTTAAGTTACGTCGCCTATGGGGACACCCTTTAATTTTTAGATATATTTTTGTATTACTTCATGCTATTGGGAGCTATAGTATACCCATTTTTTTAATTTTAAAAAGTGCGCTTTACGTCATAATACACTTAGAAAACATTTATGTTGTATGGGGACACCCTTTAATTTTTAAGACTATTAGATGTTTTTAAAACCAATCTGTAAGCATAATCTATCAAATTGCTAAATAATTTTCAAAATCGGTCCAAAAATGACTGAGTTCTGCAGGCACAACCATAAAAAAGGAACATTCAGCAGAATTGATAACCTCCTTTTTTTGAAGTCGGTTGAAAAGAGAAAGGTTTCGAATGCACAGTACATTTTAGTTGTAAATTTATATATTTATTTGCTTAATTCACAAATTCTTGTGTAGTGTATTTTGTATTGAATACACTATCTGTTTATATGCTTGTGAACACACAGTGTATTATTGTATCAATTTATTTTGTATATTAAACGTCAAAAAGCAAATAACAAGAAGATAATAAGTATTCAGAAAAAGGTTTTCAGGAAGTAAAATGGACAATATGACTGAAAAAAGCATTTTTCTTTTTTTTGTTACTAGGGTGTCAGACGATCAAGTTTTCATTCAAGTTTTAAAATTTCTCTCATTTTTTAACCAATACACTCATATTTTAAAAACTTGCTGAGAATTTGCTTTCAAGTTTTCGTTCAATTGAGTCTTTCAAATTACATTCAAGAAAACAGCTGATTGACGTTTTTCCATCCAAATATGTATTAAAAATTCTGCTGTCAGTGTTTTCTTGACATCTTGCTTAAAAACTTGCCTTGAAATTGCGTGCAGCCTACGTCACAGCTTTCAATTTTTGTGAATTTTGACAAGCAGTATGTGTAAATTTCTTGAAAGAGAATTGAACAAAAACTTGACCGTGTGACTGCACTGTTAACAAATTTTTAACATCAACAATACAAATGTCTTTTGTTTATTTTCTTCTTCTCAATGTGATGTGGAATTCACATGCAGTTGATAACACGATTACCAATACAACTTTTCAAATACATGCAAAATAATTGATATTGATATTTTATATGAAAATTTCCAACAACAAGCATACACTATTGTATTTTAATTGAACAATACACAGTATAAACGGATACAAGGGGTTTCGTGAATTAATCAATTGCAAAAGTTGCCTATAGTCTATGCTAATTGTGGTAAGAAAGGAAAAAACTTAAAAAATCAAAAATAAATAATATTGAAAAACATCTTTAGATAAAGTGCGAAATCTTGCATACGGTTCACCGCAGTTTACGAATTAATTTTGTTTTTGAAACATATAGAGGAATTATTCTTTGATCTATTGGCGATTTTAGATGTTGGTGTATTTGGATTGGTTTGACCTCCTGTAATGGTTACATTCATATATTTCAAATAAGTTAATACATCTGCGTCATTTAATAACTTTAGATTACCTTAAAAAGGTCTACTCCAACTGGTGGTTAAAAAATAAACATGAAAAATTACACACAAAATTATACACAAACTTTTGGATGGTGTGTTTTTCCTATATAAAACGTATTTGAATTCATTTATAATTTCCTTATGAAAAGTTCATTTTATCGGTTACAACACAAAGACTCGGCCTGTGCGGGGCATGGTCGAGTGTAAAAAACGGTCATGGTGCCTCCCATTCAAACATAAATTAAAATTGTATTAAGAGCCATCTAAACGGATCGGACTAAATCTAGGCGCCTTTTCTTCCGTCTTTACCTCATTGGGATTTTTAGAACAGTTTTCTGAGGCTGTCTGGCCACACTCTTCAATTCCAGTTGGTCATTATCTCTTCACCCTATCCATCGTCTGCTAGGTAAAAAATATTCGGCACGGACGTATTAAGTCAATTATTTACTTTGCATTTTTTTGTTGTAGTATAGTTTTCGATGGTTTTATACATGATCGAGTTCATTTTTGTTATTTGATAAATGTTTTTTATAGTTAAACAGCCACAGGAACTGTCTCGAATTTCCATTATAAAATTGTTAATTTAAAATTATTAATCTGATTTACTTGAGTTGCAAGGAAAATAATATTAATTTTTTAAGTAGAGATTAAAAGATTTCAATTGCATTTAGTTATTCATATTTAAAACCCGGTTGAATAAAAGCAAACAAAATACACACACACATCCATACAAATATATATCTATTTTTTGTTGTTTATTCAAATTGTAATCAAGTATCTTTTGTAACGTTACATCAACTGATCTAACAACTTTGCAAAAACACATCACTTTGAAGCGGCATTTGCATTTAACACCTGAAAGATATTTGCTTTTTGTTTAAGTTGCTTTTTTGTAGTAAAATTCCTAGTAAAAAATTGAAACTTAAAAATTCGAATAAAAGTAAAAGAGAAGAAAATTATAAACGAATATAAAAAAGTAATCAAAAACCAGTTAAACGCTTAATCCGAGATTTGTGCAGTGGCTTTCTAACTGTGTGAAAGTAGCAATGCTTTCTAAACTTTTTTTTTTTGTTGTTTCGTAAATCTTCCGATAACAAATTAAATATTTATCTTCTTCAAAGGTTGTGGGTGTAATTTTCTATTTAATTGAGGTAATCTGAAATATGGCAGACGACAACTTCACATCGAAATGAAGCAGTCTGCTAACACTATGAGTCTTTTTCAAACCCATTCATTTCTCATTTTCATTTAGTTTTGTATTCTCACTAGCATTTACACTCAACTATAGTGCTTTCACACATGGTCAACGTTCAAGGCCTAATGGCAGCCAGAGCTGAACATTCACATACGATGTGCAACATTTTGGACTTAGTGCCACGGTAGAGACATTAGAAATCAACTGTCTACCTCTTGCGAGGTATTCCTGCCCATTTCTCTCTCGGCGTAAAAAGCAGATTTCCTTTGAAAACCAATTTCTGCACCTTTGCAAAGCTGGATTTCTTCCCTATTCCTCTTTGACTCTATCAGAACACAGCTTCATATGGGCAGGCAGGTCTATACTAAAGCTGAAGGTCGAAATGAATGCAGCGTTTATTCGACATACGCAGTTAAGCCAGAGGCCAAGCAGGAAGAAAACCTAAATAGGAGCCTGCTACCGGCTGCGACCGTGAGAAACTATAAGGCGAACTTCAAATCCATCTTTCTGTCAACCAATTGCCGGTTGTGAAAAAATTTAAAAACGTTCGATTTTGGTGAATATGTGACATGTTTGTGACCTACAAACTAATTAAAGGTAAAATATCATTCTATCTAAAGCTTGAAGGGTCGTTCATTAACTTTTTCTTTTGGCTTAAGTTCATTTTTAATTTAATTTCTAAATTTTTAAAAAGAAAGAAAACAGGAAAAACTTTACACGAGCAGAATGTAATAAAGCATTTTATCGATCGCTACATCCGCCATCACCATTCTTTGCATCTTTTTACCTTATTTTTGTAATTTAAAAAACAAAAATATTTATAATCAATCAATTTTAATTTGGTTAAACGAAATCCAAACACAAAAGTTTTGTTTCGTTGTTCTCTTTATAAGTCGTCACATGTATTTGTTACCGACGGTTAGCAAAAAGCATAAGCAAATTCTGGCCTCAAGAATAATAATGTTATTATTTAAAAAAAGTCTTGTTTGCACTACGTCGACAAATTAATCACTATAAATTAAAAATAACTTTCGATGACTGACATCGTTGTACAAACAAATGTTCAGTCAACGCTGTTTAAATATGACGTACACGAAGACGACCTTCAAGAGTCAAGTTCATCTACAAACAGGAAATTGTTTGTTGGCAGAAGAAAATCGATGCCTTATTAACAAATTCAAATTTAACAAAAGAAATTAAAATTCTTTATCAAAACTCCCAACCCGTCAACTTTTGATTTTGTGTTCTGGAAAATGCAAAATTTTAAAACAATTCGAGACGTCTTAAATATAAAACAAAGTGTAAAATTTATTTAAATTTAAAATAATTGATAATAAAACTGGTTTAAAAATTTACTACAGTTTATGTTACAAAAACATTGTTCTTTCAGCGATGATGATCAAAAACAAAAACAGCAGAAAAAAAAATACATAAACAATTTGCTCCAGCTGAACCCTGCCCTTGGAAGTGATTGTAAGTGTCGGCTGATAGTGTGCAAATAATTTAATTTTCAACACAACAAAGAATAAAAAAACATATAAAAAAATATTCCATTTAAATAAAAGTAAAAACAAAAACATTTTATGCAATAAATATGGTTGGATATCAATAAATATTAAAAAACAACAAAAAGTAAAAGTTACAAATCGTATTTTTGTAATGCAACCCTCATTCGGTTATCAGAAGCATTAAGAAATAATTGCAACATTGACATTGTGCTGGCAATAAAATCTTTTTTTTAAACATGTTTTGCTTGTAATGCTCGTATATTCCTACAACTAGAAGTTGTTGTAAAAAAATATTTAAACCAAAATACAGCGGCTTTAAGATTAAATCATATTTATTTTTATACCCTTCATCACAAAAAGCGGAAAAAAGTTATAACTAAGTTCGTCATTCCGTTTGTAATTTCTACAATATTCATTTCCGACCCCATATATATTCTAAATTTTTATGCATAGCGAAGTTGATTAAGCAATATATGTCTGTCCGTCCTTGTTAGTCTTGATATCAAGTTTGCCGAGGCACTAGATCAGCTAGAAAAAATTTAAATGCGCCAAACAAAACACCACGCAATAAAAAAAAAAACAAATAAATTGAGGGATAGAGAAATAAAAAACAAAAAACAAACATCAAGTGAAAAAATTGGCGCTCGCCGATATTTTCCAAGTTACGGGCCTCTGAAATTTTCAAAATTTTTAAAATGCCAATGTGGGTATCATTTTAAAGCTTTTGAAGAGATATTTAAGGAAATACTAAAACTTAAAAAAAAAAATGCTTAACCCATTAAGAGCCGGTGACATTTTTATGTAAAATTATATATCGTACTTAAATTTTTCTCTTATTTTTTAATTCTCTGTCACCCCAATATTTGCTTTTTTGATTGGAGCTACTTCACTAAACTAGATTTACATACATGGTGAAGGGTATATAAGATTCGGCATAGCAGAATATAGCACTCTTTCTTGTTTTAATTAAGATATATGGTTCCGCAAACAATTGCATGCTAAATAGGGCTTTCGTTAATGTAAGAGAACCTCTGTCGTCTGAAAAAGACGATGTGTGAACAAGAATGCTAATTGGGCATATCAGATGTACAGTTACAAATTGACTAAGGCGAATTCCAAAAATACCTATCTGTAAGTATAAACTTTCTACTTAAAAGCAGACGTCAATTTCATTGAATCTATTGCTGTCACCAGCCTTAACTTTCAGCTGATAACTGTCAACCCTCTTTCTCATACAGAGTCCTCGTATTTGCTGATATTTGTTTTATACTAAGGTTGCCAACACTATTTACATTTAATATGTGTCTGCCGTAGTACCTAATGCTAACCAGTGCTTGTTAATTATTTAAAAATATATTTTTGAATTTCTGGTTTATATTTTAATTAATGGCTTCAATTGGATATTCTCGAAGTGATTGATCATTTGAATTCATTTATTCAATTAAAGGGTAAATGTGACGTATTATTTGTGAAAATATTCTTTGCTATTTTTGTTGTTGTTATTTTATCTTTCATGAAGACATGACAGAGCGAAATTAGTTCAAATTGTTATAATTTTCAAATGCTGCGAAAAATGTATGTTTAGATTGGTTTTGGTCAACAAAGATCAAGTGTTTTTTAACTAGAATGATAAACATAAAAGTTTTATGAGAAACTAAAATATACTTCATTTACTTCATGTACAATTTGGTGCATTGTACATATATTTGTAAATACATACATTTATTAGACTTATCCAATATTGGTATCATTTAAAAGCTTTTGAAGAGATCAGCCCATTATCAGCCGATGTATTTTTTAGGTAAACAATTTATTTTTATTTTTTTAATTCTCAGTCACCTCAACATACGTTTTTTAAAATTAGTTACTTCACTAAACTAGATTTACATACATTGTGTACCCTTCACCAAGATAAGACTTGGCAAAGCATAATAAAAGGTGCTGCCAAGTTTCTAGTCTAGCCTTCTGTTTTATTTTGTTAGATATCTCCTTGGATAAAAAGTATTCTCAACATGGATCCTAATACTAAGACAGCTCCTCACCAACTTTTATTAAAATTCATGTTATAGATTTGTATAAAAATAGACAGACACACAGACTGAGTTTACTGTCAGAAGCTTGACTTATAACTTTTCGTGGTGACAGTAATTAACAGACTGATAGTTAGTTCATGTATCGGCTAAAAAGTTGGAGTAAACTCTGGATTTCTGCCACTAATAAGTTTTATTAAAGACATTTCGCTACTACTGGAAACTTTGTAAATTCTAATCAAGCAGAAACGTGAGAGTCCTACAGAGATTTATAAGGAAGTACCGGAAGAATTCCGCTTTTTACTGGCCAATAGAGAATCGTGAAAAGAAGAACAAGAATAAATTACAAGAAGTAGATTGGCTTATTTTTTAAGACACCTCTGAAGCAATAACCCCTCGAAGAAAATTCTTCGAGGCTTAAGCTAAGCAACTGCATTATCCACAAGTCATGGAAAAAAGTCTATAAAAAGCAGATAATACTTGCAGACTGGACCTAAAGAAGCCAGCAATGATTGTGCGCAATAGTACAGCACTAGCTAGCATAAGGCGTCCTAAGTGTCCAAGGGTGCTATGGGAAAAACTAAAGAAAATGTTAGCGATTACAAGAGGCTCTATGATAAAAAACAAGCCCAAAGTTACCAGTCAGACAGTTTGAAATCTTAACAAAGGACTTAAAGGAATAGTGAGAGCACCAGAGTCAACAAAGGTGTGTTAGTCGTAAGGGACCCAAGTTTAGTTTTAATCGATTAAAAGAAAAAAAAAATGACTCAAAAACTAACATTTCTTTAAATATTCAAGTTGTTTCACAATACGTAATTTAATAAAATATTAATAAGGTGTGAAATAAGGCGAATCAATTACCAGGTGGCAGCGTAGGTGAATTCTGTATTTTTTGCGGTGGAAGCGATGGCGAATTTATTGATTTTCGCCGGTAGCCTAACTGTCAAACTCCATATATAAAAAATCTGTATACTATTTTTTTATATGTAGTTTGATAGCGGTCAACGGCGAAAATTAGCGAATTCGCCATCGCTCTTATCGTTTATTAATTCGCCTTAGTGTGAGATTAAAAAAGTAATCTTTTAAAAATAGAGTCATCAAGATTCTGATACTTTTAAAATATGGAATAATATTGTGTGTTATATGATATTCTTAATTCATATAAAATTTAATAAATAATTTTTGAATGTTTGATTCTCCGTCTTTTATGAATCGAATACAATTTTTGTTACTAATTCCAAAATTGAATTGTCTGAATCAGTCGATTAATCGTTACATTTTTATTCAGCTGGCAACACTAAGATCAACTAGTCGTAGCCAGGCTTTTCTTAAGCGTGTAGTGTGTTCAGTGAACATTTCTACAAAATGATTTGTTAAATTTTTGGTTCATAATTGTTAACCTTCTTTTGGTTTTTTTTTACTTTCATAAGCTTCAGCGTGAAAAAATCACAAAACCCAAATTAAACCCATAAAATTTCATACCCATAAAGTTATATCCATTTTTTAAAACCCCTTCATCACAAAAAGTGAAAAAAGGGTTTACTTATGTTATGCATTACGTTAATAATTTCTAAAATATCGATTTCCGACCCCATAAACATAAACTATATTCTGATTTCTTATGAAGTCAATTAAGGAATGTCTGTCTGTCCGTTCAAGTTAGTGTTGAAATCAACTGTGTTAAAACACTAGATGAGCTAGAGAAAATTTAAATACGCCAGTCGATCATACATAGTTTGGAAAATTTTGCTATTGAAACTCAGTAAGATCAGTCTATGTCTTTTGAGGCAGCGGGCGAAACACCACGTCTGCCTCTAATTTTTCCATGACATCTGGAACAAATCTAGCTTAGTGAAGTAATTCCAATCAAATTAACAAATATATAGAGAGATAGAGAATTTAAAAATAAGAACAAAACATCAAGAGAAAAAAATGGCGCTCGCCAATATTTTCCGAGTTACGGGCCTCTGAAATTGTCAAAATTTTTAAAATATCAATATGGGTATCATTTAAAAGCTTTTAAAGAGATCTTTCAGGAAATTCTATATGTTTTAAAAATGCTTAACCCATTAAGAGCCGATAAAATTTTTTATGTAAAACTATATATCGTTTTTAATTTTTTTAAATTTTTTAATGCTCTCTTACCCCAATATTTGTATTTTAATTTACATATATGGTGAAGGGTGTATAAGATTCGGCATAGCGGAATATAACACACTTACTTGTTTTTTTTTTTAATTGGTGTTATTTTATTATTATTTATGTTTTTAGTTTTACAGCATATAACTATTCTTTCATTGTCTCTTTCCAAAGTAAATGAAGTGAAAAGTAAAATAATCATAAGGTGTGTGTATAAAATAATTATATTTTCCTTCTCTTGCCATAAATATCTTTTCCTATATCTAGATAAAATACAATTAAGTTTTAGATTTCCTAATTATCGAATTTTACTAATAAAAAATTACTTGTCGCAGGTAAATAAACGCCCAAGAATTAATGAAAATTGAAAAGCCTTAAATAGGATTCACGCTTGTTTGATACATACATACATATACATACTCACACATTCATATTAGTGTTTCTAACGAAACATTAAGAGGGCTTTTTTTATTAACAAAGTTAACAAAGGGGTCTGTAAAAAAGCGGTTACTATTAAAAAAATAAAAAATTATAGGGTATTTAAGGCCATTTTCACCTTTTTAATGATGTCCTTCTAAGATTGTTGCTTTGCTTTTACTACTTGTCGGGTGAATATAAGTCAACAAATATTTTTTCACCCTATTTTTAAAAACTTTAGGGTAGAAGTACAATCCTAGGATTGCGGTGCCGGATCCTGTATCTCAGTGAAAAAACAAATAAAATGATATTTAAAAATTTTATACCATGTCAATTATCTTCTCATTGGAACCCATATTTTTTATTTATTTTTTAATAAATTAACGTTTCTTTTTTCTTGTTTTTTAACTTCTCATTCACAAAAAATTTTATGATTAATTCACAAAACCCCTTTGTAGCTGTGTATACTGTGTATTGTTCAACTAACATACAATAGTGTTTGCTTGTTGTTGGAAATTTTCTTATAAAATTTCCATACACCAATACGCTTTTACTTTGCATGTTTTTAAAAAGTTGTATGGGTAATCGTGTTATCACCTACATGTGAATTCCATATCAATTTACTTGAATCAACCATTAGCATATTAAAACTATACTTTTCGTATAAAAAATTTTAAATTTTGCTTTTTTCAGTCCTTTTGTCCATTTTACTTCCTGAAAACCTTCCTCTAAATACTTATTTTCTTCTTATTATTTGCTTTTTGACGTTTAATATACAAAATAAATTGATACAATAATACACTGCGTGTTCACAAGCATATAAACATAAAGTGTATTTAATACAAAATACACCATACAAAATTTATTAAATTAAGCAATAGTTTTTTGTATAAAAAACAATAAAACTGTGGCAACATCCTAGAAGAGGAAAAATTAAAAATTGAGTGTTTGACAAAACATGCAATGAAATTAAAATAGATTCTAGTTTCGTTTGGATTTGTTGAGCATTTAATATTGTCAAAACTTAATGTTTATACTCTCTCACGTGGTGGTACCACCGGCCGGTGGAGTAATCTCTTGAACACACAAACCGAAATGAACTTTTTCATATGTATATTGATGCTTTTCTTGGTATGACTAAAGAGCAAACAGCCTACCTCATTTCTCTGTGTGCATATCTTATGTGCATAACTTAGGGCCAGGATTCACTATCATACACAATCGTGCGATTTAATAACATAAAAATCTGACAGAATTCTGTCCTAATTTAAAAATCGTTTCAAAATAGCTCCATAGCGTTGTGGTGGGACTTGTATGGAGTCGGTAGCCAAAAATACTTCCAGTAGAGATATCAACGTAAAACTTTGGTGACGGCTTTTGTAAATATGTGAGAATTATTAAATGACAACCGATTTCAAAATTAATCTAGCAAATCAAAAACAGATTTAAAAAAAATTGATTTGTGCTTGAATTGTAATTTTCGCTGCCCCGTTTTAAAAGGATCTAAAGTAAGAAGTAACCGATTAAACAAATCCGAATTTGTTGAAACGCGTGAAGTTTTACGCATGCGGTGGAGTCGATATATATATCTTTGGTCCTAGACTAAGCGGCTTCTTCAGAGAGCTCTCCAATCGATACCAGTGCATGTTCAATAACATCAGGAGCGTGAATTAAAATTTTGTGGACTGAGGGTGGAAGGTAGTACCATGGATACTTTTGCATCAAGTCCTTAGCAGCGCATATTTTCTGAATTTTTCAACATTAGTCTTATACCCTGACGACAAAGCTTGCGATAATTTTGCACATCTCTCAATTGCATCTTTATCAGGGCCTGTTATTTTAGCAGACAAGCCAGCGTTATTGAAAAATTCTTTTGCCGTTTTTCCATCATTAGAAGACCAGCTCCCTCTAGTTTTTGGCTTGTCGACTATTAGTCCCATTTTTTCTTTGAATTGTAGCTGAATATTCTGTTTTGTTTTGAGAAATTGGGCTTTTCCTTCTAAAGACCTAATTTGCACATTCAATTTTTGACAGATCGTACGATTGAGTGTGATAGTTAATCCTGGTCATTAGGGTGTGTGCCTAATTATTAATTAAATATAAATATTAATATATAATATAAATATTAATAAATAAAATAAACCGTTTCATGCAACATTTTGTGTAAAATCACAAAAAAGAAAGAAATCAATCAAACAAGCAGTAGCGTTGACGCCGCGCTATTTTTTTGTTTGATTCATACATTTTGTATGAAGTTTTGATAGATAGATGACTTCTAACTTTAGGCTGTTTGTTTTTTTTTCGAATTTGCTTTTGCTTATGTTGGAAAGTAATGACATTTTTATTATTTTCGAGGGAATCTGGTTATTTTAGTGTGTTTCACTTATCACGATATTGCCTGGCTGCATATGCTTCCCGATTTTACAGTAAGCAACTTTTTAGAAAATTTTTAAATTATTTATTTCTTTAATTTTTTTCTATGAATTTTCGATGCACAAGAAGTTTAATTTTCGCTATACGATTTCATGGCAGGCAAACTTGAATATTTTAAGAAACTTTTGAGTTATTTTATTTTTATTTATTTGTATTAAACAGAGTTAATTATTTTTTTCTGGTTTTTTGGTATTTTTTTTTAGAATGTGAAACTTAAGTTAGTAAGAGAAATTAGGAATTTTTTGAGATATTTTTCTCGAAAATTTTGATTTTCAATAAAAGAAAACAATAGCAATAATAATGTAAAAAAAAGCTTAGGATTTATGAAGAATGAAGACGTCCGGCTTTATCCACAATTCGGAAATCGATTTTGTTGAATCTCGATAGCAATTATCTCCAAAATATATTAGACAGATTAACGCAGGGGTTCTCATCAAATACCCGCTCACGGACCCATAATAAATTAATTTTTTTTCGCGGACCCCTCTGAAGCCCAAATTCAAAATAAAACTTATAATTTTTGAAAACACTGTTTTTCGGTTTTTCATGCGGACCCCCTGGATGGTTGCTACGGACTCCCAGGGGTCCACTGACCACCGTTTGAGAACCGTTGGATTAACGGGATTAAATTAAATAGGCCCTTATTGTAAAAATGCAATATGCAATTCCTTGGTATAAAAGGAATATATTGTTTCAAGAGGGATTAAAAAAACTGGTTTCAGGAGATATTTAATAATAAAAGTCTTTGATTTGATTATTCGACTCGAGCGAAATTTGAAATATCAAATGCCAGAGTCGTAAATTAAAAACAAAATGAAACGTCAACTTCAAACAAGCTTTTTAATGTGATACACAGAAAAAAAAAAATAATTAAAATTCGACACAAAGTTTCATCATAAATGTGTTAAAAGAAACATTTTAGAAAAGTTCTACTATTCACATGGAACAAAAATTGTACGATACAACTGGGTTCCTTTTAATGTACAAATGCAAGTGTGTCAACGTACTAAAATTTATCAATAAATATCTATGTATCTACATAATTAATTTTATGTATTTATATGTGAATGAATGTCTTCATGTTTTAAATAAATGTAAGGGATGTACACTGATTGTACGACTGCATGTATTATTTGACATATTTACATTTATTATTTTCTATTTCCTATGTTTTTGGTTTATAAACACAACAAAAAGACAAGAGTGACCTTGAGGCTTAAGTTTATTTATGTAAAAAAAAAAAATTATAATAAATCGATTCCACTGTTTGGGTTTCAATTTACTTTTTAAGTAGTGAATCAGTTATAATTTGCTTTAATTCTGGCATAAAAAATTTAATTAGCAAAATGTAGAAAGAAAAGGAAAGTGTGTAATTATTTGGTTCCATTTTGGTTCAATGCATGCAATAAAAGATGTGCAGGTCAAGTTTTTTTTGGCTCAAGGTGAAGGCACCAATTTAACAAACATAATAATTCTGACCATTTATTTGTATAAATAAAATACTTTTGTCAAAATGCTTGACAAAACAAAGAAAAGCATGAATTAACTATCGTTGAAATTAAGACCAATTTGAATGAACAAATTTTATTTATACGCGTCGCCAACGTATATTTAGTAAGAACATCACAAAATTGCCTGTCGTTAGAAATAAATATTTTAGATGTTATACGACTGTTATAAGGCTGCCAAATCTTATTTACGCTTCACTATTTATCTAAATCTAGTTTAGTTAAGAAACTCTTATATAAAAAAAAACAAATATAGAGGTGACAGGGAATTAAAAAATTAAAAAAAGATTACATAAAAATGCCATCGCCTCTTAATGGGTTAAGCATTTTTAAAAAGTTTTAGGATTTCCTTAAAGATCTCTACTAAAGCTTTTAAATGATACCCATTTAAATTTAAAAAATTTTTAAAATTTCAGAGGCTCGTAACTCGGCGAGCGCCCGTTTTTTTACTTTATGTTTTTTTTTTGTTATTTTTTTATTCCCTATCGCTTCATATTTTTATTTTTTTATTGTAGCCATTTTATTGTTCTAAATTATATGGAAAAAATATAGGCAGGCGTGGTGTTTAGCCCACTGCCTCGAGGGACATAAACCGTTCCTGCTGATCTTGCTTTCGAAACTATGTCCGATCGATTGGCGTGTTTAAATTTTCTCTTGCTAATCTAGTGCCTTGGCAAAGTTGATTTCAACACTAACTCGGACGGACATGTAAATGGATATTGTATAAATTACAAACGGAATGACAAATTAAGATAATTTTCTTTTTCCACTTTTTGTTGTAAAGGGTATTTTTTAAGAAATTTAAGCAATTACTAAAATATTATTTTTTTAAGGGCGCAAGTAGACGCAGGATTTTTTCATTATTTAATAGACACTATCTCTGTTCTTAATTTTTATACTTTTAAATTACAAAAAACGCATAAGCGCATCTTATTTTAAGTTAACGGAATATCAAAAATAGAAATCGAAATGAAGTAAAAACCAACTTTACTATTTTTTAATATCCCATTCTAAAATGTGTGGGAGGTTGGATTTAAAATTATTTAAAACAACAAAATAGCGAATTTAACTTGAAATTATGAACAATTGTTATGGAAACTTGCATTATTAATTCTTATCACTTTGGTAACAAACACTCTGTGTCAAAGCTACAAATAAACAAAAATTTTGAACTTTTCTTATTTAGAGTTACATATAAATATATGGTAAAGCACTCTTGTTGTTTTCTAACCGACTTAGAAAAAGAAGAAGGTTATCAATTCGACTGAATGTTGCAGAACTCAATCGTTTTTGAAACGAATTTGAAAATTTTTTGTAATTTGATAGATTCTGCTGCTTAAAGGGTGTCCCCATACAACATACATGTTTTTTAAAGTTAAAAAAAATGCATATTACTTTAGCTGCCAATAGCAAAGAGTAATACAAAAATAAATCTCAAAATTAAAGGGTGTCCTCATAGGTGACGTAAATTGACTTATATGCGCCTATCTTTTAAACCGTTAGAGACAAACGCTTATAAGTTGGACAAGATGTCGATTACTGTGAATTTTATAATAACATGTATTAAAGGGTGTCCCAATAGTTAATGTAATTTGATGCATGTGGCCAAACTTATAGCCAGATAGTTCTAATTTACAACCAACCTTTATTGCGAAGTCCGCTATAATAAAAAGTATAAATTTTGCATTTGGGAATTAAAGGGTGTCCCAATTTTTAATGTAATTTGATGCATTTTAATTCAAATGGAATCATTAGGCCATTTTTCTTCGAAGATGATGCTGGAAATGCTGTTACTGTGAATGCTGAGAGATACCAATTAATGTTGAGAGACTTTTTATGGACACAGTTGAATAATATTGATGTGTCTGACGTCTATTTCCAGCAAGACGGTGCTACATGTCACACAACTCGAGAAAACATTACGCTTTTGCGATCAAAATTTCCAGGTAGGCGCGTTTTTTGGATGACCCTTTATAATTAAAATCCTAAAGAAATTTAATTTTAAGCTTTTCTGTTTTGAAGTCGGTTTTTTCAGCAAGAATTATTTAATTTTTGCATGTAGATTTGCTTGCGTTGTGCGCTTTTATGTCTTGTTTGTTATGGTATAGAAAAGGACATTGACTACCTTTTATATATAAAAAAAGTACTTTTAAACAATTGTCTGGAAAGTCGTCAAGAGGAAGTTAAGAATAAATCTAGGCAGGCTTTCAGTATTTACAAATAACATTATTTTATATGTAGACGCTCAAACTAGACGACGCTATATTTCACAAATGTTTTTTTTTAAGATTAGACCCAATTAAAGGGCAGAATTCGTACTTTTTACAACATAATGAACCAAGCAACTTCAGAACTTCGCAATTATTAGATCAGTTTTCATATTTTTGTTATGTTTACAGTTTGATCCCATTAAAAATATTTATTTTATATTCAACTTGCGTCAACTCATCTGTCTGTTTTGAAAACGGTTGTTTCAGTAAGAATGCCAAACTCCATATAAATAATTTTCGTTTATTTTTTTTATACGAAATTTGTCAATTCTTGTAACGATGGAATTCAGTGAATAAATGAATTCACTACTGCTATCACATGGTACATGACTTAGCCAGGATACTTATACTAAGTTCGTATGTATTTTCTTATTTGCCAAGTAATAAATTAAAACTGCAATAAAAATTTAAACAAAACAATTTTTATTTCCGTTTTCTAATATCTGATGATTGTTTTACTAAATTAGTCAAAGTTAAAAAGAACTTATAAATTAAAAAAAAAAGATATCAAAATTTAAATTTTTTACTCACAAGATTCCTTGTCTGTCCCTCATTTACATCCGGTTGTTGGTTTAATGTTGAAAATATATTTTTTGTTTCTTTTCCAAAGCCTTTAAAAAATATTTAATTTGTTGTATGTAGTAACAACAAGTTTGTTTTCATCGTTTTGATAGACATGTTAAAACTTCTGTACCCCATGAATATTTTATTGTGGCAACAATGATTTATAATTTTTTGGTAACAAAATTTTTTTTTGTTTTTTTTGGGCGTTTAAATAGTGGAAGTTAGCATTGAAATATTTACCTTTACATTTTATTGCCAATTATTAGAAATGTAGGATGTTTTTTGTGGTTTGCTATAACTATAGCGTGAAAGGTTTGAGCAGGATCTAAAAGAAATCAAAAGAATGTTCAAATAAAAATTTATGTGAGCCAAGATTTAGTTATATTTTTAATTATAAAAAATTCAAGGGACCAGCTACATGTTCTACATGTTGTTGTTTTATTTTTCATATAATAAAATAAAGAATTTTTGTACGATTTATCGTCGGTTACAGGTGGACAAGTCTTAACATGTTTTTTGTGCTTTTCAAAAGAAAAATGAAAAACGTTATTACTCCATTGCTAAACCGTGTTGGAAGTAAATAAAAAAAAAAAATTAGTAGGAGATGTATATTGTGGGATAATGTAAAGAAAACAAAGCTAATGAATTTATTTTTCATTAAAAAAATTAAAATAAATAATAATCCAATTTAATTTTTTTTGCGAGTTAAGAGTTGTCAACCTGTGACCGACGACATAATTTTTTTTATTAAATAGTTGGCCATAATCTTTCTATTTTTTTTCCTTTTTTTTTTTTTTTTTTTTTTTTTGAGAAACGGAGTTTTGCTACTAATTTAATCGTATTAAAATGCAACTTTCTACGGATTAACTTATAAGTCTACAAATCTTAAATGACAAGTTAATACATTTAATATTTTTAGGGCTTCAAATTAATATTTAAATACAAATTTTTTGCTTCAATAATACAGCTGCTTATATGAAAGTATTAAAAAAACATGGTGACTTTTAATATAATTTCCATAGAAAAATATAATTTCACCACAAAAAGTGGAAAAAGGGTAAAACTGATTTTGTCATTCCATTTGTAATTTCCGCCCCCATATATATTGACATCTTATGCAGAGCAAAGTCGATTGAACAATGTCCGTCCGTGTTAGTGGTAAAACCAAATTTGCTGAGGCACTAGATAAGCTAGCAAAAATTTAAATACTCCAATCGATCAGACATAGTGTTGAAAGAGGTGCTATTAGAAATCAGCATGATCGGTTCATGTCCTTCGAGGCAACGGGCAAAACACCACGCCTACCTTTAATTTTTCACATCATTTGCAACAATGAAGTTACTCAAATAAAAAAAAAAACAAATATATGGGGCGATATGGACTAAAAAAATTAGAAAAAAAAAACATCAAGTAAAAAAATTGGCGCTCGCACATATTTTCCGAGTTACTGGCCTTCGAAATTTTCAAAATTTTTGAATTTCAAACTGGGTATCATTTAAAAGCTTTTGAAGAGATCTTTAAGGAAATACTAAAGTTTTTAAAAACTATTAACCCATTAAGAGCCGGTGTCATTTTTATGTATTTTTTAAAATTTTTTAATTCTCTGTCACCTCAATATTTGTTCTTTTGATTGGAGCTACTTCACTTAACTAGATTTACATACATGGTGCAGGGTATATAAGATTCGGCATAGCTGAATATAGCACTCTTTCTTGTTTTTTAATAAAATTATTATTTTTTTTATATATCTACTTTGATCGGTCTTACTATCTTTTGTTTTTGGTAATTTTTCCTTTGATCACCAAATCATATGCGAGTCAAGAGACCTTTAAGGTGCTTTTAAGTCAAATTGAAGACCTACAACATATTTATTTTATTATTCAAATTGGTTAATTATGTTGTAAAAAGTTTTTATATACCTTCATACGTAAATTAATACATGCAAGCCTTCATACAATCAGACTTGCCAGATTAAATGTTTAATAAATCGCTAAAAGCGTATACTTAGCTCCAGAAATCGTAAAACTAAAAATTATCTTTATACACATAGTGGAGTATAAATTGTTTTTATATCTTTTTATGTCTTTCAGACGATTATTTAAAGTTCTTTTTTTTTAATTTAAGATAAAAGTTATTCCATAATCCTTTGTATATCATTGACAATTTGTGCTCAAAGTTTCATAAAAAGTAAAAGCGTTACAAACAAAAAAATTTTACGTTCGCCTTAATAATACCAGTTTAATTGAGTCTTGAATGTTCAAATAACTAAAGTGTAAGAATTTGAAGAATTTTCTGGTTACTGCTTAAAGTTCACTTTTATAATCCTAAGGTAAAAACTAAGTTGGTTTTAAGATCAATTTTTTACAGAGAAACTTACAATCTAAGCTAAAATTAGAATTAATATTATTAAGCTAAATAACTTCAACAGTCTTTTATTTTAGTTAATTTAATCATGCGTTCTAATGGCCTGTTCATGTTGTGCACCAATAGAAATGTTTAATTAACTTGCGAGTATTGAGATTGTTGTCTTAATTAGAAGATATAATGCTGTTCGCAATGAAAGCCTTATATCACAAATACAATTTTGGCGAACCTATAGTTTGTTTTGAAAAAGCCCGTATCTTTGGAGAAAAAATCTCAGATTCCGGGAAACCTTTAGCTTTTATTATAGATTAGAACAATCGTTTCCTATTTAAACTTAATGAGCTGTTTCTGTATTACAAGCGAGCGCCTCGTCTAGAAAATTTGTATGAAGAGCACTCAATATTTTGAGTGATTCCTATAGAAATTTTCTAGACGATAAGCTTACTTGTAATACAGAAACCGCACATAAGTTTTCAGTGGGATAAACAGCTTTTTGAAGTGTCAGGGTATACATTTTGTTTTTATATTAAGTTTTTGTTCCAAACTCTATAAAATTTTTGAGACGTGATGATTAAGAGGCGGGACAGCATTGCCTCCTTGAGTGAATTTCGTATGACTTTTAAGAATTTTTTAATTCAATATGATTATAGCTTGGCGTGTTACTTTTCTAATATTCAGCAGCAGCATTATCTTATTATTTCAAATATGATCTAGCATCAACGACATTTTTGTTTGTTTATAGTTTTTTATATAAAATATATAATTGACTTTGATTGTTATCTTTTCAGCAGTTTTTTAATTTATATTTTTTATGCTCCTTCCTAAGTTTCAATTGTTGAGTGCTGCTTTTGCCTTTATTAAAAATTATTGAAAAACAGTTAAAACTAAATAACAATTTAAACTAAATAACAGTTTTTTTTTGTTTTGGTTACCTGGGCAATTCATTTGTAAAATAAACATACTAAAAGTTTATTTCATTGTCCATTAAAATACGTATGTTTATTTGTGTGGAATAAGTAAACAAATATAAAAATTCTGTGGCAACCCCACAAACAAAAAAACGTTATTAAAATATGCCGCCTAAAAGTATGTAATGTTTGCATATACGATATAAAAAAGCACACTTTCACACATTTTTTTTGGCAAACAAAATAAAGTTTGTTATTTAGTGCAGTCGCGCAAAGAAAAATAGGCAGTGTATCTGCATGGTATTTGTTAAAACCTTAAATAAAGTGTTTATTTTTTATCCATTAATCTAACAATTTAATTATTAGGGAACATAACTTTTTGTTCTATCATTCACAATCTGAATATGCAAAGATTTCGATGATAGATTTACTATTTTAAAGGTATTTTTTGCAGATATGCATAATTTATTTCTGATATGAATAGTTTAAGTATTTCGAAGTTATAGGGTTTGAAAGTGGCCACTAAAAGATTGGGAAAAATACACAATTCATGTACACCCACCCAGCAAATAATTAAATTAAGATATTTTTTTCATGAAGCTGAGTTCTATTTAAGATTAAAATTCAGGTTTTCATGTCACAATTAAATGACCAATCTTGTGCATTTAAAGTCCATTTAAAGAATATATTTTTACAATGAGGTTATGGCAGTTTCAATTTTTTTTTTACAAAACTAAAAAATTATAGAAGTATTTTTAGCCATTGATAATATGAAATTTGATATTTTACATTTATTTGTTTAATTAATAGTTTTGCGTTAAAAAGTAAAATAAACAATAAACAAAAGGTGAGTGTACTTCATTGAGTTTTTTAATGAAATACACTCACCTTTTCATGATCCAGTGCATTTCTCAAACTGTTGATACATTTTTGGTATTTCGTAATGCTGCCATATCTTTTTTTATAGTTGATTTAAAACGAGCGTAGATGGCTGAAAATCTGATTTTGTATTTTAATGCAACTTAAATGCAAATAAACTAAATACGTATTAAAATATGATGTAAGTAACTGGCCATTTCATATTTTTAAATAAATTGCAGGGATTCGGACAACAAAACTAAATGCCTGCAATAATTTATTAAGTAAAAAATCATCAAAGCTTTTCATATAGCGAGTAATGCTGTTTGTAACGAACGTGGTTCAATCTGAAAACGGGCAGGATAAAGTAGTGCTTAATGTGGCTAATTAAATCTTTTGAGCAATTACATTGAGCAAATATTTTTATTTTCAATTAAACGATTTTAACGTTGCACTACTAAAGCAGAGCGTTCAGACAATTTCGGGATTATTTCATTCAAGTGTGTGATTCATTCAGTTTTACCCGTTCGCATAGCTCTATCGCAGGGTAAAAAATTTAAATTTATGGCCAATACGATTTTTAAAAAATTTTATATTTTAGTTTTACTATTATTTAATATGTTAATTTTTATAATCAAATATTTTTAACATTTTCATAATTTTGTCAACTAAAGTTTTTTCCAACGATGTATGTTTCATATTCCAACAACTTAAAGTTTTCTTAAAGCATTTTCAATTTAGTTGTGATTCGTGTCTTCAACCACTAAGAAGTTTATTTTGTTGTACCCCATACGAACAAAACTAAATACTTTGACAATATTTGTTTATTTATTGTAATTAATTACTTTGTAAAAAGAACAAAATATTATTGATGAAGAATATATGAGAAGCCTAAAAGTATGCTTTATTAATTTCTTATACTGTTAGTGAAAAAGTAAATTTTTACATTATTGATGTTAAGTGAATAATTTCTTACGGAAAAGTTTTATTAAATCGTAATTTATGCGGAAATTGTTAAAACAAAGTATTGATGGTAGCGCAGTTGAAATAGTAAATTGCTTCTTGTCGTAATAATGATTGTGTGTTTAAATGTATTAATAAATAAAATTTAGCAAGAGTAAGTTATATGACGGAAATAAATAAATTTTTTTATGGTGGGTACAGCAGTGGTTTTACTAATTTCATTTAAAAAATTTAATAGAAATTTAGAATTTTAGGTAAATAAAAAAAAAAGAAGTTAAAAATTATTCTAGTTTTGGGTATGGTGTGTAATGTTGCTTTAAAAATTATAATAATTCATTCATTGACATCGTGCTTGATTTATTTAAAATATTTTTTTATTAAAACAAAATATTTCTTGATATTTTCCCTCCGAGCGTTTACGGGCCAACCCTTCCGACAGTCAACTGGACCCAATGGACTTCATTAACCAACCATTGTGCTATTGGCCACTACGAGGTTCACTGGTGCCCCAAATTATTATTTTTCCAATGCCTTCTCTAGTGCAAACTCTGTAGCAAACCGCGACTCCTTAAAAAGGCGTTTTTTCGAGAGTAATTTATGGGTTCCTTAACCCCCGAACACGGTACTTTTATATTTATAAAGTCTGTTTCACGTGTGATTTTTTTTTTTATAAGGAGCAGCACTTGGGGGATGACCCATTGCTTGTGGACATCTGATTTTAATCTTTGCACATTGAAAAGTGCAAAGACCTCCGCAGGGAGTTTATTTGACATACGAGCTGTTCGGCTAAAAAACGAATTTTCTCTGTAATGCGTAATGCGATTCACTGGCCAATCGACCACAAAGGGATGCGCTTTGATGAATTATTCTTGTTATTATACTGATAACCACAAAAAGAGGTTTGTAATTTCTACAGTATCGATTTTCGACTCCATAAAAAACATATATTCTGACTTCTTATGCATAGCGAAGTCGATTTAGCGATGTCCGCCTGTCCGTTCGTGTTAGTATTGAAATCAAGTTTGTCAAGGTCAACCAGAAAAAAATTAAATACGTTAATCGATTAGTAATAGTGTCGAAAGAGGTGCTATAGGAAATCGGCATGATCGGACCATGTCCTTTGACGCAGAGAGCAAAACACCACGCCTACCTCTAATCTTTCTATATCATTTGGAACAATGAAGTTACACCAATCAAAAAAAGAAATATATGGGGCGATAGATAATTAAAAAATAAGAAAAAAACTCTAAGTGAAAAAATTGGCGCTCGCCCATATTTTCCGAGTTACGGACCTCTAAAATTTTCAAAATTTTGAAAATATAAATATGGGTATCATTTTAAAGCTTTTGAAGAGATCTTTAAGGAAATACAAAAATTTTTAAAAAATGCTTAACCCATTAAGAGCCGATGGCATTTTTATGTAAATTCTAAGTCACCTCTATATTTGTTTTTTTTTTTTTTTTTTTGATTGGAGTTATTTCACTAAACTAGATTTAAATAAATATTTAAATATTTACTTCCTTTTTATTTTCTATCGCCCCATATATTTGTTTTTTTTTTAAACTGGAATAAAGTTACTAATCTAGATCGGTCAATGATCTTGCTGATTTTCAATTTTACCTCTTTTGAAACTGTTTCTGATCTATTGACGCATTTATATTTTCTCTAGCTCATCTAATGCCTCAACACTAACACGAACGAACAAACGGGCAGACGGACATCGCTCAATCGACTTCGCCATGCATAAGGACTCGGAACATATACTTTCTGTGGTCGGAAATTGATATTTTAGAAATTACAAACGGAATAAAAAACTTAAAATGTACCCTTTTTCCACCTGCGGTAATTTAATTTCTAAAAGAAAGCTTTTTATAAAAACACTTAAGCATTTAATGTATTTAAATGAAGAAAAACAAAACAAATATATCAATAGCAAAACAAAGCAATACAAAATATAAAATAAAAATTAACAATTTTTAAAGCCAAGAAATATTATTTAATGTCACAAAGCAAGGCCACACCACGTACAATCCAATGATCAGGATTCTTGAGAGTATTTAACCACAAAGGCGATATATAATTCAGATCAGTTCGATTTATTTTCTTGTAGACAGGACACTAAAAAATTAATGGCATAAAATTAAAAAAAAATTAATAAATAATTTTGTTGTAGATAATATTTTTAAAATTACACACCGTATAGAGCTTTGGACTTTTAGGTGCTGTTGAATTTATCGCTGATACGTGAACAACTGGCATTAAAACATACAAAACTTTGTTAGCAGATTCAATAAGACGTGCTGTTTTACGGTCCCAACCAGCGCCATCCAAATAAAGACCATGAACAAAAATGCCTTCCTTTGGTGGTTTTTTACATTCATCTGTGCCAACTTTTAAAACTTCATTTGTCATTGTGACCATATCTAAAGCCCAGCCACTATGAGCACGTGCTACTTCCTGTTTCATGGCGGTTAGAAAACCTTGAGGATTAAAAAATCCAGACATCCAAAATACAATAGGACGACCCTGTCAAAAAAAAAAAAAAGAGAATGCAATTTTTAATTTAAATAATTAACAAATCTCATGGAATACTTACAGTATAACACCAGGAATAAAATTGAGCATTTCTTTCAAGCAACTCGGTAAACCAAAAACCTAATGTCGATGAAGCCCAACTTCCTCTTAGCCAAATTGCAGGCACTCTGGCATTAAAAATATTGTCTAGCGCATTTCTTAATTGTTCACTCATTATAATTGTACCCTGAATGGCCAACAGCAGATCTTTAAGAGTGGATCTGACCAAAATAATAATCTGAAATCAAAAGATTTTTTTTTTTATTCAAATTCAAACTCAGGATAAATCACTGGTTATATTTTTATACAATTGAATTTATTGCAAGAGAGAGATAGAGATTTAAAGTTTTCTTTTAACAGCGAAGTTATTTTGTGTTGATTAGTAACTCCCAAAGTAATTCAAATCATTCCACATTTTCCGCCTCCTCTTCGATCACAAAGTTTCGTTTCATTTATAAAACCGGCACGAAAAGTTTATAAACGATTTTTTATCGGAAAATTTAACTGGAATCATTGTATTCTTGACAATAGCTAGGAATTAAAGCTTTTTGTCCAACAAAGCAAATTCTGATTGAACGCAGGACTAAAACTTTATTTAACTAGACGTGCAGGGTTGCTATCAGATGTAGAGATGTAACTCAAATGGTTTTTGGCAACTATTTATATCAACTATACAAGGCTTTCTAATTGCGTTTGTTTTCAAAAATATTTTGGTAAAAAATTACATTTAAATGATCAGATGAATTCCAAAAATCAAACAAATAAAAAAATTTATTTCAAAGACCAATGGAAGATGGTGGGTAAGACCGTGATAAGTCTCAACGTATCTTTTTGAAACTTGCATAAAGACTGAAGGGAGAGACGAAGCATAAGGTGCCTAATATGAGCAACTTTCGATCTTCGACTTTAGTCAAAAGAGCTGATCGAACGAATTTTCATTTGGTATTATGGCGCACATTTGATAAAAATAGTGCTATTGTGAATTTTACTCAATTGGATTATTCACAATAGTACATGTTTATCTGCTGTTACTCTATAAAAATATTGTTTTACTAATTTATAAGCGAAAAATTGAAATAATTATGAATTAAAATGACTACGACGGAATTATTGTTCGATGATTTAGCTCCTGTGTAATTTCTTCCTATTTTTTTGTCGCTTGAACTTTTGTACATAACCCTTTTGCTAGCTGTGGATTTTGTTCCATTAGAGAAATGAGCTTTTCCAATTGTTGTTTTGTACTTCCAACCTGCATGGAATTAAAATAATTTATTGCCATAAGTCAATTAAAATGTTACTTTTTCGGCTTTTGTTCATTTTTTACAAAGAAAAATTATTTTTCAAATGTTTGCGGAAGTTTTCCAAAAAAAGAAAACAAGAAAAATAAGACGCTGGCAGAATGTAATGCTGCATTTTCAGGACCGCCAAATCCCTCATTAGCATTCTTCGCATCTATCTACCTTAAGTTGTGTATATTGTAAATATCATTTATTTAACGAACTAATTAATATTAATTTGGTTGGACCACGAGGTTTGGGTTTAAATTGTACATGGTTTCAGTTTTTTTAGTTATTTTTTTTTTTTGTGCAAATGTGTGGCAATATTAATAGAAAAAGGAGAGACAAAATTTGATAGAATAGTAACAACTGACAAAAACTAAAATAAATGCCGATTTCTCTACATGGAAACGAATAATTCTTTTGCATACTTGTATTGAAAACAAAAACAAAATATAAAAATTGTTTTTGTTTTCAATTAATATACGAAAGAAATGTTCGTTCGCATGTAGAAAAACCGGCAGTAAATTTATTCTCAGCGGCATTGTCGCTGAACGGTTTCATCGTTTCTAATGAACCAAATCGCTCATTTTAGTGAGCGATTGTTTTCGCTTAAGTATCACAAGTGAACTTGTTTGTTCAGTTTTTGAGTTCGTTCATTTTCCCGGTAAACGAATAAAAAAAGTAAGCAAAAAAATTTAAAAGAAAAAGGATGCAAAATGTATCTTAGTTAGACTTGTGTAGTTCATGAACGAACTAGTTCATTTAACGATTCTATCGGCTGAACTAAGTGAACTAGTTCATACTTTTAAATATACCTAGTTCATTTTTGAGCTATACTTTGTATTTGAACTACCAGACAAGATGGACTAGAATCCAAGACTGTGTTTCCTTGTTGTCTATTCCGGACATAAAATTAGTGCTGCCACGCATTTTATTAAACATTCGTTTTTGCAATGCTACGGTGTTGTTGCCATGAAAAAGCTTTAAACTAAAAAAGCGTTAGAACTAAAAGTTGAAAAGTGCGAACAATACAGAACATTTGAACTAAAATTGAACTAGTTCATTTTAAAATTTTAAACTAAAAAGAGCGTCCACTAAATTGAACTATATGACACAAGTCTAATTTTTGTGTGAAAACGAAGGTGGAGAGTTATAGCGATCGAGAACATAATATCCAGGGACTTTATATCGCACTCAAAAGTGACAATAAAAATGGAAATTATGTCGCTTTGAAAAACGTATGGTCCTGTGAAAGTTTCATAATATCCGCACTTAAAACAACAACGGCTTTGCTTACTAGAGATTTTCTGGAAAACTTTTTACAAATTAACAGAAAATTAAAAATTCACTGATTTCCTAGTTGTTTAAAAATAGATGAAAATGTTTTATAAATTTAAGCGGGTGACTAACAAGCAGAAAAAGCCCAGCAAACCGACCGGATCACTTTATTCGGTTGTTTGATTCTTTCAATTGTATCCGTTCGTTCATGAACAACACAGCTTTACTTATAATCTGATATGACACAAATGAGAACTTGAATAAAATCGAGTATTTTGACAAGGTCTTCAAACGTATTGGCACACTAAAGCCGTATGGAACTTGCGGGAAATTCAGAAAAAATGGTGTGTTGGAATATTTCCTGTGAGACTGCAGTATTCTCGCACAAAAGAGATTAAATACTTATGCAGGTGATGTCACACAAAATATAACTCCATATAGGAGGATAGACTAATAGTCAGTGACGAACGTTGTTCGAAATGCAACGTCCTTAAGCCAAATCATTGCAGCTATTAATAGCAACAATAAACCAATTTAAATGGTTTTTGAAATTTTAATTTTTAATATGTTTTTAGGAAGGTAAACAAACTCCGAACAAATAAATTTAAAAACTTATTTCATTTCGAGAAATTAAGGAGTTAATTCCCTTAATCTAACATGGAAATAAGTCCCCAAAATTTTAAATTAATTTCCTAATTATTGCCATAAAGTATTTCAAAAATAAAATCCTTAAAACAGAATGTATGAGAATTGTTTTAATAAAATTTTTTTTACCTTTTGCATACGATCAATTTCTTGCCGAAGAAATATATTCATTGAACTCAATGCACCCATTGCCCTTAAACGTTCTTTAACCTCAAACAGATCATAGGGAACAGGAGCCTTGCTTTGCATTTCTAAGACTTGACGAGCAACCTTGTCTTCTCGTGTTTCCCCACCCCCAGCAGACGACTCTGCAAAAATCAATTACACAGCTTCTTTTATTTAAATCTAAATATAACAAAAATTTAATTTACCTTTCGGTTGTATAGATATAATCGTGTCCAGTATACTTCGGGTGGTATTTGTTTGATAAGTGATTTCAGCGTTTGAATGAAAACCGTAAACTTGAGGTGGATCAATGTTGGGCATTTCTTCAATAGCTGCCAAATAGGCTTCTTGCTCTTTAAAACATAATATTTTGTAGCCCTTAAAGAATTCGAAAGATTCTTCAAAGAGTTGATCGTGAAACCAAACACGGCCAAATGTATTCAGTAAACGTTTGTCATAATCATCTGTAACACGACCGCCATACTGAACTTCACCCAACATATATCGAACGGTTGTCCAACTAATGCCCTTTCCCGGTTCCAAATCATCTAAATGATTTTGAACAAACAAACAACTGGCATACCAATCAGCCGAATTGAACTCGTAGGGAATATTCCAACCCAATGGACCGAATTTTCGACGTTCTTGTACTACCGAGTGTAAGAATGATATGGCAAATACCATCGGATGATAAAATACTGACTGAGAATAATCCAAGAAATCCTGAGACAAATTGGTGTAAGTTCTCTTAAGGCCAGCTCTTACACCAGCCGGTGGTTCATTAGTAAACTTTAACGACATTTGCAGTAATGTTATGGAGAAGGCGTCATGCGGTTCTGTTGTTATCCAAATTCTAAAAGTGGGATTGTATACGGCATTGTCATCCCTTTCTAAATCGAGTAGCAGCAGGGTAAGTTCATGCATATATTCCAAACCCAAATGGCAATTTTGTAATAAAACCCAACTTCCATCCTCTAAAGAGTTAGAGACCAGCTTACGAGCATGTATTTCCTGTCCTTGCCCCATAGAAATGGGATAACATTTTAGTTCGTTTTTCTTCGCTAAAGCTTCTATGTTGGATGAAGGATCGGAACCCATTGACAAAAAACACACTATTGGCATAAGCGGTTTACTTTCTGACAAAAGGCCATCAAAATTTAAGACAACCGGTTCGGCAAAACGTTCTCCCAAGGAATTAGCTATATACTTGCGACTCTGTGCCAATGTACGATCCGTACACCATGAACGTACAAGTAAAAGTCTGCGGAATGGATCCAAGGAATTATAGCCATCAGGTATAGTTTCATTCTCAGGGCATTCTTTCTTATACCAATTTAGCCAGGCACGCTCATTGTTTGAAACTTTATTCAATATATGGGCGAATGGTCCCAGGGTGGAAAGTTGCACTAAATTTAGCCAGGTTTCATCAGTGATCCATTTAAATGGCACCGGCGGACAATCATTTAAATTTAAAGCTGCTCCGCCCTTAATAAAGTTTTGGAATTCTTCATAGCTCACTAAATCCAATTGACGGTCTATGTTGAGTGTCATTAGCAAGACAAATAGGAATTTATCTTTCTCGTACAGTCCGCGAGACTTGTACCTGTAGATCTCAAAAGTTAAATAATCAATAATACGTTTGATACGTTTTTGCGTGATATGAGTTTTGGCTGAAAGATGCATGCTGGCATCGAATCGATCCAGAAACTGGACCAATGATGTCTGATACATCATGTTCACTTTTGCCATTGAGCAAACCAGAAAGTATAGAACACTGCCTCTCGTAGCTACTGGGCGGTATTCCTCACGGGCAATATTTATTTTAGCCTCGGTTATTTTTGCAATTTCCAATTTTTCATTTACTTCAATGGCTGTATTTTTACTAGTGTTCAATACTTCTATGACTGACACATCATCTAACAGACTTCCCTGAACGGTTGACAGCTTGTGCAGTAAATTCGCTTCTAGTTCTTTCATCTTCTTCATATTGCCTGTTACAGTTTCAACCAAACGTGTACGTTCTTCTTCCAGTTCCTGGCGTTCTGTTAGAATGACTCTTCCCAACAATTGATCTTCTAAGCCTCTCATGGTTACGGTAAAATCTATTATGGAAGTACGAGCTGATACTTCAGGTGTATAGGAAGGGTTGGGCAACTTGGTTGTTATATAACAACGAAACGCAGCATTATAATCAATTTCCTTATCTCCCAATTTGATCTTATAGGTGGTGCCCACTTTCAAAAGATTTCGATCTAGGACATTGTCCAAACAGGGATCCAACTCTTCTGCTATATCTTCAATAATGACTGGCAAACCTAAGCTTACGGCATCTTCTATATGGGTGCGAAAATAACGATGTGACAGATTGGTAACAATCAAACCATTCTCTTTTTCCTTATTTTTAATCCAAGCTTTGCCCTGCGACTGGGGATCTATAAGCAGAGGAAATCTTACAGCTTTTGTGGCTATTATGCCATTTTGTATCGATAATTCATCGGTGGGCAAACCCTGCAAATTCCATTCTCCAATTTGAGTGCGATCTGTTAAGCTGTCTATAATATTTATGTTCATCGAAATGGGTATTAAACGCTCCACAATTTGTTTTAACCACTGTGCTTGCAAATCACTACGAAATTCTTGGTTAAAGGGACCGGTATATGACAGAAATGCAGTTAATAGAATACCGTCACCAACCAAACGTTCCGTTTCACTTTTAAATTGAGCGATCTGTTGGGTCCAGCGAATTTTTTCCCCAGCCAAACCACTTATGAGAGCCGTAGCTGCATCCATTTTGTCTTGACATTTTTGAGCCTCTTGCAAAACAGCATTTTTTTTGTTTATAGCTTCATCAAATTGTTGTTGCACTTTCGCTAGCTCGCGTTCTTTGGCAGCAAATAGTTCTTCGGCTTCCTGTAAATCATTAGAAGCTTTTGTGTATTTGGCCTCCTGTATGGCCAAATTAGCTTTCAAGGGTAAAACTTCTTTGTTGACCTCATAATATTTAGCCATAGCAATGGTCCAGGATAATAGACCAGCTACATTACCACAGGCTACTTTAGCAGCTTCAAATGTATACATGCTTTAGAGTAAATTTAAATTTCGTTACACCACATATCGTTTCAAAATCGAATGGTATCAAAACCTACCTATAATTGAAATAAGGAGACATTAAGTCTACCATTTCAGCATTAATAACGTCAGTAGGATATTCCACAATTTTTCTCAAGAAACTGGTATCAGACATGACTTTAAGAGACTCTTCCCACGAACTCTGTATGAAATTCTTTTCCACATCATGTTTAACTGGCTTTAAGTGCTTACGGAACAAGATGCATACACAATCCATAATCAGGGTAATCAAGTAGGGTGGTTTACCTAATTTACGCACAGTAGCTATATCAGCTGCTTTAATAGTCTAAAGAAAAAATATATTTTTGTTTATTAATATAAAGAAAAATGAAAGTTGAAATAAAGATTGATGGCTTCAGTACCTTTAAAGCTGCTTCAGCTTCTTCTAAAGCTGGTCTAGCTTTTTCTAGCTTTGCTTCTGCTACCGCTTTATCAGCGGATATAAGTTTGACCAATACCCCAGCTGAAGCTTTCTTTTCAGCCACTTGAGCTTTAATAACTTCGGCAGCCGCCGTAGATTCGGCAACAGTTTCTAATACCGCATCGGCTTCCTCTGTAGCCGCTGCAATAACCTTATTCATTTCTACTAATTCTACTTTCAACACAGACACTGATGCTCCCGCTTCATCTAGTTTATCTAAACCTGAAGACATTCTCTCTGACATTATCACAATATCAACCTGTTTGTCTCTGTAGAGTTTTTTATAACTTTCTAGAAATGATATTAATGATTTCGGAGTAACAAAGGTAGTTCGGCGGAATCTATCAAAATACGCTACACAAGCTTCAGAGACGGTTTCGTGTATCCAACTCATGATAACGATAACTTCTTCTTTGACTTTTGGCGAACACACAATTTCATAGTTCTCTAAATAGTGCCGAGATACAGCCACTCGTGCATCTTCTGGCCACTTTTGGAACCAATCAATCACACAACCAGATATCAAACCAGGAAATTTCAAAGAACGTGCCCGAAACTTTTCGCCAATCTAAGAGAAAAAAATTCATTCCTCATTAGTTTTATTGAAACTTGAATTAAAATAAATAAATTTACAGGAGAAAAGCAAAGGGCTATATGTAGATTGGAACGAGCCCTTGACAAAAAGAAATCGTAAAGATTATCCTGAGTTGGTGGCCTTTTAGGAAAGACCTTCTTCATTACGGGTATAATTTCATTGTAAATTTCATCTAAAATAAAAATAATCATTTAATGTTTTTTTCTCTAACTTTAATAAAATACCAAGTTCGTCTTTGGCGAATAGGTTGGCTATTTCTCCAGAGCTTAAAATGTTATTAATAAATTCCAAGAAACCCTCATCTTTAATTTCGTTATCGGTGAAGATGAATGTAATGCCCTGACCCTCTAGACCAGCAGTGCGATATAAATACTTCAAGTCATCAATTAAATTGCCTGCATTATAGGCCCGGGTTAAAGTTATTTGGAAGAATTTATAACCAGCTATAAACGAGGCCAAACGTGTTAAACTTTGTTTGCCGGATCCACCTACGCCCACCAATAAAGCATTGCCGCTGTAAAATGTTTATAAATTAACAAACAAAAAAAAAATTAGAAAAACTTTTAGCAATGGCAACCATTTTCTTACCGAGGCATGCTGATTGTACGTGACACGATCATCAAGTGGATTAAAGCATCACGAAAGAATACCAAGTCTAAAGTGAAACCCCGAACATATTCATTAAATTGGCCCATATACCAATGAACACGTGCATGTACAGCTTCCATGCTACAGATAAATGTAAAAAAAATTAGTTTGGTCACTTTACAGATTCAATATTTAGTGCAAAACCTTGGAATTTCTTCATAAATTTTCGGAGGTTCCAATGAAACCTCCTCATCATCTTCAGTAGCATCCGGCGGATCTCTAAGAAAATCTACAAAGAAAGTTTCTTCTTCGGGAAACTCTTCAAAATATTCACCCAAATTTGCCTCAGCGGTTTTCCTCATGTTATTTATAAACCAAGCAGTGTCAGCATAGTCCGTAAAACGGTCGGCTATAACACGGGTACACTCGTGCCGCCACAACTTCAGTACATCTTCTACTGTTTGGCATTCCTCTGATTCAACTTTCAAAATTCCTTCCCATATGCGAGACAAGTCACGCAAATTAAAAACATAATGGAAGTTCGAAGGCGTCGGCAACATTTTGACTTTAATATTTTGCCAAAAACGGCGTGTCAGCGGTACTAGTAGCGGTATAATCTCAACAACTTCTTCGTTAAAGCGAGCCAAGCAAAAGTAACCAGTGCCAATTTGACTAAAAATCTGATCCATAGAATTATTACTGGGTAGAGTGCAATTGAAAATAGACATGTGACGTTTCAAACGATTTGGTATATCATTACGACCGCCTCCTGGATGTATCATAGCGGCTAATATTTGTATATCCAATATGGTCGAAAATTCGCCTATAAAAAATTAAATGAAATAGCGGTAGGAAAATTAAGGCTTATAATATCATCATTTAGATCACCTACCTGGTTTCTCCAGAGAATAGAAACCATGTTGTTCAATCATTTGTCGCACAATTTCATTGGTTATTTGATCGCCCCATGCATTAATCACTGGCATATTTATATCATCGATGAATATAGTCATGGATCTTTGACCTGGAGGGCCATAAGTTGTACCTACACGCTTTTCCACATACGATTCAATAATGCGCTAAAAAATTTATTATAAAATTAAACAACTTGCAGTTTTTTTTTTATTTTGTTCAAACGAACCTGATACATGTTGGGTGTTGTGGCTGATGAAAAATTAAAGGATTTAGACATGTGAACCTCCGGATCATAGTTTGCCATATAACCTTTTATCATAACCGTCTTGGCTGTACCCTGTTCTCCAATTAACAAAACCTGTTTACGTTGTTTGGCCGTGTTGTGCATAAGAAAAGCGGTTCGCACATTGTCTACGTTTGGCACCAAAATCGACGAAAACTCTGGTATACTGTCTTCGGGATATATAAAGTTTTCTACCCGTGTATTCCAATGCTGCCAATTGCCACTGTCGTCTACATAGAATTCAAATATAGTTTCGTTCGGCTGCCTTTTAGGCCATTCTAAAAATTGATATCGATAATTTATTTGTCGAAAAAAATTCTTCTCTATCGCTCTTACTCATTTTCGAAGAATGCTTAACGAAAAATTCTTCCAGTTTTTCGCGTTCCTTTATTTCCAAGACAGCTCCTAAGGTCCACATCATACCAAAAAGAAAAGTACGTTCCAAATATCTCTCAGATCTATTACTGCAGTCGGCTAACAGGCCATCGAGTATTTCTAAAAATTGTTTTATATAAATTGCCTCCAGGATTTTCATTTTGGCCATGAGTTTAGTTTGTAAAAAGCTGTGCGCATCATCGTATATTGCGGCAAAACATTTTCGAAAGACGTCTTGTTCAAATGGTGGTTGCTTTCGAACCCATGCTACAAGTAAATATAAGTACATAAATAAATATGTTAATCATTGATTCAAAGTTAAAAAAAATCTCGAAGGGATTCTGTCATTAGGACACTCAAATATTTTTTTTTGGTGCGAAAACTTTCGACTCTAATTGTATTAGGAAAATGCAAATGTTGTCTTTCTATATGACAACAAAGCAATTGCGATTTTTTTTAATTAATTCATGAAAAACGCATTTTTTTCTGTTTAATGGTATAAATACATATTCAGAATGAACAAAAACGTGCAGTCTCCTTCGTCGGTACTTTCTCATAGCAGATTCGCCGGCGAAGTAAAATAAATAACTCTCTCTCTCTCCTTTCACCACCCGTCTTATCTCTCATCTATCCCTTTCCTAAAGAATGTAGCACGGTTACGAAAAATAACTAAATAGGTTTTAATGCCTAAAGTGCTACTTCTCTTTTATAAAAAAAAAAAAAATTATGGTATTTAATACGAAGAAAAAACAACAATCAGCTATTGCTTTGCGCAGGTACATTTTATCTGAAGAACGAAAAGAATATAAAAGAACAGGGCGATTACTCTTCATTTCAATTCGAAAGAAACTACTTTCGAAACGCAATGCTTTTCGAATAGAAATACAAAGTAACCCCCCGGTATTGTTACGAAAGTACATTTAATTCCTTTACACAGCTGAAACGAAATGGTCAATAATTCTGTTCAAACACATCCAACAAATAAAAACATTTAATAAAGTTTGCTTTAAATTAAACCACAGAAATATTAAAGTAAATAATTAAAAAAAATCGTTCTTTTTTTCCGATTAAACTAATAAATCACCGATATTGATAATTAAGGGTGAAAGCACGTCTCGATGGCCGTTTTGCTACCGCTCACTTAGCTCTTCAGGAAACTTCTCACAAATATTTTAATAAACTAAAGATTTTTGTCCAAACAATAAAAATAAAGACAAAAATTAAAGTTAAAGACACAAAAAACAACAATAATCAACAATGATTTTAGTTGTCTTTAACCACAGTATACGGCTGACTTCTTTTCGGCTCTTTTATACAATTAAAAGAATATGAAAAAGAAAATACGATAATCTATTTTTGTTTTATGCGCGCACACTCCCAAATGAATAAATTAAATGAAAGTTTGCCTTAGTTATTGCAAAATTATTTTGATTGACGCATACTCACTGCCAGATTGTTCCATATTAAAGGAATCTAGACGTTTTTACTTGCCTATAAATATAAATTGCAACTGCGAACGATATTGACTAAGAGGAAATTCACTTGTGAGCTAAAATAACAAAATAAAGCTAAAACCATCGAACTTGTCGTTTAAGTTTTCCCTCATCAAGCGTAGGATTGCTTTTATAACTACCGGCACATCAATTTTTATTTTACTTAATTCTGGTAATTAATTAATTTCTAAAACTACGTTTATATTTTTTTCACAAAATCTCTTGTTTACTAAATATAAAGTTAAAAGAACTACACAGCCATCTACAGCACTGCGTTGCTGCAGCGGGGTTTTAGATATTTTTTTCCAAACATGTGCCTTTACCCCACGGAACTATCTTAAACACACTACGATGCAGTTCCTCCAGAGACTCGATCTCACACCTTCAAGCAAAACAGTCCATGTCCTTCAAAGCAGCGTGCAGGACACCACGCCTGCCTTTAATTTTTCCATATCATTTGGAACAATAAAGTAACTCCAAGAAAGAAAAAAAACGAATATATAAAGCGATAGAAAACTAAAAAATAAGAAAAACAACGAGTGAAAAAATTAGCGCTCGCCCATATTTTCCTAGTTATGTGCCTCTAAAATTTTCATAAAAGTTCGATTGTCAATATGGGTTTCATTTAAACGTTTTTGAAGGGATCTTTCAATAAATACTAAAATTAAAAAAATATGCTTAACCCATTAGGAGCCGATGACAGTTGTAATTTTTTTTCTTATTTTTCAATTCTCTGTCACAGGATATAAAAGATTTGGTATAGACGAATATAGCACTTTTGTTTTTTTTTCTTTAAACAACTTATCATACAACACAGCTGCTTAACGTGGCTACTTTTCACTTAAATCGTGGCGCGGATGGGAGTTGAACTTATGACTTCGTGAGGTTTTTGTTTAAGAATAAGCTTACACTTCTAAAGCACAACACACACACACACATTTCGTTGGTGGCGAGGTAACAACTTATTTAGCTCTGTGTATCTCACACATGCTCATTACCATTTTTTTAATCCTATAAGATAATTATAAAGCTAGAAAAACTCATCTCCACTACTTAGGAGAAGCTAAATATTACTTCTACTGCAAAATATATCTTCCGTTACCTACTTAACAAAACTATCGTGTGCAGTGTAAACTCCGCTTTAAATAAATGCCTTACCTTCCATATAAATACCCCACTTTAATACCGACGAACTCATAAATGTCATGCCTACTCTGGAAACAGTGGCCGGAGATGCATTGTCTACATTATCTGGTTCAAAGACAAGCTTTGAATTATCCGCCATTTTAATACGATCACCATTGGCCAATGTTAGTGTTTTATTATCATCCAGAACGGAATTTAAATTTTCAATCCAAACAGCATCTACCGGTCCATCCAAAACAATCCAGGTGTTTTGATTTTTAGGTACTTTCAGAGAACGGCGCCATAAAGTGGAAAAAATGCCATCAGTCCAATCATTGGTGGCAACATCTAAACGACCAAACATTTGCGGAGCTGTTATGGCCTTAGGATTCATACGCATTTCCTTATGCGGACGACCCATTTCTGTAAAACATTTAAGCATGGCAACTGTACAGCTGGTCTTTCCTGAACCCGTTGGACCCATTAACATTAAGCCATGTCTTACCAAAGAAGTTTCATATAACTGTACAACTTTTAAATTCCATTCCGGGTTATTAACGTATCCCAGTTCATCAGCTATTAGAACTAAGGCTTTTTGTAAGTCCTTGTACGTATTGGTTGTTAGTTTAATGCCCGGAAACATGTCCTCAATTAGGGAGAGAAATAGACCCTCATCTTCATCTATCAATTTTGAGACATTCATGTCTCTCAAAACTCTCATAACTATAGTTTCTTCAGTATCGCTAGCATTGGCACGTTTTTGTGCGCCCAAAGTACGCAACACTGACAAAATATTACGTAGACCAAAATCATAATGCACCTGTTTGGATAGCTGTTCCTCGCATAATTTGTACAGAGTAAAGAATTTGCGCGATAAAACTAAATTTTCCTTGAAGCCACAACTGGCCAATTTGACGCGTATAATTATAGCACGATCTGGCACCATCATTGCCACTGAACGAAACATAATCTTTAAGTTTTCTGGCAACTCTTGTCGGCCTGCATAGCCAGGATTCATGGTTATAAATAGGCCAAACTCTGGGTTCAAAGACACCAAATCACCATCACTAAATATAAACGAAGCCCGCTTTTCTCTGCGAGCTGTTAAAACAATGCTGAAATATAAAACAAAAGCAAAAACAATTGTTTAATCTGGTAAGAGCTTAAATAATAAATATTCATGTAACTTACTAAATTTGTTGAGCGGCGACTGACAACACTGGCAACTCTATACGATTAAACTCATCAAAGCAACCCCAAGACCCGGACTGAGCTAAACCTTTGTAGATACGGCCTAAGCCTCTAAAATCCATTTGATCAGAGCAATTAAATACAACTACTAATTTTCCCAAGGCACGGCCCATATCTTTAGTGGTCTCTGTTTTGCCAGTACCAGCAGGTCCGGCCGGGGCACCACCCATAGACATACCTGTTTGAAATTTATTTAAATAACTTTTAATGGAAATTAAAATTTAAGTGGGAATATTACCGATGGCTTGGGCCAGTGTTATATAACAACGATCTGTCAACGGGGTAATTGCCAATCTCTCTGTTACACCCAAATATTCATTCTGATAAATAAAATTGACATCAGTTATACCAACTATGACATCATCATTATCCTCATTATAATAGAAACGAGCTTGCTTTTGCCATTCAAAATCGCCAGCATTCCGAATGCGCATGGTACATAAATCATCAAAAATATCTCTGCATTCAAAAACAAAATAAATCATTTTTATATTTTTAAAAATACCCAAGACCCCTCCCTCCTCCTTACCTCTGATGCACATGGATCGTAACCATTGTTTCAAAACGAATGCGATCTAACGATGTTAAATCTTTTACCGTCAAATCAATAAAGAAATTCAATAGATTTAAAAATTTTGTATTTGTTCGTTTCATAATTGTTTTATCGGTGCGACATTTTCTTAAAGCGTATTCCGCATCTTTGGTCCAAAACAATTGTACACCTATAATACCGGCCTGACCACAGTATGAGGCAAACTCTTCGGCAAAATTAAAATCTGGATCTTTAAGATTTACCGCCATACCCGCCAATACCGTGCGCATGGTATCCTGCATTTCTTTCAACAATCGATTCAACCAAATCTCTACACTTCCCGTGCAATGAACATGGTTTTCTACCATAATTTTTTCATGATTTGATGAGTTAAGCGCTATAATGGTATCGTTTGTCTTTGGCTTAAAATCAACCTAAAATAAAAATAGGAAATTTTTTTTAATTTCATTTTAACAAGTTCTTTTTACGTTAATTGCGTGAATATCATGAAATATTTATTATTTAAAATTAAGAATGAAATATTTATTTATCTATCAGTAATATATTTTATAAAGTAAATTTACAAAATATAGAAAAAAACAAAAGCGCCGGGTAACAGGACCAAATGCGCATGTATCGAAAATCAAATTAAAAGTAATAATACTACATTTATAGAACTACTAAACAGTGGAACATGTGTCGTTTTAAATTGAATTAGCAAGAAAATTTAAAAGAGTAAAATTCAAGTGGCAAAATGATTATGTGACTAACGTTAATCGAAATAAATTAAATCTCTAAAATATTGTGTTTCTGCAGACTTCTTTTGATCGTTCTTAAGTTCCCTTCACTGCTGCAATCAAGCAATTTATCCAAAGGTATGTTAGTTTTAGACAAGTGACATTCTGACAGTATGTGTGAGACTGTGAGACCAACATTGCAGTTGCTACATACAGGTGGCTCAGTCCTCTCGTAGTAGTGCCTGGAGTTAAATAAAGCTTTACCTACTCTCAAACGAGCGAGTAATATGCAGTTATACCTAGACAGGTTCGTATTGTAATCGGGCCTTTTTATTGTTGTAAGCGTCGCTATGAATGGTGCTGTTATTGTTTTAGGCTGACATGGAATTTCTGTTACTTGCGGTACACTAAGGGCTTTCTTTGCTGCTGAGTCTGCGTGTTCATTACCTGCGATTCCGATATGCGAAGGTATCCATAGGACCCTGATTTTGTTTCTACTATTTTCCAGCCACAATATTTCGTTGTAAGCCCCATTTTGATTTTTGATTAGGGCTTTGATAGCACTTAAGCTGTCGCTGCATATTAAACATTTTTTGCCACTTTCAACCGATAATGCTATGGCTGTTTTTATTGCTGAAATCTCCGCGGTAAAAATTCCAGTGTGATCGGGTAATCTGGTCTCGTTAACAGTAACGTATTGATTGTCAATCTGCTTTGTAATTGCGTAAGATGTTATGTGCTCTTTAAAAGAGCCATCGGTATAAAATATTATCTCTGGAGTAAAATTATTGACCTTCTCATGAAACATTTTTTTAAAGCATAAAGCGTTAGTTGAGTTTTTATTAAAAAAACTTAGGCTGTCATCTAGCTCTACCAAAGCTATAGGGGTAAGCGTTTCGCTGGGTTTTTGAGGCATAGGTGTGTTATACTTAGTCAGCAACGTTAATATATTTTTGATGGCTGTTGGGTACGTGCTAGTTGTCGATGCTATTCGATTCCAGAATCGGTTGTGTAATCCGTCAGTTGGTATTGTTATTGCCCTGGATGCTAGATAGACAGATCTTTTTCCTAGTAAGGACTTAAAGTCCAAAAATTTCGCTTCAATTTTTAAATTTGCCAGTGGTGTTGTTCTCAACAATCCCGCTGCAGTTCTGTAGCAGTTGTTCATCGCTGCATCTATTTTGCTGCTATTTTTCTTCGACGTCCACCCGTAGATTGTTATTCCATGTTGTATTGCACCGGTTGTTAAGGATTTACAAATATTTATTGATGTTTCGATATGAGGTCCTTTTGTACGTGAACAAATAAGTTTAAGCAAGTTGTTAATTTTTGCCAATTTTTCAGTTAAGTTCTTTGTATGAAGATTCCAGAGAAGATTTTTGGTAAACCATATACCCAAAATCCTCATTTGGTCTGACGTCCGTATGGATGCATCCCTTATGTGTACAGTGCTGTTCCCACATCTTCTTTTCCTACATACATGTAGTGCTTCTGCCTTACTTGCTGGAATGACGGCTCCCCTACCTTTAGCCCAATCGCAAATTATGCGATCCAAGATGTTAAGATTGGAGTCTACCTCTTCGGGCTTACCCGATGACACCGCAAATATATTGTCAGCGTAAATGCCGATATAATCAATACCGGGTTTACTTTGGATTGCCCTCGCCAAAGAATTGACGTAAGCGACGAATAACACAACCGATAAGGGAGAGCCCTGAGGTACTCCATTATCTAATGGGCAGGTAGCTGAATAATGTCCATCAACTCTGACGGTAATTCTCCGATTTACAAGGAAGGATCTTAATAGTTTGAGTATCTGTCGAGGCACTCCCCATTCGTTCAATTCCATTAACACAGCTGAAAATGTAACTCGGTCGAAAGCCTTTTCAATGTCCTCAGAGAGTACTATACTGTGCCTACCATCATTGAGGTTTTGGCGTAGCACTTCCTCTAGCTGATGGCAGAGAGTGTGGACACCATGCCTAGGTATAAATGCATGTTGGATTTGTGATATTTTGCCTTTTGTATACATCCAAAATCGTTTTGCCACTATCTTTTCTAAAATTTTAGAAAGTACTGGCAGGAGAGAAATTGGGCGGTAACCTTCCAGGTGATTACAATTTTTCCCAGGTTTGGGTATAGGTACCAGGACCGCCATTTTCCAGTCGTGTGGAAAGACTCCAGTTTTTAAAATATTGTTATATAGTTGGCATATGCGGGATTTTAGAACGTGTGGTGAATTTTTTATCATCGTGTATGTTATTTTGTCTCGTGCCGGTGTTGAACCTTTGAGAGTTCTCATTACATCATTTAATTCTGAAACAGATTTCAACTTGTTCAATTCCTTAAATTGACAGGCAATATTAGGAAGGTCTTCCGTTACTAGTTGTCTTTTTTGTGAAACGATTTCTGGATCAAAAGCATTGTCTGAACCAAGGGAGCACCAGAACTTGGCAAAGCCTTCAGCTATGTCAAGCGGGTGGGAAAAAACTTCATCGGTTGTTTGAATGGAACTAAATTTACTGCTTTTCCATGACCTCAGTTTGTTAACTTTGTTCCAAAGAACCCTTATGTCCAATGAAGGATTTAAGGAATTAACGAAGTTATTCCATGTATTTCTTTTCGCCATTTTGCATTCTCTTTTTATCTGTGCGCATAGTCTCTTGTAGTTGCTGATATTAGTGCTATTACGGGATCTTTTAAAGGCTTTCCATGAATCATTTCTCTGTCGTATAAGATTGGCAATATCCGTGTTGAACCAAATTGGACTATTTTTTTCCTTGGGTTTGCGGCTTAGAGGGATGGATTCGTTAGCTGTTTTACGTAGAATTCTTTTTATTTGGGCGGCTTCTTTGTTTATGTTTGAAGATACGACGAACTGATTAGTTATTTCTTCTGCCTTATTTGTAAATAACTGCCAGTTAGCTTGTTTTTCTAAAAAGCGAGGAGAAAATTTTTTCTCTACTATTTCTGTTTCATTGCAAATTTTTATGGGAAAATGGTCTCCTGTGTCCGGCAAAGGTAAGCAAGACCATGACATACTAGCCGCCAAGTCGGCACTGCACATGGTGACATCAACAGCTGTTAAGGTGTTCCTAGTGTTAAACAGAGTTGGCGAGCCATCATTTAGGATAACTAGGCCATGGTCATTTGCGAAGTCCTCAAATATTCTACCGCTAGGTGAATTAGAGTTTGAGCCCCACAACACGTTTTGTGAGTTTAGATCACCAAGTAGTATATGATGGGCATTATTATCCATTAAAATGCTGCTTACCATATATGGAGACAAGTTAATGTCCCCTTCTTTATAGATGTTTGTTACATGAAGTTCTGTCACCCCATGGATAATTATGGTCTGAAACAAAAGGCCTTGTGCAGATGTACGATGGTTTATAACTTTCATGTTATTGTCTACTAATAGTGCAATTCCGGATTTAGCATAATCATAGTTATTGTTGTGATGAAATATTTGAAAGCCTGGTAAATGTAGTAAATGTGAGTTTTTCTGTACGATGTGGGTTTCTTGCAGAGCGATTATGTTGGGCTTGTGCCTAGATACTAATAATTCTAAAGCGTATTTGTTGTTAAGAAATCCTTGTATGTTCCACTGTAGGATATTGACATTTTGGAGAATGGTCATTAAAAATTATTTTCCTATTTCACCATTTTCGGCTGGATGTTGAGTATTTTTTAATGTATTCGGGGTAATTATGACATTTAGTTGTGGGAATTTATTATATAGTTTTGTAATTGGAGTGGTCTCATTTGTATTGGCGGTAGTTGTTCTTGGAGGACTGTTAAGGCCTAAACCCTCAGCAATGTCTTCAATAAAAATTTCTTCTGTCGAGTTTCGATCAATAATTTGGCTGGAGAAAAACGAGTCATCATTTTCTGCAAAAAAGTCATCATTTGTAAGTACATCTATTGCAGTTCTTGTTGATTTACATTTAGTTTGTACAGTTTGTTTGTTGTTGGGTGTTGTTATATTTTTTGTTTTGCTTTTGTGTTCTGTCGCGACGGGTGCATTCGCTGCGGAGATTTGAATTTGTTTAACGGTTGTCGGTGAGTTGTTGGGTTTTAGTGCTTGTTCAATTTTGTCTGGTTTGTTGTTGCTTAAGATGTTATTGTTTGTTTGTTTTGAACCATTTGTTACTTGTGCATACGTTGGGATTCTATTAGCGTTTTTAGATGATCTAGGTTGGAGCAAATTAACAGAGGGATTATCGTTGAACACTCTCCAGGCCTCCCGTGTTGTGCATCTTCTTGAAATTCTAATATAATTCACCGACTTGTGTTTCCAGTATGTAGGGCACTCTGAATCATAAGAAGTATGAGATTCTGTACGACAATTTACACAGTATTTACTGCTGCACATCTCATGTTTTTCGGATTGACCACATTCCTTGCATTGTTCTACACTCTTGCACCATTTTTTAGTGTGACCCAATCTTTGACAGTTTATACACCTCATCGGATTAGGTATATACTCGTCTACTTGAACCCTCTCCCAACCCAGCTTCAAAAATTCTGGACGGTGAATAAGGTCAAACGTTATTATTGCTGCTCCAGTAGCTATGACTTTTTCATTATCCTTCTTGGTCAATTTTCTTACCTCGACAACTTTCTGATCTTTGAGGGACTCTAGTAGTTCCTCCTGTGATATGTCCACAATTTTCCTAGAAAAAATACGCCCCTGAACTGAATTAAGTGTTTTATGATATGATATTTTCACTGGTATGGTGTCGATGTAGTTAACCTTGAGGAATTTCTGGGCTGTTGCGTTGTCAGGAACTTTAATAAGTAGATCTCCGCTTCGCATTTCTTTAACTTCTAGTCTATCTCGTGATATGAAATTGAGTCCCTTCTCAACTTGGAAGACATTATGTGCCGCTAGCGGTGGTACTTGTATTCCACTTTTTAAAGGTACAGCTGATGCCACCAAGTAACGTGGTAAATTTTGCTGAGATGCCGTAGATTCTGGTAGTGGAATAAAATCTTCAGTTCGTAGCCGTTTAGACCTATTTGATCTTGTTTTACCGGTGGAAACATCCAATTCCCGAAACCGGTTATGATCCGGGGGGTGAACCCCATTCATTTTACGTTAAAACTTTACAACTAATTGAAAAAAAAAAATACTCAACTATGTCCGAATTAACAGAAAGATTCCAAAAACAAAAAAAAAACGAATCGGGTTAAAATTCAATACAATGAGTAATACACAAAAGCTTGCTGCCAAACAATTACTGACTCAAAAAGCACAAGTAAAAAACACGTGCGATTGCGGCAAATGCCAGACACAGACTGAAGAATGAAATATATTACTGCGGGAAAAGCATAACTATGTGGCCATTTTGCTTTGCGCAAAAGTCTTATATCGCAAGTCAAATTGATTAAATAAGAACAATATTCAACCTACAAGGCAAACAGACACAAGAACCCAAAAACCTTTAATACAAAAACCCAGTGACGATTAAGAAACTAATTTTCATGTTGATTCTTTATAAGATTTTAAATATTTTAATATTAAATTACCTCATTTAAGTTCTAATATTAACCGAAATTGACTAAGGTCTCCTTTTATACGGAAATAGTTGCAAAACCTTTATCAATTATATAAAACCTGCTTACCATTGAGCCGCCAGAGCCAGCGTTTATGCATTTAGAACAACCCCAATCAAGAACATTCTGTCCGAGGCTAATCTCCCTTCAATAACTGACAGAATGTAGTAAAATCGAGAATCTTGCCCAGGACTCCTTAATAACACGAACTTGGTCTTAGATAAGGACATCTACTTCATCACTACCGCTAAAAGACCTAAACGAGTTAAGTCGACAATAGCATAATCTCTGTCTCTTTGCAAAAAGTTTTCTATTCCATTAACCACAACCAAAAAAATTCATAAAAGAACCACCATGGATTAAAAATACCTCCTTTAACCTATCACTTCCTAATTATAATAAAAACCATACCCTCCCTCAGAGCGTATTTCTTAATCTGCTTTCAGAACGAAAAAATTACTTAAAAGGCAGGCAATAATTGGCGATTCATCTACACGCATGGTACCAAATCCCAGAGCAATATACCGTCCTATGCCATAGTCGACGAAGAAAGAAAATATCTTGCCCTAGACACTCTTCCTGAGTATTCATCAGTCTTTACAGCAAAATCGTGCGCTATTTACCAAGCCATATGCCTTGTCCTAACAGATAAAAAGGAAACTGTGATTTGTCTCTGTTCTAAAATTCATTTTAAGCCCTTTTAGTAGCAGTTGGAATATAATTGTAAAAATAAGCGACTCCACTATTGATAATCAAAATATTATAAAACTATTTTGGGTTCCAAGTCACGTTGGCATTAAAGGTAATGGAAAGGCTGATATTGCAGACAAGCGTGCGTCTTATACTCCTCTTATCACAAATACCACGAGAGAAAAAAGTTATATTTATAATCATGTCAGTACTAAACTTAATCGAAAAACAATCCCTTATTACTCCCTACTCCCTAATAAACCCCCATCTTCCCCATCTAATCCACCCCACAGATGCTGGGAAGGAAGAAATAAGAATATTCTCCCTCTTACGATTAGATCACACCGCCTTTTCCCAAAAATGGCTTCTTAAAAATCCATTTCAAGTAACAATGTGTGTTCGTTGTAATGTCAACCTCAGCATCAAACACATCTTATTTAAGTGCCCAATATTTTCTTAACAAACACAAACATTATTTGGAAACATCGCAGCCCTGGAACTTCTTATGGATCTATCTCCCGACAATATAAGTAAAATATTAAACTTACAGGGTTGAAAATTTAATTTCTCTTAATACTGTTAATGATGTTTATAGAATTAACTTGCGTGTATGTATGTATGATATATTTCCGATCAGAGCTGATGGCCATCGTAGCTAATGCTTGAAATATTAAAGAGTAAAGATCAGTGTTATATCCAAAAATGCAAGAACTTTGTGAACGAAGAGGAAGCTTAGTCTAGCAAGTCTGTCCTTATTTGAATATTTTATGCTTCGATATAAAAAACATTTCGTTTGCGCACTTTTTACACAAAATGATTACTTTAATCTCTATTTAGTATTTCCTTGCTTAAATCAAATTAAAAAAAAACAAATAGAAAAAAAATTGACTTACATAAGCTACAGCATCAAAAATGCTCAATAAATGAGGCTGTATAGATGTTGGATCCGACGCTTGTCCCAAAATTTCCAACAGCACCGGATCTGATACAAAGAAAAAGCGAGGAAACAACAAACGTTTCATTTCTAAATAGCCAGTCAATGATTTCTGACAAGTTTCTAATTGTTCCAGCAACCATTTCAGAGAATTAGCTACAGTTTCATCCCCGGTACAGCATTCAACAGCGTTGGGTATTTCACGAGCCCTATACATTATTTTAACGTAGCTCTTATCGATATTGGAAAATCGTTTGGCCTCCAGAGGCAACTGTTTGGATATATCACCGCCCACAAATACAGCCTCCAAATACATCCACAAATTTTGGACAATTAACCATTTCTCCAGAATCTCGCCGGTATTGACCAATTTACTCAGCCACATTTGAATGTCTTTTTTGAAGGGAGCATTGTAACGATTTGATGATAATGAATTCATAACCATTATACTGTCCTCTAAGGCAGCAATAATTTCTAGAGTTTCCGCTCCCTTCAAAGTGAGTTCACCACGTGTTTTAAACATGCTCAATTGAAGGTTGACCGTCGACCAATCGAGCACAACTTGCTTAAGTTTCGCTTCAATATCAAGTTCCTTGCTGGCTCCTACACAAATATCTTCCACATCATCTTTGTTCTTTAGAATAGGTGCTTCCAGAAGCTTGCCCAAGGTAAACTTTGAACTGGTTGGATCAAAGTCGGAATTAAGCAGAGCATTTAAGCGCACCCAATGACGCTCTTTCATGGCCTTATTTGTCATTAGTTCCAGCAAAGGACACGTTTCATTGAAATCATCAATTTTTGTTTTCAAATCAATAAAAGCTGGCCACGTTTGCATGCCCTTCGGCAGTTTGCGACATCTAATTTGAAAATCATTTAATTCTGAACTGATCTTTTCAATATCCACTTCGGACCAGGGCATTTCATAATAATCGGAAATAGTTTTTAAAACTTGTATGTACAACGAATACAAGCGGTTTAAATAATTGAATTCACGCTTGCGCTGCTGCAGTAAAGGATATTCTGTAATGGGTAGACCAAACAGCTTCTCGCCACTGCTATACATTTCAAATTTACGACACAGCTCGTCAAAACGATTTTGAAATATAAAAACACGATCGCTAGCTTCTTTTGCTGAAATTCCCTCAACCATGGGGCCATTGGCATCAAAATCAAGATTAAATTGATCAAATTCTTGAACAAATAAGCCGATGCCTTCATTAAGCTCTTTGAGTAGGGGTCCTTCCATTTGTGAAATACGATCGGATACCTTTTTGAACTGCAAAAATGAAGGTGTTCAATTAAAAAAGTTTATTTTTTATTTTTGTAAATTATTATTGATATTCTTACATTTTCCATCATTCTGTTGAAGCATAATTGCAAACTGTCCACCTTATCGTAGTCATCTTGTGGCACATAAATATTAAACTGAGCAAACAAGGCATATGTATCGGTTATAACGCCCAAGTGCATGTCCATTCTAAAGCAACCAAAAAAATCACATTAAATTTGAAATCGATTATAAAAATAAACAACATTAATAAAGAATATTTACTCAATAAAATGATCTCGTATTTTGTCTAAGCACAACATGGCCAAACGTACATCATCCAGATCATTAATGGGCTTTGACAAAATATTTTCTTGCTCGGTAATAAATTCGACCATTCCATCCAATTGTTTTTTATATTGAGCACTTAATAAATTGCCACACGTAGTTTTCCATTTTTTCGATTCCTCAACAAATTTCTCAAAAGCTTTATCTACAGCAAAATTTAAAAACAATTAATTGTTTTTTAAAAGTTGCCAGCACAAAAAAATAATAATGCTTTAATAAAAGCATTTCATACCCAATCGTATTTCAATCGGTCCAATGCAATGGCGCTTGTTACGTTCCTCTAGTTCTTTAGTTATGTCATCATAATAAATAAATTTATCTCTGATATCGACTGTTAGAGGATTTGTGTCCACAAAGTCTTGTATGATTTTGTCACGATTATCAGCCCATAAATATTTATGCATATCATACACTTGCTTAAGATATTCTTCAATATCGTGTTTAAACATCATCAAACCATTAGCGAGATTTTGAATTGCTCTTATTATATCCTTGTGTTCGATAACAAAACGAAAGTAATTGCGTTCATAGCGGTTTTCATCTGCATTGTGAATTTGCCAACAAAAACAATTAGAAGGTCTCAATCATTAAAATAAGATAAACTTAAGATCTCACCTACTGTCACACGTCTCATGCGTCTTTCTAACGTTTTGGCCTGTCTACCCCACGAAGTAACAAAATAATTAATTTCTGTACAATTTAAAACAGCACGATGAAAATCGGCTTGCATAACTTCCATATTGGGTACAATATGGCATCCATGTTCTAAATCAATATCCAATTCGGTGTATAAAATTGGAGGCTGAGGATCTGTACGCCAATTAGTTCTGTAATCGTTTAATTTTTCTAAGAAATTTTTATTATTCAATAATATTTCATGTGAGATTACCTTAAAATATAATGACGCACATAGTCTAAAGATCTTTTTGAACATCCCACTAAGGCCGATATCATTTTCGAATTATAATATGAAAACAAATCCATACAGTCATTGCGCAAATGCGCTAATTCGTAGCGTATGGTTTCGTAGTTCTTAAATTGCAATGTCAATAGTATGTCGTCTGGTACTAAAAAAATATTACGATAAATTTTCTGAAACTGAATCCAATCCCATTTATCAATTGGCATTTGTCCTTCGGTACGCCAATTTTCTTCGGTAATTTCTCTAGGAGACAATTGAAAGACGCGTCTTCCTTTTGAATCGTACGGTCCAAAATCAAGCAGTTCAACAAACATATTACACAAATCGATAACAGCTCTTTCCATACATATCGATTTCTTTTCCAATTCCTTTTCAATTTCCAATCGTAAGTTATTGCAGCTCTCATAAAATTTCTCAGATGTTACCGGTGCAGGTGGAACGTAAATATACAAATAATCTTGCAAAGAATGCATTTCATCAGTTATACGAATGGCATCAATATTAATTATAGTCTTGTAAAAGGTGGTCACATTATCGACTTTCTATTTTTAATATAAAAAAATATAAAAAAACCATAATTAGTTTAATGTTTTCAATTGTAAAGAAATTGCAAAGCAAAATAAAAGGTACGAAGGATAAAATTCTGTTGACAACACTATTTAACCAAAAATACACTGACAATTTTCACTACTCTACACAAATAAGTTTTTCTCTAACTCGTTTGAGTTAATAACGCCACGCCACTTACTACCACGGTTAATATTTTTAGACTATTAAAAACGTCTAGATTCCTTTTAAGTGGAACAATCTGGCAAGCTTGTTAACTTATACTCTTATACGTGTTAATATAAATCATTCCAAAATTTTACAACACAACAACAACTAAAACGCTTGCAGCGACTTTGTTTATTGGATTATTTTATGAAAGTAAATACCATGAATTCTTTAGGCAGAATTTTTATGATGTTGTAAAACTTATATTGAGAATTTTGTTGTAGTTATGTAAAAGTATTAAATCTACTTTCATAAAAATATTTTATTAGAAAATTAAAGTCTTAAAATTTATTAAATGAATAGAGTGGCAAATGCTGTTTTTCCATTCAGTTTTCACAAGTTGATCAAACGCAAGCTGTTTGCCGTTTATAAGTCTATCAAACACAAACGATCGAGGTCAAAAAAAGTTAAAACAGGCTGCAAAAACACAGTAGAATTAAATTTATCCCTTTAAATTCGTCCTCTCTAGTTATAACACTTGAGTGCTTTTTTCTATAGAAACTTGAAAATTTTATTTTGATACAAAACAGCGTTTTTAATTTACTTTGAATAGTGTAACTTGAAAAATTTTTGTAGAGGGGGATATAGCTCTCAACCAAAAAGAATTATAATTTCATGTACAGAACTCCATTAAGAAGAAAATTGTGACCCCATGAATGACAAGAAAATCCAGTGAAAACAAACATAAGCGCAAAAAGCACGAAAAAAAAACGCTCAAATTGTTGAAACACCAAAATTGCTAAAAACAACGAAAAAAAAAATTACTTAATGCACTCACTTTTTCCACAGAGTCAACAAAATCTTCCAAGTTTTCAGACAACCAGGTTACCGTGGATAACGCCGGCTTTAAAAGCAAAGATATTTCTTGTAATCGAAAGCGCATAATATTAATGAAAATTGGCGTAATTCTCAGCCGCAATTTATCAAAACGCTCCATGACAGTTTTCAAAATCTCGGCTGGCTTTAGAATATTTTTCTTGCAGTAGGCTACGACAGCCGCAATATTTGGTACTTCCAATTTCAATTTCCACATCCATTCGGTCTCTATGATCATTTGGTTGATTGCTGGATCTAGATTAATTGTATACTCGGCCGTTGTTTTATTACAAACCAATATTGGATTGTTTAGTAAACAACGCACTTCTTCGCAATAATCAAACCAGGCCTTGTGATAAGTCATTTCGTAGTGACATATAATGCTGTTCATATAATTGTAATAGCGAACGGTTCTTTGGGCTTTTTTATGGGCCAACACACAATGACGTTTCTTTAAGACCTTCATGGGTTCGTCGATCTTCTGAAAAATTGAACGTATCCACATTATGCGGCCAGCTACAGGAGGCAGATTGCGTGGTATAAAAGGATTACCACGTTCTTCATTGTAGCTAATTAAAAAAAAATATGTTTTAAATTATATTTTTGTTTAAGTTTTAGTTTAGTTTTAGAATCACTTACACATCCTTTAGAAGAAACATTTCTTTTTCCAACATCTCCGCCACCTCTAAGTAACGACGATCTAAACACAAACATTCCAAGTTCAAACGTTCAAAACGTGTCAATATTAAAATAACAGATTCTGTTATGGGAACACCGGTAATCTGTTGTTTAACAAATTGCTGCATGCCCACTTCAGCCTGTTCGACTTCCTTTATGAAAATTTCAAAGTCTTTATCGAAAAAATCAACCCTGTAATTTAAGGGATCATAAGCTTTTGAACTAATTGCACTTCTGGCACCTTTAATTAAGGCACTATATTTTTCCATGCCACTAATACGTATGCGATCCAATACTGAGTAAGTTATTTCAACATTGAATATTGTTTTTACCTAAAAAAACAAATATAAATTTGAAATTGTTAAGAGTTAAGACACAAAAAAAAATATTATTTATCCAACCTTGTCCAAACGTTCTAAGAACTTTTCCAAACATGTAAATATATACACCGACGATACGACCCAGCGTTTTTCATTCGATTCAGCCATATCGCGACAAGTGCTGAAATACTGCTCCTTATAACTTTGTATCACTTTACGACTTTTTTCGATTTTTGCTATACCATCGTTAGGATTCAATTTCCAAAGACTTATGCGGTTATTGTTGGTTAAGTAATTTCTACAGACTATTGTCAGTTGATTTGATATTTTTACAAAAAATCCAGTAACATTTGTGGGTGTATTGAAGTAGTGAGCTGTTTTGGATACATTACGTAGGGCAACCATAAGTCCAGGTAGACTACTGATTATTTCATCTGGGGTTGATCTTGATATAAAAAGAATATAAAAAGAAAATAAAAAAGTTATTTAAAAAGTATTAATTTAACCCAAATGCTAATGGTAAAAAAAATCATCAATGATGCCTTAATACTAATATATCGAAAAAAATGTGATTTCTATTTCAGACGGTTAAAAACGTCAATATTTTTTTAATATGGAAAAATCTGTTAACCCTAATATAGTTGTTATTATGTATGTACAAACAAACGTGCCGATTTTAGCCAGAGGCGTTCGTTGTATAATGCGAAATCGATTGAGCGATGTCCGTCTGTCCGTCCGTGTTGGTGTTGAAATTAAGTTTACCGAGGCCCCAGATCAGCTAGAAAAAAATTAAATACACTAATCGATCAGACACAGTGCTATTGGAAATCAGGCAGATCGGTCTATGTCCTTCGACGCAGCAGGCAAAACATCACGCCTACCTTTAACTTTTTTAATATCATTTAAAACAATCAAAAAAAAAGCAAATATATAGGGCGATAGAGAATTTAAAAATAAGAAGAAGAAAAATCAAGTGAAAAAATTGGCGCTCGCCCATATTTTCCGAGTTACGGACCTCTAAAATTTTCAAAATTTTAAAATATAAATATGGGTATCCTTTTAAAGCTTTTGAAGAGATCTTTAAGAAAATACAAACATTTTTTTAAAATGCTTAACCCATTAAGAACCGATGACATTTTTACGTAAACAATTTTTTTTTTTTAATTCTCGGTCTTCTCAATATGCGTGTTTTTAATTGGAGTTACCTTGCTAAGCTACATTTACATACATGGTGAAGGGTACATAAGATTCGGCATAGTCGAACATAGCACTCTTACTTGTATTTTTTTTATTTTTTTTGAAATTACCAATTTTTATAAAACATGGTATTTTTATAAAAATCAAGTTCTTTATTTTAAGAAATATTTCCATATTTTTAAAGAAATTTCCATTTTAATACTTTGAAAAAATTTTGATCAATTTTTGCAACTTTGATAAGGTCAAAATTATTTGTTTTTTCTACTAAATTTTCTTCAAATAGGTTTTAAAGATTTTTTTAATCAAAAAAATTTTAAGCCGTAATACCCTACTCTGCGCAATGTACGATTCATTGGCAATAAAATCTGATAGAAAAATCCTACTCCCTAAAAGTCTCAAGAAAATATGTGTCAGTGTTGACAATTTACTCTTAATCCACACTCACTTTTGCAACAGACTACAATTTTTGACAAATCTAGCGACTAAATCTGATGGTTCATTATGGCCTTTAAAGGCAATTGTGCATTATACAGATCCATATTATCAAACCCGTACTCAAAATTTCTGTTAAAAGACCATTTTTTTCAAGAAAAAAAAAACATTTTGAGAAGGAACTAACAGTTGCGTTTATATGCGCTTGTTTTACGCAACGTAAAATTGACCACTTAACCATGACATTGGAGAACAATATGACGGAGATAGTTTTATTAAATTACCTGTATAATGGATCCCAAAATTTTTGTAATGAAGTTATATAACGGACATTATCTTTAGCCTCGTTTAAGACCAATGTTACTTGATTATCGATTTCAGCCCATTTCTGAAAAGGAATGAATGAATTAGAAAAACATTTTTCTTTTTTTCTTGGTAACTTTATATCAGACCTTTAGCAGTTTTGAAGAACGTGAGAGCACTAAACAGCTTTTGTGATTATTAAAAGCCTGTGATGAAACAAATTCCTTAATCGATGTATAACGTGCCAACACTTTACGCCAATTAACTAGCATTTGAAGGGGACCAACATCTGCAGAATCTTTAAAGATTTGTTTACCCTCAACCAAAATTCCCTGGATTTGACGCAGCCATTGATTAAAATAACGTTCGACCAAGCGGACGCGATTAACATCTTTAGAACTGGCTTCTATTTGATACTTAACCAGCAGGAAACCTTTAAAAAGTTCATGGGAAACTTCAAATTTAACTGCCGACGAAGCTGTTGCTTCCGAAGAGCTTAAAAATATATTAAACATATTCAGCGTGTGAAAAAATTTGTTTTTCTGTTCCATTTCGGCAACGCCAAATTCTGAAACGGCCTCTAAGGATCTGATTAGTACGCGCTGAAAAAAATTTTTCATCACATACAAGCACATATCTTTCTTTGGAGCACTCCAAGTAAACATGCCCACATCTTCGGATACGGTTCGATTGTCTATAGATTTTTTATTATTATTTCGATAAACGACAACCCATTTGTCAAATAGATTTACATTTTCACTACGTTGGATAATAATACGTTTGACTTGTTTTCTTTTTAAACTTTCAACAAAACGGCCTGATTTAGGAGGATAGCCGATCATGTCGGCGTAACAAATTAAACATGCTCGTATACCGCCGTTTTCAAAAACTCCCGACAACAAGTCGACAAACTCTTGATCGTCTACAACACCCGCGATTACTTCCTCTGGTTCGACGCCGACGAGATCGGCAATAATTTCCAATACATATCTGTGATTAGCGCCCAGCGCAGAAATGCGCTGTTGTCTTAATTCTCTAAAGTGTTGCGCTTTCTTTCGTTCATTTTCTTCTCTCTCCTGATCGGTAACACTTAAACGCCGCGCGGTTTGCTTTTGAATTGTGTGTGAAACTGCAAATACTTTTTTTAACTTTCTAACATTCCGCTCCGGATCGATGGTTTTTGGTTCCAGGAATTCCGAACCTCGGATTCTATCCATATTTTATTTATATTTATTTTCTTTTCTTTATTTTTTTTTTGGATTTTTTTTTTTTGTTTTTTGTATAATATTAATTTGTATAAAAAAATATATTTAAAAATACGAGTTTCTTTAGCAAGGCTGATGACTTAAATGAAAAAATTTGTCGTTTCGTTTTCCTTCTTTTTTTTATTTCAATGAACTACTGAATGAAGTTTGAATGGAGTTCAAGAGCTTTTAATTGTGTGGTGCCATATTTTTGTAAAAATAAATAATTATTTTTTAAACATATCATTAATATATATCCTGGATATCATGGTTCATCTAAACACTAGTTTTAGAAATGTGTATTTTCCAGCGCAGTCCCCTAAAACACTTATGATTACCGGCTTAGATATCCTCTTCACCAAATACCCTGTTCAACCAACTTTACCACTCTAATGAAGGCTTCGGCGAGTTTTGAGCCATGATTTATTTACAGTCGCCATAATAATCCCATTTGTCTTTCACAGCAAAACAAAAAATTTTTTTTGCTTTCCAATGGAGAAACTGGAAGGTTTGCATTGTGATTTTTAATTAATCGCTTTCTAGAAAAACTCATCTGCCGTGGCTACTTAACAACAATTCTTCTTAAGATATAATTTTTCTGAGATTTGAACTCATTACTTCTATTTAAAATACGCGAATACCTTTGAAGCTAATATTTGCGCTTGCGCACTTTAAGTGTTTCCAGGATCTATAGTTATGACGTCTTAGAATTTGTTTTTGTTTTAAATTACTAATTACAAAAAATACTAATTTTGGATACGAGCGAGTCTAATGAAAATGAAGAAAAAAATAAAAAGTTTCCTCATGTAGACATGATTTTCATTTATATGCCTTTATTTTCTGAACCGCAACAGGTCGTCCTTTCAAGAATTATACTGTCCTTGGAATTGAAACAAAAAATAGAAATTAAAGTGTGGTCCATACGTAGCACGTAACCCTGTAATAATTCGTTTTTACTATGATTCAGTTTTTGATTTTTAATATAAAAAATTAAATCTGAAAATTTTATTTACAGACCAAAAACTACGTTCAAGTTATTGACATTAGAAAACCTCATTGCGAAATGTCCAAGTGTATGTCAGAGCATTGTTGCACATTGTAAAGCGCAGAGTGCACAAAAATTGAACCAGCATGCTCTTATTTTAAAACAATAACGCCATTAATTCTAATTAATGTTATAATATTTTTCTATTATTGTAAATAGAAAATTTATTTCATATCATTAAACATTATTTTATAGTGTGTTTCCATTTACGTGATTTAATCTAAAACACTTGCTCATGCCATCAAAACCACTTAACTCACTTGATTTATTTCAAATCATGTCGAAAATGTATTTTTTCTAACAGATTTTGTCTTTACAACACTGTGTTGTGTCTGGGATACTCAAGTTTAGCTCCGTGTTATCCATTCAAATTGGATGTTTTTATCGAAAAAGTGTGATTTAATTTTGGATTTAAAATAAATTAACTTGTTGGTATAAAAATTGTGTGTTTAAGGAAATATAATTAAATATGTGTAAAAGCAAAAACAAACAAAAGCAGGAACTGGATTTTTAACAAAAGTAAAATAGAGGTTTTTTTTCTTTAACGGAGAAAAGTGTCAGTGTTACGTCACAAATTCGAATATTCAAAAAAGTTTTGCTCAATAGAAACACTTCGAAGTGTTTTCCTCAAAACTAGTTGATTTTAAGTCAATGGAAACATATTATTAGTGTTTCTTCAAAAGGCTTATTTTGAAGCAACAAAAAATTTCGAGATATTCTCACAAAAAATACATCACCGGAAAACAAACGGCCATTATGCTACAGAGACCATCAGAGGTTTTTATTCAAATTTTATTCTAGAAGTGTAGTATTAAAAATCTAAAATAAAACCAACTGAATAAGAATAATATTCAGTCGATTAAATTAAAAGATTACAAAATCTTAAAATTTTTGCAAGAATTAGACGAAATTGTTTGTTGTTAATCCGATTCCAGATATGCAATTTTTGTTTTTTGAGAATTTCTAAAATTCTTTTATGAAAGTGCAAACTTTGATTCTACAACTTCGGCCTGGATTTTTTAGATTTTGTTTTTGCTTAAACGAAACGAAAGACAACACACACACAAACTTAAGAGTTGCGATACATCAGTTGCATAGTGTGGACTGGGATTTAGAAAACAAATATTGTGAAAGAACCAATCACGATTAACAATTGTATTATTTCTGACTATTGTATAAATTTAAAGTATTCTAATTTGCATAAAAGCTGCCATTTTATAATGCAAAAACTGTTTTCGAATACTTATATACATACATATGTATAACAGTACATATGCTTCATATAACGGAGTTTTCATCAACAAACATGATTTTTATCATTTATGCGGAATGTCTTCATTTTCCGTCGTATTAAAAATTTTGTTGAATAGATGTAATGAATTATTTTTTAATTTTTTTTGCAGCCAGGGGTTGAACCAGTGAACTTCGTAAATCAATTAAAATTTACTTTTTCGGTTTTGGTTCATTTTTTAATTTAACTTTAATTGCAGAATGTAATGCCAGTGCCTAATTCTTCTTGTTTTCTTTGGAAAACGTCCGCGTACATTTGAAAAATAATTTTTTTAATAAAAGTTAAAAAAATGAACCAAAGCCGAAAAAGTAATTTTTAATTGTCTTAATCAATTTAAAAAAAAACAAGATATTTCGCCATTCGCTGCTCAAACTTCTTCATCAAGGATATAAAAACTTGACAATGCGCATTCTGGTCGTTCAATTTTGGTCCACTTTTCAAGCATTGCATGCCATCTATTACAAATAACCCGAACAATGTTGGCAATCAAGATGTCGATTGTTGCTGATTAAGTCAGTATAAATCAGTGGCTTCATGAAGCTACAGAGTGCATTATCGAGAAGTGCCAGGGTGCACGGCTTCGGAGGTTTGCGGTTAATGTTTGGCTCGTAACGCCATTCTATTGAAATCACAACTTACTCGGATCAAAGTCGTCTATATTTGAAAAAAATATCGAAGGCATAACTGCATAACTTTTGAAACTACAAGGTCCAATGATAGCATTAACTTTTCTAGATGTAATGAAGTAGGATCTGTTGTTGTGTTTTCGTCCCATATGCAGTAATTTCGTTTATTTACAAATCCTTTCTGCCAAAAATGAGCCCTAGCTAGACATAATTTTGCGATAAAATATCGAATTAGTTTCCAACTACTAAAGAATCTAGTCGGTAAAAAACATCGCTTAATTCCTGCACCAGTGAAACCTTATATATTTGGAAAAAAAATTTCCACGTGGGCTGACAGACCCGCAGTTCCCTTTACAACGGCTGATGAAAGCTGCTACCAAAAAAATAGTAATAACTTTTTTTTCTTGTTACCAACCTGTTCTGTTTTTATTTTATTTTTTTTGATTAAAATTTAGATTTAACGAAAATAAAGAATTAGGATAATGAAAGAAGAATTTGAATAGTGCACCGCTTTCAGGCTTAAGAGCCCGTAGTTTCCTTCCAAGGAGAATAAAAGCCGCACGTTTGGCGACAGATGGACTACAATGAGGCTCGTGAATAATTCTATCGCAAGATAGCCTTGTCATCGAGAATTCTCAGCTTGGACGCAGGGAACTATTGCTGCTGTTGCAGCTGCCATACAATATAGTCCTAGAGTTTCTTCAAGTGGGTTTCAGCAAACAGTCACTGCAAACGATATTGCGTCAAGATTTAAATATATTTCCATATAATATTCAATTAACAAGCTAAATGAGCACAACAGACTTCCCAATTCGCTTGAAATCTTGCTAGAATATCATTCACAAGACGCTAAAGGATGAAAAGATCTTGAGCTGCATTTTTATGTCTGACGAGGAACATTTTGATTTAAACGTTAACGTCAACAAACAAAATTGTCTGATATGGAGTAACTTTAACCCACAGGTACTCCATCAGATGCAATTGCATCTACTTTGCTTCACAGTGTGGTGTGCAGTTTCATCAAGGTTCATTGTCGGGCCTTGCTTTCTCGAAGAAAACGGTCTTACTTTTATGGTCAATGGGGGCCCTTGAAGAGTTTTTCTTTCTAGAACAACACCGAAAGAGAATCTCTTTAAAGCCAACAATATGGGGCAACTCTTGACATAGGCACGTTTGTTAAAACATTATTGCGTCGAAAATTCGCCAGTAAGCTGAAATTAAGAAGCTCTATACTCCACTGGCCCCCCAGGTCCCCAAACCTAACTGCACCTGATTTTGTTCATGTCATTATTGCACACAGGAAGAAAATTAACAAATTCGGATGATTTAAAGCAATCCATTCAAAGAGTAATTAAGGAAATTCCTGCTACAGTCCTCCCGGCAGTAATGAATAACTTTCTGATAAGATATCGCACATGTGTCACCCAGGGTAGTGGTCATTTAAAATAAATAATTTTTAAACCTTTATGAATTTAATAAATTACATTATTTTACAAAAAGTTTTTTGAGTTTCCTAATGTAGCAAAATTCATCAGCCACCCTGTATAATGACTATGGATGTCAAAAAGTGACAACAGCTTGACAGCTTGTTTCGCAAGTTTTACAGGACTTTAAAAAAACCCGACAAATATGGTTTGGCGTTTTTAATTTTTTTTTTAAACTTTTCTGTTTTTTTAGTTTCGTTAGTTTTAAAGTTTCAAAACGTTCAAAAAATGTTCTAATTCTCCGCCCAAGCAAAAAGAAAATATTTTATTAATGTTTTAATAGATTTTTGTTAAAATAAAAAATAAACAAGAAAAAAATAATTTCCAAAAACCCTGCTTAGATATTTTATAAATTTTTTTTCATTAAATTTGTCATCACAATTCAACTTCCTCCCATCTCTGATTTCTTTTAATATTCATATTTTATTTGTATTTTTTCTATTTTTCCTTTTAGTTGTAAATGAAAGGAGTTGGAGCTTAAAGTATGTCAATAGTAGTTAGACAACAATCATTTCACGGCCCTTACAAACAACTACAACAACGACAACAAAGTATATCATCATTTGCTCACAATCATCAACAGTTGAATGGCAAAAAATCAATAGACTCAACAACAGAAAATCAAGTGAAATGCATGACAAACAAAGTCATCAAAACTGAACAGTTGGTAGAACAGCGTCAAGCTGTTGCAGGTATTTTAGAAACGGAAAAAGGGGAAAAGAAAAGTTATAATAAACAAAACAAATCACAAAGTCAAGATCAAGAAAACGAAAAAGAATTAATAAGAAGAGGGTGGTTAGAGGACACTTACCCGAGCTCAAGTGACTCTAGAGACGACTATCAAATTTATCAAAATGGCGAAGTAAATGAATTTTTTAAAAATAATAGTTTAGAAAAGCCCAAGAAGGTGTCAGATATTTGTTTGGTAAATGATCATTACATTTGGGTTAAAATGCCTGATCAAGAGAACACATCAACAAACAACAAAACTTTGGCTGAGGCTGCTGAACGCCTCAAAGAGTTTAAGGCCATGAAAGAGCAAAATGACAAATTCTTAAAAGAAGCCGAAAAGAAAAACAAACAATTGTGCCGTTATTTAAGAAGTAAACGAAATCGTATAACGAAAATTGCTCCCATACGTGAGGAAGAAGCCGAAGATCTAAGTAGCGATGATAACAAACCTTTAAAAACGCCATCAAAACTTTATTGTCTCAAAATGCAGTCATGCTGTCAGGCCAATGAAGACGAAGTGGAGATTTATCAAACACAAACAAAAATTTTTAAAAGTAGACCAAATTTCGCGTGTAATCGTCAGAGTTTGAGTCCCTCAAAAATTACAACTGAAACAAAACCTCAAACTATTGAAGCTGAAAAGCCGAAAGATATTCAAACTATATCGGGTTCATTACTCAAGTCTTCCGTTCATCATGAGGTGTCATTGGAACAGTATGGTTCTCTTATAGAAAGCCAAAACAACACCAACAACAATGATGATTTCAAAAATTTTAATATTTCGCAGCCAAGAAAATATTCGCGTTTTGAAAATTTCAGTTGGCTTCTGCATGCCTTTAATCCAAAATATCGCAAACCAAAATCGAAAATTCAGGCTGTTGTTTATAAAACTTATTTTGTTAAGTGGACCAAACCGCCAGATACACAGACTCATGGTTACGGTGTCAAATCTTTAAAGTCATCGAACGTCGAAATGTCTGTTTTAAGACGCTGTCGTTCAGCTTTCTTTTGATACAACAAACGACTTTATTCGCACACGTGTATTTTCGTAAAATTTGTTTTAAAAAAATAAATCTTTATAATAAAAAATTGTTGTTGTTGTTGTGTTTATTTATGGTATTTTTTCCTGCATTGCAGTGTTATATCTCTGTGACGTCCTTGCCATAGTGCAGTGAAAAAGTTATTTAACAAAAAAGAAAAAAAATCGTATTAAGAATTTTTAATCTTTAATTCCTTAAAAACGAGGACCTTTTTTGCACGAAACTTAAAAAAATTTTAACACTGTCTACAAAACTCTGTAATTAATATTTTAAAATACATTTTGTAAATTTGAATTTTAAGAAAATTTGAAATGACACGTAGACGATGTCGTGGGCACTGCTCGTATATTATAAAGTACTTAAACGATGATTCGGATGACAACTCTTAGATATAACATATCTAACTTAATTGCTGATTTTTTTCTTTTTGCGAACCCGTATTCTGATGGACAATTTGACCCAATGTGCGGATGTCCGATGGCATTGCAGTTTGCGTCTTACGAAGTAATTTTAAAAACTGTTCATCCGACTTTCTTGTAAGATAGATTTTCGAATGCATATTATTATGATGGTAAACAGAACTCGTTGCTTACTTGCATTTATTAAAATGTGGAAAATTACATCAGTTACAGGGACACCCTATAATTTATAAAATCAAGTTTGCTACATGTTATAGCGGACTAAGCAATAAAGGTTCTGTGCAAATTTCAATCAACTGTATACAACTGTTCTTTCATATATATTAAATAACAGCAACTATTGTAAAACCCTGTAATTTATAACTTTTAATATTTATACTTCCTAATATACAAGATAAAGCAGTGAATATTCTGTTTAATTTTTAAGTTTTTGTATATAACGGTTTAAACGATAGGGCCATATAGATTAATTTATTTCAAATATGGAAACACCCGTTAATTTCTAAGTTTAAATTTTAAACTTGTTGTTATAGTGGACTTAGCAACAAAGGTTCTTTTTAAATTTCAGCTATCTGTCTATTGCGGTTCAAAAATTTGGCTACATACAACAAATTACATCAACTATTGGGGCACCCTTTAATTTCCAAACACAAATTGTACACTTGGCAACTGTCAAATCGGGTTTCAAACAGAACACTCAATATTTTTATTAAGATTTTTTTACATATGTATTTATTTTAATTTTTTATTAAGACTACAAAGATTTAAAAATTAACAAAAGAAATTCATAGAAAAAATAATAAATTTCAAAAATGCACTTTTTTAAATTAAAAAAAAAATTGGACTTATTTCATATAAGAAATTTTATTTTCCCCGATTTAATATTGTTAAATAAAAATTACTAAAAGAGAAAATAACGTTCACGTTATAAAATGTCTTTGTATGATTTTCTTTATATTCACATTTTTAGTTCGTCTTATTTCAATGAAATTTCCTAGCAACACTAACAACAACATTTACATTAAATATGAAAATAAAAAAATCTAAAACGACGACAGTTAATATTCAAATAAAATAATATGAACTCTTGTAGTTGTTAAGTTTTATGACTTTGTTAAGTTGTGTAGTGTGTTGCCTTCCAGAAGGACGTTGATGTTGATTTTAATGTTTTACTAGTTCAACTTAAGTACTTCGTTTCATTTAGAAGTCACGGTAAACAATTTTAATTACGCGTTCAAAACAATGTTGCTTAGAATGTCGGACAATGTCGTTCGTTACTCCTTTTCTTAAAAAAATATTTACTAACGAACAAAGTTAATGCCAAATACTTTTCTATGCATGAATTTGTTCTTGATTAGTTAAAGTTTTATTGTTTTCAATGGCAATAAAAGCGGGAAGGTAAAAATCACAATTCTTTACTTAAACGCGGCAGTGAGATGGCAGTTGACTTAAGCAAAGATGGAATATTATTATGTGAAATTAAATAAATTAATGACAAAAAATGTTTTAAGGCAAAGCAAAGCTTGGATGTATGAATTATTTTTTAATTTTACCCCAATAATCTGAATTGGGAAAATGTAAAAATACTGTTTTTAAGGATTTTTCCCAAAAAGGTGTTATATTTTTTTCTTATAAAATTTACTTCGGTGCAAGCAAATTTTTTTAAACATTTTAAAGGCAACCTTTAACAGTTGCAAATAAAAGAAAAGTTAGGCAAAAAATTAAAACAGTTCTTCCCCCAGCCATATTCAAACAAAATATAAAAATTATTCAAAAATTTCAAGGACTTCAAAGCACCGTATAAAAAAACGTCAACGGACTTTTAAGTGCCCATTTGTTGGCTTCATACTTTAATAGAAATTTGACAGCCCTGTAACAGCAGCGTAACCTCTTTTGTAAAAAACACAATTTTTTGGGACATTTTTCCCCGTTCCAAGAATTTATAACGGGATATCCATTTCGTGGTTTCAAAAGTTCAGAATTTTTTTTTTTCAGTTGAAAGTCTAATACTGACGAAAATGCATCGTTGTTCTCAGAAATTAAAACTGTCTTACGGCACATTATGGCGTATTTTGCATTTGGATCTACACCTACATCCGTATAAAGTCCAGCTCACGCAACAACTGAAGCCAGCTGACCATTCACTACGTCGTATATACGGGGAATGGGTACTTGAACAACAGGCGGTAGACGGCAATTTTTTAAACGAAATTTTCTTTATCGATTAAGAACATTTCTCACTCGGTGGGTATGTTAATAAGCAAAATTGACGTATTTGGGGTTCTGAGAATCCCCAAGTAACTGAAGAAAGGCCATAAAACCAAAAAAAAACCCCTTTTTGGTGCGCTCTTTGGTCCGACTGTCACCAACAATGTGGACCATTATGGTCATATGATAACCGATTTTTTTTGTCTGCTGTTAAAGAATACGACTTGGAGAATATGTGGTTTTAACAAGACGCTGTCACATGCCACACAACTCTAGCGAATATAGCTTTATTGCAAGCGACATTTCCTGGTCGCGTAATTTCTTGTCGTGGTGATATCAACTGGCCACCAATATCATGCAATTTGACACCATTAGACTTTTTTTGTGGAGCTACGCGAAAGATCGTGTTTATGCAGATAAAACTTTAACTCTTGAGTAATTAAAAACCAACATTCGTTAAGTTATAGCTGAGATACCGCCCAATATGTGTCAAAAAGTGGTCAAATATTAGCTCAAAAGAATCAATGTTTGCAACACTTCGCGTGGTGGTCATTTAAATGATGTAGTGTTTCACACATAACGTCAACGTTAAAACTTTATAATAAAAAAATATTTTATATGTGTTTTATTTACGTTTACTTTTAAAACCGCAATATGAATAAAATAAAAAAAAATTTGTTTTATTTTACCATTTGATTAAATGCTTTTTTATCTTTAAAATTTTGAATTTCTATAGGAATATCTGGATGCGTTTTAATTTTGTGGCAATTTGAATTCTTGTTTTAACGTGATTTTTTTTTTCAGTGTTTTTCTAAGCGAAATGAAATGCATCTACTACGAATACGTTAAAAAACTAAATGTCAAAACTATCCTGCTGTTGGTGTTGCCACAATTGAAAAACAAAGTTTTTGTTGAAAAACCCTTTAATTGGTTTGATTTAACCAACAATCATTTTGAGCAGGCAAAATTACTGTTAACTCTACCTTCATTTTATATAAGAAAATCTCATGCAAAAATACATTTTATAGACAATTGTGGAAAATTATTTCTCACTTTTAAATTTTTGCCATTTGTTACGAAGCGTTCAAAAATTGTTAAGCTGTTATTAAGTACCAAAAAATTGATTTACTCCGCGGGGGAAAGGTTTTAAATTTGAACTCTTTAATATATTTTTACCGACTTCAAAAAAAAAGGAGGTTATTAATTCGTTTATGCTTGTTTCTACAGAACTCAGTCATTAGTTGGGCCAAATTACGGCACATGATATCGATCGAAATTTCTATAGAATTTAAATATAAATTTCGAACAATTTGCCCCCTGAACCGATTTTGAATTGTTTTTTTGTTGTAAATTATTAGATTATGTTTACAGATTGGTCCTGTTTTAAAAACAGTTCGCAATCTTAAAAATTAAAGGGTGTCCTCATTCAACATACATGTTTGTTACGTGTATTATGAACCGTAAAGCGCACTTCTTTAAAAGTTGAAAAAAAAATAACAAAAAATAATACAAAGATAAATCTAAAAATTAAAGGGTGTCCCCATAGGTTACGGAAATTGACTTATATGCACCTATCATTTGAACCGTTATAGACACGCTTAAAAATTGGACAGATTGTTTATTAATATGACCGTTATTAGAGTAAACGTTCAAAATTATAATTTAAAATTATAAATTAACAAATTTTGTTTTACTGTGTCAGCAATAAGAAGTGTTAAAATTAAATGGTGACCACATAACTGCTGAATTTTCTTCTTTAATCTGCATTCATATTTTGTTCTACGCATATTAAAATACCTGATGCAATCTTTCTTGATTGTAATAGAACATAATTAATGTATAATTACGGTCCTAAAAACTTTAACTTTAAGTTTTTCTGTTATGAAGTCGGTTTTTTTGCAAGAATTATTTTTTCGTCAACTAAGCTTATGGATCATTAAAATATGTCGTACTCAATTTAATACCATATGGTATTTTTGGACCATATGTTCTTAATTTGACAACGGACAACGAGACGTTCTCAACTTGACAACGGAATGTTCATAACTTAATGATATATGCTTTTCGTTCTCGATTCGTAAACAGATTGTTCTTAAATTGTCAACGCTTGTTGTTAATAATGTTTTCCACAACTCGTTGTCAGATTAACACCAGTCGTGGACAAGTAAAGAACGTCTTTTTTCCCTCTGTGTAAATAGGGAATTTTTACAAATAAAATTATTTCCAGTGTGAGTAAAGTATAGCTTTGTTAATGATTAAATAGTTAAATCTAAAACTATGTTTTTTCAGGGGGATTTTTGGCGATAAAAATTTCTTATTAGGGGATTCGAATCGAAAAGAGTCTGGTTACCCTGATCTAAATTGGCAATAACCTGGGCTTGCTGAGAAAAATGTATACTCGAGGACGCTGTGGAAATTAAGTCAATGAATTTTAACAAAAACAGCAAACTAAATTCGCTGCAGAAGGTGGTATAATATGTCCAGAGCTCACTTTAAAATAACTCGCGTGTCGTTGTTTTGCTACAAAAACAACAAATAAATAAATTGAAATCATAAACTAAATGAGAATTGTAGACGTGTAAAAAGTATTTAACACTATTCTGTGTAGTTTATGTTAAAGTTTTGATCATTCCCTTTTTAAAATTGATTGAAATATTATTATTAATTTTAAGATTATTTTAGTAACAAATGTATTTTGTATTTTTATTTTTTTTTTATATTTATAAAAATAATTTTTAGTAATTATATACAGAAACAGGTTAGAATTTGTATTATAAGGACTAAATTACTTTTTATTACTTCTTGTCCTCAATCCTGATATCTATACCAACGAGCCTGAAACACGCGATCTATATAAAAATGTATGTTAATTTATTATCACACCTTTTTCCATATCACTTTGCATAAAACATGAACTCTTGTCGTTCTTTAATTGCTAAACAAATTATTTTTGTTTGAAACAATATTTGCTTTTTTGTCCAACTGAATAAAATTTTATTACTTGCTGCTGCATTTGTTTTTTGTTCTAAAAATACTCTCAAGCTTTGAAAAGTATTAAAACTCATTATTTTGTTACCATTTTAAGCGGAGGCATAAAAGCGTAACTGTTGAGCGCCACAATAAAAAAAATTTAAAACGTCACGCTTAGCAGGAGTTCTACGATATGCCGGCAACGACAATGGTTTGAAAAAAAATATAAAAATTAAGGTAACATTAGGATATTTAATGGGAGTTGAAGTTTTAAAGAGAAACAATAAATAGTAGAAAGGGGAGTAACGTTGGGGCTTGAAGAAGTTAAATGATTATAAATTTCTCATAGTAAAAGAGAAAATAAAAATTTATAATTAAAAAAAATATACGTGAAGGTAAAAATGTATTTCTGTTTTATAGTTTTTAATTTATTTCAAAAAGGGTAGAACAGATTTATTTAAATAATTTTTTTTAATTTCGTACGCAGGTAAATAACTTTAAAATTGTTTTAATTTTTGGTTTTTATAAATTTAACGAGTTATAATTAAATTTTACATGTAAATAGAAAGCTACAAAAATGATACTTTCTTTATTTCATGTTATTTATTTTGTAAATTGATAAAGTACACAGTCGAGGAAAAGGCTTCTAAAATTGAAGCGGAATTAGAGGTATCTTTGCAAATAAAAAAATTTAAAAAACTTTCAGTTTATCCAAAGTTCAACTATAAAGTGGCGTGTTAATGAATATTAACTTTTTTGCCAATATTTTGACAAAAAGTTACTTTTTAAGAAAAATTTAAATTCTATAAAATTCAAAAATTTTACAAAAAAATTCAACAAATTAATAAAAAAAATCATTAATTGGAAGAAGAAGAACAATAATTGGATGATTTATGTTAAACAGAAAATCTTAAAAAAAAAAAAACTTAAAACTGCTAAAAAAAACATAAAAATTTTTTAAATTATCTAGTCAATCAGTTGACTACAATTCAATTGATTACAATTCTCATTTAATCAATTTTTTTAGACTAATATAACCACAACTTCTTAACAAATTTGCTTAAGTTACCGCTAAGCTTTAATTTCATAAAGTTAGAGGTTAATGAGCTTAATGCCATCTATATTTTCAAACAAAAAATCGTTGACTTTAGTGCGGTAAGTAACTTAATAGGCCAAAACGCAATCTTCGACCTTATTAAAAACAATTAAGCTCCAGTGATGCCACCAGCATGTAAACCATACCAAACGGTACATTTTCTTAATGTAATGAAGTCTGCAGGGTCTATGGTGAAATTATTTCAATCTATACATATTCAAATTAAGCAATAAATTGGTAATTAAATAGAGGACTGAATTTCTAATTAAATCTGATAATAATGTTTAAGCTTTAATCATTAATGATGATATGCAAGCTTATACTATTCATAAATATCAATAATTCTTGCCAAAAAAAACCGACTTCAAAACAGATTTTACCTGTCTCTCTATAACGCATCAATAGTTTTGTCACATATATTAAATTACATCAATTATTGGAACATCCTTTATTTGCCAAAACCAAATTACATACTTGCGGTTGTAGCAGACTTAGCAATGAAGGTTCTGCAATTTTCCAACAACTGTTCAACAGTTTGGCCATATACATTAAATAACAGCAACTATTGTTACACCCTATAATTTATAATTTAAAAATAATTTATACTTCTTATATTCTAGACATTCTGTTTAATTTTCAAGTGGTTGTATATAGCAAACGATAAGTCAATTTACTTCAAATATGGAAACACCCTTTAGTTTCTAGATAAAAATTTTATACTTTTTATTATAGCGGACTTAGCAATACAGGTTCTTTGTAAATTTCAGATGTCTATCTATAATGGTTTAAAAGTTAGGCCATGTACATCAAATAACATTAACTATTGGGAAACCCTTTAATTTCTAATCATAAATTTTATACTTGTTGTTATAGCGGACTTAGCAATACAGGTTCTCTGTAAATTTCAACTATCTGGCTTTACAAGTTCCAAAGTTTAGCCACAGGCAGCAAATTATATCAGCTATTGGGACACCCTTTAAGTTATAATTTTGAATGTTTATACTAGTTATTATAACGGTACAATTTTCAAGCGTTTGTCTACAACGGTTCAAAAGATAGACGCATATAAGTCAATTTCCATTACCTTGGGGACACCCTTTAATTTATAGATTAATTTTTGTATTACCTTTTGCTATTAGAAGCTATAATTATACGCATTTTTTTAATTTTAAGGTTCATAATACACTTAAAAAACATGTATGTTAAATGGGGACACCCTTTAATTTTTAAGATTATGATTTTTTTTAAAACGGGAATTGTAAGCATGATCTATCAAATTACAAAAAAAAATTCAAAATCGGCTTGGAAATGACTGAGTTCTGCAGGCACAAACATAAAAAAGCGACATTCACTTGAATTGATAACCTTCTTCTTTTTTTTAAGTCGGTCAAAAAGGAAACGTCGCATGGCATTTTGTTCAAAATCTAACCCGTAAGTTTAATTGGTCTTAAAAAACACGGTATTTGAGACAATGTTTACAATATTTATTTGAACAGAAGTATAACCTATTGTGGACCAATGTTTTGAATGTTGGACTTTTATGTTACCCGTGACTAAATATGGAGCAATTGCTTTTTTCAATTCAATTCTCAATTTCGCTTAGACTCTTACTTGTTTAATCGATAATACAACACTTTTAAAAACTGACGAAAAAAAAGCAAAGCCGCGAATAGGCCTTGCTTTAAATATGGCAATTTTAAACTTATTCAACGTTGTTTTTTAAAGAACTGAATACAAGAACACCGAATATGAGAAATGATGTTCCTGTTAGTTTTAATAATTGATTTAAACCTTTAGTTATTGATTTATATAGTCCTGTCCAAAAATGGCTAAGACAGCTCTAGAAAAAATTAAGCCCTACTCACCTTCATTAATTTTTTCCAAAGAATTTTTCGAATATTTAATAGATAACAGCCCTGTAGGCTGTGGCACCCACCACCACAACTCTTTAGGTACACTATGCCTATAGTTTTCCATAACCCTAAAAAAGACATTAAAAGCTTATTAAAAGTCGATAGGAACAACACTTTACCCCCACCTAATAAATAAAAAAAGAGTTTTTTCCTAAACATAAACGTGCTGAGCTATTAATTGTTTTTATTGTTGTTTCAAGAAACATGTTTATTAACATAAATCAACAATAATTAATCAAAAATGAAGAATAAAAATATGAAAAACAACAATTAAAAGTGAAATACATGCAGCAACATTTATTAAGTTTTAAGAGCGCAAGGGAAGGGTGTATATATTTTATTCTCACCTTAAGTTAATCCAACTACAGCTGGGCAAAAAGAAGCATGAAATTTATAATGTTAAATTTTTTTTTATTTAAAAGTTATTAAGCCCAAATAGAAGCTCTCTAATATTTAAAATATAATTAATACAACAATTAGAAATTTTTATTTTGCTGTAGCAAACTAAAAATTTGAATAGATTTTTGTTATTTGTGTCGAGAGCAATCTTGTAACAACATTAGCAACGATTAAAAAGTGTTTAAAAAAGTTAAGAGAAGTCGTCATTTCTATTCTGATATTTCTATTATTCAGTAGTAAGTGTCTGCTGAAATTTCTCGTTTTTTTTTAATAAAGTCTGTTTCTAAACGACCTTCATTAAATGCTGTTGCTTTCTTAATGGTCTTGGTGCAAAAAAGATCTTAGATTTTCTTTAATGATCTGCATGACCTTGGAATCATTCTTCAAGCCTAAAAATTATTAAAGTAGTGAAAGAAAAAATCAAATATGCCAAATATAGAAAAAGTTGCATGTATTCGTAGTTGCTGCTTCTGCTGTTGTTTCTTTGAAACCAATATGTTTCTAAACATTCTCTGTTATCATTTGTCTCCCTTTTTTACGATGTCCTGTTGTTAACATGTTGATTTTAACATTAAGTGCACAGCTTGATGACACATTTAATAGAGTTATCATTACTTTGAATGATTGAGAGCAGTGTTGCCAGCTTTCTTTCAAGTTTTCTCTCCAAATGGCTTGTCGTATATCGCCATTATATAAAAATATTTTACGTTACCTATGACAACATTTTTACTACATTTTTATTTAATAAAAGAGGTTTTTATAAAACATAAAAATTTACAAAATACAAAATAATATTCATTGGTTTTACATAACAATTAAGTAACATAAGAGTACAAAAAACAACTACAAAATTTAATAAAAATAAAAATATTTAACTTAATTCGAAGAAATTAAGGTCAATCAATGAATACCAATTAAGTAATTATTATAATTAAAGATTAAACCTCGAAACATTAATGGTGTTTTAAAATATTTTAATAATTATAATTGAATCAAAATTTACTTTTTTGGCTTAGGATCATTTTTTAATTTAATTTTTAGAAAAAAAAATTATTTTTCAAATGTGTGCGGACGTTTTCCAAAGAAAACAAGAAAACAATAGAAGCTGGCAAAATGTAATGACGCGTTTTCGGGACCGCCAAATCCTTCATCAGCATTCTTTGCATTTATCTACTTCAAGTTGTGTATATTGTAAATCGATCATTAAATGGATGATATTTATTTATTTTAATGTATTGTTGATGTTTTATTTTATTTATGTAAATAGACGAATCCCCTGAAGAAGTGAACAAAAAATTCACGAAATGTTGGGAGAAACATGTATTAAAAAACTGCATTTTTTTGACATGAAAGGAATTAGGCCGTACCAGCTTATTATTTACAACATATACACCAAAGGTTCAAAAATATCGCCATGTATCTCGTCTCTTGCCATTCTAAAATTTTTATCGCCAAAAAGAATTTTTTATTGCCACTTTTGGCAAGAAATCACCATAACTGACAACACTGATTGAGAGCATCGATGTTGACAAAGTTTTTGTGCGTTACTGAGGAGAAAAACTAAAACGTTTAAAGTTTAAATGCTCTTAATGTTTAATTGACTTTTTTAGTCGCTAATTTATTTAAATCTGTGTCGAAATCACAAAGTAGATAAAAAAGTTATAAATCAGAAATAAATAAACAATTTAAATAGAAAAATTATTTGGAATATTTTTAACCGACTTTGAAAAAAAGGAGGTTGTCAATTCATCTGAATGTTGCTTTTTAGGTTTTTGCAAAACTCAGTCATTTCTAAACCGATTTAAAATTTTTTTTCATTTTAAATGTTATACCTACATATTTTAAATATTTAATTAAAAAAATTAAAGGGTGTTAGCATACAACATGCAGGTTTTTTATGTTTTGTATGAACCGTAAAGGGCACATATTTAATATTGAAAAAACTGATTATCATTCATAGCACTTAATAGCAGAAGTTAAACAAAAAAATAACAAAAATAATCGAAAAACTAAAAACTAAAGAGTTTCCGTACTTTTTAAAGCGTTAATATAAACATTTGAAAATTAGACAGAATGTCTACTAATTTGTCTGGTGTTATAAAAAAGTAAAAATATTTAATATAAAAAATAAAGGGCATTACAACAGTTGACATAACTGTTAGAGGTGCCTTTAGATGAAATGTTTTTTACATATGACTTGTCAGATTTTCCATAACAAAATACATATGTATCGTATAAACGTTTTAAAACATTTCTTATGTTAAATACATAAGTAAGAGTCATATGACAAATTTTCATGTAGAGCGTGTGCTATTTTTATATGACAAAGAATATGACTTCCAGTGGTGCAACTTGTGTTTTTAAATGATCAGAAAGTGCGAAAAGCACTAAAATTGTTGGAAGCAGAATAGAGTTCACATCTTTATTAGCATTTAACAGAGCCGCTCACCAAAACATCTGTTGTAAACAATGATTAACTTCGTAGGTTATGTCAGAAGTAAATTGCATGTACGTTTAAAGGCGAAATTTAAAGACATATGTAAAAGTGACTACTTTGACATACATAAGGAATTACATGTGAATTTTGAAACTGACAAGTTATAAGTAAAAAACATATCGCCTAACGGCATCTTAAATAGTTTTAGACAGAGAATAAAAATTTACAACGAAACTCTTTTGTTTAGTCCGCTATAACAAGTATAGAATTTGGATTTGGCTGTCCCAATAGTTAATGCAATTTGATGTATGTGACCAGGCTAAGAGCATTTCGGATGAATAAATTTATATCTTTTTTAATTTTTTGATTTAAGAAATATCGAGATCCACTAATATTGGATTTACGTGTCAATGCATGAGAGTAGTTATTTTAATTGAGAAATTAATTCCAAATAAAAAGCAAAATTATTTTATTTATAATAATTCTAATAGCTGTGGTTGATGGTTAATTGAAAAACTGGACTTGAAGATTTACTTATCAGCATTGTTACTTATTAATCGAAATATTCTTAATTTTTCATTAAAAGTTTAATTTTAAATTTAAAAGTTTCGCATTGTCTTCAGTGTATGAAAACTTTAAAATAAAATTCTTGTGTTTATACGGCCTTTCATCCTCATCTTCAAAAACGTATTCAGTTCAAACAAGCAGAATTCATTTTTAATATGAAAGTATAAAATTGAAAGTATAAAAATTGTTTTTAAATAAAGAGCTTCCATGAAGATTAAGCTTTGTGAACACCATTTGCGCCACCATTGAGAATAATAAAAGAAACAAAAACAGTAGCCCAAAAACATTTTAAAATCTGTTGCTTACCAAACTGTAGTTACAAAATTTGGTTGTTTTTTTTGTTCGTTTAAAATAATTTTCAGTAGCGTTAAAAAATAACACAAAAAAAAAATATATAAATAATTCACGTTTAATATTTTAAAAGAAAATATAAGTTTTGAAATTTAAAAATAGACACAATTTATACAACAATCAAAGAACTTAAAATCAAAAAAAAGATAAAATTAACATTTTCAAAGGCGAACTCACAAAAAAAATATGATTAATTATTAAATCTTTAATAAATTTTGTATGTTGTCGACTTGAGCGTTCATCTGAGGAACGCATTAAAGTTTTCGAGTTTTAGATCTTCAAGAGATAAATTGTTGTCGATATTAATGATAAATAAAATTGATTGACAGATTAATTAAGACTTTGAGATTATTTTACTTTGATTTTTAATTGCACATGTGTATAAATGAGTTGAGTATTCGACCCAGTGTGCGACAAATACATTTAGAATAATAATAAACATTATTATAGTTTAAGTTTTACATTTTCTTTCAATTACAATTTTTTTTAAAGAGAAGTAGCACTTCAGGCATTAATACCTATTAAATTATATTTTTTAAATAACCGTGCTACATTCTTTAGGAAAGGGATAGAAGAGAGATAAAACAGGTGGTGAAGGAGAGAGATAGAGAGTTGGTTATTTTACTTCGCCGGTAAATATGCTATGCAGAAGTACAAACGAAGGAGGCTGTACGTTTTCATGTTAATTCTGAATATGTATTTATACCATTAAACAGAAAAAAACATTTTTTGTTTTGATTGCTGCAGGGATCGAACCCTGGACAACCAAGTTTGTAGTCAACGTGTTTATCACTTCGATTACATCAGCCTCGATAGATAAATGTGACTTTTTAAGATTTAATAAAGTTAAATTTTAATTAAAAAATTCTTATTCTAAAGAATAAAAGTTGAACTCGACACAAGAAATGATTTTGATTATGGACTACAAATACATAAATATCGTATCACTGTATCACTATAATCCTTTGACACTTTTATATTTATTTATTTAATTAATGTCTTTGGATATAAATCCTTACGGACCGACAAGGAAAATAATAACAAATTAATTTACAGTTACATTTAATAATTTAAACATGAGTAATTAAAAACAAAGCATTTTTATTTACGCAAAAATCAACAAGACAAGACGGAAAAGATCATTAAATTGTTTGTAATTTCTTCTAAACAAATCAACATCTGCGTAATTTGTATGGAAAACTTGAAGTTGTAACGGTGTCCAGTAGCGGGTAGATCGTCGAGGAACATTAAGATTTATATTGCAAAGAAGAAGAAATTTATTTATTTTAATAAAAAAGTCACATTAAGCATTGTCCTTCGACTTTTTAAAGTGGGCAGCTTAATAATAGCCAGCCTTGCTTATACGACGAAAGAATAAATCCATAACCACGAAATAAAGTTCTCAAATAAAACAAAAAAAATTGTTTTGGACTGATTTTATACACTCAATGTGAATGTCAAAGTTTGGGTCCCAAGAGAAATGTATAATTGTTTCGTGATATTTGTGTCAGTAAACTCTTTTGCCTGCCTTTTATTTAATGCCAATACACCACGAGCTCTGTTTACCATGATAGTAATATGCATCTGAAAATCTAACTTACGGTAGAGAATAGTACCAAGGTCTAAAAATTCAGTTACTGATTCCAATAAACATCCATCAAGTGTGTATTGTAGCGTAGAAATTAAATACCATGAGATACGCATATGCTTACACTTCTTTAAGTTTAACTCCATTCAATTGATTTTACACCAAAACCTGTTTAAATCCTGTTGCAAGAAGAATCCATCTGCTGATAATTTGTAACTTTAAAAATCTTAACATCATTTGCGAATATTAAAACATTGCAAAACTTAATTACACAAGGCAAATCATTTATAAAAATGAAAAAATAACATAGGACCAAGGTGGGTGGCTTCCTTGAGCGAATCCAGAGTTTACAACAATTTTTTAGAGTATGTATTTTTTATCCAGCCTAAAATGTCTTAAATAAAGCTAATTAAGCTTAGTTTCTTAAGAAGGAGATTGTAGTTAACTTCATCGAAAGTTAACGGAGGTCTGTATAAATAACATCGTTTGTTTAACCATCATTGAATCGACGTTTTATTAAAGTTGTATGTTGTAGAATTTTGGCTTGGGCGTTGCACTTAACTTGGTTATGCTCCTATAATCCATTACGTTTGTCCTTTTTGTTGATTTAAGTAATAGAATAATGTAAGAACATTTTAAAACGAGATATTAAACATGATTGATAAAGGTGTTGATATGGCATAGGATCAATTGGTTAGGACGCAAACTGGAATGCCATCAGGTTTACAATAAAGAGGTCTTATGGCTTTTATGCAGTCAACAATTTTGGAAAGTGTAAGCAGGTGGGATTGACATTCAACTACAGAAAATAGATCACGAAATTTTAAAATGATTTGCGATCTCGTTTCAAGTTAGTTTCATGTTATTTAAATAATTTATGTAAAGGTTCTTGTTTTATTGGGAACGGTTAACACAACATAAATAATATTGTTGTGCAGAGCTGGATTTTTTATATTTCTTATAGTGCTTATTTTTAGCATTGTTTAACTTCGATAATTGATTAGAATTTCATGTTAATTTACGAACGAAACTTTTTGAAACACATTCATTAAAACATCTTGTCATCACGTTGTAAAATCTATTAACCATTTCATGAGAATACAGAAAAAAACCATGGTATTGCATTTTTTTTCAATTATCACACTTACATGATTTAAAAGTAAATCTGAAAATTCTTCTTTTAACTTTAATAATCAAAATTTTTGCAAACAAAATCTTTTTTAGTAATGAAAAAAATTTGTAATTGTACTGTTCACAAATCAATGATATGGGGGCCCATGTTTACCATAGAGTTATTTATCTTTCTTGCAATAATTTTATTCTTGTGCTGTATTGTTTATAGTTGAAAGCTTATTATAATGGTTTCAAAATTTTTTTGGGGCAGCTCGAAACCCTGTCGCACTATTAAGTGAGTTAAAATAAAATCACTCAGTCATGCCGTCATAAAGAAACAAAATGAGCAAAAATAAATTTAAAAACAATGACAATAATTATTAAGGAACTCTCAAGAAATTGTCTCTCTCTAGAATTAATATCTATTAGGAAACGAAATGGGGTACCCGCCTACTTTGTCTATAACATAAATTTTAACTAAAAGACAAATTGTGAGGTTTTAAAAATTTTATAAAAAGAAAAAAATTCAGCCTTAACTTCAGGCAATGCATGCAGAAACACACATATGTACAGTGCATTTTAAATGCAAATACATGCGAAACTATGGTTTTTGCACTCAGTATCAGGGAGAGGATTTAAATACATTGATTTCTTGCCAAAACTTTTTCATGTCAAATAGAGTTTAATAGTGCCAAAATATAGTGTCACAATAAATCAGTGAAATACAAAAATATAAATATAATTGAGTTGGTGAGTATAATAAAATTACACTGCGAGAAATGTTTAGTAGCATTCTGAATAGATTTGGTGGTGGAAAAAAATTTATTTATTTTTATTTTCGCTTAAGGTAAATAAATTACCAGGTGGCAGTGTAGGTGAATTCAGTATTTTTTGTTGGTATACATCACTGTCAAACTCCATATAATTCTCAAACTCTATTTAATTAATTTTGAACTAAAAGCCTTTTAATAAAATTTCAAAGAAAATTTTAAACGAAATATTGTACTTTTAGCTACTTTTAGGCGACTTGTATTTTTCATATGAGTTGCCATTTTGTAAAACAGAAGATTGCAACTCTTGGTTAAATGCAGTCAGTATCATGAAAATACAAAAATTAAATGTTGCTGATAAATAAGTTGTACTCGTATAGAAGGAGAAAAAATTAAAACAAATGTTCTAACTTTCCAGAGTCTCGATAAGAAAAGGAAACGAGAACGAGCAGATAATGTGGTTAAGGAGACTGGTTAGTAAATGAGGAAATTGTGCTACAAATTGTAATCAGGACTTATCTAGTGACAATGGAAACAACATAACGGCCATAACATTATATAGCATTCTTGGCTGCGCTCATTAAAAATCAGGAATACTTGAGATCAGAAGCTCGAGGCTTGCCAAAGCAACAGCGTATTATGGATGGCTGTGCGGGTTAAAGGCAGATGTTTGCTAAAGAAGACATGGAGTTATTTTAGTCTTGCTTAAGTATACAAATCAAGGGAAGGTCCTAACTACAACGGTCTCAAATTCACCTACCCCAAGAGATCCTCCTTTCCTTGACGCTATTGTTCCCAGAGTATTTGGCGGTCCCTATGGTTGTAGAATATCGAAACTGGAATAAAACGGCCATTGTCTATCTGATGATATTATTAGAAAGGTAGTCCTAGGTGATATCAGTTAGTGTAATTTTTTGCCAGAAATGTTGCTTTAGTCGTATCAGGTATCGACATTAATCTCGCAACTTCTTTAATATGGGCATCCTACCCTAGTGGTTGGCCACTTAATTTATCACGCCATCTTGCCACACTTTTATCTACGTATTTTTCTGTTCTCCCTATCCTTTTTTTCTAAAAAAAAGACGCAGGTTTGTTTGTATTTATGTATGTATGTGTGTACCCTGCCAGCATTTGGCAGACAATTTTTAGATAGAAGTCACTTCTTCGTTACTTTTTTAGATGAAAAACTCAATTTTACAAAAAAAAAAAAAAAACACGTTATTGTCAAATTAAGATCTTTTAACAATCACTATTTCTTCTCTACCAAAAGTTAATTGGACAAAAAGAGCCGTTATATTAATATAAAAACACTTTCCGTTAAATCTGTTATATAAAGAGTAACTAAGTTGTTGATTGCTCAAAAATTTAAAAAACAACTTCGACTTCGATTAAGAGTGAATTAATAAATGTAACAGATAAACAAAAACACTAATGCTATTTAGTTTGACTTGTGCAGTGCTCGGTTATGTTAAATGCTATTTAGTTTCCCATTATTTGTATAACTGTAGTGGTACGTTTCTTTCCGACTGGGGATACTAATAAGATCAGAATTCGATATTATATGCGATACATTTCAACGCAATGAAGTAACGATGTAGTGACTTTTTCGTTAGAAAATGCTTGCAGGGTATTTCTGTATATATCCATGAATTAATGTACGCAATGTACGTATGTAATGTATGTTCTTTTGTAATAAAATTACAACTCTCTTTTATTTAATAGCAATTCAATGTTTTTTTATAAACTGTGATATTTCTCACTTATCAGTCACCGCAGGTGATCCTAATAAAACTTGTTAGCTTGAAGCTAAAAATCATACAAATATTTAACTAAATTACAAGTAAATCTTGTTTATATTTCGTAAGAATGTTTTGTTTTTTCTAATTCTATGTTTAAATCCCTTTTATATCCTTGACTTAAGGACTTCACTATGCAAAGCAGATTATTGTAGCAGACATTTTAAATTGTTTTCTTTTACAAAAGGCTAATAGGTCTTTAGTACACATGAATTGTATAGAGAAACTAAGAGCTCAAGTTATAATGTTCACAAAAACAACAAACAAATTTTCATATAATTTTCTATTGATCAACATTTGTAAACTCAAATACTTTTTCGTTCTCTTCTTACCTGTTTGCTAAAGTTGACTCTCTTAAGCCTTTTCTTACTATTTTACCAGTTTTTGTGTTGTCTTTTACACGAATACAACACTTTAGGAAAGGGGTTGGGTAAGGAGTCCAAAAATCATACAATGACAACAAATACACTCGTAAATCGTTTTATGATCGTCACATAAACAGATTTAAATGAAAGAGTAACGTTTATGGCTTTTTTCTTTACAATTGTATTTATTACAGGATTTTGCTTCCTGGCTGTTGTAGAAGAGAACAAACAAAGAAAAAAGGAACAAAAAGAAAAAAGGATTAATACGGAAACTCTTTAGTCTGGCCAATATGTTCAATTTCTTATCCTTTAAATACATTTGTTTTGACGTTGTTGATCCGTTCATTCTTTCTCTTGAATACGAAAGGATTTAGTTTTGTGTACTTTGCACATCCTTTCCCTAATTGACCTCATTTGAATGAAGATTTTGCAAGGTTCCTACAGATCCTTAGATTACATTTATATGTGTGTGTGTTTGTGTGCGTGAATGTGTATGTGTATTATCAGGTATGACTTTTTGTTGCTTAGTCTTTGATATTTTCGTAAAATTCATTTATTTCACGGGTTGGTTTTATGGTTTGAGCATTTTTTCTTAAATTATATATAAATATTTTGAGGTTTATGTTACTGATGCGGGGGTTACGCCCGACTTAATTGAAAATTTGGATCAGTCCAGTTAATTTCATTGAAGGAGTGTGACGATTCTAGAATTTCAAAGAAATGAAATATTCTTTTCTATAAATTAAAGAGATTTTAATTTTCGTTCTTTTTGTCTTAAAAATACTTGTTTGGGTATAAGTTTTTCTCTGTGCGCTTTTCCCTAGATGCTATTGCCAATATTTATCCTTGAATAGAAATTTAAATTACTACAAACTTTATCAAAAATTTTTAAACAAAAATAATAAATACGATTAAAAAAAAAGGATTAAAGAAAATCGAAATTTATAAAAAAAAATTGAAAAAAATATAAATAGAGGTGACAGAGAATAAAAAAATTAAAAAAAAATACATAAAAATGCCACCGGCTCTTAATGGGTTAAGTATTTTTTTAAAATTTTAATATTCCATATTGATATTTAAAAAAAAATCGTAAATTTCAGAGGCCAGTAACTCGGAAATACGGACGATTTTTTTTCTTTTTTTTTTTAATTCTCCATCGCCCCATATATTAGTTTTTTTTTTTTTTTTTTTGATAAAAGTTACTTTATTGTTCCAAATGATATAGAAAAATTAGAGGTAGGCGTGGTGTTTTGCCCATTGCGTCAAAGGACATGGACCGATCTTGCTGACTTCCAATATGTCTAAACGAATGGCGTATTTTAATTTTTTCTAGCTGATCTAGTACCCCGGCAAACTTGATTTCAACACTAGAACAGGCGTACGGAAGGACGTCGCTTAATCGACTTCGCTATGCATAAGAAGTCAGGATATTATACTTTATGGGGTCAAAAATAGATATTGTAGAAATTACAAATGAAATGACAAAATTAATTATACAACCCTTTTTTCACTTTTTGTGTTGAAGGGTATAAAAATGTATTTTAAATATAAAAATATCAATTTATGTATTTCTTTTTTCATTAAAATATTTCTTAAGAAAACAAAATTATTTTAAATATCGTGTATGATATGATTCAAATAGAAAACAGGAAAATAAAACATGATATAGAGACCATGTTTCGTTTTTTAGTACAGACGAGGCAACCACATGCAAAACGTTTAAAGAAAAATCTGTTCTGTGTTTATTTTATGAGTTTAACAGATACGCGAAAAAAAAATAATTAAAATTAGTGCGCAATAAGAAGACTACTTTAATTCTATGAGAAAAAAACATTTAAAACATTTTTTTACTAAATAATAAATTTTTTTCACTTTTCATTTTTGCTGACATTATATTTTTAATTTTATTGAGCTGTAAGGCTCACAAAATAAAACAAGGCAAGCTGTAAGAATCGATACAGCCCTTTATTTGGAAACTTGAAATTTGAAAAAAACAGGAAACCTTTATATTCGCTCGTGTGTATTTAGCATTATACACTTACAGAAATCACAAAATAGCAAAAAGAATACCAAAACATTAAAATATTAAAAGCTTAAATTAAGGCGAACATTAAAATCTCACAATTACAGAAGAAAGCAAACTTTAGAAAAAAATGAAAATCTTAAATTAAAACTAAAGCCCAGAAATTTATAGAAACATCAAAATCCGACACAAAAAATCACCAATTTAAAATTAAAAATTTAAACATTTCTCTTTCTCTTTTACATGATTTTGGTACTGTTCTCTTTCTGCTAGAGAAATTTTGAATTCCCCGTCAAGATTTGTTAGTTTTCACAAATGAAGTATGTAACCACTTTGGAACGTGCTTATAAACAATACTTTTGTCCAGAAGAATCAGTATCGCCATATGGAACAAGAGCAGTTTTAGTCGAACTCTAAAGTAAAATTTTTTATTACCAGAAAATTAATAGAAATTTTATATATTTTTCAAAATAAAACACTTACCACTAACTATAACTCTATATTTAAGAATCGCAGATATAAAATACAATATTTTTCTGTTTTGTCACTAATACGAATTAATTTATAAAAACGCAAGCGACAGTCGTGGTAACAACATTTGAAAACAAACAGTCTATATTATTTTTGCTTTAGAATCATAACGGTAAATTCTACAGCTTTGATTTTTTGCGAGATGATGCAGATAATCATGAATAATAAATATTATGCTCTAAACTCATAGACTACAGCGGGCTACACGAACACACTACAGCAAATGCTGCTAGCTACTTTTGCTGCCATGTAGACAGCTACACAATTATTTTGAACGCAGCAGCTACAAAATAAAAGTATGATTTTAGTGTATTTCAGTGATGTCGCTTTATTATTTCTTTAGCGTTTTTTAAAAAAGCAGTTATGTTTTTTTGATTAAATAAATATTTAGATTATTGTGTAAGAGGCTATTAGAAGACTAAAACAATATTTTTTAAGAGAACGTCGATTCTTCGTTTGGCTTTCCTTTATAATTGAAAATATATTGAACTGTTTTCTATAAATGAAAATGAAGTTACTAGTCCACTGCAATAAAAAAATACTAAAAACAACAAAAAATATAATCGTGTTAAAAATAAAAAGTGCCCAATACCAGAAACCTTTTACTTATAAACATACAGCCCAATCGTGAATATTCACACGGAATTTCTCTCTAACGGAAAAAAATTTCTCGGAAAAAAATTTCTTCAATTATGAATTCCGTGGGAACAAAAAAATAAAAAAGTGGCATCACCGTAATTAAAAATTAAACTAATTTTAACAGGTGTCCCATACAAGATACCTTCTACTTCTAAACATACAGCCCAATCATGAATATTCTCACGGAATTTCTTTCTAACGGAGAAAAAATTTTCTCGGGAAAAAATGTCTCCAATTATGAATTCCGTTGGAACAAAAATAAAAATTAAAAAAAGTGGCATCACCGTAATTAGAAGGGAGCTATTTTGCTTAATTTCTCTTTCATAATTCATAATACCTACTTTTTTCCCCCGAATTTTTTCGCTCATTGCAGGCAATAAAAAGGGGAACAAATTTATAATAGGAGAAAAGGGAAAAGTAAAAAAACTCGCACAGAATTTCTGTTTATAATTGGTCTCATAGACAAATTGAAATTATCATAAGAAAAAAGTAAATACATATGTATCTTACTAAATGTTGTCCACTCAAAACATTCCTTTGAAATGTTTACAGTTATTCTTCGTATATTTACGCCATTACGATTGAAGTATTTTTTTATTAAAAAAATACTTAAAAATACAAATGCATACACCTGAACTTAAAAAGCCTTCAATAATGAAATGACTAATATAAATCTTTAAATAAATAAATAATTCTTTTAATAAATAACACAAGACAATTTTAAGTTTTTATTGATTTTGTTTTTTCTTTATTTCAGAATAAGAGGTTTTTAATCACTTATTAGTTTATATGACTTATAGTACTGACATCACTCAATTGTTGTTTGTCGCCAAACAAAAAAAAAATTACTTTAAATTGGAGACAGCGACAATTGTAGTCTAGTAGTCATGTAGCTGAGATGCCTCCAAAAAATCACCTTCATATGCATGTGTGTATTTTACTTTTGACAGAAACAGCCCTTTTGGCGGTTATGGCTCGATTTACTAAAATATTTAAAAATATCACTATCATGTCGTGGTTTAACTAAATTTTAAAAACATAAAAATATAAAAACATAAACTTAATTATAAAATTAATTAAATACTATTAATTGCATATTTTTTTTTTTGTATTATCTTGCTTAAATTTTATTTTTCTTTTAGAAATGAATTATATTTTGTGTTTTTAAATAAAAACTTTTCTAGATTTATGACATTTTATGATAATTTGTTTTATTAAATTAATTAAAAATGTTTTTATATTAAATATTTTTATATTTTGGCAATATTTGGCGATATCCAACAAGCGATTTGGCGAGAAAGCTCAAATAAACTCTCCACACAGAATAAAGGTATTGTCTGGTTTTAGAGTGACATTTAATTAAGTTTTTTATTGTTTTTTATTATCAAAAAGAAAGAAATAATATTCTAATTAAATAAATTATATTTTTAATTAAAATACGAGATTACAAAAAAAAAACCTATTAAATTAAACACTTTGTTTAAGATGGACCCTTTTGGCTATTAACAGGTGCAAAACTCTTTCTTTTATAGATTTCTACTTCCAACTTCAAATTGCCTTAAAAAAGTCTTTCATCATGATCTACACTTAATTTTATCCTAAATACAATCTTTAAACACAATTCTTTGAAAAGAACAAAACTCAGAGTTGAAAAAGAGGTTTATTAAGTTTTGCAAAAAATTACAAACAAATGACAGATAAAATCCGGCGCCAGTCTACTTAGGACAACAATCCCTTTATCCCTTTAAGTATTAAAACATAATTCCTTAACAAAATGACTTGTGTATGTCGTAAGTTGACTTCAAAGTCAATATTTATTTTAGGTGTGAACTAAAAAAATGAGTATTAAAAGGATTTAACTAAATAAATAAATAATTTCACTAATAAGGTGCCAAAGGGCAGGACTGATCAATTGATACGACGACCAAGCACCAACAATTTATTGAATTCTTTAAACACCACCAGAATGAATTGTTCTTTTCTTTGTCTAAGTTTTACACAAAAAGTAGAATATTATAACAAAAGCAGTATTTTGTGTTAGGAGACAACAGTTTTAAAAGATCATCCTGTCTAAGTTAATGTTGTTTTTTAAAGAAAAAATTTTACTTTAATTGCCTCTTGCAAAAATTCATACACAATGACGAAGTGCTTGAAACTATTCTAAGATTTCTTTTAAGGAATTAAATGAAATATTTTTGCAAAATTTTAATTTCATAAAATTTAATATCTGCCTTTTGACAGCAGTAAGGACATAATTCAGGCTCAAGAAGGAATTACCAGCGTTAAAATTAAAAGACTTGGCAACTCTTTCAACAAAAGCTAATGTTGTCCAAACTTTAAGGAAGCCATTTTGAGGAAAAGTAATAACAAAACAACAGTAATTCGAGTCTCGCCAGAAGAACACAGTGGCGTAGATGGCAATGTAAACAAAGCGCGACAAGTCTAACCAAATAAATAAAGTTCTACAGAAAAATAAAGTTAAATTTGGCATACTCTGCTAAATTATTTGCGATTAAAAAACAGAACGGAATGTTTTTTATACCCTTCACCACAGGTGAACAAAGGTATGTCTAAATTGTCATTCTGTTTGAAAAATTTACAAAATATTTATTTCTGACCCCATAAAGTATGTATATATTCCCTATGAATAGCATATCGATTGAGCATTAAACGTCTGTCCGTCCGTGTTCGTGAATAAAATAAGCTTTGCCAAGGCACTGGATGAGCTACAGAAAATTTAAATACGCCAATCGATAAAACACAGTTTTGAAAATTTTAGCTATTAAAAGCCAGCAAGATCGGTCCATGTCCTTCGAAGCAGCAAGAAAAACACCATGCCTGTCTCTAATTTTTCAATCTATATTTTTTTCAATTTTTATTTGCAAGTGGTTGTTTCCACTACTAATGCACCACAATCATTGTACGAGGGCTGCTCTATATATTTCTGGCCTAATAGTGAAAATGCGAATATTTATAATCAAAAATGGTTTTATTGTTTTTCAAAGTATTCTCCAGTATGATTTATACACTTTTGCATGCGCTCAAACCAGTTGTCGAAGCACTTTTTCCACTACGATTGAGACACCTCTAACACATGGTTTTTGAACACTTCAGCAGCTTCTTCTGGCGACGAAAATCGTTGACCACGCATTTTTTTCTTGATGTGCGGAAACAAGAAGAAGTCATTAGGTGCCAAGTCAGGGCTGTACGGCGGATGACCCATTAATTCGACGTTTTGGCCGGTCAAAAACGCTCTTGTTGGTTTTTCGAATTTCTCCGATGACTTCAGGCAAACAAATTGTAGTGTACCACCCAGAAGTGACCGTCCTACGTTGCTCAAGCGGAACAGTCACCACATGACCAGTTTTGCCGAAGAAACAGGCGACCATTTGCTTCGAAGTGCTTCTTCCACGAACAACTTTCGTTGGATTTTGCTCGTCTTTGAAGACCCACACGGTTGATTGTTGTTTCGTTTCGGGCTCATACGCATAGATCCATGATTCGTCACCTGTGACGATCTTATAAACGTCTTTTGAAGCACCGTAATCGTATTTTTGCAATATTTCTTTGCACCAATCGACACGAGCCTTTTTTTTTTGAGCGACTTTCAAATTGTGCGGGATCCAACGAGAACAAACCTTTTTGACGGCCAGGTGTTCATGCAGTATCGAATGTATGCTGGTGGAACAAATGTTTAAAGATGTCTCTATCTCTCGGTATGTCGCATGTCGATCTTGCATTATGAGTTCACGCACGGCATCAATGTTCTCTGGCACAACAGCCGTTTTTGGACAACCTTCACGGAATTCGTCTTTGAGCGAGCTTCGGCGACAATTAAATTCATTATACCAATTTTTCACAGTGCTATAGGATGGTGCTTCATCGCCATACAAAGATTTAAGTTCATCAATGCACTCTTGTCGTGATAATCCACGTCGAGAGTTGTGAAAAATGATGGCATGAAAATGTTCACGAGTTAATTCCATTTTTTTCTATATTAATTTTTTCAAGTCACTGTAAACAACACAAATAATGGTCGTACGTCAAAAAGTTTTGAGTACGATTATGCTTAAAAATGACAAACTTTCCAATGGAAATGTCAGATTGCACTTGGCAGCACTCAGTGTTGCCAGGCCAGAATATATATATATATATATATATATATATATATATATATATATATATATATATATAGCAGCCCTCGTAGCTGCGACAACAACCATAAGCAAAACCAATAATTTTCGCTGCTTATTTTAAACAGAAAAACCTGATGGAAGGAAAGAATTTCTTATGTACATGTAACACATACATAAATGGCGAAGGGTATATAAGATTCTTCATAATTAAGCACTGTGATGCCTCGACGATTTATTACCCCGTTAGTTCTTTCCAGCTTCTCGTAAAACTTCTTAGAATAGTTAATATCACTTTCTTAAACAGTTGAATATTAAATCACTATTTTATAAATTAAAGAAATGATATTTAATGTAAATAAAATAATCAAGGGATTTTAGCTTCGCAAGAAGCAAAACGCTAGACACAAGTAGAAAAAATATTTAATTTAAAAAGCATAACTCGTAAACTATATTATTCTAGCAAAAAAAACCGTCTTCAAAATTCAGCAGTTATGTGGTCACCTTTTATTTTTTTAACACTTTATTGTTGACACAGTAAAAAAATTTGTTTAAATTCTACGTGTTATGTGTAACTGATCAAAAGTTTGGCCACATACATCAAATTACATTAACTATTGGAACACCCTTTAATTTATAAGTTTGAATATTTATACTGTTTTAATAACGATCATAGTAATCGACATCCTGTCAAATTTTCTAGCGTTTGTCGATAACGGTTTAAAAGAAAGGCTCAAATAAGTCAAATTGACTTTGCAGCGAGCGCTTGCTGTGTGTTTTCATCAGAGCTGTAAACGAATGATTCATTTTTGGTTTTTAACTCACCGTGAATTAAAATGTTTGAATGCATTCATCTGTTCCAAAAAATGAATTGAATTAAAATTGGAATGCATTCACAATGAATTTGAATTCTTGAATGCCATTCACTTGGCCACACAAAGTTAATGAATTTGAATTTGAATGAATTTATTATGAACAAAATTTGTGTGAATGCATTCCTTTCATCTGCCAAAAAATAAATTAGAATCTGAATGGATGTATTATGAATTTAAACGTCGTGAATGCATTTACTCGCCATCGAATTAAATGAATTAGAATTTGAATGCAATTATTGGAAGGAAAAATATATTGAAGGAATTCATTTTTTTTACAATAATTCTTTTAAGTTGAAAATTATACAGTGTGTGTTTTACTACGTCGGCCATGACATAAGCTGCAGAAAAGTTAACAGGTGTTATATCGGGCATGATAAACGCTGTAGAAAAGTTAAAGGGTGTTACAAAATTGACATGTTTTTTACGATTAGAGTGTTATCTTTTGAACTACAAAAGATAAAAACTTGAAATTTACGTAGTGTATGTTACTACATCGGCCATGACAAACGCTATAGAAAAGTTAAAGGGTGTTGCAAAACTGACGTGATTTTTACGATTATAGTGGTATCTTTTGAACTATAAAAGATAAAAACTTGAAATTTACGCAGTATGTGTAACTACATCGACCAAGATAAACGCTATAGAAAAGTTAAAGGGTGTTGCATAATTGACGTGACTTTAACGATTATAGTGTCATCTTTTGAACTATAAAAGATAAAAACTTGAAATTTACGCAGTGTGTGTAACTACATCGGCCATGATAAACGCTATAGAAAAGTTAAAGGGTGTTACAAAATTGACATGATTTTTACGATTATAGTGTTATCTTTTGAACTATAACAGATAAAAACTTGAAATTTACGCAGTGTGTGTAACTACATCGGCCATGACAAACGCTATAGAAAAGTTAAGGGGTGTTGCAATATTGACGTGATTTTTACAATTATAGTGTTATCTTTTGAACTACAAAAGATAAAAACTTTAAATTTACGTAGTGTATGTTACTACATCGGCCATGACAAACGCTATAGAAAAGTTAAAGGGTGTTGCAAAATTGACGTGATTTTTACGATTATAGTGTTATCTTTTGAACTATAACAGATAAAAACTTGAAATTTACGCAGTATGTGTAACTACATCGACCAAGATAAACGCTATAGAAAAGTTAAAGGGTGTTGCATAATTGACGTGACTTTAACGATTATAGTGTCATCTTTTGAACTATAAAAGATAAAAACTTGAAATTTACGCAGTGTGTGTAACTACATCGGCCATGATAAACGCTATAGAAAAGTTAAAGGGTGTTACAAAATTGACGTGATTTTTACGATTATAGTGTTATCTTTTGAACTATAACAGATAAAAACTTGAAATTTACGCAGTGTGTGTAACTACATCGGCCATGACAAACGCTATAGAAAAGTTAAGGGGTGTTGCAATATTGACGTGATTTTTACAATTATAGTGTTATCTTTTGAACTACAAAAGATAAAAACTTTAAATTTACGTAGTGTATGTTACTACATCGGCCATGACAAACGCTATAGAAAAGTTAAAGGGTGTTGCAAAATTGACGTGATTTTTACGATTATAGTGTTATCTTTTGAACTATAACAGATAAAAACTTGAAATTTACGCAGTGTATGTTACTGCATCGGCCATGACAAACGCTATAGAAAAGTTAAAGGGTGTTGCAAAACTGACGTGATTTTTACGATTATAGTGGTATCTTTTGAACTATAAAAGATAAAAACTTGAAATTTACGTAGTGTATGTTACTACATCGGCCATGACAAACGCTATAGAAAAGTTAAAGGGTGTTCAAAAATTAACGTGATTTTTACGATTATAGTGTTATCTTTTGAACTATAACAGATAAACACTTGAAATTTACGCAGTGTCTGTTACTACATCGGCCATGACAAACGCTATAGAAAAGTTAAAGGGTGTTGCAAAATTGACGTGATTTTTACGATTATAGTGTTATCTTTTGAACTATAAAAGATAAAAACTTGAAATTTACGCAGTGTGTGTTTTTACATCGGCCATGATAAACGCTATAGAAAATATAAAGGGTGTTGCAAAATTGACGTGATTTTTACGATTATAGTGTTATCTTTTGAACTATAACAGACAAAAACTTGAAATTTACGCAGTGTGTGTTTTTACATCGGCCATGATAAACGCTATAGAAAAGTTTAAGGGTGTTGCAAAATTGACGTGATTTTTACGATTATAGTGTTATCTTTTGAACTATAACAGATAAAAACTTTAAATTTACGCAGTGTGTGTAACTACATCGGCCATGACAAACGCTATAGAAAAGTTAAAGGGTGTTGCAAAATTGACGTGATTTTTACGATTATAGTGTTATCTTTTGAACTACAAAAGATAAAAACTTGAAATTTACGCAGTGTATGTTACTGCATCGGCCATGACAAACGCTATAGTTATAGTTCAAAAGATAACACTATAATCGTAAAAATCACGTCAATTTTGCAACACCCATTAACTTTTCTATAGCGTTTGTCATGGCCGATGTAGTAACATACACTACGTAAATTTAAAGTTTTTATCTTTTGTAGTTCAAAAGATAACACTATAATTGTAAAAATCACGTCAATATTGCAACACCCCTTAACTTTTCTATAGCGTTTGTCATGGCCGATGTAGTTACACACACTGCGTAAATTTCAAGTTTTTATCTTTTATAGTTCAAAAGATAACACTATAATCGTAAAAATCACGTCAACTTTGTAACACCCTTTAACTTTTCTATAGCGTTTATCATGGCCGATGTAGTTACACACACTGCGTAAATTTCAAGTTTTTATCTTTTATAGTTGAAAAGATGACACTATTATCGTTAAAGTCACGTCAATTATGCAACACCCTTTAACTTTTCTATAGCGTTTATCTTGGTCGATGTAGTTACACATACTGCGTAAATTTCAAGTTTTTATCTGTTATAGTTCAAAAGATAACACTATAATCGTAAAAATCACGTCAATTTTGCAACACCCTTTAACTTTTCTATAGGGTTTATGATGGCCGATGTAAAAACACACACTGCGTAAATTTCAAGTTTTTATCTTTTATAGTTCAAAAGATACCACTATAATCGTAAAAATCACGTCAGTTTTGCAACACCCTTTAACTTTTCTATAGCGTTTGTCATGGCCGATGCAGTAACATACACTGCGTAAATTTCAAGTTTTTATCTGTTATAGTTCAAAAGATAACACTATAATCGTAAAAATCACGTCAATTTTTCAACACCCTTTAACTTTTCTATAGCGTTTGTCATGGCCGATGTAGTAACATACACTACGTAAATTTAAAGTTTTTATCTTTTGTAGTTCAAAAGATAACACTATAATTGTAAAAATCACGTCAATATTGCAACACCCCTTAACTTTTCTATAGCGTTTGTCATGGCCGATGTAGTTACACACACTGCGTAAATTTCAAGTTTTTATCTGTTATAGTTCAAAAGATAACACTATAATCGTAAAAATCACGTCAATTCTGTAACACCCTTTAACTTTTCTATAGCGTTTATCATGGCCGATGTAGTTACACACACTGCGTAAATTTCAAGTTTTTATCTTTTATAGTTCAAAAGATGACACTATAATCGTTAAAGTCACGTCAATTATGCAACACCCTTTAACTTTTCTATAGCGTTTATCTTGGTCGATGTAGTTACACATACTGCGTAAATTTCAAGTTTTTATCTGTTATAGTTCAAAAGATAACACTATAATCGTAAAAATCACGTCAATTTTGCAACACCCTTTAACTTTTCTATAGGGTTTATGATGGCCGATGTAAAAACACACACTGCGTAAATTTCAAGTTTTTATCTTTTATAGTTCAAAAGATACCACTATAATCGTAAAAATCACGTCAGTTTTGCAACACCCTTTAACTTTTCTATAGCGTTTGTCATGGCCGATGCAGTAACATACACTGCGTAAATTTCAAGTTTTTATCTGTTATAGTTCAAAAGATAACACTATAATCGTAAAAATCACGTCAATTTTGCAACACCCTTTAACTTTTCTATAGCGTTTGTCATGGCCGATGTAGTAACATACACTACGTAAATTTAAAGTTTTTATCTTTTGTAGTTCAAAAGATAACACTATAATTGTAAAAATCACGTCAATATTGCAACACCCCTTAACTTTTCTATAGCGTTTGTCATGGCCGATGTAGTTACACACACTGCGTAAATTTCAAGTTTTTATCTGTTATAGTTCAAAAGATAACACTATAATCGTAAAAATCACGTCAATTTTGTAACACCCTTTAACTTTTCTATAGCGTTTATCATGGCCGATGTAGTTACACACACTGCGTAAATTTCAAGTTTTTATCTTTTATAGTTCAAAAGATGACACTATAATCGTTAAAGTCACGTCAATTATGCAACACCCTTTAACTTTTCTATAGCGTTTATCTTGGTCGATGTAGTTACACATACTGCGTAAATTTCAAGTTTTTATCTGTTATAGTTCAAAAGATAACACTATAATCGTAAAAATCACGTCAATTTTGCAACACCCTTTAACTTTTCTATAGCGTTTGTCATGGCCGATGTAGTAACATACACTACGTAAATTTAAAGTTTTTATCTTTTGTAGTTCAAAAGATAACACTATAATTGTAAAAATCACGTCAATATTGCAACACCCCTTAACTTTTCTATAGCGTTTGTCATGGCCGATGTAGTTACACACACTGCGTAAATTTCAAGTTTTTATCTGTTATAGTTCAAAAGATAACACTATAATCGTAAAAATCATGTCAATTTTGTAACACCCTTTAACTTTTCTATAGCGTTTATCATGGCCGATGTAGTTACACACACTGCGTAAATTTCAAGTTTTTATCTTTTATAGTTCAAAAGATGACACTATAATCGTTAAAGTCACGTCAATTATGCAACACCCTTTAACTTTTCTATAGCGTTTATCTTGGTCGATGTAGTTACACATACTGCGTAAATTTCAAGTTTTTATCTTTTATAGTTCAAAAGATACCACTATAATCGTAAAAATCACGTCAGTTTTGCAACACCCTTTAACTTTTCTATAGCGTTTGTCATGGCCGATGTAGTAACATACACTTCGTAAATTTCAAGTTTTTATCTTTTATAGTTTAAAAGATAACACTCTAATCGTAAAAATCATGTCAATTTTATAACACCCTTTAACTTTTCTACAGCTTTTATCATGCCCAATATAACACACGTTAACATTTTTGCAGCTTATGTCATGGCCGACGTAGTAAAACACACACTGTATAATTTTCAACTTAAAAGAATTATTGTAAAAAAAATGAATTCCTTCAATATATTTTTCCTTCCAATAATTGCATTCCAATTCTAATTCACTTAATTCGATGGCGAGTGAATGCATTCACGACGTTTAAATTCATAATACTTCCATTCAGATTCTAATTCATTTATTGGCTGATGAGAGGAATGCATTCATAAAAAGTAATTTCATGATGAAATTCTAATTCTTATTCATTCATTTCGTGTGGGTAAGTGAATGGCGATCAAGAATTTTAATTCATTGTGAATGCATTCAAATTTTAATTCAATTCTTTTTTGTGTGGAATGAATGCATTAAAAAAATCACAATTCAATGCGGGAATGATTCGCAGGAATGATTCAAAAAAGAATCATTCGTTTACAGCTCTGGTTTTCATATTAACATTCTTTTATTAAGGGAAAATACCAAAAATTTTATTAAGAAAATATTTTGAAAATTAAATTTTATTAATATTTTAAAACCATTTTTTTTTTCAAAAATAATTTTATTTATTATTTTTTTTTTTTTAATACTAGAGAAGCTGTGCGGATTAGAGCAATACTATGCGAAGTATTCCTGTATTCACATTTAATTTAAGCATTATCGATATTAAGTTATACATCAGTGAAATGTATTTAAAATAGCTACCGTCTATGAGGCCATTGCGTAGGAAATTGGACGATGTCACAAAGTTATGTTCGAAAACTTTCAATGCCATTTAAAATTTTATTTCACTCAACCACTTTTATTTGTCACAAACTTAAACAAAAAAGTGGCTTTGTTGCATCAATTCGCCGATGACTACACCTTTTTAGATTTGCCTTAAGCAAAACCTTAAAGAATCGATCGTTTTTATTTAAGTACTCTAAGGTTTCCTCTATGTAGTATAAACATTTAAATGTCAAATATAACACAATCCAACCTAAAAATTCTTACTAAAGAAAAATTCTGTAAAATCTTCCCAAAATTTTTTTAAGTAAAAATAAAAATGTTTTAAATGAAATTCACACCTTCATTTAGCCGTAATTGCTTTTGGTTTTATTTTCATGGTAATAATTAAATCTTTTCGATAAACGATCAGTAAATTATTTAGAAAATTAACAAATTAAATAAAATTGTTTGTTACCCATTTTAATAGATTAAAAAAAAAAACAAGCCGACCACTTCCGAAAATTATTAAGATTGTAAATTTTCTTTTTTTATTCTATTTTATATTTTGATGCAACTACTTGTTTCTTGTTCTTGTTGTTGTTGCCTTTTTCTTTTCTATTTGGGATACGTTTTGCTGAGCACTGTTGCAAGCACAGTGTGCTGTCCACTTTACTGTCGATCTTCTCTAATAAGTAAAACGGTCAGCGTTTTGCAAATATCCCGTGGTGTTTGTTGAGATTTCATGTCAATTTTCCAAAATACTTTTGCTTAACATACTGGTGTTGATGATGAATTCATCATTTTGTCAAATTGTGTTGTTATTCGTTGTAAAGACATCTTTATCGAAAATAATTTCACAAGTTTCCTTTTTCGTTAGAATATTTATAAGAAATTAGTCTCCTGTTGTTTACGGAAGCGTGTCAAGGACTAATAGACCATTAGTTGTAGTCATGGGGAGCGCGATGACCTTCACAGTCACTATATGCTGTTTATTTTGAATAAAAAGTATAAATATTTTCGATATTTTCAAATTAAAATGGCATAGAATCATGAAATTGCAAAGAATCTACTGATTTGTTTAACTTAAACTACAATAAAACTGCAGTTTCCTAAAGAACAGAAGGCAAACAGTTTTGGATCACAGTAAGATGACAGAATATTTCAATTCCGATCAAAAGTGGTTTCAATTTTAAAAATTGGTTCTTTCGAAAACGAGAAACGAAAAGTTTCTTCAGAATTAAACCACTTTTAAGCTTCAACGTAGAATAAAAACCACGGCTGTGAAGTTTTGGACATCAAATGCAGAATATGGATTGTGTAAAAGCTTTGGTGGTTTTGGCAAGAGAATTGCGCTATAGATAAAGCTGCGATCAGTCTTTAGACTGGCAAAATTAGTCTATGTAACCGATTTTTCCCTTTTCGGAAGTCAGTTTTCGAAAACTACTTGACTTTTATCAAATGGCGCAATATGTAGATAAAATTGAAAGGATGCATTTCGTCTGCTCTTAATGCGGCAAATCGTAGATTGTACTGGCCGCTTAAGTGAAAGGAACGACAACAGTGCTATAATTCCAAAAATATAATGGGTTATAGCTTTTTTCTAAAACCTTACAATTTAATTTGTGTTGTGTTCAATAATCATGGCCTATTGTTTTTAAGTTTCTAGATTTGTAATTAAAATTTAAGTACTCTTACATTTGATACTGTTAACTATTAGCTGTTTTTGCTGAAAACACGAAATCTAAAAATTATCTTTGAAATATTAGTTAATGACAATATGTATTTTTTAATGTGAGAAGAATCCTATTTAGGGGTCAAGTTTTTGTCGTAAGATAAAAAATGGATTCATTTATTACCTCAAAACTAAAAAAAAAAAAAAAATAAAATCGACGGGTAAGTTAAAGAAGTACATGAATTTAATTGATTGTTCAATAAAAGTAGATACAAAAAAAGTAAAATCGTCGGGTAAGTTGATGATGTGAATGAATTTATATTAATTTCTTACTTCGAAAAAAGAAAATTAGAGCGTATTACTCACCAAAGAACGCTACAAAATACCTTCTATTTCATCAAAATAATGTTTGTGTACGCTTACACAGTTTCGATAACTAAAAATGATATTTTAACTCTCAAGAGTTTGCCTCTTCTCTTTTATTCATCAGATTTTGGTTTTCCTCTTTAAAGACATAATTCGACGGTTCGTTAAATCAATACGTTCTTTCGAAATCATACTTTTTGTATCAGGTTTATAAGAGACTTCGTTGTACATCTTTATTATTTTTGCTTTTCTCAAGTCTTGCACAAATCACGGCAGCGGACTAATGCCTTCAATTAGCAAGTCCTGACGGGCGTCACAGGAGTACAAAAATTTTAACAAAAGAATTTTATTTATTTATTTGCTTTTTTAAACTAATTAAATAATATTTTATACAATACAAATAATTAAATAAGAAAACGTTAAAATTACGAAAAAAAATTTAAAATAATATTTGTTTACAAAATCATAAGTAAATAAGTTTTCAAGCCTCATTGTCCTTTAAAATATTAGTAATACATTTATAATTAGAACTAAGAAACAAAATTGTAAATTATTTGAACATATTGTTTAGAAGAAGTAGAAATCTTTGGCTAAAATTTTTCGTTTGAAAAATTAAAAGTGAAAGCCCAGCCAACACTTTAAACTGAGCGAACACATTTTAATACCAAGGAGGATAGAAATGTTGAGAAACTCCAGCATAGTTAACTTTGGATGGAGAACCAAAAGCAGCAAAGTTTTGTTGCATAAAATGTGAAGAAGCAGCACCGGCAGCTGTAGAAGCGGAAGCAGAGTGGGGATTGAAATGCAATTGTTGTGATGGCGAAGCAGTGGAATATTGATGGCCATACTGGGAATGAGGATGATGATGATGATGGTGGTGTGGATGAGAATAGCTGGGATATTGTGAAGCAGCGCTGGCATGACCATACATATGATGTACAGGGGCAAGCTGAGAACCGCCTGTAGAACTTGAAGAAGCTTCTACGCCAGATGAGTTAAGAGAGTCTTCTGGCGATAAAGGAGCTGAAGGTCTAGGTGTGGCATGATTTGTATTCCAATTGTTATAGATCTGATGATTGTGAACGGAACTTTCCGATTTAAGGGCAGCTTGAAGATCCTCATGGCTACTGCCATTTACTGAATGAGGTCCATTTCCTAAAGCTGCTGATAAACTGTTGGGAGTTGGAGGCAATTGTATGCCTGATGAACCATAAGCAGAGTTAACTGATTCACTTGGACTATCATCGCGTGAAATAGTGACATGAGCATCAGCTTCATTGGGATAATTAGTTGGAGGTAATAGCGCAGGTTCTGACGAGGAGGAATAACTTATGTTTAGAGTTGTTGCCGAGGGAACATTATACTGATGACTACCATTGCTAACCATACTATGGTAATGAGGTGGGGTTACTGAATTACCACTGGAATTTGTGGCTGCAGGAGATATATTGGATGTGACAGCAACAGCTGCTGAAGCTGAATGACCAGCATAGAAGTCATACATTTGCTGTTGATATGCAGCAGCAGCTACTGAAGCATCTGAGGTCATCATAGCAGCATACGGTACAGGATGCCCGGTTACAGTAGCATAAGAACTCATACCGTTCATGACTGGAACTTGATTAGCCATAGGATTAGCGCCTCCAGAAGTGTTTTGTTTGCGCAAACGAGCACGACGGTTACTAAACCATACTTGAATGCGAGCTTCAGAGAGATTAGTACGTTGGGCCAATTCTTCTCGGGTATAAATATCGGGATATTGAGTGCGTTCAAAGGCTCTTTCAAGCTCTTCCAATTGCGAGGCTGAGAAAGTTGTGCGACTACGTCGTTGTTTACGTTTTAAAGCAATACCAGGCTCACTTTCACAGTCCGAGATTTCTTCTTGGGAATTGGTGGCCTCTGAACACGAACTTTTTTGATGTTCCTCAGCATCAGGGGGAGCTTCACGTCCACGTACTAAACGCGAAATCGCCGAAATCGGAGGAGCTGTTGTACGATCACAAATGCCATCACGAATAAGTTTGTCACGAATTTCCGAAGAGAAAATACCAGGATTGGCACGTTTATATTCCTCAATGCGATTCTCAATTTCAGGTGTGGTAATGCGAGGCTTAGAACCGCCAATAACGCCCGGTCGAATTGAGCCAGTTTCCTGATAACGATTTAATATCTTGGATACACAACCATGTGAAACTCTCAATTGGCGTGAAATGACACAAGGTCGTATACCCTCAGCAGCCATTTCCACAATCTTCAAGCGAATACTGTTGGGTAAAGGGCGGCCATTTATGAATACTCCACCCAACTGATTGACGCGTCCTTGACCAGCATTCATTTCTGTGAGTGAAAAACAAAAAGATACATAAATTAAAAGTTGCATTTATTGGGAAGATTTTTTTGGATTTTTTTTTTTTTAACATTTTTCATATGCGCGTGTCGTTTCCTTAGAAATTTTGCATTCATTCTGTGTATTTGAGTAACGACTCAGGTAGATAAATGGACTTGTATAAACACATAGACATAGGCACACATACAAATGTGCAATTTAAACACGTTCGCGTGCTTCCCGTCGGGGTGTGAGCTCTATGACATTTTAATATTTCTTCCTTTTTCAACGATATTTGTAAGATTGCCACTTGATTTATGACTTGAGTTTTTTTTTCTCATCAACGAGGCATTGATCTTTTCTAGAGTGTTAAAGATTTTAAGTGAATACAAAATAAATTTCTATTGACTTCCTAGGAAGTGAATATAGCTGCTAATTATTTATGTACGTTATGCATTTAGACAAGGTCACTTAGTGCACAATAGAAAACTTTGTAGCAACAACTTAGCTCGAACTATTTTACATTTTGCAACTATGAAAAATTAAAATTTTTCACTTACATTCCAAAGAGAGTTATAAGTTAAAACGATGAATAAAGTGACGATTTTTATATCCATCAATTCTTAAATACTCTTACCTTGCATAGTGGGGTATCCATTAAAAAAAGGTCGATGCATTGCAGCAAAAGCAGTAACAGTCATTTTTTTAATTCAAAACTTTTTTTAGATTTTTTGCTCTTCTAAAGTATTTATTGATAAATGCACTTTTTTATTTATATTTATTGTTGTTATTGTTTTCAGTAAAACTATTATTTTTTTATAAATTTGATTAAAATTTCTTTAAAAAATTATGTGTTTCAAAATTTATTTTTTTTATAAAACAGAATCCCGTTTCCTTATTTCGTGATGTTGCTTGCTTCGTGTCGTAAACCTAACTGACGTATTCATCGATCATAGTAGAGGATCTTTGCTTTTCTGTGAAGTTAATATGTCAGATGAAACAAAAAAATTAACAACAAATACAGGAACAAAAAGCCAAAGAAACAACACACACACAAAAGTGATGATGTTGGCCATTCTTTCTTCAAAACCAACTTGTTATTTTACCACCCTAAAGTTATTGTTGAATACATCTCAAAAGCCAATCATTTCACGTTGATAACAGCTGTCTCTTTCTAGTCCACATGATTGCATTGATTTTTTCTTCCTTTTACTTTTGCGTATATACAAGGCGTGTTCAACTATTTATTTATGTTTGGAAAAAAATACTTAAGAAAGAAAATCTAATTGTTGTTGGTACATTTACACTTTAATTATTAAAGTTTAATATATCTACTAACGGTTTTTTTTGCGTGTGCGTTTGTTTGTTTATCTTTCCTGCAACCAAATATTATTAATCAAAATGCCAGTTAGTGGTTTTTTCTTTCACGTCCTTGGTGGCTTTGGTGGTCATGTCATATTGGTTTTATGATTTCATTAGCAGCATATACCTGCTTGCAAACTTTTAATTTATGCCGTCCATGGGGGACGTAACAATATTATATTTTTTTTTTTGTAACGTAAATCGCAAAAAAATGTCTTTTGAATAACTTTTTAATTTTGAAAGCTTAAGATATTTTTGAAAAAGCAATGAATAATATTAAAAAGAAGAATGGACTTGAATTAGTATTGTTTGTTTAAGTTAAGGGTGGCGTGTCATAACGTCCACGTCTATTGACATTATGTTGCACAAGAGAGTGATATTATGTCACACTTGATATCTACGACATAATGTCCATCAACGTTTATGGAAAGATACTATAGGTATATTTTATAGTCCATATTCTATGTAAAAACATGTTAGGTATGTTTTTATAAAAAACTTGCAGAAAATTTTTGGTAAGCAAAGCCAGTGTAAGTTAAACCAAAAAGAAGAAAACCGTACGACCAAGTGAAGGCCAGCTATGTAGGAAATCTTTCGTTGGTTTAAGTGCGTACATTTTTTTTAAGTGCGGTCATTATGACACTTTCATAAGTGACACTATGTCCATGCTAAAAACAACACAATTAACATTATGTCACTTTTAGGTGCGATATAAAAACCAAGGACATCATGTTCGTGACCAGTTTAAAATGAGAAGGTTTGAGAAGGCCCCAGTAGAGCTACAGATATTGAAGCCCATCAATCTGTTGGACATACCATCGAAATAGTCAGCAAAATCAGCTATATTTCTCTTAATATTTTCCTATGTTGTTAGAAGAACGTTATTATCTACTTTTTTCTTCCTTGGTAAAAACCGTAATTTTACAAAAAACATTACAAATCTTCATAATTCATAAAAACTTCTTATTTTAGGTTTAAAGTTTAGAATAGTTATTGAAAAATTTTTGTTAAATAAGCTATTTTTAAAAATTTGTATTAAAAACACACAATAACAGTTCTATAACTAATCTACACTTTTTGCAAAACAAGGAACCTTTTTAGTTAAAATATATATTTTTGGTTACAGCAAAATGCCCACATGACCAAGAAATGTAATAAAAAAAAATTATGTAATAAAAAAAAATTATAAATAAATGTATATTGTTATAAATCAATAAAAATTAACTATTTCGGCTTTAGTTTATTTTTTAATTTAATTTTTACAAAGAAAAACCATTTTTTAAATGTATGCGGACGTTTTCCAAAAAAAAAAAAAAAAAAAAAAAAAAAAAAAAAAAACATGTGTCTATCTATGTACCTTAAGTTGTGTATTGTATTGTAAAATAAAAAGTATTTGAATAACGTGTTCTATGACGATCTGTTTGCTTTTTATATACCTACTTCACTATTCAAATAAGTTTGTTTTATTTTTTTATTTTATAAAACAAATCTAGTTCAGCCCAAAAGCTCCAAATGAAATAAAACGTTGTCCGGGGCAATTTTAAAAGAAAGCTTTTTGAAAAAGCTATCGGGATCCTTACAAAATTATATTTTTAGCCCATTAGGAACCAGTTGAATGCTATTAATTTTGCTAATATTTTCACTTTGTTAAAAAAATTGGCTCCTTTTAAATTCCGGGGTACTTTCTTAGAGTAGAATTAAGGGCTAGTTTTTCATTTTTATTGCTTAAGAGTCATATTGGTTCCTAATGGGTTAAATTTTTTTTGCGATATGTATGGCGCTTAATAGAAATTTCGACAGGATCTCCTATGACCTATTCTGGAACATATCCTTCTTCCTCTAATTTTTCTATATCATTTGGAACAATGAAGTAACTCCAATCAAAAAAACAAATATATAGGCGATAGAGAATTAAAAAAATTAGAAAAAAACATCAATATAAAATATGGGCGCTCGCTCTATCTTCCGAGTTACGAGACTCAAATTTTTCAAAATATCAATAAAGATATCATTCTAAAGCTTTTGCAGAGATCTCTAAGCAAATACTAAAGTTTTTTAAATATACCTAACCAATTAAAGGCCGATGGTGTTTTTATGTAAACTTAACTTGACTTTTTTTATTGTATTTACTTCACTAAACTAGATTTACGTAGAGGGTGAAGGGTATACAAATTTCCGCATAGCCAAATATAGCACTCTTACTTGTTTTAAAGTGGAATTCAGTTTATTTAAAATTTTTTTATTTGTGGTTTTTAAATGGGCTTTTTTATGTCTTTATTGTTTAGATTGGCTTTGTTGTTTATTTTGATGTGCGCAATACTTTGCTACATTTCAATTAAAGAGTGAAACTTGAGCATTTTTAGGAATAAAAATATTAATCGGAATCTAAAAAAGGTAAAACAAAATCGATTGGAATGGTTTTAATTTGGTATCAAGTGTGTAAAATGTCTGATATTCTATTCCTACGTCACACTGTCTTTTTTCTGTCAGCGCCTATTTTATTTAAGATTTAAGTCACACATTAATTTATTTCCATATACAAGACAGACTAACAAGATGTCATTATTAATTTTTTATGCAATTTTATCGTAAGAAAAAATAATAAAAAATAGTAAAAAAAATCGTCAAGTATTTTAAATATCGTCAGGTATTTCGCCCACCTCAATTCTAAATTGTTTATCGCCAAAAAGGTTTTTTTTAACGCCACAGTTGGCGACAAATTGGCACAACTGATAGGCACTGTTTGTAACTATATGAAAAATGATTCGGGAAAGAGAAACATTATAAAAAAAACTTCCAGAAGTAGGAATAACATGAATAATAAGATTCGAATTTCTGAGTTCAGCCCCAGCACTAAGTCTTGTTATATCCGTCCCATAACTTCTTTTCCTCCTAATTCCTTCTAATTTTTATTTATTGCTAATTTTGAATTCACCTTTTAACAATAAAAGGTAACTTTTCGTTGAAACTGATTAACGATAATTTAGCAACAAATATTTTGGTTAGAAGTGACCTTATCATTTTAGAAATAAAATTTTTAATTTTAAAAATAAAATTTCAAAATTAAAGAAACTATTCTATTTTATTTTAACAATGTTAAAGTGTTAATGATTGTTGATTTCATTTGCGCGGATAGCAGGTGAATAATGGCCATTTAATCGGCATGTATCCGCTCAAATTTAAAATGAAGCAAAACGTGTGTAAATAAACTGAAGCGCCGCCGTTAAAATTGCAATGAACTCTACCGGCAAGCGATAAAATAAAATAGCAACATAAAAACTATTTTACCAGCTTAGGCATTCAAAAGTTCAGCATCAGTATCAAACAATAATAACAACAACAATGGTTTTTAGCGTATATCGTTGTGATATTCAAACCCATCCACATCAGCAACGTGTTGTCAGACAACCAGTGCGCGGTATCATATGAATTTGTATTGAAACAACATTAAAATGTTATTAAATGATGATTTTGATGATGATCTATTGTTAAATTGACAAGAATATGTATTTGTACTTATGTGTGTGTGTGTGCCTTTGTGTGAAGTGGTCAACTTGCAAAAGAAACAAAAACAAATTAATAAAAACAACAATTAAGAATGAACAAAAGATACAAATGGGGAAAAAAGATGATGTTGTGCAAGAGCAAACCCCCGATCGACAATAAAATCAAACATCAGACATAATAAATAATGATTCGAACAACAGGTTGTTTGCTGATGATGTGAAAATAACATACTTTGAACTTTGACTGTATGTATTGGTTAGCTCACGAGGATAAGATGCGAAGAAAAATTAAGAAACAGTATTTGTACCAGAAGAGAAGTCAGAAAAACAAATTAATCTTATTTCTTCTGATTTGTATTGTAATCGTAATGAAACATTCACTTCAATTTTTTAAATTTGCTTTCTTTCTTTATTTTTTTATATTAAAAATTTCTCTCATTTAAGTTGTTGTGGAAGTTCGCACGCTTCCAGATATTTTTTTCTTAATTTACTTACAATGTATCAGTTGTATTAAAGAGTAAATTCATTCGGCAAAAATTTTAAATTTTTCGTAAAAATATTTTTGAAATTTTGAGAATTAAAAAATATATTTCTAAGCTAGAGAAGAGCTCAAGAGATCTTTATCTTACGGTTCATCACGCTTTTGAAAAACAAAAATAATTATTTAACTTTGTTATAACTCTCTTTTATTTTTAAGTGCTAAGAGAAAAGAAAAGTTATTACTTTGACTTTTAGGTTGAGCATTACTCCTTTAACTCGTCGTCACAGAAAATAACAGTAGATCTGCAAATTCACACACAATTAAGGGGCACGAATAATAATCTTTTATTCACTTTTCTGTTTTAATACTTCTCAAGGCCATGACCATATCAGATTTAGTCATTAAATCTATCAAAGAAAGCATTTGTGTTACAGATTTTTCGAGTTCATTAAAAAAAAAACAATTATTTCTATGCGATTAGCGTTGCATTTTTAGGCATTTATGACAGTGTGGCATATAAACAAACTTTTTCTTGCGATTTTTCTAATTAGGAAGGAATTCCGTCAGTTTTTTTTTTCATGAATGAATCATACGATTATGTATGATTAATGACCACAAGTGCTTACAGTAGACTTGTGTAGTTCATAAATGAACTAGTTCATTTAAACGATTCCACAATTGAACTAAGTGAACTAGTTCTTACGTTTAAGCATACCTACTTCATTTTTGAAGTATACTTTGTATTTGAACTACCAGAAACGATAAACTAGAATCCATGTCTGTGTTTCCTTGTTGACTATTTGGGACATGAAATTAGTCCTGCCACGCGTTTTATTTAAAATTTATTTTTGCAATGCTACGGTGTTGTTGGCATCTTATAATGAAAAGAACATTTGAACTAAAAGAGCTTTTAAACTAAAGAAAGCGTTTGAACTAAAAGTAGAAAAGTACGAACAAAGCGTCAACAGAATATTTAAAATAAGAGACTAACTTTTTTTATCAGAAATTCTACTTGGAGTCTATTTCACACGCTGTCACGTAGTCGCATAATTCTGACGTCTAACACAAGGCTTTAATAAATGAAAATAAAATTTCTAAATCATACAAATTACTCTTCAGAAGTTAATTTGCTTAAAGACAGTGTCAATAACAAGTATAGATCACTCTTAATTTTTATGCCAAATAGGAAAATTTTCTGAAGAAAATGGAATGGAATGGAATAATTCTTTTAACGTTATTTATGCCTTAAGCAAAAAGGTTATAAATACGGCTCGACGATATTGTGGCACTTGGTTTACGAACAATTAACGAATAATGCTATAAACACAATCAAAGGCTACCGACCATCGACTACCGACTACAAAAGTAGCTGGCTACAAAAATAGCCAAGTCGCCAGCTAATTAATTCTTTTAACGACTACCGACCACTAACTACAAAAAATTAACATCTGTTTTGACACATGTATTAAAGTTAAGCAAAACAACAAAAAAAAAAACAACCAAAAATGCGCCAAATAAAAAGTAAATGAAAAATGTAAACAAATGAACAGATGATTATTATTTTTCAATGGTGTCACTATAATAGTTTTTCGCATTTTTAATAGCGATATTCAATGTATTGCGTTTTTATAACCACCATTTCATGCATTTGTTGTATTGGCAGCACTAATCTGTTTTTTGTAGTCAAGAAAAATAGAAATTAGCCTAAGTTGGATACGGGCTACAAAAGAAGCCGTGTAGTCGGTAGTCGTGTAGCGGCTAAAAGAATTATTCTTATAAGCACGCATGTATTCCATTTTTAACATCTTGAAGTCGATGGTCGGTGGACTTGATTGTGTTTATAGCATAAGAAAGGTCAACCATTTTCCTGTTCCCCTTTCGGAAATCAAAAATAATGCAAGTGTTGGCAAAAGCTTGCACAAGACATTCTATTTTGAAATGGTTATAAAATGATTTTTGGAATCAAAATATTTTTAAATAGTTTTATGCTAAAAACTCATATATTTTGTAACGAAAATTCTATTTTTTTTTTTTTTTTTTTTTTTTTTTGTTGGGGATAAGCTTCTATCTACATAGTATTACGCATGTTTGAAAAACCCTTAAATACTTTATGAGAGCTTCTTAAAAGTCTTTATAGCTGTTTTTATATCTTTGTATACAATTACATATATAAGCCAGTGGTCTTAACAAAGAGGAATACAAAATACAGCAACAAATTTTTGTCTGTCTGTAATATTTTTAATACATAAAATCATTCCATATTGAGTTCCACAATGTTAAAAGCTAACAAGCTGCCTTTTGGCATGTTTAAAACAAAATTATGTTTATTTATAACAATTTCATAATTTTTTGATAGGATTTTAAAACTTAACTAACTTTCCAGGAATTATTAATGCAATATCCATAAATATAATAAAACTGTAACGAGATCATGAAATTTTTTTGAAAATTTTGTTGTTGGTGCAGATTGTTATCGATATGGAATACAAAACACTTATTTTGGGAGTTGTATGTTTTTTTGCCTGTTTGTTTGTGTTCGTATCACGTAAAAACTACTAAATGGATTTCAATAAAATTTTTCTGAAGAAGGCCCTTGGAACATTGGCCCAAATATAGAATTTTTTTTTTCGTACAAATAAGTCATTTCGTAGAGAAAAAATTTTGCCAATGGTACTAAAACAGTTTTGAGCTCTTTTTATTTTTGTAGATGGAAAATTTTTAAAACTATTTAAAAACTTTATAATAAATATTTCAAAACACATTTTTTCTAAATTTGAAGTTTGAAAAAACTATAAAGGTGCGGTCACATTAGTCAAATATTTGACCAACAAAGCGTAACCACTATTTTTTCAAATTTTTATTCTTTCTTTCCTAACACGTATCATTACGACTTACGACCTAAAATATAGTAAATGTGATATTTCTTGAAAAGTATTTGAGAAGGACAAAATTTTTTTTCCATAGTTTGTGGTTACGTCTTTTTGGTCAAATTTTTGGCTAATCTGACCGTACTTTAAATAACACGCTGACGATATTTAAATTGAAAGATAATGTAATAAAGATTAGGGATACAGTTAGTTTTGGCTCATTTAAAAAATCATTTTGTGGAATTTTATCTTTTTTTTTTTTTGGAATCCATAGTTCACAAAGAGAATAAATAAATACTCGAGCCACTTCGTTACCTGGGTAATATTAAAGAAGACCACTGCTTCAAGCTGATAAGGTGTCTTTATACATCTTTTGAAAGAGCAACTAAAAATGTGGAGTTCATGCTACGAGGGCTGCTATATATCTTTCTGGCCTGGCAACACTGAGTGCTGCCAAGTGCAATCTGACATTTCCATTGGAAAGTTTGTCATTTTTAAGCAAAATCGTACTCAAAACGATTTGACGTACGACCATTATTTGTCTTGTTTACAGTGACTTGAAAAAATTAATATAGAAAAAAAATGGAATTAACTCGTGAACATTTTCGTGCCATCATTTTCAAAACTTTCGACGTGGATTATCACTACAAGAGTGCATTGATGAACTTAATTCTTTGTATGGCGATGAAGCACCATCCTATAGCACTGTGAAAAATTGGTATAATGAATTTAATCGTAGCCGAAGCTCGCTCAAAGACGAATTCCGTGAAGGTCGTCTAAAAACGGCTGTTGTGCCAGAGAACATTGATGCCGTGCGAGAACTCATAATGCAAGATCGACATGCGACATACCGAGAGATAGAGACATCCTTGGACATTTCTTCCCCCAGTATACATTCGATACTGCATGAACAGCTGGCCGTAAAAAAGGTTTGTTCTCGTTGGATCCCGCACAATTTGAAAGTCGCTCAAAAAATGGCTCGTGTCGATTGGTGCAAAGAAATGTTGCAAAAATACGATTGCGGTGCTTCAAAAGACGTTTATAAGATCGTCACAGGTGACGAATCATGGATCTATGCGTATGAGCCCGAAACGAAACAACAATCGACCATGTGGGTTTTCAAAGACGAGCAAAATCCAACGAAAGTTGTTCGTGGAAGAAGCACTTCGAAGCAAATGGTCGCCTGTTTCTTCGGCAAAACTGGTCATGTGGCGACTGTTCCGCTGGAGCAATGCAGGACGGTCACTTCTGAGTGGTACACTACAATTTGTTTGCCTGAAGTCATCGGAGAAATTCGAAAAACCAACAAGAGAAGACGAATCATTGTTCACCATGACAATGCGAGCTCTCACACATCGGCTCAAACCAGAGCGTTTTTGACCGGCCAAAACGTCGAATTAATTGGTCATCCGGTTTTAGAGGTGTCTCAATCGGAGTGGAAAAAGTGCTTCGACAACTGGTTTGAGCGCATGCAAAAGTGTATAAATCATGCTGGAGAATACTTTGAAAAACAATAAAACAATTTTTGATTATAAATATTCGCATTTTCACTATTAGGCCAGAAATGTATAGAGCAGCCCTCGTACTTTCAAGCTCCATCTTCCTTCAATTTTATTCCTTTATTTTTATATTAGATTGTGTTTAGCCGATGCGTCTTAAACACTTCTACGAAATGGCGTGTTTACTTGTAATATAAAGTTTACTGTTAGCTCCTGAAGTTTCATTTGCCGTTTTCATATTTTCTCATAACTTCAATTGTTTTTTTCGTCACTTTTTACAATATTAACTTTTTTAACGTCTTATTATTGCATTCTTTTAATTGTCTTTTCTTGTCCAAAGTTGAAAATCAAACTCGATGTGTGTATCTTTCGCTTTGAACACAAAACATGCCTTCTGTTTAATGATCAATTTGTTATGTTCTCTGATCGCACCGCCGTCGGTTATATTAAGTTCACACAATCCCATTTATACGTCATGCATTCGTTTATCCGAACATAAATATACGCCAACCATCTTAATGACTTTTTATTTGTGTCATGTCTTGTAAGGTGGGTGTTAAGAAAACATCTGATTTGTTTTAAGGACGAATAATGTTGAACATTTCGTTAAGTGTTGTTCCTGGTGATTTGTTATAAAATCAAAATGTGTGCTAACCAACCAACAACAACAATTTGTTTCTACATCTTTTAAGATAAATGATGATTGTTTTTAAGCTGAGTAGACTTAAAGACGTCTAAAGTTTAGCTAAACACACACATTTATTCTTTTGTTTGACAGTGTCAGCTTAAACACCAGTTTGTCTACCACATTTTGACATAAAGCACATGTTCCGATTAAATACAAAGTAAAATATTTAGCAAATGGCCTCGGCAGCTCCAAGATAGGATCTTGCACTAATCAATGACTTTTTGAGAAAGATGACGTGTAATATCGAATTAAGATTTAAGAGTTCAGAATATCTGCATTGTCGTAAGATTTTTTTAAACTTTTGTTAAGTTGGAGAATTTTCTCTGTATAAATAAATTAGAAATAATTAATTAATTTAATTACAATGTAACATATTCAATAAATTCAAATACAATATATAAAATAATATACATATGAGTTCTTCATTGTGAAAGTGGCATGAGTTACTTATTAAAAAAATGATAACATTGATTACAGATTAACGATATCTTTTCATTAAAAAAGTTGCAATCAAATTATAACTCCTTTTATTGACTAGTGCTTTTTCTCATTAAATTGTTATTTATTCAAAATTATTTAGTCTTGTGAAACTTCGATCTTTTTTGAAAAATATGCAAAATCTTTAATTGAATTTTTTAAATATTTTTTATTTTTCTAGACACAACGATTTTGATTCGATGTATATGTTAAACAAAATCGATCCAATATCAAATCAATATCCACAAATTGAAACAATTTCCTTTGCAATATCAATTAAAAATCTTTGTGCCTAAGCAGCGCTTTATTGGTCACTGTTACTACGTTGTAAATATAAAATTTTGCCGCAAAAACGGTGAATTAATTTTTTATTTGCGAACAGCTTACTCACGAAAACACTTCTTGATTAACGGCAGTATTTGCAAATAAAGTGTAAAATCCTGTCACTTATTTTTTGAGTTTTAAGTATAAAATTGCGAAAAAGACTTTGGCTAAAATGATTTCTAGAGAATTGTTACCAGTTAAATATTAAATTGCTATCCGGTACCTTTAAATGTACCTTGTTTGTAACGTGCCTTAAAAACATTGAATTTAAAATATTTAAACGAAAGTTTTATTTAAAAAAATTGGCCATGTACATCAAATTACAACAATAATGGCACCCTTTAATTTATAATTTTAAATATTTATACTTGATACGGTAGTGGACTTTCTGTCTTATTTTCAAGAGTTTGTCTGTAACGGTTTCAAAGATAGTGACATATACATAGGTCAAATTACATCACGTATAGAGACACCTTTTAATTTCTAATTTCAAGTTTGCTACTTATTATAGCAGACTTAGCAAATTTCAATCAACTGTCTACAACTGTTCTGTCATATACATCAAATAACAGCAGCTATGGTAACAGCCTGTAACTTATGACTTTAAATATTTATACTTCTTAATATACGAGACAAAGTAATGGACATGCTGTTTAATTTTCAGGTTTGATACATAAGGGTTGATACATAAGGGTCATATACATAGATCAATTTACTTCAAATATGGGAACACCCGTTAATTTCTAAACAAAAATTTTATACTTGTTATATCGGACTCAGCAATACATGTTCTTTGTAAATTTCAGCTGTCTGTCAGTAACGGTTCAAAAGTTTTTAACTATTGGGACACCCTTTAATTTCGAAATACAAATTTTTTTTTACAAATTTTTTTTTCATATTTCAGCTGTCTGTCTATAACGGTTCAAAAGTTTGGGCACATACATCAAATTACATTCACTATTGGGACACCCTTTGATTTATATTTTTAACTGTTAATTCTTGTTATTATAATGATAATAGTAATCGACATCCTGTACAATTTTCAAGCGTTTGTCAATAACGGTTCAAAAGAATAGGCGCATATAAGTCAATTAACGTCACCTATGGGGACACCCTTTGATTTTGAGAGTTTTTTGTATTAGTTTTTGCTATTGGGAACAAATTACTTATTTTTTTTTTCATTTAAAAAAATTGCGCATAATACACTTAAAAAACGTGTTTGTTGTTTAGGGACACCTTTTAATTTTTAAGATTATTATTATGTAAAAAAAAGCAAAATCAATACAATTGATAACCTCCTTCTTTTTTTTTGTTGAAGTTGGTTAAAAATGAAAGTTAAAAATCAATATCGAAGAAATTTAAAATTATTTGAAGGAAATGAGACATAACCTCAAATTTGCAAAATATTTTGGATGCATTTCTAACCACAGTTACAAATTAAGTTGCCAAAAATAAAACAAATATGGAAGATTCAACTTTGGTTGCTCTTTGTATCTTGAAACATTACTTAAAATCACAAAAATATATTTGTGGAACTTAAAGAATTTATTTTTACTTGACTCTATTTTATTTTGTTGTAAAATAAATGAAAGTTATTTTCTTCAGATGAAGTTTTGTTTTTTTTTAATCAGATATTTTTCTCTTGTATTGTTTACAATAGCAGCATGAACTCAAAAGCTATTTTATGACACCATTGAATAGTTTTAGGTGAAGTTCTGATAAATCAGTATTTCTTTTTTGTTGAATTGCAAGCAATAAACCTTTAAGGCTTTTTGAAGTTAAATTCTTTTTTTCGAATCATGTCTAGAGTTAAGTACTCTCTCCACTCCCTGAACACTTTTAACCGGTAACACCTCCTTTCTTTCGTTTTGCTTCCATAACATATTTATGGTTATCATTAGGACTCTAAATAAACTGATTTTGTGACCCAAAAATGAATTCGCTTATGCAAACGATTTATAAAAGTTATCTGTGACGAGCACGAGTTGCGTACTTTGAGAAACACTAAGTGTTTGTAGTCCTCGTCTTAAGGAACTATTTCTTATCGCAAAGTTTATAAAATTTGACTCCTTACTTATGATAATTTTGCGGATTATTTTTCGCGGTTTTATCACAAACAAAAAATCCAGTGATAACTGAAATCTATAAGTTTTGGAACAAAGGAAAATTTATAAAAATTATCCTTGTTCGCATACATAATTTCCCATTCCCATAGAATAATTCTCAGAAACTGTTTTATTTCGAAAACATTGCAGGGTTTCGAATTCTTCGTGCGAGAATTGTGAGTCACAGATTAAACTAAAATTTTTTTTCTGGCACGTCAATTGTGTTTGAAAATTTATGCTGGCTTTATTGAATTGAAATTCATATCGATTATTCCTAGTGAAGTAGCGGAGACAGTGAATGCAGATGTTTTTAGCGAACTGTTATTAACTTATCTGCAATTATTACTGGGACAATATCGTCTTCTTTACTGCAACTCTCTGCATTAGGGTCGGCTGTGTTCTCATCTTCACACAACATCGCTCAGTGGTACAGAAAAGCTAAGTGGCGTTTGCTCGTAGACCTTTTAAATTTAAAAGTTGTTTCAAACGGAATTGACTGACAAAACGATAAAAATCGAAAAACGGTAGTAGCTTCTCTTCAAAATTGGAAAAAAAAATCTTCTTTTTTAATGAAGTATTGCAAAACATGATGGAAAAACTTTTAAAATGGAATGAAGTAAAAAGTGCTTCCTAGAACATTACTCGCCAGGATAATTAATAAAAAAAAAAATAATATTTTACAATAATTAGCAGAATGCTTTTAAATATTTTAATTTATTTACTCTATGTATGCATGTATGTATGTATGTATTAAATATGTAACTTAAATACATACTTACTGTCATTTTCATAAGAAATAAAATAAGTTTGAAATGTGTTTAACGAAAAAAAAAATTCCATACAAATTTATCCTAAAATATATTTCAAATCTATTTTAATATTTTGTGAATACAGCAGTTAATGTTTTAACTTGTGAATATTAAAACGATCATTTCATTTCAACCACATTGTTAATTTTAACTTCCTTTTCAATTAATCTTGCACAACCTCTCTGATACGATCAGTCAATCATAACTTCTAAGCGTATCCTTTTTAACGCTGATATTAGATACAAAAAACAAAAAAAAAAAAACAACACTCTTTTTTATTTTAGTTTTTTTTGGAAAATGCCCCTTGAATTCGAAAGCAGAGCGCGTGAATTTGATTAATTATAAAATTTCACGCAACAACTGGCTTTTTGTTGAACCACAAAGAGAACAAAAATTTTTTGTTTTATTTTGTTATTTCTTTGTTAAAAAGAAGAATGAAACACAAAGTAATAAAATAAGTTGAAAAATAAAAAAACAGCAGAGGAAATACAAAAGAAAAAAAAAGAAAAACTTTTACTTCAAATAAGTCATTAATTAAAGGTGTTTTCCTACTGGTTGTTTAATTTTATTGAAAAAAAAGCAGAAGTGACTAAAATTTTCAAAATTTAAAATTTTTTTTGTATTGTCTTTTTTTTTTTTTTAGAAGACAACAAATAAAATTAAGCCTTAATTTGTCAAATGTATTTAAAATTTGTCAAAAATTCAAAATCCATAACTACTGTTTGGATATTAAATTGTTTAACTTTCTCCACATGAACAACCTTGAGCGTTGCTAGAGATGGCCATATTTTACTGCAATTTCTTTTATTTAGCACCCACTAATATTCTACTGCTTGGCCAATATTTAGATATAACGCCAAAAATACAACTAAAGAAACATTTTCAAAATATCAAACGATCCTACAATAACCCTCAATATCACCCGCTTGGTTTTAAAAACCAACAGAACTGTGCAAACAAAACAACAAAATACTTTTTAAACAATTCTGCATTTGGCAAAAACAAGTGACCTTCAACTTTAACATTTTAAAGGGAGAACAACTTTATATTAACTTCCTTTCATTAGCTGTCATCGCCAACTGAGAGTATGTTTGTCATATCTGTGTGTATGTGTCATAATGTTTTCAAATTTTCTGGTGTGACAATTATCACTGTGTTTTTATCCTTGATTTTTATTTACTATTTGCAATTTCCTTTTGACGATTTATTTTATCTCTTCACAGTTTTTTTTCAACAACATTTTCTCACTCTTCCTACTTTGAAAACAGTCTAAAGTAGAAATTGCATTTTGTTCTCTTTAGATATCTTTAACACGATTAAGTCAAGTATTTTATTGTTGCAATTTTATGTCAAAATATCATAAACATGGTAGAAAAGAATAATGCAAAAGAATATTATTGGCCATTCATTTCGAATAAAAAGCAGAACTCATTATTATAAACAAAAAAGATTTTATTTATTTAATAATACGAATTATCTTGTTAATCAATTATTAAGTTTTATAATTTTTTTTTATTTGGGACCAGCACTCAGGGGATGACCCCTACATATGCAAAGCATTGTGCCAGAACTAGGAAATTAGGTTGTGGAAAGGGGGATAGAGGGAGTAGTGCTTGTGGACATTTGATTCGAATCTTTGCACATTGAAAGTGGCAGAAAAGACCACTGCAGGGAGTTTATTTTCTATGTTTTCAGGAACAAGTTCCCTGATTTTATAAGAGCACATTCCGTTATAGTAACGATAAAACAGTGAAACCCACCCCACATTGCGTCGATGCTCCAGTGAATCAATAGAGCTGGATACTCTACTGTCACCGATGCGCTCTTCGCTCTCTCCTGCACGCGGTCGAGTAACTCTAAAATATACTTTAAAGCACCGGCCCATATATGAGAATTGTATTCCATTTCCGGTCTGATAAAGGTGATATAGATAGTAAGGAGATCAGATGAAGTGAAGTATTTCTTACACCGTTTCAGAAAACCTTGGCACTTGAATGCTTCTTTTGCAACATGAAAAATGTGCTTGTTCCAACGAACATCGCATTGAATTTTAAGAACATCGAGAGCTTCCGATTCCTTTTTATATGTATCACCCATAATTACAGATGAGGTAGCGTGTTCAGCAATGCGGCTGTGCGAAAGCACACAGCACTGGGTTTTATGAGCGTTAAGCCGAACCCTGTTCGCCAGGCCCCATTCGGAAATTACCAAAAGGTCGCGATTAAGGGCATTGTCCATGTGCTTTCACATGTTTTTTCGTGAAATTATTTGTTGAGCAATAGTTAAAAAGGTCCTAAGATTTATGTCATCGGTATCGGTTCGCTAGATTAACTTAACAACATAATTGTCGATTTTTCTATTCATTTACAATTTTAACGATTTTCGCTATTGCTAAAACCCAGCTGATACACATAGTTAACAAGTTGCTCATCGTTAAGACAGCGACTACAATTTTTGCGTTGTTAAATTTGTCGACAACATAAATGATGTACAACATGTGTTTATGTACATTCATACATAAATTCATAAAAACATATATTCAAATACTAAATAAATACAAATTGTTTTCAGTTTATTTAAATTAAAATACTTGTTTAACTAAATAAATATACGGACACTTAAAACTTATTTCTTTAATAAAAGTAGTGTTAAAAAAATAATTGCACATAAACAAAAGCAATAGAAAAAAGTGCAAATGCGAGGTACCTAAATTTAAGACCACATAGACCCACCTCTGGATAGTGGATGACACCTAGCTTCAAAACTTAAGCACAGACACTCCTCTGCTATGCTCATGTTAAATTTCGGATCAATCGGCCTTACCTTTTAAAAATGCCTGAGTTATTTCCAAAATATTGTGATTCTGCCCGTGCACAGGGACCGATGAAAAAGTAATAGATGTTTGTCACCTATACATAGGGGAGTCGTTTTAGCGATGCAGGATAAGCTTAAAAAAATTATGACCACTATTTTCTCAGACATAATTTAAAACAGGTGCGATTGAATTTAACAACATCGGTCTATAAATGGGTGAGATATGTTAAAAAAGGCAGACACTCGCCAATTTTCCTACGTTTAATAAAATAATGATATGATATATATAAAATAAATAAAAATAATGACAATTAAAATTATTAATAAAATACAAATAATAATTTAAATAAAAGAATAAAATTAATGAATTGATATTTAATTCTGGCTTTAGTTCATTTATTTAAATTTGTAAAAACCTTTTTAAGAAAGAAAAATAATTTTACAAATGTATGCGGACGTTTTCCAAAAAAAAAAAAAAAAAAACAAGAAAAATTAGACGCTAGCAGAATGAAATGCTGCGTCCTTCATTACCATTCTTCGCATCTATCTACTTTTAGTTGTGTAATTGTAAACATCATCTATTTAACCAACTAACTTTGTAAATAAGAATACGAGTAGTATTCACATCAATATTAATTTGGTTAGACGAAATTTACACACAAACTAAAGTATTTCTTCGCCGTTCTCTCTGAATTTCATCTTGTACATTTGTTTTTGCCTTGTTCCAATCATCGATCGGACACGAAAGAAATTTTAATTTTGTCATTCTTACTTATTTACTCATAACATTATAGATGCTGCTTCAGTATCATATTGATTGTTATGAGTTAAAGATGAATGTAGCGAAGACTGCTGATGATGGACGAAGCGGTCCAGAAAGTGCAGCTTTTCATTCTGTTAGAGTCTAATTTTTCTTGTTTCCTTTGGAAAACGTTAGCATACATTTATAAAGCAATTTTTCTTTCTAAAAAAGGTTTTAGAAATTAAAATAAATGAACTAAAGCCAAAATTAATTTACAATTCATTTATAATATCCACAGTTCAAGTCCTAATTTAATAAACATTAGAATAGTATTAATGTTATAAAAATATTAATAATAATAATAAATTAAATATTTCATTAAAAACCCAAAATTTAACAAAAAAAAACCTAATAAAAATTTCACCCAAATATTTATTTTTACAAAAATTTCATCAAAATGTGTAATTTTTCAAATAATTGTACTTACAAAAAAAATTTTTAATTTCATTCAAACCCAATATAAATTAAGTACGATATATAATTTTACTAAAAAAAAGGAGTTAAGCATTTAAATATCACTTTAGAAGCTTTAAAATGATACCCATATTGATATTTTAAAAAGTTTTAAAAGTTCAGAGGCCCGTGACTCAAGAAATATGGGCGAGTGCCCATTTCTCACTGAATGTTTTTTTTTTCTTATTTCTTATTTATATAAGAGGCAGGCGTAGTGTTTTGCCCACTGCTTCGAAGGACATGGACCGATCTTGCTGATTTCCAATAGCATCCCTTTAACACTATGTCTGATCGACTGGTGTATTTAAATTTTTCTTAGCTCATCTTATGCCTCGCCAAACTTAATCTCAACACTAATACGAACAGACACTTGGACATCGCTCAATCGACTTCGCTATGCATAAGAAGTCAGAATATATATACTTCACGGGGTCGGAAATGGATATTGTAGAAATTACAAACGGAATGACAAACTTAGTTATACCCTTTTTACACTTTTAACGGTGAAGGGTATAAAAATTATCTACAATTGAAAACTATTCTAGAAAAAAAAAAACTTTTACAAAAAACAACACCAATTCATTGGTAAAGGGTGTATAAGAATCGGCACAGCCGAATATAGCTCTCTTAATTGTTATATAAAAAATTTTAATAAAAAATATTGCCATTTTTAGAGTTTCGCAATCAAAGTAAACGCGTAATCGCCAGTGCGTCTATTACAACCCTCTACATTTTTAGCCGTAATTTGTAAACTCTTGATTCTGTTTTTTATCACTTTTTAAAGAAACAAAAGTTAAAATTTTTCATAAAAAAACTTTTTGGAATATAAATATGAATCGAATTAAAAATCTGAGGTGACGTGAAACAAATACATTAGAATAGGCATCAGTGATGGGAGCCTTATGCTTTGCCTAAAAGTCGCTGACACATCATCACACATCACGTCGAGTAGCTCAGCTGATGTCATTACTTGCCTTGGAGACCTCTTTTGCTGTAGAGTAATACCTTTGGAATATAAGTTGTCACGAGCTGCGCGGTTTTCAGGGCCCGGAACACTAGGTAGGGACATTTGAAGTCTGGCCAGCCAATAGTAAACTACTGGTAACGCTGAAACTAGTAGCCCACAACGACTACGGTTCCCGAGCCGTTTATTCAATTTGCTGCTTTATTGTTATAGATACCGTCAGTTGCTACTTCGTTTGTCGAAATGCAGGCGGAGAACACTGGACGGAGCATTGTTTCAGCCAGTAGTAAGAATACTGTCAGTTTGCCGCCAACAAGGTCGAGTACTGACGTAAATCCGTAAAGGGATCATGGCCAGTAGGACATTAAGTATTAAATGTCAAGAAAATTATGTCAATATCAATATGCGGTCAGAAATCACGCCTATAAAAAAGTGGGTTTGGCTTGCTTACAGCTTCATTGTAGTTGATCTCTGAGGCACGTAATGAGGTTCATCCTGTTATAATAATAAAAATTCAAAAAACTTGATTACTTTGATTTTTGATTTTAAAATTTAAAAAAGATTGGTTTTTAAAGTTTGAACTGACAATAAAACGGAATTAAGTAAATGAAAGTTTTTTTAAATTATTATTTTTTTATTTTAAAATTAATTTAATTTGGAGTTTTATTTTTCATTCTTCTGATTTCAACACAATAAAAGTTTAATTCTTACAAATTGTAAAACATTTTATTTTTATCAAAACCAACGTTACACTTCATGCCAAATTACCAAATAATTGTGTGGCTATTTTTAACAAACACAAAAAGAATTTACATTTGATAAAACAAACAAATAAATAAATAAATTGCTAAATAAAATTGTTTTGCTAACAATCGTTTTATATTTGTTTGAGCAACAACAACAATACAAATTATATTACATTACAACAAAATACAAGTTACAGATTTATCCATAACGACCTTGATTAACATCCAACTACAAATTGTGGTCCTTGTTAATGTCCTTATCACAGCAGTCAGTCAGTCAGTCAGTGTTTGAAACAATTTTTTTCATTTCTCAAACTATGCATGACTATGACAAATATTGTTAGAATTTGACAATTGAATGTTGACATGATCAAACACAAACAGTTGCTTGTTTTGTGTGTTTTGCAAAAACCAACAACAAGTTGTAGACAGATATTTTCAATTTGCTTGATCGCAACCATTTGGTAGTAGACACCAAAAACCAAAATGTTTTCAAAATAGACACATGAATCCAAAGAAATAATTTTTCTTTGAAGTTTTCTATTGATGCGTGGAGAGTAGAAGAAGAAAAAGGAATGAAAAGACAAGACAGCGGGAAAATAAGAAGCAACTGCTTGTTGGTACGACAACCTACAGGTTTGGCCATTATAGTCACTGTTGGAATTCAAAACAGCAGGATGATGTCCTTGTGCCAACGATCAGTACAAATAATGAAGATGTTTCTTTTAATTATAAAAATATATTCGTACAAACATGCAGACATACATAAACACATATAGAACTGTGACATCAGCAATCTTGTAAACTGAGGCATTATTGATACGCAGTTCTGTCGCAGAATATTGTGGATCTAAATTAACTAGGAAAAATGGTACTAGCACTTATAACTGACCTGAAATATTCCTCAATGGATTTATAACACATTCTGATGTCAATCCTAGAGTTATTGTAGGCATTGCCGACAACTTCAATGTTTGTGCAGCCATTTTTTATTTTATTCTTTAAGAACAATGACATAATTGTGTCATTTTTGCCTCTTTCACTTTTTTTATACCACTCACCTCAAAAAGTGAAAGAAGGGTATAACTAATTTTGTTATTCCTTTTATAATTTCTACAATATCCATTTCCGACCCCATAAAGTATATATATATTCTGACCTCTTATGCATAGCGAGGTCGATTAAGCGATGTCCGTCTGTCTGTCTGTCCGTCCGTGTTAGTGTTGAAATCAAGTTTGCCGAGGCACTAAATCAGCTAGAAATAATTTAAATACGCCAATCGATCAGACATAGTGTCGAAAGAGATGCAAGATCGGTCATTGTCCTTCAACGCAGCGGGCAAAACACCACGCCTACCTCTAATTTTTTCAAATCATTTGGAACAATTAAGCAACTCCAATCAAAACAAAAAAACAAATATATGGGGCGATAAAGAATTAAAAAATAAGAAAAAATTATCAATTGAAAAACTTGGTGCTCGCCCATATTTCCCGAGGTACGGGCCTCTGAACCTTAAATTTTTTTCAAATATCAACATGGATATCATTTAAAAGCCCTTGGAAAGATCTTTAAGAAAATAATAAAATTTTTTTTAAACTGCTTAACCCATTAAGAGCCGTTGCCCAAAAATTTTATTTAATTTACCAAATCAATTTGTTTCAATTTAAAACAGTTTTGAGAAAATTTTAAATTTAAGTCAATATTTAAGCTGGGAACGAAGTGGAAATTATTGAAACATTGTTCAAATTTATTAAAATAATACAGGACATTTAAAAATTGATTTAAGCCTATTTGCCAAAATTAAAATTTCAAAAATAAAAATTGAAAATTACTAAGGGAACGAAATGGAATTTTAATGAAACACAAGCTAAACAAAAAAATATGCTAATTATATAAAATATTTAAAAGTGTTAAAATTTAAGCTTATTTTTTTTAATTTGAAAGCATAGGAACGAAATGGAATATTGTGAAACATTATATAAGGAAGCATTTCTGTAAAATTCACATCTAAAAGATATTGTTATTAAATTTCAATGAAATCCAAGAAAAAAATGTGAACGGAACGATATGAAATCAAAGGAAACATTGGCTTAATGTTAAACTTTTTTATAGAAGTTCATATCAAAAGCTTTTTATTCAAATCACCTTGTCAAAATTATGCAACTTGCTTACTTTTGGTGAAAGGAACGAAATGGAATTAATGTGAAACATTGGTAAAAAATATTATTATACAAAAAAAATTTTTTTTTAATGTATAAATTTTTTATAATTTCTAGTAAATGGAACGAAATAGAATATACTGAAACACAGTACATAAAATCATTTACGTGATCATTTTCACACTCTCTGAGATGTTTTTAATATTAAACGAATAAGTTTTTGCATAATATCAAAAGCTTACTGTGCCTTTTGTATTTATGCTTCTTCTTGTATTTATGTTTCTGCAAGTACTCCAAACCGTTGTGTGCCGTCAAAAAAATAAGTGTAAAAAAATACATTTAAGAAACACCCTCCTCATTTGATGATGGGCTCATTTGCATGTCAGTTGAGCATAAGAAATGCCACCAACCACTTTGTTGTCATGCATTTTGTCTTATGATTATCATAATGATCATCATCCTTGTTGTTTTATTTAATTACGTGGCAGACGTTAAGTTTTGTTTATATGTTCAAAAAACAAAAACAAACATATTGCATCATTTAAAAAATTAGTTTCTGTATTTTATAAAAGATTAAAACTCAAGCAAATCAACTGCGTGTATAGTTTTCCTCGACACTTAGATAAAATAAGAAAAAATTGCCGCAGTTTTCCAGGAAAATATGTAAATGGTTTAATTGTAATTAGTTAAGGATTTGTACTCATATATTTATGTATCAAAAAAAAAATTATAAATCCCATTTAAGGCAAATATTTTATGACACACAAACAAACAAGTTTTTGTCAAATTATATTTTAAGTCTTTTCTAACATCTTCCCTTAAGTCTTACATCAAAAAGTATAAGCGGTAGCGAAGTGGCCATCGCGACATGCTTTCACTTAAAATAATCAATATCGGTGATTTGAAATTATTGTTTAAGAACTTAGCGGGCTTTAACTTAGTTTAAAAAGGTTTGTCTTGACAAATTTGTATCGAGTGAAGAAAATATAATGATATAAAAGCACATTGAACTGATTATGATGAAATACACTTAAGTCGTTCATAAAATGTATATTTTTTGTTGAATTGGTGGTGTATTTTAATGTTAACAGTTTTACAGAGTATGAAGATTTATATTATTTTCATTTGCTAATACAACGTCGTAACTCAAAACATCAAATTTTGAAGATAATCATAGAGAATAGTTCGCAATTTCTTGCTTTATATTGTACACTAGCAGTGCCCACGACTTTGTTCGCGTATCATTTCTTATTTTTTTTTAAATTTAAATGAGGAAAAATAAGTTTTTAAACAGTTGTTGAAGAGTCAAAAATTTTCCATTAAAAGTTAAATGTACTGACAACTGTTCTAATACCATTATACCGGTAGAACTACATAGGTGCTTTCACATTTGTTTCTTTAGTTTCTCTCGAAATTACATAGTACATATTTTTATGAAAAACAATTATTATATATTTGAACCAAGATTCTAGGGCACCTCCTTACAAAATTTTATTCAAATCCATCCAGTAGTTTTAACGTCATGCGAACACAAACAGACATACAAAAATTCCAAAAATAGGTATTTTGTATTCCATATCGATTACTACTCGTGTCTACACCAACATCAAAATTTTCAAAAAATATTTTATGTGCAGAAGTGACCTCATTACTGTTTTATTATATGTATGAAAAAAAGCACACTTTTCATTCTTTCCTAAACCCAAAGCTTTACAAAGTAAACTTTCCATGCGTAGATGCATTTTTTTAAAATTTATTACTAAAAGACTGTAATTCTTAATTTTAAATAAAACTCAAATATTTTTAATGAGCCTTGAAATAATTTGAAAGTTTTTCGGCTGAAGATCGCAGTGACGTCATTGGCATTATTACTTAGTGTTTATAACTGATCTCAAATGATTAATGAATTCGATTTTGCTGTGATTTTGCTAATAGTCGTTACTGGCTGTCGCTGGACAAGTTGATTCAATATTTTGCTATTGGTAGATTGGCTTAAATGTAAAAAAAAATTTGGATCTATTTTACAAAAGGAAAAAAAAGATGCTTAACATGTTTTTCGGAGTAGAAAACTGCTGGCTTTTTAATTAAAAAAATGTTAATACCCACGTATAATATTTTGGTGTGGATTTTAGAATTTAGAATCACTGATAGGCCATAGTTTTACGAAATTGTATTTAGAAAAGATGGGACTGTTACTGATGCTTCATATGATATAAATATTATTGCTGTGGCTAAATAATTAAAAATATAATAACAAGAATGCTATATTTGGCTGTGCCAAATCTTATGTTCCCTTCACCGAAAATGTTAGGGCATTTTCGGTTTTGAATGAAATTTATAATCACAATTTTTAGAAAAATCCAAATTTTTTTACAAAGTTTCATAAAAATTAATGTAGTGGTAAATTTTAATCCTTAAGTGAAATTCAAAATTTTTTTTGTAACCTAGAGTGCTGAATTTTTGGTTTTTAATGAATATAAATAAATTCCCAGAACTTTACATAACTTTTATTCTACCTCAGAATCACTTCCGTTTTATATCACCTACGATATTTTCTTATTTTGGTCAATACATTTTCAAATTAAGTACCATTGAAAGGGAATATAATGTCCTTAATACTTTTTAAATACTTCTATTTTGTAATATTTGTTCCACTCTATAGGCGTACAAATATGACGTACTTATTGTACGTTGGCATGTTAAAGAGTTAAATCTCTTTTCTTATCAAATTCTACCCATTTATTTCGCCTTGAATGCCTATTATTCGCACTTTTTTACTTTGAAATATATATTTTTTCTTAGAGTATAATTCTTTTATTATATTCTGTCTGATTTGATCCCACAGCAGAATAGAGAAATTGTTCCCAATATCTTATTATTTATTTAAAAATCCTTATGCTTCGTAGAAAATCTATTTTTTTACTCATTTCTTGAATAGCCAGCATCATCTGATAGCTGGTTTAATAAAAAAATTCATCATTAAAAGTGATTCTTCTGAACAAAATTAAAATGATTTTAAAGAAAATTTAACATAAGTGGTAACGCTGGTACGGCCGTGGTAGAGGTTGGTGGTTATGTGTTAAACAATTGATCATGAGTTCAATTCTCACAGAGTCTTCAATAAATAAAAAATAGTCGCGTGGTGGGATAAATTATTTAAACCCCCGTTTTTTTTTTTTTTATTAGAAAAGCAAGACAAATTTAGATGATGAGTATCAGTTCTTTTCAAGTCCCGACAATTAGTGCCACATACCCCAAAACCAATAACATCGAAGAATCGCGGGTCTTCATAACATAACAACAGTGTGCAGTTGTGATTAAAATGGGACTGATTGAAAAAGCTCAAACTCTTGATTTCAAATCTAACTGAAGCTCTTTAGAGTTGTTGCGTGAATGGCTTCATGAGTTAGCTAAAACGCATGTTTCGTAAACAAACGAATCTAGCTAGAGCCACGTGGTAAGAAATAGAAAAAAGATTGAAAATACATATGTATGTAAAATGTTACAGAGATGTAAAATATTAATTTATGTGCTGGCATTTGAAATCAAAGAAACTCTTTCTAATGTTCGAAAAGGAGAAAAGGAAACAATATATTTCATTAAATTTAAGCGATTGCTGAAATCTTTTTTCCTTGGATTAAAAAGTCAACTTCTTGTTGTCAAATATGTCTCAAATGGTGGTAATTCCTATAGAAATGATTAAAGAAAGATTAAAATTTGACTTTAATCTCTACGAATCTCCCCATGCAAATAATGCCTACATCACTTTTGCCACGGTAAAGACTTAAACACATTTGAGAACAATTCAAAAACAAAAATTAAAAGAAACGAAATTTGAAAATGGCAACCAAAAACTCCTTGTCTTTTGACTTTTTCAAATATTTTGTTTTAGAAGGTGCTTGAGCTGACATGATTAAATCCATTACCAGAGGATAATCGCATTAAGTATCGCAAGTGATTAACAACTGTTTATTGATCAACATTTGTAAACGGGTTAAGGCGTTACTTTCGACTATTTCAACCACTGCTTATTTGCCAACTTTTAACAGTTAGAGAGCACAATTGAAAATACAAAAAAGAGAAGAAGAGGAGACTCACTGGGGTGGAGTTTTAAATAACAACTGCAGGTAACCAAAATAAAATATAAAAAATATGTTTTCAGTATTAAAATAATTCTAATGAATTAGACCACAGCGTAGCGAATAAGATTAACCCTTCTGTGTTTGATCTCATTTATTTGGTTTAAACGTTGCCTGTACAACAATTGAGAGGCGTTATTTATCTCGTTTACTTTTGGGAAAACCCATTTTGTCTAATATTTTTCTACATTTAAGTTTAACTGAAAACAATAGAAATCTTTCCACAAAAATAATAATCCATTGGTTGGCCACAGATGTGATGTGAGGGACCAGAATATGCAAAATTGTTAAGAAACTTTAGTTTTTTCTTGTTTGTATTTCACAAAACTTCTGTTGAATGTGGTTAAATGAAACACAAAGGACAGATGCCATTTTAATATAATTTTAATTTACTTTCTTTCTTTCAAAGCAATTCCCATTAAGGGTTATTAATTTACGTAAATATTTTAACCAGACCAAAGTCGATTAATCGATATCCATCTATCCGCCTGTCCGTCCGTGTTAGTGTTCATATGAAGTTTCCGAGGCACTAGATCTTTTAAAACAAATTTAAATACGCCAGTCGATTATATATAGTGTCGAAAGAGCTACTATTGGAAATAAGCAAGATCGGTCCATGCCCTTCGACGCAGCGGGCACAAAAAACCACGCCTACCTCTAATTTTTCTATATCATTTGGAAAAGCAAAAATAAAACGCTACATCCTTCGTTCGCATTCTTTGCATCTATCTACCTTAGGTTGTATTCAATGTAAACATCATTTATTTAACCAACTAATTTATTCAATTCAATTCAAAGCATTTCTCTGTTGTTCTCTCTGTAACTTGTCGGTGTGGCCAATTTTAATTAATTTTAATATCCACGGTTCGACTTCTATTTCTTAAAAAATAATCAAATTAACAATTTTAATTGGGCTTAAATACACGTATATTTCAATTTCCAAATTTGTTAGAAAGAAAGACTGTTTATAAATATTTGTGAAAAACTTAATTTTAATACCAAAAAATTAAACTTATGCTATAAACACAAAGGCTACCGTCCATCGACTACCGGCTGGTTAGCCGTAGCTGGTTACAAAAATAGCCAAATCGCCAGCTACTTAATTCTTTTAACGACTACCGACCACTAACTACAAAAAATAAACATCTGTTTTGACTTATGTATTAAAGTTAAGCAAAACAACCAAAAAAAAATGAACAGATGATAATTATTTTTCAATGATGCCACTATAATAGTTTTTCGCGATTTTAATAGCGATATTTAATGTATTGCGTTTTTAAAACCACCATTTCATGCATTTATTGTATTGGCAGCACTAATCTGTTTTTTAAATTCAAGAAAAATAGAAATTAGCCTAAGTTGGATACGGGCTGCAGAAGTAGCCGTGTAGTCGGTAGTCGTGTAGCGGCTAAATGAATTATTCTCATAAGCACGCATGTATTCTATTTTTGACATCTTGTAGTCGATGATCGGTGGACTTGATTGTGTTTATAGCATTAAGCTGCAAATGCTGCATTCAATTCTGCTTGTGTCTAATTTTTCCTATTTTCTTTTTCTTTAATATTTTTCTTATTAAATTTAGAAAACAAAATTTATGCCTGAATTTAAAGTTTTTCATAGAAACTTTTGATTTTGTGATAGTTTTTATTATTATTTATTTATTTTTTTTTTATAACTTCGATTTTGGTGAAACTTCGAGCTTTTTGTAAATTAGAGTTTTTTTTTAGTGAAATATGGATTTTGTGTGATATTTTTTATAGTGACTTTTTTACAGAAAAATTTTTTTCTTTGTGAATTTTAATTCGTTAAACATTAACTTTACAATCATGCTAACGTCAAGTGTAGATAACTCACGTTAATGCTTTAACGTTTTGTTAATACTTTAAAAGGGTTGTTAAAATACATAAAAAAGTTTTTAAATAGGCCGTATATTTTTTAAACCGTTATAGGAACACGCTTGAAATTTGTCAGAGGATATCTCCTGTAAGAAAAGTACAATCAATTAAAACGAAGTGAAGGGTATTCCATTAGAAACTTGATCTTTATATATATGGCCTTGTTTTTTTAACCGTTAAAGGCTGATGCTATAAATTTACTCTAAAGCTGCACAAAATTTCTATTCAGACAACATTTTTGTTGTATTTAGTTTGACATTTCTCTCATAGAGCAAGAGAAGTGATTTTGTTCAGACAACTCTCAGCTTTATTTGGTTTGATTTTAATTTTTGTACGGACAAAATTGAACAGTGGTGCCACTGAAAAAAATTACAAAAAAAAAAACTAAATTGAGTTGCCACATCATATAGTGTTTGCATAGTTTCAAATTGCGCAATTTATTTTGTTTTTGTTGAGTATCAATAAAAAATAATAACGGACATTTAAAAAAAAAAAAGAAAAATTAAATCACAGCAGAATGAAATGCTGCATATGCATCTATCTACCTTAGGTTATATTCATTGTAAATATCATCTATTTAACCAACTAATTTGGTAAGACGAAGTTCGCTTACAACCCAAAGCATTTCTTTGTTGTTCTCTCTTTAACTGGACGATATGGCCACCGATATTCAATTTTTTATTCATTTTAATAACCACCGTTCAACTCTTGATCTCATAAAAAATCAAATAAATAATTTTAAAACGGCTTAAGTTCAAATTCTAAATTTGCTAAGAAAAAACCCAGTAAAAAATAATGTATGTCATTGTTAGAGAAGGGCGTCTTATTTACATCCAAAAAAGAAAGCATACATTTTGTATATATTATAAGCTATTTTTAAAAGTTTTTTGAAATAACATGTTCATCTACTTCTTAGATTTACATTTTTCATTGCATAACGACAACATTTTTGAATAAAACTATAGTTTTTTTTTCAGTATTTAGAAAGCGGATAAAAAGTAGTACAATGGTGTTAAAACCCAACGACATCCCTTCAATGACAGGCCTATGTAAAATTCATAGGTTTTTCACCCGAATTCGCACCAAGTAGGTGCGGTGTCTTCATTAATTTTTTTCCTTACTTTTTTACTGGGAAATACTATTTATGAATTTTTGTGAAAAATTTAATTTTAATTAAAAAAGACTTTAGCTTCGAATGCTGCATTACATTCTGCTAGTGTCTAATTTTGTCTATTTTATTTAAAACTTAACATAAAAATTTGTAAAATATTTGTAAAATATTTGTAAAATATTTTTCTTTCTTAATGAATTCAGAAAATGAAATATGCGTGAATTTAATGTTTTTCATAGAAACTTTTGATTTTGTAATTTTTTTATAACTTCGATTTTGGTGAAACTTCGAGGATTTTGAAAATTCGATTTTTTTCTATATTTTTTTGTGAAATATCGATTTTCTGTAACAATTTTTTTAAGTGAATTTTTTACCGAAAGGTTTTTTTTTGTGAAATATCGATTTAGTGTAACAATTTTTTAAGGTGCTTTTTATTGCAAAAGGTTGTTTTTTCTTTGTGAATTTGAACCTGTCTGTATTTGAATTGAAAAACATTAATTTTAACATCATGCTAACGTCAAGTATTATGTTCATGCCTTAAAACCAAATGAAGGTTATTCCGATAGTAACGCAATCTTTACATATTGGCCCTTTTTTTGAACCGTAAGTGGCTGATGCTATAAATTGACGCTAAGTCGCTATAAAAACAAGTATAACAAATTAAAAGGTGTCCTAATAGTAACGTCATTTTTACAGGGTCTTATTTTACCTAAAGCCAAAGTGTTTTATTATGTCCGCTGTAACAAGTTAATTGAAATTACAGGCCTGCCAGATTTGGCGATTTATCGGCATTTTGCTGATTTTCAGCATCAAAATTTCCAAAGTGCCAATTTGCCGATTTTTTCGTTAAACTCTTAAACACAGTAACTTTATTAAAAAATACCGTTAATAAGATTGTTGTTTCCTTAATATAAAAGTGATGTAAATCAAAATGAAAACAATGAGCTAATCATTTCATTCATACTTAATTATGCAATGTGATTTTAATTATATTAATACAAATAAACCATTTATTTAAGCTAAGAAGTTTTAAAAATTTAGTTTATAAGTTATTAAAAATCGTCAAATATTAAAAAAATAGATCACAAATATTTGGTTTCTACTCATTACTTTCTACCAAATGAACTTGATTTTTTAATAGAAATGAAAATGAAAGAAATATTTTTATGTTTAACAAATGTCGCAGCAGTATTTTATCCCATAGAAACAGTAAATAACAAGAAGAGTGAAATAACAGCTGGTAAGTCTGTCTCCACTATATACGACCGATATACCAATAACGAAAACAATTTATTTGATTTTGTGTTATTTTATCTGTGTAACTTTAACCAGCAAAAAAAAAGTAGTTCAAAAATCATAAGTATTTTCATTGCTCCTCTTGCACTTGTTTTCTCTAATGCATTTTTAATAAGTTCGTTTATTCTAATTAAGTTATAACATTTGAAAAAAACATATCCTAATCATAGAATTTTCACTGGATTTAAGCATTCATTTAAATGCCAAGCTATGTGAACCCATGCTTGCTAATGACAAGCTAATGTTAAAATCATGCATTTTTCCCCTAAATTAAACCAGTTGGTTTTACGTGGAACCCATGAGTTACCTACTTCTTTTGCATGTTTTTTTTTTTTTTTTTTTTTGCTGGGTACTCAATACTAAATTGCTCTGTTTTTTATTTTTTGGTAATAAAAGGAATTTTTATTTGTATTTAAAATGGGTATTTCTTATTTGCCGATTTTCTACCGATTTTTTAAAACTGAATTGGCGATAATGTCGAATTTTTATGCAAATTTTCCGATTTCTTATAAAAATTATCTGGCATCCCTGGGCCTATACAGAATTCGGAATGCTTCGGGTGTGAGTCAAATTCACACTTGGCGGATTTATTTTATATATTTACTATTTCAGAACTCCCACATCTCAAAACCGATTTTGAATGCTTTTTATTTGAAAAAGTTATATAGGGCAAGAATTCCAAATTTCCATTAGCTGCGTAACGCTTTAGCGCTTAAAAGCAAAACTTTTAAAAATCATATCCCAAATAATAAAGGGTGTCTCTATATTTCATTATTTTATCTCTTAATCCGTATAGACAGACAATGACTTTTAATTTGCGATAATAAAAACTAAAAATGATATTAAAGGGTGTGCCAGAGAAACATACTCTGTCCGCCTGTTCTTTTTGAAGTAGCTTTTTTTGCATTAAAAATTTTGAGAAGTTGTGATTCGGAGCGAAAATATGGCAACTGCGTATTCCACTTCAACACACGTATATGTGGTCTTTAAAAAGCGATTTAAATTTCAAATCGGTTTCTCTATACATAAAGATTTAAATTTAAAACGACTTAGTGGAGCTAAGTAGTATAAAAATTTCAAGCATAATGACAATCTTAAGCTGGGAAAAAGGTCATAAGGCAGTATAAAGAAGAGAAACTTCACAATGGAATTATAAAGAGGTAAATTTTTCGACGATAGTTTCTTATTGATTACTGGTTGTTGTCAGAGTAATTGAAAACCTTTCTCTTCCTTAATTAAAACTTAAGAAATTTTTGATTCGCAAAGATTATTTATAGGCCTATTTACTCATCACCGGATGTCTATCTGTTAATATTGTGATGAAAAAGCCTTTGTAAATTATCATCATTAAATCAGCAGCACAGTGCATTAGGAGATTCAAAAAAAGGAAGATGAATTTTTTATTTGTGTTCTGATTTTATTAAACTTCCTTAGGGGCGCCACACAACATTGCCTTAAAGTAAAAGCCTTAAAGTAACGCCTCTCGGGTGAATGAAAATTTTACATTTTAATTTCTTAGTTTTAGTCCGATTCTTTTATCAACTGCTATACAGATGGGTTATCCCTTAGAGTCTTGAAGATATTTGGCTTCTTAAATCAAAGCTTTTGTTGTCAATGACCAAGAAAAGGAATGATGTATGAGATAATAGATTATAAGACGTGTAAAAAGAGGAAATATTGTCCTGAATATTCTTTTTAATGCATCCCAGTTTAAAAGAGACTACAATACAGGTGGGCTTTTGATGAAAAAACGTGCAGGCATTGAAAGTAAGAGAAAATGTCACTAATAAAAATAAAACAATGCAAATTAAGTCGAGGCTTCATTACATAAAAATTGTTACAGTATGATTTATACGTCTTTTGTTTTCTTTTGCTTCATAGACCCACTGATTCATTATTAAAAATTGTAGCCCACTTCAGGAGGGATACGAGTGGTTTCAGTTGCAAGATTATACGATAAAACAAAATATAATAATAAAAAAAAAAAAATCCGAAAAACTTCTTTGAAGACTTGAAAAATGCGTTTAGTCTATCGAGCATCGAGCTGGATTTGTGCACCAAAAACATCAAAAATAACAAATTATATTAAAAATGCTCTTTTATGTCTTAAAATCATTTTATACGAAACTGTATGCAAAGGCATATGCAAATCGTCACAAGGACACATTATACCGATCGCTTTATTGATGATTGTTTTTTTATAAAAATTTAAAAAAAAAAAAACAAATTAAATGTCACGTGTTTTATGTCTGACATAAAACAATATCGGCATATAAACAATCATATTAAATTTCTAAATATTAACTTCTTCAAAACAACTAAATAATCATTCAAGAGATGTCATTATTAAAAAATCCTGTCATCATTATCAACATCCTTAATGAAAACAATTGGGCGACAAACAATTTTTGCTGTGCAGCGCTTAAAATTTTATCGTATAAAAATAAAACACAACAAAAATGAAAAAAAAAACATATTTGAAAATAAAATGTCTTAAGTGCAACATTAGTGAAACAAACGTTTTCTCAAAAAAAATGTTTAATAACGAACATAATTAAAATGTTACAACAACAAATAACATGCGAAGAAATCCTGCTGCGTATTTTGAAGCTAATGAAAACTAAATTCTACGAAATCGAGAAGAAATATTTCTATGCTTTTGAATAAAACTAAAAGAGATGTACATACATACATACATACTTACATACATCATCGTTCATCGAATGCCCACGGTGCATTGAATGAAATTCGAAATAAACTGTTTGTGCATGCGAAGACAAATAAAGTTAAGAACCCAAAATTGAAATAAAACTACCTGTAAATACCAAAATCGATGCCTTTTACTTTTGCTTAGGACAAATTATAGACTGAGTTGGAATATGTTCTTCGCATTGGTTTTTAAAAACTAAAATAAAAAAATTTTAATGTAAAGTTGTGAAATATTTTTTATTTAACTAAACACACTCCACGCCATTCGTAATAAACTAAAATGAACAATTATGAAAATAATTCTTGCAAAAATAACCGACTTCAAAACAGATAAACTTAAAAATATATATTTCCTTAGGATGATAATTATACATTAATTATATTCGAAAAAGATTGCGTCAGGATTTTTTATATGTCGTAGAACAAAATATGAATGCAGATTAAACAAGAAAATTGAATAATTATGTGGTCACCCTTTATTTATTACACTTTTTATTGCTAAAACAAAATTTGTTTAAATTCTAAGCGTTAGCCCATAACTATTCAAAAAAATGCCCATATACATCAAATTACAACAATAAGGACACCCTTTAATTTCTAAGTTTAAATATCTATACTTGTTATTTTACTTGATATATAATGGACATTCTGTCTAATTTTCAAGAGTTTGTCTGTAAGCGTTTTAAAAATAGGGCCATATATATTAGTTAAAGGGACACCCTTTAATTTTTAATTTCAAGTTTGCTACTTGTTTTAGTGGACTTAGCAATAAAGGTTTTGTGCAAATTTCAATCAACTGTCTACAACTGTTCAACAGTTTGGTCATATACATAAAATAACAGCAACTATTGTAACACCCTATAATTTTTAATTTTAAATATTTATACTTCTTAATGTACCAAACAAAGTAGTAGACATTCTGTTTCACTTATTGGTATAGCGGACTTAGCGATACAGGTTCTTTGTAAGTTTCAGCTGTCTGTTTATAACGGTTCAAAAGTTTGGCCACATACATAAAATTACATTAACTATTGGAACACCCTTTAATTTATAATTTTGAATGTTAATACTTGTTATAATAACGGTCATACTAATCGACATTCCTTCTAATTTTCAAGGGTTTGTCTGTAACGGTTTTAAAGATAAGGCCATATAGGTCAATTAAGGGACACCCTTTAATTTGTAATTTCAAGTTTGCTACTTGTTATAGCGGACTTAGCAATACAGGTTCCTTGTAAGTTTCAGCTGTCTGCCTATAACTGTTAAAAAAATTCACTTTTTCCTCTCCGATTTCCCAAGTTAATCACGCCAAAATTTGAAGACTCTAATACATGCGATTTTCCAGATGTACGATAGTAAATAATTTTCTCGTAATAATATATCCTCAACAGACCCTACAGACCCCATTATATACAGAAATAATGCAACGTTTGGCTTAGATTACAGCTGATAGCTTACAAATTACCAATAGTAAAGATTTTGTGGACCATATAATCAGCTTTTAATGAGACCAATACGCTAAAGCCCGAATGATAAATCCCTTGTAATAATGTGATAAATAGCATAATTTTGCAGACTTGGCAGCAATGAAATCAAAGTACAACACGTCCAGTCTTTAAAGGGATATTTCTTAATTGTAATTAATTAAATTTAATTAAGCGGTTATATTTAATTATTTAGCAGGATATTTATTACGAATTTTTTTAGTGTTCTTTTGGGTGGTTAAATTTTAAGGGTCGGAGTTGAATGTGAATAACACCTAAACGCCAAATATTTTTTCATTTAATTGGACATTTCTCAATTTCAGACCAACTCAATTTGAACCATAGAAGGATACACAATCGAGAAACACGTTAAAGTTATTCAGGCTTATTATGAAAATAGGCGTTCAAATCAAAATGCATATCGTGCACTTCGCGATTTTTTCGGTCAGTTTAATTGACCAAATGTGCGTACAATCGGAAAAATCGTGCAAAAATTTGAGCAAACTGGGTTTATAGAAGATGTGAAAACAAAAGTACAATATTGCTGCTGTTCGCGATAGTTTGGCTAAAGAGCCGTCCACCTCAACTCGTCGTCGTGCCCAACAATTGCACCTCTCACGCTCGTCGTTGATGAACATTATGCGCAAAGACTTGCATTAAAACGCTTACAAGATGCAATTGACTCAAGAACGTTATCATTGGTCAGAATGGTAGCACAAAAATGGCAACATTGGATGATAAATTTTCGAAGGAAAAAATTATCTTCAGTGATGAGGCACATTTTCACCACAGTGGATTCGTCAAAAGGCAGAATTGTCGCATTTGGCGAATGATATTCCAAGATTGATTGTCACTACCTCAATGCACCCAAAAAGAGTGAGGCCGGTTAGGCAGTTACTGTAAATGCTGTTCGCTATGGTGAGATGAGAACTTTTTATTGCCCCAATTGGAAGATATGGATGTGGACGGTATGTGGTTTCAACAGGACGGTGCCCCTTGCCACACAGCTCATAAAACAATGGCTCTACTTTGCGCTACTAATTTAATGGCCTTGTTATCTCACGTGGTAGCGATGTCAATTGGTCGCCAAGATCATGAGATTTTACACTGTTGCACTTCTTTATTTGGGTTATTTGAAAGAAAATGCCAGCAACAATTAAAGAGCTAAAAGATGAGATAATCCGGCACATTAACAGCATAGAGCCAGTTTACATTAAGGGCATTGTAGCAGCTACAAAAGTCATGATGCAGAAGTTTGCTGGCAAGAGGTGTAGAGAAGCTTACGGGGTAGCAAAAGTAGCACGAAATGAATTTTCATGACTCCTCAGTTTTTTCTCTCATTTTTCTCTCATTCCTGTTTCTCTCTTTCGTTTTTTGCTGTTCTATGCTTGAGCAGTGTTGCCAAAATGGCTGTTTTTTTATATTGTTCAAAATTTTTTTTAAAAATAAATTTTTGGCAACACTGTATAGAAACAGAAATATATGTAAATATAAATTACAACAAGTGCGGCTTAATAAGTTTAATTTATTGGTAAATAAAAAAACATCATGTTTTACTGTTAGTGTTACCCAGAAAGCAGTTTTCTGCTACATTCAAAGATACATTTAGTTTATGGCAACACTTGTTACGTAGAAAGAAAAATTCTCTCACTTGCTACAAAAAAATCATAATATAAACGCGTGACGACTTACGGAGATGCTCCAAAATAGAAAACAATAAAAGAGTCAGCTACAATGCCCATAATGTAAAACCACTCATAGAACCTCAATTATTCCTCAGCGTCATCGAGAATTCGGAGCATCGGATGGAGGTGTGCCGCTGAGTTTGCAGCGGCCATTTGTTCCATACATAATTAAACGTTATCAATATTATTAAAATAAAAAGAAATGACTATAATATTTTGTATTTTATACAAAATCAGCATCGGCCGTAAAAACTTAACCACCCTTTACACATACATAAGTAATTAAATACATAGATTTTAAATATTTCAAATAAATATCAAGGTTATATTTATACCCGTAATAATTTTAAATCAAACCAAAAAACCGATAACTCTTTACCAAAGTTGACATTTGAAAGATATTCTGAATGTCAAGGAAACTTTAGGAATTTCACGTAAATATTTCCCAAAACTTAACATGTTTTCAGTCAAGGTGACTTAAACTCCTTATTTTTTTTAATATTATATTTTTATTGTTCAATCCTTAACCCTTAAATATGCGTGAGAAGTCAAAAAGTCATACAAATTTTTTTCATAAAATAAACAAGAGAAATATTAACATTTTACTTAAAATGTCATTAAATGAGTTCAGCTTAAAAACGCGAGCAAAACAATTGAATGGAAGGAAATAAGGAACAAGGAATTGAAAACATTTTTTTCCTTTAATTATGTTTGCTTTTCAGCCTTGCTCTAAAAATATTTAAAATGTTTCATAAATTTAGTTCACAAAACAAAATATTAGAATTTATTGCTTCTCCCTCTCTCTCTCACTCTCTTTTATTGTTTGAGTACAGCTAACCCTTGTTAAAGCATAGAAATCACTATATAGGCAATAAGTTTTTTCCCGGCAAATTCATAGAATAAATCCTCAATTGCTTTTTATATTTTTAATATTTCTTTTTTTCTTGCCATTTACAACGTCATAAAGTCGTTTGTATATTTTATTTAGTCACAACATCATAAATTTTATTTCCTTTTTGTGCCTGCAATAGTAAAGTGAACTTTAAAAAAAAACAAATTTCGCTTTACAAATCATACGTTCATTATGATCATGCGAAATGTCTTAATTTCACGGTCACTGATCGTTTAACAATGTCTGTATTTTTTCTTAAATATTTTGTAAGTTTTTACTTTTATGACCAGAATCTTTGCTTTCTATAATATATTTCGAAGGAAATTTCCCCGTTGTTTTTATTGACTTTAAATTTTCAAAAATTTGTAAATTTGCCTTTTCCTATCTTTGTCTATTTTTCAAATCGAATTCAATCTTTACCTGCAATTTATGACTGGATCATCATACATCAATCAATATTTTATAATTCTAACAATAGTTTAGGTTTAAGCAAAAACTTGCATGTTTCGCATGCGTGTCTTTTTTTGAGTTGATTATTCGCCTCGTTTGCGCATGATTATTGCGCCCTTTGTAAAGCCATTGTTAAGCGCGAATACTTGTTATTGCGGTTTTATTACAGGCTCGTGCGGTTACAAAACTTATTTTAACGAAATATGTAAATACATATGTATGTATGTATGTATGAATGTATGTATGTATGTGTTTTAGAGTAAGAATGTGATTTAACCGTATTTATTATGTTGCTTTGAAAATATTTTGGTTTCCTTGTGTGTTTTGAAAATTAAAAATTATTTTGTTTAAAGTAATTGTTTTTTTATGATCAAAACTTTCACATCAAGCTTAAGATGGCGTAGCTGTGTTGACCAGTTTTGAAGAATCAACTATAAAAAAGCGTGGCAAATCTATACCATCGTCAAAATTATTTATAAATAAATATCATCTCTTATATAATTGATTGTTAAGTTGTTTTGTCAGAAGGCTAAAGAGTTAATCAGAAGTGCCTTAACTATAACCATATAAAACAGCTATTCAAACCAATAAAACAGCTATTCAAACCACCTTTATTGGAAACACTAGGTCTGTTCAGTAACTTTACTAGCAAAAACTAGTAACGAGAGAGTAAAACAGAAAATTTTAAAATTATTCTTTTAAATGTAAAAAAAGTAAATGAACAATTTACAAGCAAAAATTAGCTAACAAAATTTTTGTGGCTTCAGAAATTAATTTAAGAACTGTACGGTATCACCATTAAAAAGTACCATTTTTATAAAAAATGTACTAGAGTGCAAAAATGTATAAAACAAAGACCATTAAAAGCCAGCAAACTGGAACCAAATGAAAAAATTGAAAATAATACTTCAGGTAACCAAATTGCAAAAATACGTACACAAAATCTTTTACCTTTTTTTATTTATAAGTTAATTTTTAAAAGCGTTTATGACGTTTAAGCATAATTTTGTTAATTTTTTTTGCAATTTATTCCAATAATCATTCTAAATGTGATTTAGATGCAAAAATATTTAAATTAAAAATAATTTTAACTTCATACATTTGTATAATTTATTTATAATTATACTTACATAATGATTGTGATCCTTAAATTGTACCGAAAAAGTACATTGCATTGAATGTTTTATCACTGGCTTGTTTACTTTTAATTCTTAAAACAATACAAACACCTGCAAAGCTCGAAGATTTTAAACAAAATTTCTGTTGTTTTATACTCCTTTGCTGTTTACTTTCATAGTTAAATTAAAGAAAAACAAGCAAGAGTGTTAAATTCAGCTATGTCCAATCCTATATGCCCTTCACCATTTATCTAAATCTAGTTTAGTGAAGTAACTCTAATCAAAAAAAAAAAAAATATTGAGGTGACAGAGAATAAAAATATTTAAAATAAAATTACATATACCGGCTCTTAAAACTAAATAAAAAATTTTTAAATTTTAGCATTTCCTGAAAGTTCTCCTTAAAAGCTTTTAAATGATACCCATATCGACCATATTAAAAATTGAACTTTTTATGAAAATTTCAGAGGCCTATAACTCGAAAATGTAGGCGAGCGCCAATATTTTTACTTGATGTTTTTTTTCTTATTTTTTAATTTTCAATCGCTTCTAATATATTTTTTTTTTTTGGAGTTACTTAATTGTTTCAAATAATATGGAAAAATTAGTAGCAGGGTTGGTGTTTAGCCCACTGCCTCGAGGGACATGGATCGATCTTGCTGATTTTTCAATAGCAACTTTTTCGAGACTATGCCTGATCTCCACCATTGCCGCCTTTTAATTATTGGTTTTTAACTTTACTTTTTCAATTTTATTGTAAACAAATGAAGAGCAATAGTCAAAACTTGTTTTGTGATTTTTTCTTTTTTTTTTTTTTTTTGAGAAAAAATCTTTTTTTTTGTGTAATTGATAATTAAAAGATATTTTTTAAATTTTCTGTTATAATGAATTATCAGATTTATAGAACGGTGTGGCGAAATATTGAAAAAATAAAAAATAAAAAACAATATTTTTATTTCAAAATCTGACTTACTGCTTAGTAAATTAGAAAAGAAAATTAATTATAAAGGTAAAAAAAAACATATTTGATCGATAGTTTTGACAGAACAAAATATTCAGGCATGTCACAGAACTCAATTCTGATCGAAAGTGGTTTCAAATTTGCGGAATTGAAAATGAAAAACGAAAAATTTCTTCGGAATGAAACCACTTTCAAATTTTAAAGTGAAATTTAGTGTCTTTAAATTTTGTATTTTGCATTTCTTAAATTTACTATCATGATGTGTCCTACTTAGATTAGCCTTGTTAATACTTTGGTGGGCAAAATATTGCCACATTAAATTAAATAATGGAGATTCAATACTTTTCAGAAATTAACAAAATCGATAGGAATCTGAAGAAGGTAAAACAAAATCGATCGGAATTATTAATATAGAATTAAAACCATTCCGATCGGAATGTGTGACATACCTGATTAATTAAATTAACAGAATAAAAAAAGTGTAGGAAATTTTATTAATGCAGTTTTTTTAATTTTCTCTTGATTGTATATTATATCAGTATTATACTTTAGAAAAATTATGGTTATATTTTACAATGTTTCTGTTATGTTGGGTAACAATATAATCCAAGTAGTAACAGTATTTTTATTATAATATGATTTGACAATAACCACATAATTCAACCACATTTTTTTCTTGCGTGTGGCCGTTAAGGTGGGGATTTAAAGTTGTTATTTATTAAAAACATTTTTGGTTTCTAAAAGGATTATAAAACATTATAAAAAATAAAATATTATAAATTGATAGTGGTAACCAAATTGTCTATAGCTTGACGTTTGCAGCATATTGATCACGTATTTAATTTTAAAAGATAATGTTTATCAAAACAAAAAATTATAAATTCTTTGCAGGATGTTCATTCTTCAAAAAGTAAAGAATATAAAAAGAAAATTTTTAAAAGAAAAATGCCAAACCGTATCCAAATTAGTTTCACTTTATCCGTATTATTGTCGGCCGCAAAAACCAAAAATCCACACAGAGAGTGGTCTTTGCAGATTTAGTAGTGACGATGGCGGTTAAAAAAAATCCTCTAACAATTTCGATTAATATTGAACCCACAAACATTTTGCTTTGGTGCCGTTAAAAACTCCACAGGATTTGAAAGACCTTCGATATGCTTTAATATCAATCACTCATTTTGTTAACAACAAAATTTTCTCTTCATTTCTCTCTTTTAATAGAAATATATCTCTGCCACTATGTAGCAACGATATGTTTGTGGTGGTTTCTTTGGTCGCTATGGTCGCAGTTTGCAACATATTTTGTGTTTTTAATTTATTTTTCTCTGCGTGTTACATGTCCTTGTTTAAGAAAATTTTATATGTGTATGCGTGCGTGTATGTGTGTGTAAATAAGTTTGAGTAATGGGTATTTATGTTTCTATTTCTTTTAGTTAATGTGTCCAAATGATCGTAAATATTTTGGGTGATAATTGTTCGTTAATCGTCACACTATAACCTTGACACATTAGTTTTATGTCCTTCTCTTCTGTCCTGTCTTTTGAGATTCAGCTCTCAATATGTTAACAACCGTACAAAACAAATTTTAAACTTGCCATCTTTGCGATTTTGTTCAAAATAAAAGTTTCTGCTGGATTTAGACCTGCTGTGTTCGAAAACCAATCATTTTGGTTTAGTGTACTTTCATGTGTGAGTTTAGTGAATTTTTTGCTTGGCTGGATAGTTTAACCTAAAAATATAAATGTGTTGTAAGATCATACTGAGAAAGAGCTCATAATCTTTAATAATGTTTGTTCAACTCACGGATGACAACTTCACATCTAAAAACTCAGAATTAATCCAATAGCAGCGTATTGTTTTCAACATTTTTTTTTAAAAGAAAAACTTTTTATTTCAATTTCAATTTCCTTAATCAGTTTGGATCTTATAAATCAAGGGAAATTTAAATCTCAATAATCCTTGAAATCTGATTTTAGTTAAATCGCTTAAGATGCATAAAATTGTTTATCCTCTTCCCCACTCTCCACTCTATTAACATTGTTATACCCTTTACCAACATCCATCATCTTAATGCATAGCGAAGTCAATTGAGCAATGTCCATCTGTCCGTCCATACCACTTGGAACAATGAAGTAATTCAAATCAAAAAAATAAAAATATATAGCGATAGAGAATTAAAAACTAAGGAAAAAATATTGAGTGAAAAAATAACGATCGCCCATATTTACCGAATTATGGAATATGAAATTTTCATAAAAAAGTTCGACTGTCAATATGATTAATTTGGGTATCACTTAAAAGCTTTTAAAGAGATCTTTCAGAAAATACTAAAATTTTATAAAAATAATTAACCCATTAAGAGCCGATGACATTTTTATGTAAAATTATGTATCGTAAAATTATATATCTTTCAGGTAGATCACAGTTTGTCTCTTAGAAGAATGTTTTTTCAGATTTAGTCTCCCTCAAGTCAGGAGTTCCACAAGGGTCAGTGCTCGAACCACTGGTATTCATATTTTACATCAATGATCTTACTTTTCATGCCAATTCTAGTTTTTCTGTTAATTGTTTATCTTTGCTGATGATGTCACCTTACTATTTACTTGTGATTGAGTTTTATAATTTAAATAGACGTGTTCATGTTTCTTATCATGTGTTAAGGTTTTTCGCTTGTTCTCTTGCTAAATTTGTTTATATTCGATGTCTGCTCTCTTTTTATAAAATAATGAGAACTCGTAGACCTATTTCGCGTTATGAATCATTTTCTTTCACCCGCTCAATCAGAAACCCACAGTTAGTTATACCAAGAATATTTTATTCTTTATTTGAGAAATCGTTTCTGGTAATGCTATAAACACAATCAAAGGCTACCGACCATCGACTACCGACTACAAAAGTAGCTGGCTACAAAAATAGCCAAGTCGCCAGCTACTTAATTCTTTTAACGACTACCGACCACTAACTACAAAAAATAAACATCTGTTTTGACATATTTATTAAAATTAAGCAAAACAATAAAAAAAAACCAAAAAAAATGCGCCAAATAAAAAGTAAATGAAAAATGTAAACAAATGATTATTTTTCAATGGTGCCACTATAATAGTTTTTGGCGTTTTTAATAGCGATATTCAATGTATTGCGTTTTTAAAACCACCATTTCATGCATTTATTGTATTGGCAGCACAAATCTGTTTTTTTATAGTCAAGAAAAATAGAAATTAGCCTAAGTTGGCTGCGGGCTACAAAAGTAGTCGTGTAGCGGCTAAAAGAATTATTCCCATAAGCACGCATGTATTCTATTTTTGACATCTTGTAGTCGATGGTCGGTGGACATGATTGTGTTTATTGCATATGAATAGCAAGATGCTGGAATTGTTTTCCTTATGAATTACGTATTTATTCATATTCCAAAAACGTTTTTCGTGTTAAGCTACTTTATCATTTTAACGCCAATGTTAATAGGAAACTTGTATTCTTTCGATAATTATTAATCATCTTTGTTTTTTTAAATTTCACACAGAAGACTTATGTTCTAATTTTCTGCCTCACAATTAATTCTCTTATAATTGTTTTTTCTGTGTAAATTTATATACCTTTTTTATATTGAACGTTTTCGGCTGGGGAGCCAATCAGTGTAGCCTAAACTGGGGATTTCAACGAAGGTTCGGGGACAGAAATTCGTGGGAAGGGATTTGGCGATTTTTAATTCTTAGCTTTTTGCTTTGTTGACACTTGTTTGATTAACAGGCATTAAATTTTATATTTTAAATGTTTTTTTCTAACTGTTCTACGGTCTAGTCGAGTTAACATATTTAAAGCAACACGATATAAACTTATAGACACTTGATAGTGGTTCAAATATTTTTCTACGCAAATTAAAACTAAACACTCTCATATAATACCAACTGATCACCTGCGTGAATTATTTTCAAAAACTGTGTCATAACGCTAAAATTGCAAAAAAATGTTAGGAAATAATAAAATTTGTTATAGCGCCTGCTTAATTAAAACAGTTAATATTTAATGTTAATGGAATGCATGTAAATACTCTTGATTGTTGAATCATCGGATGTATCGAGTTAAGAGGTTGTAGAGTGCAGAGTTTTTTGGGTATTTAAGTTGACAGTGATGCCAACTCTTGAGACAATAAACGCATGAAAAATGTGAAAAAAGGGCTAAATATAAAAAATTATGTTTTTAGTATAATATTATTCCATTTTTTTCAAAAAAGCGCAAAAAGGGCGCTAAAATTAAAATATTTTTGTTTTTCATAACAAAACATTTTAAACAAAACAATTTATTAATATATATTATTCATTTTGAGATTATTTTACAAGTAATAGAATTAAGGTACAATATTAGCTTCAGGTATAAATAACATCCTTTTAAAGATTTGCACTTCTTGGTCATCCTAATTTTATTTTTAAATAGGTTCATAACGCTAAAACTTCTTTAAATCTCAGCGTTTGAGTATGGATATATTAGAATATTTAAAGCAAAAGTAGACAATTTTTTAAATTGGTTGTTACCAGTTGTATTTTTGTAGTTGTAGACCTCAATTCAAAACATTTCTGCTCTCTCAGTATTTTTGCACTCACAAGTTTTTTAATTTTTAGGGCAGTTGTCTAAACCTTCAACCTCCTGTATATCAATACAAAACTCTTGAAATAATGGAAGCAGACTTCCTATATCCTTGGACAAAACATTTTGTGCGCTTAATAACGATATTTTATTAAATACTTCAATATTAGATGGTGGCTAAGCTTTTTATTTCCAATATAAGATTTTTTACAAAAAGAAGAAGATTTTTTCAATCATTTTCTTATCATTTGGTGAAATATTGTTGTCACTGCAACTCTTTTCAGAAGTGTATCCGAAATTTAAAAATTCAAAATTATGCGTTTGAATTATAATTTTGTTTGTTAAACATTTTAGTAAACGTAACAAGTCATCAAATAATTTAACGTGATCAGTATTCAGCAATATTGCCAGAGAAACATAAATGATATTACTATACTGACTAAAGCAAAAAGGCGCAAAAGGGCTATACAAAAATGCTGAAATTGCGCGTTTTTTAGATTGGGGCTACAATTTATTTTTGCGTTTCGGGTACTTCGAAAAGAACTAAATCTAGACCGAAAAGGGCTAAGATGGCATCACTGTAAGTTGAAGCAGAGGTAACAGCAGAGGCATTATCAGTTTTTTGTGGACATGGGCTTAGGTCTTAATAATTTATCTGCCATTGGAACATTGCAATCAATATGTGTGGTGCAAAAAAGTCTATTTAAATTTAACTTAAAAGGAAAAAATTCTATTAAATTAAGGTAAATGCGTTTGTCATTCACTAAACTTGTGCATTTCGGAACCGGCAAAATCAATCCCCAACTCTGTCGAATTTCTTGTTAAGGAATTGCACATGGCGAAATAATTTACCAGGTGGTCTTAATAGCTCAGGTATTTTTTTTTATGTTTGACGTTGTTGTAAAAATTATAGAATAAAAAATTTTCAAATAATTTGAAAAAGTATAAAGTTGTAAGTTGTATAAAATTAAATTTTTAAACCAAAAATGAAATGTGAGGTATTGCTGCATATACAGGATAAAGAAACCAACTGGGTATAACTTCATTTAAGGTAGCAAATGGTGAAAGAGGGATAGATTCAATTCGGTTTATTTTTGCTTAGTTAGCAATTTTTGATATTAACGTGGTGCTCTTTAACGGCAAAAATAAACGAATTCGCCATGGAATTGTATAACTACTTCTTGCACTGTCTATCAAATTAGATATTGATAAAGCATTCTATTTCAAAGAATTGCAATTGTTACCAAACTGATTAGAACACCTAATCCTACTAGCAAAAGAGCAGCTTTAAAGATTGCCCGAAAATATGACAAACTACGAACTGTTCGAAAGCTTACAATTTGAAAATATTTAAACCATTAATAAATAAATTTGATTAGACTCAAAAGTTTACTACATACGAAAACGAGTGAAATAAAATTGCACATGTTTATTTGCAGAAGCACACAAAAAATTTTAAATCAAAAGACATTTTTGGATTTTAAGCAATAGTTTACGCATACGATGAAAATGTTGGAAACTATTTCTTTCTTGAAATCGCTGCTAATAAGAAATGCAGTTTTAAAAAATATATATTTGTGCGTGAACACTACGAAAAGAAAACTGAGGAATAAGCTTCAGTATGAATTGTTAGAATTATTTACAAAAATAAAACCTATAAGTTTGAAGTTCCTGAAGCAATGATAACGAGTTTTAAATCTAAGAATATGTAAAAAAGAGTTGAATAAGAGGTACGAATTCATTCATATTTATTTATATAAAAAATATATTTTCTCAGCCTTAAATTCTAATTTAGAAAAATTATTATGAAAAGCGAATTGAAAAAAATGTTTTTTAAAGTATTAAATTCTGCTAAACGAATTTGTCCGTTTATGTATTTAATTTTAATTTGCTGCTAAAATTATTGTTTATAAACTTTTTATTTCTATGTTAACCGATTTGACTTGTATTGTACACGCATATGGTCGGCTAAAATGAAAAAGCATGTAACTAACAAAACATTCAAAATTTGGTTTTCAATTGAATTTCATGATTTAAATGAAATGTATCTCCCTGAACTCACAAACAAAAAACAAAATTGAATATTTGTTAGTTACATATTTATTTTATTTTCTGTATATAGACTGTTTTATCATTTAGTTCAAAATATTAAAATTAATGACTCGCTGCCATATTCATAAAAAATCAAATAATTTTGAAATGTGTTTTACGACAAATTTTTTATAAAAATTTTTCCTAAAATACATTTTAAATCTATTTTTAATATTCTATGAATACGGCAGATAGTATATGAATGTATACGACAACAATAAATTAAAAAGTTTGTTTTTTTTCAAATAAAGATGTTTATTTTAAAATGTTTCTTTTGTGGACAAATTGGGGATTTTTGTTTTGAAATTAGGGATTTTTGGGGACATCATGAGTCTAATTGGGGACAAGAGCCAGAATTTTTCTGGCAACAATGGAGCCAATAGATAATAATGAAAATTGCATATACATACATACATATACGAGGGCTGCTATATATATTTCTGGCCTAGCAACTCTGAGTGCTGCCAAGTGCAATCGGACATTTCCATTGGAAAGTTTGTCATTTTTAAGCATAATCGTACTCAAAACGTTTTGACGTACGACCATTATTTGTGTTGTTTACAGTGACTTGAAAAAATTAATATAGAAAAAAATTAAATTAACTCGTGAACATTTTCGTGCCATCATTTTTCACAACTTTCGACGTGAATTATCACGACAAGAGTGCATTGATGAACTTAAATCTTTGTATGGCGATGAAGCACCATCCTATAGCACTGAGAAAAATTGGTATAATGAATTTATTCGTGGCCGAAGCTTGATCAAAGACGAATTCCGTGAAGGTCGTCCAAAAACGGGTGTTGTGCCAGAGAACATTGATGCCGTGTGTGAAATCATAATGCAAGATCGACATGCGACATACCGAGAGATAGAGACATCCTTGGACATTTCTTCCACCAGCATACATTCGATACTGCATGAACACGTGGCCGTAAAAATGGTTTGTTCTCGTTGGATCCCGCACAATTTGAAAGTCGCTCAAAAAAAGACTTGTGTCGATTGGTGCAAAGAAATGTTGCAAAAATATGATTGCGGTGCTTCAAAAGACGTTTATAAGATCGTCACAAGTGAGGGATCATGGATCTATGCGTATGAGCCCGAAACGAAACAACAATCGACCGTGTGGGTCTTCAAAGACGAGCAAAATCCAACGAAAGCAAATGGTCGCCTGTTTCTTCGGCAAAACTGGTCATGTGGCGACTGTTCCTCTTGATCAACGTAGGACGGTCACTTCTGAGTGGTACAATACAATTTTTTTGCCTGAAGTCATCGGAGAAATTCGAAAAACCAACAAGAGAAGACGAATCATTGTTTACCATGACAATGCCAGCTCTCACACATCGGCTCAAACCAGAGCGTTTTTGACCGGCCAAAACGTCGAATTAATGGGTCATCCGCCGTACAGCCCTGACTTGGCACCTAATGACTTCTTCTTGTTTCCGCACATCAAGAAAAAAATGCGTGGTCAACGATTTTCGTCGCCTGAAGAAACTGTTGAGGTGTTCAAAAACCATGTTTAAGAGTTGTCTCAATCGGAGTGGAAAAAGTGCTTCGACAACTGGTTTGAGCGCATGCAAAAGTGTATAAATCATGCTGGAGAATACTTTGAAAAACAATAAAACCATTATTGATTATAAATATTCACATTTTCACTATTAGGCCAGAAATATATAGAGCAGCCCTCGTATAAATAAATTTATTTCCAAATTTAGTTACACACAGAAAAAAGACTGGTAAAAATTCCATCGATATGTTCAAGATTCAATTACTAATATAATAATTTTACTTTTATTATTAATAAATAATAATCTTGACATATTTTTTATATTAAAAACTAACATTTGATATTTGCCTCTAAATGTTGGTTGTAACACCTTTTAAAAAAACTTAACCTCTCCGATTTGCATCTTTACTAAAATACATTTTATTCAGCACATTGCTACTGAAAATCAAATTTTAGTAATGAGAATTATAAAAATCAATTGTATCTTCTAAAATAGAAACATTTTTTGACGTACTTAAATTAAATTTGTACTCATTATTTAAAAAATCAACAATATTTCAGTTTAAATGTACAAAGTTTTTTTTTTAAAGTGGTGAAAAGTTCTCCAATATTGTTTAGTGGTAAGTTAATAATTATCTCACAGAGCTATATGTAAATAAACGAAATTTTAAAGTGTTTAATACTTTTTACAGAGGAAAGACGTGCGGTATAGGATGGCAGTTATAGCTTCCTGCACTAGTGGACTTATCTTCCTGAAATTTTCAGTTTGTTATCTGATATGCGATTGGTGAAATAGGGTACTTATTTTTTTATTTTACGTGGGCGTGGCACTTTCCATACAAATTAAATATTTATCATCGTGTAACTTGTTAACTGAAATATGTAGCACCTTGATCTTTTGCTCAATAACTCTCTTTTTAATATGAATAATGTAGCAACAAGCTGGCTTAATTGAAATAATGGCCGCCGTACCTCCCATACAAAGTGAAAAATTATTACTGTGAAGCTAGAGAACTGCAATCGGTAGACTCTTAAATTTTTTGCACAACGAAGGAGAAGAAATTTTCTGAATTGAAACAGTAGGCGTGATACCTTCCATATAAAGAAGTATACTAGATAGAGCCCCTTATTTTTATGCTATAACTTCTTTGTCAGCAAACAGAGTCTAGCGAAACACTGGACGAAATGGGACAGTAGGCTAGGCACATCACATAAAAGTAAAAAGATGTTGTCGATTATGTTGGGAACTGTAAGGAGAAGGGTAAAAGTAACATTTATGTATATCAATGTGTATAATCAAATAAAAACTGCCTGGATATGAAGGATTTGATTAATTATTAACATCAAAATTGTGTTAAGAAATGTTAATAAAAACAAACATAACAAGTAAGATTGATTTATTCTGCTATGTTGAATCTTATATACTGTTCACCATGTATGTAACTCTACATTCGTAAAGTAGCTCCTATCAAAAAAAAAAAAAAAAAAAAAAAAAAATATTGCGGTGACATGGAATTAAAAAATAAGAAAAAAAATTAGTACGGTATATAGTTTTACATAAAACTTTTATCGTTTCTTAATGGGTTAAGCATTTTTAAAATATTTTAGTATTTAGTGAAAGATCTCTTCGAAACCTTTACAATTATACCCATATTGACCATATTGACAATGGAACTTTTACGAAAACTTTAGAGGTCCTTAAGTCGGTAAATATAGGCGAACGCCAATTTTTTCACTTGTTTAGTTTTTCTTAGTTTTTAATTCTCTATCGCTTCACATTTTTGCTATTTGATTGGAGTTATTTCATAGTCCCAAATGATATGGAAAAACTAGAGGCAGTCGTGGTGTTTTGCCCGCTGCGTCGAAGGATATGGACCGAACTTGCTGATTTCCGATAGCACCTCTTTAGATACTATGTCTGATCGATTGGCGTATTTAAATTTTTCAAGCTAATGTAGTGCCTTGGCAAACTTGACTTCAACACTAATACGGACGGACGTTGCTCAATCGATTTCGCTTTGCAAAGAAGTCAGAATATATATACTTTATGGGGACGGAAATGGATATTGTAGAAATTACAAACGAAATGACAAAATTAGTTGTACCCTTTTTCCACTTTTTGTGATGAAGGGTATAAAGATCAATTTTTTTTCGTTACTTTCGAAAGAAATGGAACATTAAGGAAAAATATTGATGGCATTAATTAACATAATTCGTATTTGCATAAAATTACGACGAAAATATCACAAAATTTAAACTTAAGCACCTCCTTTTATTTCAATCAAAAATTTAATTTCTTTAATTTTAAATCATTGTGAATAGTTTTTTTAACTTTGTAGTAATTCACAGTGAACATAAAAACACCCTGTGATTGAAACAGGTGTTTATCAGTACTAACAAGTTTTTCATTTTACAAAACTTTATGGGATTAATAAAAGGATTAAGAAACAAAAATCAAACAATAATTAGTAAAACGAACACAAATTTTTAGCTTTAAAAAAGAATGTTAACTATATTTAAATATTATTTTAATAATCATATATCTTTCCAACAGATTACCAATTTGCTTAATAATTATAGAGGGTTTCGAGTTTGCCCGTATAAGTCTTTTTATTTTAGAGCATAATGGCAATACTAAGTGAACGAACAACACCCGGGTCGGGTGCATTATTACGCACTACACACTTCAGATTTCCCCTTTCATCTGTTATTGAAAAAAAATTTATCAAAAATAAAAAAAAAACATTAAAAGGGAATCTGTTGCAGCCAAATTAAAAATCAAAAAATTACACGCAACTTGTGCAAAAGGAAAGTGTAATGGCTGAACAGCAGAAATCCGATGACAATGAACTCAACGAGTTGTTAGACGGTGAGTATTAGAAAATAAACAGACAGACACACCACTGTTGACCAAGTCCAACGATCACTAATATCTACTTCAAATTAGAATGTGCTTTTTTCTGTGCAACATTATGTAATTAATTTTTTTTAACAGATGCTTTACAAGACTTTACTAAAACCGATAAAAGCTCAAAAGATGCAGCTGCATCAGGAAGTGCATCAGCGGAAGGCAGTAAAACGGCTGATGAATCCGAAGAATTCTTTTTGTATGTTATAAACTTAATACATAATATTAAAATTGTTTTAATTAAACGGATATTTTGCAGAGAACAAGCAAAGTTATTGGCCGAACGTATGAACACATTATTTGGTGGAACCGAAACTCCCACAGGCGATACAGCTCCTTTGCCACAAGTTCCAGATCAAATTTTAGCAGGTTTTAAAAAAATGGCCGAAGCTGCTGCTTTGACTTTGCAAGGTGAAAGTTCCGCCAGCGATGAAGAAGTTGCCAAATATTCCGATAGTATAGCCCAAGCTTTAAAAGGTCTACAAGAGGGTACCGACAATTTAAGTGCACCAGTTTCAGAAACCGATGTTGCCCAAATGTTTGGTGGACTTAGTTTAGAGAATGTAAGTGAAAAAAATGTATTTTCATTTCTCCGAAAGTTCTTAAACAGTTTGAAACTCCGTATGCATTTTTACGATGTAATTGTGCAATAACAATTAAAAAAGTTTTCAATTGATATTAAAAGCGTAAATAAGACTAATACCAAACTAAAAAGTGTGTATTTAAATATTTTATAAATACACGCTTTTTAATTTAGTATTAGACTTTATGTTTTTGAGGCATATTATTTTATATTAGGAGATAAACATATAAAATAAATGATCAACTTGTACAAAAGAGTAGGCAAAACTGCAGTAAATTTTTACAGTGTATAATTTTAAAACAAACTGCTGATCTTAAGTTTACATTGCATTTTTAATATAAATTATTTAATGGCCAAAATCCACATGTACCTTTCATTTGAAAACAAAAAGAAAAATATACATTTTCTTCAATTATCTTTTTAGGCTGGCAGCGATGATGGCAACATGTTCCTACCATTCATGGAGGGTATGATGCAATCGCTTTTATCTGCTGAGATTCTTTTGCCAAGCATAAAAGAACTTTTGGAAAAATATCCCAAGTACTTAGAGGATAACAGTGATAAAATATCGGCTGAAGATAAAGAACGCTATGAAAAACAATTAGAATTGTATAAAATTATTGAAGGACATTTGGAGAACGAAAATGCCAACGATTCGCCAAAAGAAAAACGTGAAAAATTCAAAGTAGTGTTAGAAGATATGCGTAAACTACAAGAGTATGGCCAACCACCAGAAGAAATTTTGGCTGAAACTGCTGGTGATTTACCAATGATGGACCCTGCTGCTATGGGTGCAGCCGCTGGTAATCCCCAATGTCCCATGATGTAGTAGCGAATGTCATTTAGTTTTTGTAATTTAATGCCCAAATTTATTTTATTTTTTCTTTTTATTTTACTTTAATATATGTATAGTATTCGTTGGTGTTTTCGCTGTTTTCTATTTTTTTAAAGTAATTGTTAAAAATGCTATTGAATGCATTTATTGAAATTAACGTTTCTAAAAAGAACTCTTTATTATTTTTTCTAACGAACGAAATGTTTTCAATAAAAATCTTTAATAAAAATTCTCTTTTGCTGACTATGACTGAGGTAATAAATAAAAACTGTAAGAAAAACTTCTTTAGATATACAATTGCTTAAAATTTTATTTATTATTTTAAATACAACGAAATTATATTTCCTAGTTTTTAAATTAAACGTTAGTGTTAAAAATTAAGGTTATTAAGGTCTTTAATGTCATTCCTAATAAAATTGATTATAACCATTAGGTCTGTCTGCGTACTTTTCCAGTAGCTAATACTCAGTAATTTTTTTTGGGAGAGTAAGACCAATTTTACTCTGTCGGCTGAAAATATATCAAAAAGTACGCAGACAGTATCCAGTAAAATCTTGCAAGAAAACAGCTGATTGGTGGTAAACAAATTAAATAACAAAACAAAAGAAATGCGCAAAAGTAAATTTTCGCGGTAATTTAAAAAATTATTAATTAAAGTGCGCCTAAAAAGTGTTGGAAATCTAGAAAAAAAAACTTGTTTATTACACTGTTTATTACACTTGTTTATTACACGGTTCTGCCATCTCCAATTCACTAACATCATAGTCGCACTGTATATTTGGACGTTTCTAACATAAAATAAAATGTTTTGTTTATTATTATTTATTATAAACATTAAAAATCAACACAATTCTAACTACTTACCTCTGCGATTGTTAAATTTCAATTTTTATTTTTTCAACAAAAATCATTTCATTAAAAAAGTAAATAAAAACAGCTGTTCAAACTAGTTGCAAAATCTTGCAAGCAGAAATTTCTCCAGCAACATTTTGCAAGTTCTCTAACTGACAACTGTCAAAAAATTCTCTTTTTGGCTCTCTCGCTGCAAGAGATTTGGAGTACGCAGACAACATTTTGCAACATTTTGCAAAAAATGATGCAAAATATGTGTACGCAGACAGACCTATTAATTGGTTCATAACCAAATTTTGAATTTAAATGTTTAAAAAATTATTTAACACAATTTTTTTTACGAATTGGATTTTAATTTCATAACTTCAAGAATATTATTTTTAAAGCTCACTTAGTTCTAAACTGAACTCGGTTAAAAAAAAGCATTGATAAATATCAGTGACTATACCTGCGAATTTTCGGTTACATTTTAAGATTTGTCAGAAAATTTCGTTGATGAAAACGATTGCTAATTGGACTGTGTAACGTACACAATGCTTATAAAATGTTTCCTCAACGCAGAGCTAAGATTGTCTGATCTGTAAGTGTACCATTTCTATTCATTAAATAGCTAGAAAGGATTGTGAAAAAATCTCATTAACACATCCACTCCACGATTATTCTTCAAGTTATTTGGGTTTTTGCTATGTACACCTCAATAAACAATTTTACTTAATATCCAACTTAGGAAGCCAATAATTACTATACTGTAGATTTATCGATTCTTTCCATCTAACTCTGCTTCCATCTAGTCCGCGTTTAAACGCAAATTGCGTTTGCATCGTTTTTGTCTTCAGCTTTTCCTTTGAAGTCGTCGGCAACTTCATTGTCCTCTGCGTTGCATTAGCCCTAAACCCAGTACAGTTGACCCTATATTATTTTATCTGCTTTAAAATATAAACTTTTTTATATATAAATTTTAATGGCAGAGGTGCATCACCATAGCACTAGGGATCCCATAAGTTTTTTGATATATGTAAAGTCTCTCCAGGAACTTCACTTCGACCTTTACCTTTCTGTGAGTTCGTCGTCACTGGTTATTTATTTGGTACGTTTTTCGAGCGCTTTCGATGTGAGAACATCATTTTCAACCCGCGTACTGGCCAGTACTAATCCGATTAACTTAAGACAATTATCTTAATTTGCAATTTATTAAAACGGTGGACAACTTTAAATGCCAGTTGAAAAGGTGCGCAATGCGTCTTTGATTATAATCTTGCTTTTTTAAAAGAAGAAGATCTGCTCGCACACAGATGTTCCTCCTTCGAGATGAAGTAGTAAACTGATAAATATATTTTGCATCCCTATGAACCTTTTCCTACTTGTCTGAATACTGGTGAATGATCACTAAATAATTTAAAAATCAGGCCCCTTACCACAGCAAAAACATTAATAGCAGTAATTTCGTGCCAATCATTAAGTTAATAGTTTTATTTAGTCCTCAAATCGTTTCTTTAAAGTAAAATGCAGGTGCTAAGCCGTTTCTGTCCTGTAATATCGAAATATCGATTAGTAGTGTTATCAAAGTAAAAAAACAACTGCCAGTACTGGCAAGCAAATACAACTCTGTTACGAAAATAAACAGAAATTTATTGTTTTTGCAAAACTATAGTTTTTGTTTTGGAATATATGTCCTCAAAAAACATGGATAACAAATTAAGTGAAAAAAGCTCACAAGACGGCCCTTCTACAGGAACAGAATGTTCTTTGCCACAGGAAATTATCAGTAACGCGAACGATATTATCCTTCCAGATTCTATAGACTTGGATTGGGCACAAATAACTTACGCTTTTAATGATAATCGCTTGCTATTCATAAACAACTATAAAACTTGGTTAAACTTTCATAATGAAAGTGGTTACAACTATACTGACTGCTCTTCTGAGGAACTCTGTCAGCGTTTCCTTCAGCGGGTGTTACCAAATATTTACGAATATGAATTAACTGAAGATCAGTTGCATTTATTAAAACTACTAGATCTACACCCGCATTTTGTAAGGTCTGATATTGGATTTAATATGGTGGAACAAATGGACACATTAACTTTTCCCTCAAATGAATCAGTAATAGAAACTTTAATGGCACGAAATAGCTTTTTGCGCGAAACAAATTTCGTTGGAGGAATTGTCAATTCAAATAACCAAATAGTGCTAACTGACCACCAAGAATTAAGTTCTTTTTACGAAAAATTTTACTTTAATGCAGAAAACGCTGCTTTACTTTCCGTAGTTTTAAGCACAGACGAGAGTTTACCAAATTGTGAGCTTTTAACTACAAATGAGGTGTATGAACGCTTAAAAGCTGCCAAGAACCGTTTCGAAACAGATGGCCAGCAAATGAATAATACTAACATTTCCATAGATGATTTACTGAATAAATTGAAAACACTATGTCAACTTAAAGGTGCTGTTACTGAACTAGTGGACAAAAGTTTCCGCAGACAAATTATAAAAAATTAATTATTTGCTGCAATACGAATTTACTTATAAAAATATTAATAAAACTACAAGACAAATTTCAATAAATGGAATAAATTTTTAAAATTTAAAAATGATGCCATTTATTTAAAAAGAGAATATAAAAAATCCTTTGTTTCTTCCAAACATATTTACAAATGAAAACGGCGCCTGGACGATTCCATTGCATGACGCTTGTTCGTTATGATCCACGCATAATCACCAGTTTTACTGTCAAACGTGCCTTCTTGAAGTGAACGTAATTTTAAGGTAAATCGTGGTCCTAGTTCACGAAGTTTGACACGTTTTCCTTCCTTGGTGAATTCGTATCGGTGGTGTCGGAAAAATATATAATCACGTTGGTTATGAAAAGTAACAGCGCGGCGACCCCTAAATTCAGGATCATGATGAAACAGAGCACCTAACATACGACCCACAGTCAGGCCTAAGCGTGTTGTAAAATTGTTAAGTATTACTTCCGGTCGATGTTTGGTTATTTCTTTGTGATCTCGTTTCATATCTGAAGTCAGCTTAACATTAGATACTTTGAAAAGGGCAGTTGGGCCGTTTGGCAAATGTATAACCAATAAACCATTTGGCTTACGTCTGTCCTCATTAATAATTACAACATCGGTGTATTCTTCCCGTATAGCTGATTTACATATTTTCTTAACAGACGACTTGTTACGAATTTTTACTAAAGCATTGGGGAATATACGTCCTAGTTCTAAGCCGAATTTACGGGTCTTAGTTACCGGATTATCGGCAAAAGTAATAAGGACTTTTGGCTCATACGACCTTTCAAAATAAGAACTGAAGTCATCCAACTGCAACTCTTTGCGTAATTCTTCATTATCTGAATCATCCAAGTTATCAACTGTTGTCTGATCTTTCTCTCTTAAACTTTCAATGGTATGTCCCGGATTAATAGGTACACCGGCTTTACGCCGTGCTCTACGTTCCTGCATTTTCTTTTTATGTTTTTCCTTTTTTATTTTACGAAATAGAGCCATTCGTTTTTCCTTGTTTCGCATTAAACTTAAGGGATTTAGCACAGGCATTCTTACTTCTGGTTCTTTATCTTCTTCATCGTCGTCGCTTTCATCACTTTCGTTAGTGTATTCTTCATTTGCACCTCTCTCGACTTTGAAGCTATTTTTTAAACCATTTTTACTAGTTGTTGGTTTTTCGTCATCCATTTCTTGGTCGTGTTCATCAGCAGAACTATCGGTTCCCGGGTCACCGGCGGATTTCAAAGTCTCATCACAGTCAGAATCTGTTGACATTCCTTTGCCTTGTTCATCGTCTTCCTCTAATAAGCTAGTATCACTGTCACTATCTATCTTGATGTTGTTTTTCTGTTTTGTTGCTTTAGTTTTCATTTTGTGTTTTAGTTTTCGCAAATAATTTTCTATTACTTTAAACTTGACAGATATTTTTTATTAAAAATTAGCACTCGTCTCGCGACACAGCTGCACGCAAGGCGAATAAATTACCAGGTGGCAGCGTAGGCGAATTCAGTATTTTTTGCTGGTATACACGACTGTCAAACTCCATATATAAAAAATGTACACAAATTTTTTATATATGGAGTTTGACAGTGGTGTACGCCAGCAAAAAATACTGAATTCGCCTATGCTGCCACCTGGTAAATTATTTCGCCATGGCTGCACGTGCTGTTTTTTTTTACATACATAACATATGATCGTACAATTCGCTTAGTTGAATTCGCTTTGGAAACGTGCTGCTATTACACAAAGTTGCTTAAATAAGTATTATTGTTAGTTGCTTTGTTAAGAGATATCCAAAGCGAATTAATAACAGGTGGCCTTAACAGCCCAGGTGACTTTTTGAATTTTCCTTCTTCGAATGTCAAAAGTTATATTCTCCTATTGTACTTCTTTCTTTTTTGACAGCCGAAGACGGTTTTTACGAAAACAAGTTATACATATGTATTTCTTTCGCAGTGTTGTATTCATTTTCGACGTGAGTATACCTGTTATTAATTCGCCTTGAGAGATATCTACATATAAACAACTTACTTTTTTATTGGTCCTGTTGCGGAATTAAATTAAAAATTTATTGATAATTGTGGTTTTTATTACACATAAAAATAACTATAATCCAGTTAGTGCTGGCAATGGCACATAAGCCATAAAATATTTTTTTAAATACTAATTAATAAAACAAAGGGTGTGCTTATAGGGACGATAAATTGACACAAATTTAGGTACCGCTCGGTAATGAATCTGCTGATTTAAATGATGTTATATTTGTGTAGTTAGTCGCTCTTATTTATCCTGTTTCATACGAATCAGTAGAACCAAAGCGAGTTAATACTAGTGTAGATACTTTATAATATGTGTACTTTGTAATTTAAATACTTGTTTAATTTTAAATTTATTAAGTTTTCTTGGAGATATGTTTTATTAAAAACAAAAATGTTTTTTATTAGTTTGATTATTATAATTTTTGTATTCGAAAAGAATATTTTTAAAATAAAACTTAAACATACATTTTGAATTAAAATAACAGCAACCACATTGGCGATCCTGCCAGGAGCAAGATAAATTATAAATTATATAAATCTTGAATTTAAAGCAATGTTTGGATTTTAACCGTTTTAATACTTCAGAAGGCTAGCAGTAACATTTTAGAAGATCGATTTTTCTGGTTGTTCCATTAAGTGCATTAATATAACCAAATTTAAGGCCAGCTTTGAATCAACTCTTTGAACCAACGTTATCCACAAGAACGTCTTCCTCCACAGCATCTGCAGCAACCTCAATTTGTGTGAATTGAAGGAAATAATATTGGGCAGCACAAACAATAACATTTATCCGGTATTAAGCTTTCCGATTTTGAAGTACTGACAACGAGTCTACATCAGCATCTGGACCAAATGCAACATATTATTTTACACTGGATGTTCATTTTGGTAAAAACTTAGTTATTTATTGACTATTTTGTTTTTTTTTTTTATTATTTCAATACGTATTTGTGAACCGTCGAAAAATGTTGCCAATCCGTTCCCCTACGCGTAACAATACAGATATACAACATATCTCAGATACTCAAGTAAATTCTAACATTGCACAACAAAGTTATCATAACTCTTCATTAGTTGATAATTCTCCCCAATTAAACTTTGACCTTTGTGCTGCATCGGTTAAGCTGCCACAGTTTTGGATTAATTGCCCTGACGCTTGGTTTATACATGCAGAGATGCAGTTTGTCACTAAAGGTATATCTTTAGATAAAACAAAGTACGAGCACATTATTACTGCACTTCCTCAAGAGGTTATTATCACAGTGCTCGATATTATTCAGAATCCACCTCAAAACAATCTTTATGATAACTTAAAAAAAGTCTTGGTTGATCGACACTCATTAAGTGAAACTACCAGATTAGAGAAAATTTTGTCAGACAGTGAAATGGGTAACAGGAAACCGTCCGAGTTTTATCGATCACTGGCTTTGCTAGCTGGAACTAGTTTTAGTTCTGATATCTTGAAAAAATTATGGTTGAGGAAATTTCCTAAAAGTCTTAATGTGGCTCTAACGGGTTCTAATCATAATGATATAACTGAGATGATACAATTAGCAGATAAGATTTGGGAAGTAATGTTTACTTGTGAAGTTGCGAGTGTTAAAGAACACACTGCAACTAATATAGAACACGTTGTAGAAAATTTATCAAAGATTTTATGCGAAAGTATCAACAAATTGTGTATTGAAGTGAATTCTATTAAAAGTGAATTAAAAGGTAGACAATCTCGTACTTTTTCCAGGAATAATTATAGGAGAAATTCCAGCTCCCGACAACGTGGAACTAGCAATAATTGGCTATGTAGATATCACTATCGTTTTGGGGATAAGGCGATACGCTGTGAACAACCTTGTTCCTTTTCAAAGGAATCGTTAAACTAATATCTCCCATTGTTGATGCGACAAACAGTGGTGATGGTTTTACAAGAGCTCGTCGCCTTTTTGTTTTCGACAAAAGTAATAAATTAAATTTCTTAATAGACAGCGGAGCTGAAGTTTCCGTTTTACCCTTCCTTCAATTTAAAAATTATAGTAAAATATCTGATATTGTTTTAACTGCAGCTAATGGTACTAGTATTCGAACATATGGGAAAAAATTAGTTACTGTTGATTTAGGTTTACGACGCGAGTTTCCCTTTATATTTCTAATTGCTGACATTTCGAAACCTATAATCGGCGCTGATTTTTTAGGCAAGTATGGACTATTAGTAGACATTAAAAATAGATGTTTGTTGGATCCTCTTACTAGTTTATCGGTTAATGCAGTTTCTTGTGCTTGTAACGTTTCGCTACCAAAATTATTTTCCGTAAGCAATAAGTACACTCGATTATTGAAAGATTTTCCTTCTTTAACTGCTGAACCTGATTATACCAAACCTGTTAAACATTTAACGGTCCACAAGCTTATTACCGAAGGACCGCTTCCGTTTATTAAGCCTAGGCGATTGGACCCATTAAAATATAAAGTTGCTAGATCCGAATTCGATTTTTTAGTTAAATCAGGGATATGCAGACCATCAAACTCTTCTGTAGCGTCAGCTCTTCACCTGGTCGCAAAGAAAGACCCTAATGACTGGCGTCCTTGTGGCGATTTTAGGCGCCTTAATGCTGTGACAGTTCCCGACCGGTATCCTTTACCACACATTCACGACTTAAACATAAATCTACGAAATAAAAAAATATTTTCCAAGCTAGATTTAATTCGGGCTTATCACCAGATACCTATGGCTGAAGAGGATATATACAAAACTGCTATAACTACACCGTTTGGAATGTTTGAATTTCAACGTATGCCTTTTGGATTACGTAATTCGGCTCAAACGTTCCAACGTTTTATAAACGAGGTGTTTAATGGTCTGGACTTTATTTTTGCTTACATCGATGATGTATTGATAGCTAGCGAAAGTGACGAACAACATATCGAACATTTAGGGAAAGTATTTAGGCGTCTAGATGAATATGGTATAAATATAAAACCGGGGAAATGTATTTTTGGAGTGGCTAGTATAGATTTTTTAAGTCATAATATTTCTGAGAATGGTATTAAACCTTCAGAGGAAAAAGTTTCAGCCATTAAAAATTTTGTGCGGCCATCATCTGTCAAGCAGATGCAAAAATTCGTTGGTATGGTAAATTATTACCACCGTTATATACCAAGATTGGCACACAAAACATCAATTCTACACGAATTGATGACTAGCGCCATAAGGCGGAAACAGAAAGTCATCGAATGGGACGATTATGCTGTGAATATTTTTGAAGAGGTTAAACAAGGTTTTGCATCACGTGTATTATTAAATCATTTTAATAAAGATGCAGATTTAACTTTAACAGTCGATGCTTCTAATATTGCTGTAGGGGGTGTATTGCATCAGGTTTATAATGGTAAAACTGAACCTTTGGCGTTTTTCTCAAAAAAACTTACACTCGCTGAAACCAAATACAGTTCGTTTGATCGTGAGTTACTTGCTATTTATTTGAATATAAAGCACTTTAGGTATTTGTTAGAGGGCCGCATTTTTGTAGTTTATACAGACCATATGCCGTTGACGTTTGCAATGAATTCTAAAACAGAAAGAAGCCCAAGACAGACAAGACATTTGGAATACATTTCCCAATTCACCACAGATATTCGATATATTAAAGGTGAATCAAACGCAGTAGCCGACAGTCTTTCTAGACCTTTTGATATTGATATAATAGCAGATAGCGACTTAAATATGAGAACTTTACATCAGGAGCAAACAAATGATTTAGAAATAAAGAACTTAACTACGGATAAAAATATATATTGCAATTTAAAATTGATAAAGGTACCGCTGATTAATGCGCAAATCTGGTGTGAAGTATCACATGATAATACCAGACCATATATACCTTCAAGTCTTAGGAAAATAGTGTTTTCAAAATTGCATGGTATTTCTCATCCAGGTACCCGGTCCACTAGGCGCCTAATTACGGAAAATTATTTTTGGCCAAATATGAGCAAGGAGATAAATAAATGGTCGAAAGAATGTTTAAGTTGTCAACAATCTAAAATTCACAAACATACCAAATCTCCATTTGTTAAAATACCAATTCCGAAAGGTCGTTTTGAACACATACACCTAGATATTGTTGGTCCACTTCCTTCTTCTCATGGTTATAAGTATCTACTTACGGTAATAGACCGTTTCACACGTTGGCCAGAGGTTTACCCACTTCGGGATATAAATACAAGAACTATAGTGGATGCGCTAGTGCGAAATTATATTTCTAGATTTGGCGTCCCATTGAAAGTAACAACAGATCAGGGGAGTCAATTTACATCACATATGTTTGCAGAGTTAACAAAATTTTTGGGATGTCATCAAATTACAACTTCTCCGTACCATCCACAAGCTAATGGTATTATTGAAAGGTTTCATAGGCAAATTAAAGCTACATTAATGGCTAAAGGTGATTCCTCAAGATGGTATGATGAGCTTCCAATAGCCTTACTTGGATTACGATCCATTTATAAGGAAGATTTAAAAGCAACTCCAGCTGAGTTAACGTACGGGCAAAATATTCGTCTTCCAGGGCAGATTGTTGTTCAACATGGCCAGTTTGACGCATCTGATACTTTGTTTAAGTTAAAAGATTGTTTCAGAAATGTGAGATCAAACATGGTTCATCATACAGATTCTGCATCTGGTTTTTACGTGCCAAAAGATTTACAAACTTGTAAATTTGTGTTTCTGCGTATAATAAACAAAAGGTCACTGCAACAGCCATATGAAGGGCCATATAAAGTATTAGAGAGAGATAAAAAATGTTTTAAAATTGAGAAAGATGGAAATATTATGACAGTTCCTATTGATCGTCTAAAACCTGCAGTTATTGAAAATACCTTTAATACCGATAAAAATACTCATAATGATACAAACTCACCACATAAAAATAAACGTGTTACTTTTAACTTATTGGATGTTAACGTTTTTCGAGGGGGGGAGTAATGTAGATACTTTATAATATGTGTACTTTGTAATTTAAATACTTGTTTAATTTTAAATTTATTAAGTTTTCTTGGAGATATGTTTTATTAAAAACAAAAATGTTTTTTATTAGTTTGATTATTATAATTTTTGTATTCGAAAAGAATATTTTTAAAATAAAACTTAAACATACATTTTGAATTAAAATAACAGCAACCACAACTAGGTAGTCTCAAAGGAGCAAAAACAAACAAAAACGTATATTTTGCTTGTGTAAATTTACGTGAACGTGTCAGTAAACAGTGAATAAAAATGAAAAAGAAAAGAAATTTAATAAAAAGAGTGTATTAACAAATTATAATTTACACACTGTAGACTCCAATGAATGAACAACATTGAATTTTCTGCAAACCGCAGAAAAACGCATTTTCAAATATTTTTATATATGTGCATTTTATTAAAAAAAATAAACAATTTTTAAAAATGTATCTTAAAAGACAGTTTTCATTTTTAATGAATGTTTAATTTTATATTTATCTGTACTTCTTGGATACACACACCAAACACTCTTCATTTTTCACATAAAGTTTTATTACGACATTCACTGTTTTGTCACCAAATTTATTATTCAAAAATATTTTCTCGATTTGAAATTTGAAAATATTTTTTTTTTCTAAATAGCAATCAAATTTTTTACGTTAATTCGGAAAAGTGTGTAAAGCGAATTCGATCACTAGCGCTTTTAGTTTCATCTATTATTCAATTTTCCTGGAGTAGAACAAAAAAATTAAAAACATATTTTTTATATATTCAGCTTGACATTTAACGTTTCGGTGAAAATTTATGAATTTGCCATTGTGACCACTTAGTAATCTTTCGCCATGCATTCTACATTAAATTAAATACAATCGAAATGCTTTTAAAAATAAAAACTGTGCTGTAGTCAAAGTGGTAAACTCGCTGACTACAAACCTGGTTGGCCAGGGTTCAATAATGGTATAATACATATTCAAAATTAACATTAAACATGCAGCCTCCTTCGTCGGTACTTTTTCATAGCATATTCGCCGGCGAAGTAAAATAACTAATAAAATGGCTTTATCTATCTTTCTCTTTTCACCACCTGTCTTATCTCTCATCTATCCCTTTCCTAAAGAATGTACCACGGTTACAAAAATGACTAAATAGGCATTATTGCCTGAAGTGCTACTTCTCTTTGAAAAAAAAGGAAAAATTTAATTAGTTTTTTTTTTTTTAATAAAAAAAGAAAAATAAATATTATGAAATGAAAGTAATATTCGGCATAACAAATTAAACGTTTTTACTGTAACAATCTGCACAGAATAACAAGAGAACGCATAGACTAATTAGGAATTAAGTTAAGCTGTTACTTAAAAATCATTAATATTCTGTTACAATATTTATTTATTTATTATTTTTATTATTTTTTTTTTCTGTTTTAATATAATTCAATACAATTTCACTAATAAAATGTTCACTTTTTAAATTCCATATATTTAATTAAGTCATTTATTTTGCTTAATTTTATGTTTATTGTACATATTTTATATTTTCAAAAAGAGTATAGTCAAAATATAATTGAAACAACAGTTAAAATTAAAACAAATGATTTAATAAAATATTAAATATAATTTTAAAATAAAACACAACCATTATTAGTATGTAAATATGTAAAAAAGATATTAAAGTTTTAAAATAAATTTTATCTACAATCTAATTTAGGGACGAAACAAAAGTGGACAAACATCCAAATAAAACAATACCAAAAAATATCTATAGCCTAAATACTTCTAAATATATTTTTTTATACAATAAAAAGTGAGATTCTTAGAAAATTAAGAAACACAGGGATGGATTTACGTGTTACTTATATTGAAAAAAACCTAACTACGTTTTTTTTTTTTTCTTTTTTGTTTAAGAAAGAGAGCGTAAAATTAAGAGTGAAATAGAGATATGTTTCATATGTTATATTTAATTAATAACAAAAAATAAAAACAGATATATTTTTATGCATCTACAAAAATAAAAAAATACATTTGCAAAATACACATTTTGAGCAACTTAAATTTTTTTGCTTGTTTTGGCCTTAATCAGTTCTTATGGAAAATTATATACATCAAACCAAGTACTTCTATATTATTTTCTTAATATTTTTTCGATTTGCTAACATTTTACTTGTTTTTTTTTTTGTGCGTCAGGGGTGTTAGGTTTTGTAGGTTTTGTTTCTAAGAAAATCGTTACGATTTTAAAAAATAATCAACAAAATTTTTATCGATTTAATAAAAAAAAATCTGTATTTTTTTATTTGAAATTTTTTTTTTAAATTTCCTTTAAGCATTCTAAAGAATTTTTTTCTTAAATCATCCTTGGGAAACAAAATTCTAGAATCTCTATTAGCTGGAGAACTAAGTTAAAATATTGTCTTTAATAAAATTACAAAGTCAAGAGTGGCCAATTTAACTGATTTACAGAAAACATTAAAATTAAAAACATATTCGCTTATTTCACTCCCTATTAACTTATACATTTTTTTAGATATCGAATCAGAAATATCTTTAAACAAAGTAAATCAAGAAACACTTGTGTCATTTCCTCTAAATAAATCTGAATTTTCATATAATTAACTTGTTTGTTGTAGACCTTTTTGCTATTTTAAATGAATTGTTATCACAAGGACCTCAAGCCGAACCTTATTATAACAATTCAATTAAAATCTTTCACTTTCTTAAGAAAATGTTTAGTCATTCCTGGCTGTTTCTGCCGTGTAATAATATAATACTTCTCAAGTTTACTTTTACCAACAATTTGCTTAGTCCAGGGAAAATAAAAAAAAAATATCATTGATGACGGAAAATCGTGAATATACATGCAAGGAGCTTAAGATAAAAATCGTCAAATTGTAAGAAAATCAACAAAATGATAAAACAAATCATCATATCTAACACCCATGATCAACATGACATACATATCTTGTGGTATTTTGTTAATTCTTATATTCTATTTTTCGAGTACAATTATTGTGTTGGGTATTTTTTTTTTTTGTTTTCTTTTATAAAATTAAATTAATTTTATTGATTGAATAATTCTTATATTCATGGAATTGACGAACTATGTATGTAGTTTTTTGTTAATAATATTTATATTCTGTAAGTCGGTATTTTTTTTTATAAAACATTGCACTTTTATACTTAAAGTTAAAGAAATTAGAAAAATTTTGTTAGTTAATTTTGATTCGTTTGCTTACAAAAAATATAAAATAAAATAATTTTCTTATTAAATATTAAGTAATTTTTATATAGTTTAGGTAAAAAAAAAAATTTTACCAATTTAACAGATTTTTTAGTAAATAATATTTAATATTAAAAAAAATATTTTATTTAGTTATTAAATTTGTAAAAACAAAATAAAGTTACAAAGAAATTAAAGAAAAGAATTGTAAACAGCCATTAATGCACTGTTTTTGTATTACAAGCGATCAACTCGCCTTAAATTTTTTTATAGAAATAAGTCAAAAGCTGAGTGTTTTTGTATAAAAATTTCTCAAACGAGTTAATCGCTTGTATTAATTAAATAAAGTTAATTAAAAAATTTAACGCAAATTAAAGAAGCAGGTATGTGATAGAAATCGATCAATGTGAAAACGATTCGTTTTGGGATACATTTTAAACAAAAATAAAGAAGATACCCCAATGCAATTGTAAAAATTGAATGGAAAGGTATAGAAAACTATATTGAAGATGTTTAGCACACAAAAATAGTAATTATATCAGTACCATCCTGGGTTTAAGAAAGTTTCGATTTCTAAATCTATTTCTATTACAAACTCGAATGATATAAATTAGTTTAAAAATGTTTCGTAAAAAATATATTTTAATTTTATATTTTAAAAGCAACCAAATTTTTATGAGAAAAGAAATGCGTCCATGTCAACTAAGAATTATAAAAGCAAAGGTATTAAAAATATTTTATTAAAAAATAAACAAATATTACTGTAGATAACAATGTCAAAAATTGTACTACCAACTACTGGACAGGCTACTAGACTTCACGACTGTTAAAATACTTTGTTGTCTAATTAAAAAGGACAGTGTAGAAGTTTGAAAAAAAAACCTAAATGTAAGTAAAACAAGAAAAAATTTATGATAAATATAATGATTTTAAGTAAAATAAAATGCATAGAAAATCATGTGACTTCATTTGTAAAAGAAAATCGTTTCTCTAGGTATCAACATATTTCTCTACACTTCTCATCAGGATCCTGACAGATGTTGGTACAACGATTTATGTTGCCCGACAATGCCAGACTCAAATCCTTGCATACTAGCAGTTACCTCTTCTCTTTCTAACACATTCTCTTATTCTTTCATCTCTATTTGGGCTTTTCGGTTTATTTAAGGGCTTTATAAAGGGATCGGTTGCGGACTCAAGTGAGTCCCTACTGTTTTTCTACACCGTTCTGGCAGCCAGCAAACCTAATATATTATATTTTCCACCAAAAAATCGTATGACAGTTTTGTTTTTTTTTAAATATCTGTTATAATTTTCTCTAATGATTAATATTATGCTTGGAGTCAACATTTTTACTGGTACAGTTAGACGACCCAACATCTGTATTTCGATTCGAAAAGAAAATCATTCGAATTTGTATGTATTTTTTTCAATGCAATGTTATCGTAAGGTATATCATAAAAAATAGCCAAAAATATCGCAAAAAATTTTCAATATCGCCAGAAACTCCGCCATTCTAAAATTTTTTATCACCAAAAAAGATATTTTACAACACGTTTGGCGAGAAATCGTCATAATTGACAACACTGCGTACGAAAACTGTTTGTTTATTTATGTTTTTGTGTTCCCAGCAAACACGCAGGTTTAAATTCATATTAATAATGACAATATGAATTAAACCTCTCTCTCCCGGATGACTTAAGTATTGTTTAAATATTGTTTAGCTAGAAATTGTTTTTCAGCACAAAGGGAAAACTTTTAAATCTTTGTTTTTAAACAACCGTTTCTCAAATATGATGTTTTTATTAAACCGGGAAGGTACTTCAATGAATTTACATTGTGTTTTCTGGATTTTTCGAATTTTTATAATAATGTGAGCACATTGTACGTTCAAACTATGTTGATCGACTGTGTGAACAACAGCGTAGTTAAGCGGGTTTTAAAACGTCCGTGGTTCTCTGCGACAGGCAGCACTCTCCGCGGTAAATCCCTGACGAAGTTTACATGACTACTCTAATTATACAGTTGACGTTTGGGTAACGTCAAAGTAAATTATACCTAATAATTATTTACAGCATTTTCTTAGAATTTGCTTTTTTTTGTTAAATTTGTCACCGATATCTAGCATTGCATTTAAATAATCCAAAGTGAAGGGGATAAAGAAGCATCAAGCCCATTTTTAAATTGCCCCCTTAAATTTCAGATTGAGAAACACTGATTTAAACTGTTTTATACTTTAGACCTAACGGCGAAGAATATTAAATTTAATATGGGTTGAAAAATGAGAAATCGTTAATTTTGAAATGTATAGAAAAAATTTAAACTGTTTAGTTTTTTAAGGAAAAAATCACCACTGGTTGCTCGGTACTTACAAAAACTAAAACTAAAAATAAAATAATAAAAATAAATTAAAAAAAAAGAAAAAAAACTAAATAAGTAACAAAGTGGTTCCGATCGATTGATTACTTACATAATATTAAAAAAATATGATTTCACTAGATTTACTAAAAGAGAGTACTGGTAATTTGTTCACTATTTTTTGTAGCTCTTACACATGTACTCGTATTTGTCTTTTGTTAAATTCCTTGTTTTAAATGGCTACAACAACAACGATTTCTTGTTAGCCAAGATTATAAACTGGCAATGCATCTTCAATAGCACCCTGTCTTCCCTGTCTGACGGCAGCTGCAGCGTTAGCACCCCCACCACCGCCACCTGTGGCTGGGGCTGAATTACCTCTTGGTGGTCGTGTATAATGTCTATTATTAACTTGATATAAACGTGGAGGATATGATATTAGAGTTGAGCCTAACGCCATACTTAGAGGTGCTTTATACCGGCCTGGCAAACTCACAAACACAGTGCCAACTGCTGCTAAATTATCCGATGTAGGTTCTATAGCAATTAACAAGACTTCTGGCAACTGAGAATTTGTTGTATTGTGCTGCTGATGTCGTGAACGTGCACCCGTAGCACTGCGTACAACTCGATTTGAAGATGATGTCGATGTTGTAGGATGTGGACTATCGATGTCAAATGAATTGGAAGCTAAGAATACATAAGCAAAAGGCCTCTTGGCTAAATGCAATAATTCCACTACATGCTGACGTCTAGCTCTTCTAATATCCGCTGTCTGTTTTACTTTCCAAATTACCACGCAAACGGCCAAAAATAGGAAAAAGCACGAAAAAAATACGGAGAAGAAAACAAATAAATCAATATGCAATTGATCCTGACGAAATACCACCGAACCATAACTTGGTTCCGGACCCGAACTAGCTCTCAATGCTATAAAAAAACGAGTGGCGCTTAAGTTGTGAGCATGCTGTGGTAGAGTTAATACCAGACGATTTTTCAAACCAAACAATCTTAACAACGTATTACAATGATTTAACGTCACATGCGTACTCAAATCCTTGGCATGTTGATCCTTAACCGAAAAACTATGCCCACCATGGCTTTTGCAATCTTGTATATGAGGCATATAGTAGCTATTACGCTTATCAGTCATTATAAGTTTTGAAAAGCTGCTGGTTGTACTAGAATTGTCGTACTTTTGTTGAGCCACATTTAGAGGATGTGAACGTTTTATTTTGGGTCCCCAATTATAGCGATTGTCTAAATAGATTTCATGATATCCCGTCGTCTCATTTGTTTCCACAATAAACGAGTCATCTTGTGGTGACATATAAACATCCAGTTCACCTTGTGTAACATCGATTATGACACGTATGTCAACGTTCATAAACCGTGGTTGAATTACAAAAAATACTGTTTGTCCCGGTTTAAGGGCTGCCGGCTTTGCTTTACATTCCTCTGTAAAAGAAAACAAAGAACATATAACAAACAACAAAATATTTTGAATACTTTTTCAGCTTATTATCTTTATCTTGCAAAAATTTTTCATACTCTGCAGAATTATTTATTAGTAAGTTAAAATAAGTCGAATTATAAAGTGATATATATCAGTAACAAATAATGTTAACATGGTTTGATCTATGATTCGTTACAGGTTAAAAGGATTTTAGGTATTTTGAAGGTTATCTTAACTTTCACAATAACCCTACGCCTCCACTAGCCATCAACTAGATATGCACATAATGCCGCACATTAATTAAGGAGAGATAGCGTTTTATTGTAATTAACGTTATCATTAACTTGGGTTTTTTAAACCGACTTATGTCATTCCAAGGCAAAACATCTCAAGATATATTACAATTAAAATAATAAAGTTGCTTTTGGCAAAATTAAAAATAAAATATATTTTAACTCACCTATGGGTTTAGCATCGAAACACATTCGTGATTCCACTGTTATTTGCTTGTAACACTGATGACCATCTATTGGATTGCCAGCATAAGAATCACGACATTTTGAACATTGAACGCTCCAACAAAGATGCGCAGAATTTTTGCCACCACCAGCCGTGCAAGTAGCATCGCTTTCCGTATTATTTCCACAGTTACATTTTTCTCCTGTTACGGGATCGCATACATTGCCATGTCCATGACACTGACAGGGTCTACATTCCCTGTGATGGTCATCAGAACCGCGAAAATAACCAACAATGCAAGTGTCACAACGTTCGCCGGCAGTATTGTTGGCGCAACGTAAGCAAGTGGCGTTTGCCAAAGGGCCTTCAGGAAGATTTTGTTCCAGTTCGGCTCGTGTCATATTAAAGAAGCCGGGATCAGAATCGCGGGCTATACAAGAATCAGTGTGTCCGTTACAATATTCATGGCAAGGTATACATGCTCTGCCCTCACGAGGATCGCCGACAAACAACGGTTGACATTTTTCACATTGAGCTCCCATCGTGTTGTTATGACATTTGATACAGTCGGCGAGAAGATTTGGACCCTCGCAATTTGAATGCCCATTACAAAGGCATTGTATGCTGCAGTTAGCTCCCACATAACCAAAATCACATTCACATTTATTGGGTGAGATACAATTGCCACGCACGCACCCCTGAACACACACCGGTATACAAGTCTCATTTTCCAATTTGTAACCTTCACCACACTCACAACGATATCCATTAATTGTGTCTATACATCTTTCGGAAATGGGATGACAATGGTGGTGACCATTTGTGCATTCATTTTCTATCGGACACTTTACATAATTCCAGGTTACTACATCGGCAGGCGTCAGTTGAGAATCATTGCGTAAAGAGGAGTAGATAAGATCACACGTTGAACCTGATGGATATTCCTGTTTATTTTCTAATGAACCTTCCGTGCAAATACCGTCGCCGTTGAATCCCTCTCTGGCACACCAGCCACAATGTGCATGTTCCAAACAAGTTGAACATTGTTTATACACATGACACGGTTCGGGACAATGATCGGTTTCATTTGTTTCCAACACTAATCCACAAACACCCCCTGCACATAGTAGCGGTTGAGTTTGTGGTGAGAGGCACGTATTGAGCATAGTGGACCACTTACAGTCCTTGGGCTGCTCGCTATCTACATTGGTTAAGCAATTAGAACAGTTGGTATAGTGATGACAGGGTTGCGGACACTGACCAATAATTCGGTATTGATTTTGCTCTACTAATTCTTTCGTTATACACTCAATGGTTCCCAATTCATTTTGAGCCCATTCACAATTTTCATTCAAAATACACGCCTCACAGTACAGTGTATGACACTGAGGCTGTGGACACAAATTTAAAAGGCCAACACTGACTTCTTTCGTACACCAAGTACTGCGCCTTTCACAATCGACTCCAGCCGGAACACATCTACCTTTTATGCCGCACTCATCGCACCACTGACACACTGGAGTAGTCTCCACATGAGAAGGCCAAGATGCCAAGCAAGCAGTGCAAGTAGAAAAACTTGAACAATTGCGCCTAGTCATCCAAGCATCATCACAAGCTGCTCCATGATTGTACACTAACGTACCATTGCCATTGCTATTGCCATTATTGCAAATACTACTGTGACCATGGGAAAAGCAGAAAGATGAAGTTACAAAATTCGCAGACACTGTGCAAAAACTGCAGCCCATATAATGACGACACAAGTATTTTCCGGCACTCCATAACTGGCAGATATCGAATGGCAGCACAATTTTTGTGACATGACTTTGGGCAGCACTACCATCCCAGCCGCCGATAACATAAATCGCATTGTTGTCATGATCCAAAGAAATGTCTTCAGCATACGTAGATGTCTGCAAACTACCTACAATTTGCACATCTTCAGTCAAGCGTATCCACTGATTACAATTGTATACGTAAGCAATTAATACGTCACTGGAATTGTAGGGAAAATTGCGTCCTCCATAAATGATCATATACTGGTCTGTGGTTACAGCCGAATGGAAGTATCTCGCTCTAGGCAGCAGATATTCTGGCCTATTAAGTTCCCTAAAGGGTGGCAATTCAGTCCAAGTCATCTTTTGCAAATGTAAAGCATATAGTTTATTTTGCGGTTCCGTTGAGTAGCCACCAAAAACGTACATTATATTCTTTTCGCTGTGGTACACTGTGGTATGACCATACAAAACGGGCATTCTAACACCCAAGGCCAGTAACTGCTCCCATCTAAATGTCTCTAAATTAAATTCCCACAACTCTAACTGACGAGATTTGTTAAGTGTCATACCACCAATTAAAATCAGCGACTCTTTTTCATTATTTCGCGTGTATGTTAGAGTATGTCCTGCTAAGGCTGGAGGTTTGATACGATGGCCTGTCAAATCCAATTCCGACCATCTTTGATTTTGTATCGAAAATTGCCAAAAATCAGATAAAATTTCAGGCTTAGGTGCGGAGGACATGCCAGTGGTGGTAATACCGCCATAAATAAATATTGTTTGCTTTTTAACATAGATCTCTGCTGCATGAAAGTAGCGCCCTAGAGGCATTTTATCCTCTGGTGTAGACTCTACTGTGACTTGCATCCAAGTACCATTTTTCGTATCAAATTGGCGAAAATCATTGAGTGGACCGTGAGAAGGGGAATAGCCACCGAACATCCATAAAGAGCCTCTTCGATCAGCACAAACTGTATGCCCGAAACGTGGTATAGTCTTACGAAGGTGTTCGTATGACTCCGAAAGCAGTATAGTGTTGAAAAGTTCTGTTACTGTTATTTGATTCAATTTAATGGCTGTGCCACAATCTTTCCCAGCCCAACCCTGGTTGCAAATGCATCTCCCATAATCAGTGTCACAATAACCTTGCATACGTTTAGCATTACAATTTCGCGGACATATTTCAATTTCACACTTGGCACCAACATATCCAGCAGGGCAAACACATCTCTGTTGCTCATCACAAATATGAGGATGTAAACAGGTATTGGCTACACAATTTTTAACCGTATACAAAGCATTGAAGCCAAAGTGTTTTCTTTGTCCACCTCCTTGTTTATAATACACAGTAACATGACTTGACCTGGCTTCAATAATGTGCGACGAAGTGTAGGGATTACACACAACTGATATCAATTGGTTCTGTTGAGAAACTCCCGTTAAGTCAGGTAAACTGTCATATATATAAACAGCATTGTCATCACAATCCATTGCCAAAAAATTCCATTCAAATTCGACTTGTAACAAAGACTTTTCGGCATGTAGCGTTTTCGGCTCCAGGATCCATAAACATTCCTTAACCTCTAATTTCGCACCCCACGGTGATTTATAGGCTTTGTAAGATCCAATACCACTGCGACCAATGTCACGCAACATACCTCTTGACTCACACCGGTAATAACACTGGCCACCGTCTTTTGGATCACCGTAAAACCCAGGAGAACAACGATCACATTTAATGCCAACTGTATTATCTTTACAAAAGCATCCACCATTGTTGACGTCGCATATACCTAAGTCTTGATTGCCATGGCCATTGCATTCACAAGGCGTACAGCCGGCTGCTGATGTAGCGTTACCATAACTTCCTTGCCTACAACGTTCACAACGTTCCCCTTCAGTCCATGCTTGACAGGAATCACACTTGCCCACCCGCTCATTACAGGTCGAGTGGTTATGGCAACCACAGTTTATTGAACAATCCGGCCCTGTCCAACCCAGTTCACAGCGGCACACATAATCGGGAGCACCAGAACAATAACCATGAACACAAGACTCAAAACAAGTACGCAAACAAGTTAAGCGGCCATCACCGACAAAACCACGCCGACAGTGACAATTGTAAGACCCATGAGTATTTGTGCACTTGGCTTCTTTGTGACAGTCATGAAGACCCAAACCACATTCATCTACGTCTGGGCACTGGGCATAAGCCCATTCGGCGTCGTGTGCCGACGTACTATTCAAAGCCAAGGAACAATTTCCAAAAGGACGACTAAAATCCCCCTGCATGCATTTACCTTCAATAGGATTATCACGGTCGAAACACCAACCACAACTCAAAGTTCGTAAACAAGTAGTACAATTGCGGTATTGAGCGCACGACTTGCACTGTTGTTTAGTAAGTATTTGTTGATGTGTGGGAATAAGAGCTGATGGCCTGGAATGCTGTAAACTGTTTGTTTCCTCAGATTGATGAGGATTTACAGACTGGTCCAGCCATTCACGGCACATACCAAATTGATATTCACTAGTATAGACGGCAAAGCTAAAACAGGATGATCTTGCCTCACACCAAACACAACGTCCCCTTTCATTTAAACAATCATGGCAGTTCGTACGTAATCGGCATTGTATCGGACACTGTGATAGAGTTCGCACACTGTTCTCAGACTTACCTAAGCGTGCGCAGCGAGCTTCTTCTGCCCACCATTCACACAAATTTGATTCAACACATTCCTCGCATGAGACGTAATTTGAACAATTAGCACAATGGCTTGGTTGATTGATTAAGTATTCCCATAGTATTGTCTTGTTTTCATTCTTCTCTTGTGTTTGTAAGCTACAGGCTTCAGTTTCATTAACGGCCTTGACCATACACTGAGATTTAAGAGAGCACCAAGCGCAAGCGTTATCAGTTAGACACTGTAAACAGTTTGTATATTCGCTACAATTCTCACCAGAAAAGTATGGCTCCAAATATTCGAATGTAAAGGCATTAAGGTTACCGTGGAAGACATGTTGCAATTCCATTTTTGTTTTCTGATAGGTGTTGTAAATGTTATTTAATCCAATTCTTCGACGTGCCTGGAAATCAATTAGGAAGGGCTGTTCAGTACTAGGTATTTCCACATTACTACAATACGATTGATTCGAGGACTGTTTGGTCAATTCCTTAAGTGAATTTAAATCTCTTCCAAGTCCAGCTTTAAGGACGGCATTCGAGTAGCTAGTGCAAACTTGTATTTCCGTTGGTTCTTCTTCCCAATGCTTTTGAGGACGCACAAAGCCTAACAATCTTGCCAGCATTTCACCCTCTAACTTCTGTTCATATTGGGTAGTGGGAGAGGGGGACGAAAAATCCACCATGGTAGCATTTACAATTGCAACAAAATCTGGCATCGTTAAATTTACTGGAAAATGATACTTTACATATGTTAGACCAGGCCTACGATCGTTTTGAGTGCAATTCGAAGGATGGCGAATCTCAGTGCCCTGTTCACCCCACCATCCTGGGCTGTGAGAAGGCGTATCTTCACCGCATATACCATAATTATCGTCACGATAGTGACACTTTGCGTTCTGTACACACCAGGTGCATTCATTCAAGCCCAACTTGCTTGCTACCGAAAGATAATTGTCATTTCCGTCTGATGTTTTTTTCCATTGGGTGCCGTGCACTAGACATGAATGACAGTCGCCCAAAGAAGGGCATATACCCGGACATCTAGACGTTTGTAAATTACTAGTACAATTAGCACCAATAGTGCGTCCATAGCAACTGCTATCGGCTGAACACCAGCCACACTCGGGATTCGACAAACAGGCCGTATGTGAATTATGATAACGACAAGCCATTTCTGGGTTATAACCAAATATACCATTTGCTCGAAGCACTTGAGGCAGTTCGTAGGCGAAAAGATCTGCATTAACATTGCCGTGATAACCACCGACAATAAGAAGTGTATTATTTTTACGCAGTGCAGCAGCATGAGCAAATACACCCTGCTTTTTGGGGTAGATGTTGTCCTCAGCAGAAACCTCTTGATTTATCCATATATGACATGATAAATGATACCAATACATTTGATTGTCATAGCATATTTCGTCCTTGTTATGGCGATGAGTGTAGCCACCAAAAACAATCATATAGTTCCCACTCACGGTAGCTGTATGGAATGCTCTTTCTCGCGGTATATTTGTATCCCTGAGTGCCGTACGGGGATATAAAATTTCAGTCCAATGTAATTTATCCAATTGAAAAGCGAATATACGATCAGATAGTTTGGAAAAACGTGCCAGACTAGTCATTATACCGCCAAATACTATTAGTGAATTTGTTGCCTTGTAGTAAACAGTTGTGTGAGCTGCTAAACGTACATCTAACTTTTTCCCTCCTCTAGGATGCACCAATTGCCATTCGGCTTCAGCATCAGAATCTGTATTAGGCCTTACAACAGGCCACCGAATGCGATATATACTGAAACATAAATTTATAAAAGTCTAATAATAATGTCATTCTCATTAGTATGACAACAAAACTTACTCTGAAGAAAATTCTCCTGTTTGTAAACTGCCTCCAAACAAGTATATGTAGTCGCCAACATAAGTAAGAGTGTGTCGTGCTACGGGGCTGGGCTTTAATTTTGAATGCAATGCAATCTGTTTCCATTTACCACCATTTTCAGTACGATTATAAAACCACAAATCGTTAAAGAAACTTCCGTTTGCCTGTTTGCCACCAAATATGACAAAACCGCCGGGTACCACAGCAGCAGCATGACCGTAACGACCATGCGGCTTATGATCGGTGACCTCCTCTAAAATATCCTCTAAGTATTCTGACAATTCTTCATCGGTAGAGTTAACGCTGACTGTCGTCAACAGTTGCGAGCTTCGCGTGCGTCTTTGATGTAAATTTGATTCAGCTAAAGTGTAAAGAATGTTACGAAATATGGAAACGTCACTATTTAGACCCCACAATTTGGCTTCCTCTTCGTTTTTGTGCTGCAAGACGGCTTTTAATAATGTGTGATCTATTTTCGGTTGATGATAATAATGACGGCGGTTCTGTAACGCTATACCCCATTCATCAACCCACTGACTCGTTTGAATGCGATAAATCTAGATTTTTTTTTAATTTAAGTTTAACATTCATTTTTTTTTTTTCATTTTCATGGAAATACCTGCAAAGTACTAATGACATTATTGAGATCATAGCCACCAAAGACATAAAGTGAATCTTCTTCTTCAATATAAACAGCAGTATGAGCTGCACGAGCAGTCATACCTTCGGCATCTGTAGCCATCCAGCGCCAATTACCTCCTGGAGGATTTTCATGTAAGTCACACAGTCTACCGCTGTAACCCTAAAATAACAAATATAATGTAATCTGTCGTTAGACTTTTGATAATGATTAAAAATAGGATATCCAGGTTTATAATAGGTCTGTTCGGTAACTATAAATTGTTACTAGAATGAATTAACGTACTCGAAAAACACGCAACAAGTGAGTGAGAGCAAGCTTCTGGTAACAAAATTTTTGCTAACAAAAATAAGTTTACTTTCGTTAACGTTAAGGTCTGTTAAGTAACTCTACTAGCAAAACTAGCAACGAGAGAGTAAAATAGAAATTTTCAAAACCAGTTTCCAAATGTAAAAAAGCAAATGAACATCTTACCACCAAAAATGATGTGTAAAAATTTACTTTCCAAAACTTAATTTTTTCTTTCCCATTTTATTGTTCCATTTTCAACCCCGATGACCCTCGATTGAACGATGTTCATCTATTCAACCGTTTTTGTGTTGAAATTAACTTTGCCATGGGAATAGATGCACTAGAGAAAATTTAAATACGCCAATAGATCAGACATGGTTTCAAAAATTTAAAAATTTTGAAAATCAGAAAGATCAGTCCATGTCCTTCGAAGCAGCAGGCAAAACACCACGCCAAAAGAAAAATTATACACTAGCAGAATGAAATTCAGCACATTCTGGATCGCTACATTCTTCATCAGCATTCTTCGCATCTATCTACTTTAAGCTGTGTATTCGCATTAATTTGTTATATGAATTTATAAATAGTTAAAAAATACAACTACAGCTGTAGCTAACAAAATGTGTTTATGCGCATTTTTAAATTTAGACGCATAGAATGAAAAAAAATTAAGAGGAAACGAGGTTTAGGAATATCCTATATCTTAAACATATGCTTGATATACATGTTAAATGATTTTTTTCGCTCCCGAAACGGGGAAAAAATTTCCCAAAAAATTCTATTTTTTTACCGTAGTGGCTACTCTGCCTTTATTAATCATGGGATATGTAGCCAACAACTGAGAATTTTAAAATACGTTTACGTTCTTTTAATCAGCTCTTTGCACTCTGAGGAATTTTATAATAATTTATAAATTCTGTGTTAAAATTAGTTGTTGAATAAGACTGGAGGGAGAACCGTTATAATTGTCCTAATTTATCTTTTATTTGCGTTTTTTTATAGGTTTTCTTCAAAATGGATTAAAAAATTGCCGAAGTAAATTTAAATTACATAATTAATGGGGAAAATCCTAAAACAACGGTATTTTTTATTTTCCTTCTCCAGATGCTTGTAACTTAAATCTTAACATTTGAGTTAAAAATAAACTTTTTATGACATTTCCAAAAAAAAAAAACTTTGGGACCTACCCAGAAGCCCTCTTTCATCCTTGGAGCCCGACTCAGAAAGAAATATGCTTTGTCTCTGCAAAATTTCATTAAGATTCCGTTAAGTTCGTGTACGGAAAAAATAAACATAAGTTCGTGCACGCACGGCAAAAAAGTACTTGTACAATAGACAACAAATTGAAACTATATATATATATATATATATATATATATATATATATATATATATATATATATATATATATATATATATATATGCATATATATATTTCCTTTCCGTACCAATTTAGCTAATCTTTTTCCCCTTCGTGTTAGGCCACAACTTGCGTGGTCTTTATAAATTTCGCGGATTTTATACGCTTTCGAATTTTTTTCTGGCACTAGCTGTATGTACCTAAACAGAAATCGTCGGCTTTTAAATAAGGTTGTGTAAGCTTAAATTATTAAACACTTGTTATTTTCTTCACGGTCAATTTATTTATGATCTGATTTCTTACATTTATCAACTTAGCAACTAGGACTTATAATATGCACTTAATATATACATGTATGTTAAATAAGGACAAATATATTTTCATAATACAATAAAATAGTTAACGGTTATTATTTACAAAAGCAAAGAGTCATACGTTAGTGTAATGAAGGAATAGAGAAAATACATAAAGGCAGAAACAGACGTAAACTACAAACAGAATAGAAACAAACTGCCTGGACAAAAACTACACTCACAGAAATAAACATATTAGAACAGACACCTAATTGACTAAACTATCTGCATGCGTACCCAAACATTCCTATAGTTGTCAATTTTGTTTATAGTGAGCATGTCTCGCCTTTTTTCAGCGTTTCCTGGGCTGTGATTTTGCTAATTTCGTTATGATTCGTAATCTAGTTCTTTTTTATAAGATTAACAAGAGTCTCACTCCTTTGCATTTTTATCAATCTTTTACATTTTTACGTTCTAATAGAATCCCACAACTTCAAATTCGAAGGATATCTTGTTGTTTTTTTTGATAAATCTTTTATAGTAAGAATTTCACGTTGGTGGAATCTACTGCCGTTTTCTTTATGTGTGTTTTCACATTTCAATAATGTTTTTTGATTGAAACTTATGCTTTTTTCTCACCTTCTTTGGAAGCACGTATCGAAATTTGTTTTTACTACTGATTGGGATCTTTTTAGTTCTATGCCTAAATTGCTATCCTTTTAATTATTTTCAGCTGGGGAGCTGGTAATTTTATTCTATAATTATATTGTGATACTCTTTATCACTCAATATACTTAGGTTTTATTGCTGTTATGTAATATAAGTATTATGGCCTTTGAGGCTATTTATTGCATATTGTTTGAATAAATGAAAATGAAATGAAATGTAATATTATTTGGTTACACTAACAAAGACAATGCAACATTTATATGGACTATAAGTAATGCAGCAAACTGTTATATCCTGCAAACTCCACCAGACCAAAAACGTTTTGTCCCGCAATGATAAAATAAATTTAATTTACTTTTTATATTTTTCCGAATCAAATATTTTTGCTTTTTCTATCCATTTTGCAAAATATTTGATTCGGAAAAATATAAAATGGCTAACAAAACTTTCAATACTTTAAACAGATTATTTATTAAAACAAAAGCATTTGTATATATGTTTCAGCTAAACTGAAGTGTAGGACTGTATTTAAGGTTTCAGAGTTGGATGGCTGTGAGTCGCTTCTTATTGAATTCTCTTTTAACAATGTTCGAATTTTATTTGGCGTGGTTTACTTGCCGAATGGTAATTTAGTTGCTTTTGAACACTCATCATGAACTGTTTTTGAAATACTCAAACATAGAGTTAATCGTACAAAAAATAGTTGGATGAATTCTAGGAAGATGGATTCTAGGAAGGTGATCTATGCGAGATCTCTTAGGGACCTTGTGTACAGATTTTTTAAGTCTAATCGTTCTGAAGAAAACTGGAGAAATTATTGCATTTGTCGAAATAGGGCAAAGACTGGTATTCGCAAAGAGAAGAGACTGTATTTCTCTAGATTTTTTTTGGGCTTAGATACAGCTGGTATATGGAGGACGTTAAAAGATTCTGGCTGTGTTGGGGAGGACTCTGCTGTTGATTATGATGATGTTGAGGCTTCAAATGATTATTTCGCTTGTAGTAACAATTCTATTGGCCATGATGTTTTTGATTTTGATAATTGTTCTGACAATGTAAATTCTTTTTCCTTTCATTGTGTCACTGAGATGGATGTACATGATGCCTTATATAAGGTTATGTCACGATTTGTTGGCGTCGACAATATCTCAATACGTTTTTTAAAGCTCATGTATCCATTAATCTCCATTCATATATTGGAACTGTTTAACAAAATCTCCACTATTTCGGTGTCCCCAACCTCGTGGAAATGTGCCCGTGTTGTTCTGATTCCCAAGTCGAAGGTTATGCAGGGGCCGAGTGATTTGAGGCCTATTTCTATACTCCCTGTATTGTCAAAAGTGTTCGAGCATATTGTTAAAGACCAAATACTTTGCTCAATCACTGAAAATATTTATGAGAAACAGTATGCCTTTCGTAAGGGTCATAACACCACTTCAATGCTTTTGGACATTACGGATCACATTAGAAGTAATGTTAATGACGATAATTTATCTGTCCTCTTATCACTTGATCTCACTAAAGCATTTATTTCATTATCTTTTTCTACTATGATAACAAAACTGTTAAATGAGTTTTAATTTCTCTAAAACGGCCTGTCGTCTTGTTTATTCTTATCTAACTGAAAGAACTCAATTTGTTGCATCCAATGATGAATGCTCTTCTATACGCTTGCTTACATCGGGTGTTTTGGGTGTTCCTCAGGGATCCGTACTGGTACCAATTCTTTTTATCTGATACGTAAATAGTCTTCCGACCGTAGTAAACTCATCAATATGTGATGCTTTTATTTTTGCTGATGACATTTTTTTGCTTTTTGGTAGTAGTATTGATTTCAGGGATGTGTTGGAAAGTAATATTAATTTTTGTTTGGAACGTGTTGCTGAATGGATTTCTAGAAATTCTCTAGATTTAAATCCATCGAAAACTAATGCTATGATATTTGGGACCTCAGATCGTTTCTTTCCTAATATTGACATATCATTGGAAAATGTTCGTATATGTTTTGTTGACCGCTTAAAATGCTTGAGTATTACTTTAGATTCAAAGCTTTCTTTTTGTAACCATATTGATATCCCTTGTTCTCGAATTTCTGGCGTTTTACGGAGGATTTATTCCATTAACCTTTATCTTTTCATGCACATTCATTACTTATGTCGCAGGTTTTGTACGGTTTTAAGGTTTTTTCTGGTACGTTTTCTATGTCTTTCGAAAGGGTTAAACGCTTAATTAATGTTATTGCTCGCTTCGTGTATAATGTGGGACGGCGTGACCATATTTCTCGTTACGTTCGGCGTTTCCTTGGATGCTCCTTCGAGGAGTTCTTAAGATTTAGGAATATGATATTATTTTATAAAGTAGTTAAAACCAATAGACCACCAACTCTGTGTAGTGCGTTTCGTTTTTCGCGATCAGTAAGAAATCCTCAAATTTGTATACCTAGGATTCGTTCTTCTTTACTGCAGAGGTCTTTTGTCGTTAGAATTGCTAGATGGTGGAATGTTTTACCTCTCTCTTTGCGGCTTTTCTCACATTCTACCAATTTTTTTCGAGTTAAGCTGCTACAATACTTATCAAGCTAATGTCTTTCATTTTTTTATTCGTTATTTAACTATCATCAATGTATTGTGTTTGGGTTATTTTTGGTAGCTTACTATTTTAACTGATATTAACTTTTTCTCACTGAATGGGGCTAGTGTTATGAATGATTTAATCTGTTGTTTCTCTTCTTATTATGGCTGGGGAGCCAATTTTGTGCAAGTGCAACCATATTAACTGGAGTTGTATTTTTTTTTTTATGAAATAGTGTTTTTATTGTTATTAAGTTCTTTTACTGATCTCAGGTAAATTATGCTGTATGTAACATTGTTATTTGGCCATGAAGGCTTTATGTTATTAATAAATGAAATAAATAAAAGATAGAATACAAAAATTTGACATGTCAAATGTAGTATACAAAATACCTTGTAATGATAATGATAGTGAAGATTGTAATAAAGTATATGTAGGTACAACAAAGAATAAACTTAAAACTAGAAGAGCTGGACATAAATCTGATCAAAGATATAGAGACGTAAATAACACTCAAAAAACTGCATTATCTTCCCATTGTGCCAGTCTAAATCATCATCCTAACTTAGAAGATGCATCAGTTTTAAATATAGAAAATAATTATAAACGTCGATATATGTTAGAGATGTTACAAATAATTGAAGTTCAAACAACAAAATGAATAAACTTTAAGGCTGATAATGATAATGTTGCGCAGTGTTATAGGCATTTAGTTCATAAAAATAGCAAACGTTGAAATGTATCTAACTTAATTGTTTGTAACATTTTTATCAAATAAAATTTTTGTGTTTGTATATGTATATTGTTTTTTGTATATTTTAAATTTTTTGAAAATTTTAAAAATTTGAATGGCCCATATTCATAGTTATATACTGAAGTCGACTCTTGCTAAAGTATACTCTTATTATCTTTTTTGCTTTCATAGTCGAAAATAAAGCATACTTTAAGTCGAATCGACTTTAACTGGGTGTCAACTTTAGTTTGATAAATGTCTTCATACAAATTCTAAACAAACATTAGAAAAAAGTAACCCTGTTGTTAGTTTGTTCAATTTGGTATAAAAATCATATACAAAGTATTGTGTTCTTAAACCAAATAAAATAATTATGGGAAAATGAGTTAAAAACAGCTTTAGCTAGTTTTAAATTTAGAGTTGACTTCAACGCCAAAAGTATATTTTGAATTGTCTATGAATGAGTTAGAGTCGACTCTAAAGTAAAACCGACTTTAGTTCCCTTAAAGTAGACTTTATTTTAACTATGAATATGGACCAATGTATTTTGATTATTGATATTTTTTTATATGTATGTATGTATGTTTATGTTAACATGTTTGAATTTTTTGTCTTTGCTTTTTGAAAATTTTTTGAGTAAGTTAGACAAATTTTTTTCAAATGAATTTATAATTTGTTTTTGAAAACACATAATTTTAACAATTTTGTTTCCTGAAGATGCCACCTAACGGTGTGGCGAAATATTGAAGTAATAAATAAAAAAACAAAATTCTTATTTTCTCACAAATATTTTCAACATCATTTATATATGTATGTATATAATAAAAAGGAGCGCTCCTAAAATTTAACCTTGTGGTACACCAAAGTCATTTTCTATTGCATTTTATATTGCATTATTCACATTTGTTAACTTTGTATGACTAAAACCATTTTAGTTCTGTGACTTGAATACAGTATTATCATCATTTTTCCAATAAAAAATGTTGATCGATTGTTTCAAATGCTCTTTTAAAATTTAGGAAAATTGCTAGTGTTTTTTTACATTTCCATCTATTTATAACATAGTTGAGTGCTTAATGTTTTTAAATTTTCTTTCAATTGTGAATGCGATGTTCCTGACTAATTGAGTGACATTGTTTTAATTTTACCGTTTTGATTTAAAAAAGGTAATATTTAATGATCATTTCAGTTCAATTTTTAAGTCTTACATAACATTCCTTATGCCACGGTAATTTACTTTAATTTTTGTTAGTAAAGCATATATTTATTTATTTTTTATTTGGGAGAGTTACTTTGCTTTACTCTCTCGTTGCTAGTAAATTTGCAGAAAAAACGTTACATTAAGGTCGTTTTTTTTTTTTGTTTACTGACAAAGTTGCTATATTTTAATATAAATTTAAACCCTGAAAATGTAGAAAATCGCAACGGAATTTATCTTTAATCTTAATTCCTATGACTTTACAAGCCTTAATAAATTAATTTTCTATAAAAACAACATAATTATTTACAAAAAAAATTAGAATGAAATAAAAAAATATAGTTATTCAATTTCAAACGTCTTAAACTGCTTGCCATGTTTTAAATAGACTGCAATTCTATTTTTTATAAAATTTGAGAGCAATGTCGTTCTGGTTTCAAAATTTTCATGAACCTTTTACCAGAATTATGTAACCTTCTGAATCAACAAATAGATGCTTTCTTATTAAAGAAAATAATAATAAAACTTTGATTTTTAAAAACGCAATCGCCTCTAATTTATAATGCGGTTTTTGATTCTAGTCCTGATGTTGAACACATCTTTAAAATCCGTATAAAACTTGTTTTTTGTTTAATTAACTCTGAGCCATTAGACGCCTTTGCTATTGAAATATTCTTTTGTGTTTCTAAAATTTTAAACATCTGCTCATTAATTATTTTGTTTTGCACTATTAATGTGTACAGAATTTTTAAATTCAATTATGAACGTCTTTCTTTGCTGAAAACTAGTAACTTTGGAGCCTACACAAGTCCCTCTGTATTTTAAATTGATGCCAACATCGACCCGTGCTAAGTATACTGATTTAAAAATCTAGCAGTTTTTGATTTTATTCTCTTTGACAACTCTATTTAACATTAAAACAAAATAAGTGTTTATTTCACATTTTATAAAATAAACCAATTTTAATAACCTGGAATTTAAAACAAAACAAAAACAGTTGTGATTTATTTCATTTTTATTTCATTATTAAATTCGTAGAATAGCCATTAATACCAAATAATTTGGAGTATGCCAATTTTTTATTTTAAATTAGTATGTTTTTGTTTCTACCTCAATAATCTTATTTTTACTTAATCAGATATGTGATAGAAATCGATTTCAAAATCGAAACGATCTATGCTGATATGATTGCTATTTTCGTATTTAATATATCTTTAATATAGTTTTCTATAGCTTTCCATTCAACTTCTATAACTACTTTGGGGTAACTTTTTTATTATTGTTTAAAATATATCCCAAAACGAATCGTTTTTAAATCGATCGAGTTCCATCACATACTTGAATGTATTACTTTGTTACACGATATATGTATGTACCTACATTTGTTTTGTAACTTGAATTTTTTTAGTCTCAATAAAAAACCTTAATCTTCGTTCGAAAGGCAGCAAAAAAAAGGTATGCATTTGACTTACCTTTTCACAATGACAAACGCCTTTGAGACATTTGCCTCTTCCCTGAGATTCACCACATTTGTTTGGACAAGCTTCGTCCTCACAATCAGGACCAACCCACTCACCATGACACACACACTGATGACCAACACATTTGCCATGGTTGTGACAGTTATTTAAACAGTTCGATATGTAATAAGATGCCCGAAATCCATCTAAAACGTAATTTGTGTCACTGTACATAAGTATCAGCATCTGAAAGAGTATAAAACTAAAGTAATATTTGGTAAATTCTTATTTAAAGTATTTACACTTCCACTACGTGCAACTAATCTCTGAGGTTGCGTGCGTCCACTGAAGCTGCCAAGTAGTGTAGAGTTAAATGAGTCGCCGTCATAGACGTATATATAGTCATAGGAGCACTCGGTCCCCATACTGTGAAATGTTAAAGTTATATACTGGCTGTCGTTGCGGGCCTTTATTAACCATTCACAGTGAGAGTCTTGGGTGTAATTAAAGCCGGCGGGACCATCGCTTATTTCTCCAAATTCGGCAGTGAATACTTTGCGACTACGATCGCATGGAGCATGATAATGCATTTGCTGTGGATTGGGTATTAATGATATTCGATCTGCTAGCACTGTTTGTTGTTGCTGTTGGATTTTTAACAATGCTAGCAGGCATATTAAAATTAAGAATTTTACCGAACGCATTTAAAGCGTTTTAAATATTATTATTTAAAAAATATGTAACTAGTTTTTATTAGAATCTAAAACAAGTTAATCCAAAACATAATTATAAATGTGTATTTATTCTTTTCTTGATGGAGAACCCCTAGGGGCTATTTTGATGTATAAAATTTTATTAGATTTAAGCAGTTTAATTTTACTTAATTGCATTTGTAATTATTTAGTATAAAATGCATTTAATACACGACTTGAGCCTTTAACACATTTTTTGCTTGAATTTTAAATTGTCAATGAAAATAAACTATTAAAAAAATGTAAAATTTGCTTGTTTACTGGAGAAATGGAAAAACTTGGAGCTTGCTAAAAAAACTCCCTCAACTGTCACATTTTTGCATTTAGTTGTTGTATTACAACTTAAATGAAAGCTGAATGATGTGAAATAGATTATAACACATTTCGTTATAACGTATGATCATGAGAGGTGAATTATTATATGTTTTTAATTTTTGTCTTGACAAACATTTTGTACACATGTATGTACATTTCTCGTAAACTTAACTTTCCATACAATCAATATTCAGTATGAACTGAGTTAAAAAAAATTAATGGACTGTTGACCGTCAAATTTTCATTAATATTATGAAAATTTATGGAATATCAACTTAAAATTTATAAGGTACAATAGTATCAGAGTTTACTTGAAAATACTACAACTACTACAAACTACTAATTTCAATACGAGAAACTTTTAAAAAGACAGGGTTAAGTTAAAGTTTACTTAAAAAACCCTTAAGGCAGAATTTCTCCTAACTTACCGTTCCGTAATGAATCAGCTGATCAGTTCTGTTAAATTTAAATCTTAACTTCAAACATTTAAAATCGAAATTTTATTGAACTTTAAACAAAATGACACATAAACCCTTTCAGTTTTTCCACACTAAAGTTTGTAAATGATATTTGATATTTTTTTTCATTTTTTCTTCTTCTTCACTATTCTTGTTTCAATAAATCTTATGTTATAAAACTGCTTATTATTCAGATTTATTACAATTTTGTCTTGGTTAAGTAGTCAATTTGTTAACAATTTATGGCCCGTTGGGCTCATTCACATTGTAAAATAATATTAGATAAATAAAAAAATTGAAAATATGACAATACAGATCAACGTTCGGTTCCTTAAAGTTTTTTAGTAGTGTGAGTGCAAAAACAAAAAAAAAACTTTTTTTGAAATTTTAAATTAAAATCTTTGTTTCATTGAAATAAAACTGTTATACAAATCTGACGACGATTTATTTTTTGGTACAACTTCTATAAATAAAAAAAATGTTGTCTGTGGTTTTATAAACAGCTGTTATATTGTTACAGAAAAACTGAATAAAATAATAAAAAAGGCAGAACGGTACGGAACAGAACAGCAACAGAAAGTTAAGACTAATGAAGCCATTATACAAATTAAAAAGAATCTTAGTGATTGCGTAGTAAACTTCTTATAGTTTTAAAAATAAACAATATCCATTTTTCTTAAATGATAGCTTCTGGTCCCTTATAAATAAACTAATTACTTTATGTTAAAAATTTAAATATAGTTAGTCAGTGGGAAATCTAAGGAAAAGGTTGTGTATTATTTTTAAGTTTTTAGTTGAATTATAGGTTTAAGCAGTTTTGCATTACCAGGCTTGAATAATACCTAAATATTTAATATTTTCATTAATATAAATGATATTTGCTTGTTAAGCAATTCGTTTTGGAGATTTATTGTATAAAAATATTTTAGCTTAATCTGCTAGGCAAGTATGCACAGTTGATGAATAACTTACAGTTATAATGTGAGAATTAGAAAATGCATCCGCAATTACATTACCTTTATCTGCACCAGATTTGAGAATGTCACCGTTCTTATGCAGATTAGAAAATAATAAATTCTTGCTTTTACGTGCTTTAGCAAGCTTCCAAAGCTTTTAAGAGGCAGGAGCCAAATTTTATATATTTCTTGCCTTTAAGTGCTTTAGTAAGCTTCTAAAGCTTCAAAGGCAACTTTGATATAAATCTTAACCAAGACTCATTTCTATTTGTTTAGGTAAAAATCAATAAGCTTGTTCAAATGCTTTAGTATATTAATTAACTCGGTTCTGTAGTTCAGATCTCCACATCTTTGCGGTTTGCGCCTGAATTTATTTCTTTGCAGTATTTACATTTTAGATGTGTTGGAGATTTCTCTCTTCGTGGATTTTTTGCTTAATTAGAATCAAATTAAATAACTGTTTGGCAATAAAACATAATTGGTTAACTGCCATATCTATGTTATAAGCACTATTATTAATAACTTAATCAATGTCGTTGCTTCTTATTTCGTTCACTACCCAGGCTGCAATGATTGGCCAATTAGATTGATTGTAAAAAGGAACAAAAATTGTTTTTAATTGAAAATGTCCATTGATAAAATTGAGAACATAGTCAAAGTTCAAAAAAGTCAATGTCCATTAAGTATTTTACACATACCACAGAGTAAAAAATCTTAAGTAAACGAAGCTGGTATTGGTCATAGAAAATCCTTGCGACCGGCCAAAGGCCGGCTTTGCAAAGAATCTTTAGTAAGCGAAGCTGGGAAACTTTCATTTAGTAGTATTGCCGCTCAGCTTTATTTATTTGTTCAAATTATATGAATATAATAAAAAAAAATCAGTTTGTTTGTTGTTACCTGAGTTTTAAACTAGTATTTGTCCCTTATTTAATGTTACAAAATTTGTATTTAGAATCAGACAAGTGAAATTAAAAAAAAAAAATACCAAACCATGTAACTGTTATTAAATATTATTTGAGATCTCCCAGGTCTGTTTAATACTATATTAAGCAAATGTGGTTTTTGTGAAGAAACTGACCTTCGTTTGACATTCAGCCGTTGAATTTGCAAAGAAAAATTTTTCGTTCCATTTGTTACAGCGGACCTTTCATCCTTAAAGCAATCAGGGATAACTTTGTTAAAATGGCTTTAAATAAATTGAGCATTGAAAACTTAGATTTGGCTGGAAAACGGGTCTTAATGAGGTAATTAATTTGCTTTCCCTAACTATTTGATGGAATAATCATTTTCTTCAATAGAGTCGATTTCAACGTACCCATAAAGGATGGAAAAATTACCAGCAATCAACGTATTGTAGCTGCATTGGATAGTGTTAAGTACGCTTTCTCTAAAAATGCCAAATCCGTCGTATTAATGTCCCACTTAGGTCGTCCAGATGGAAATAAAAATGTTAAATACACCTTGGCCCCAGTTGCCGAAGAATTGAAAAAGCTTCTTGGAAAGGACGTTACATTCCTAAATGACTGTGTGGGCGCTGAAGTAGAAGAAAAATGCAAAAGTCCTGCAGATGGCAGTGTAATTTTGTTGGAAAACTTGCGCTTCTACGTAGAAGAAGAGGGCAAGGGTGTAGATGCTAATGGCGCAAAGGTTAAGGCAGACCCTGCTAAAGTGAAAGCTTTTCGAGAAAGTTTAGCTAAATTAGGTGATGTTTATGTTAACGATGCTTTTGGAACAGCTCACCGCGCTCATAGCTCTATGATGGGCGAGGGATTCGAAAAGCGTGCTGCAGGTTTGTTGCTGAACAAGGAACTCAAATATTTCTCCCAAGCATTGGATAACCCACCAAATCCTTTTTTGGCCATTTTGGGAGGTGCTAAAGTTGCCGACAAGATTCAATTGATTGAAAACCTTTTGGATAAGGTAAACGAAATGATTATAGGAGGTGGCATGGCTTTTACTTTCTTAAAAGTATTGAACAACATGAAAATTGGATCCTCTCTGTTCGATGAGGAAGGTTCCAAAATCGTACAAAACTTGGTTGAAAAAGCAAAAAAGAATAATGTCCAACTTCATTTGCCAGTCGACTTTGTGTGCGGTGACAAATTTGCTGAAGATGCTGCTGTGAGTGAAGCAACAATTGAAAGCGGCATTCCCGACGGTCATATGGGTTTGGATGTAGGACCAAAAACTAGAGAAGCTTTTGCTATTCCAATTGCTCGTGCTAAACTTATTGTTTGGAACGGCCCTCCCGGGGTTTTTGAATTTCCTAACTTTGCTAACGGTACTAAAGCTATTATGGATGGCGTTGTTGCTGCTACAAAAAATGGTTGCGTTACTATTATTGGTGGAGGTGATACCGCATCATGCTGTGCTAAATGGAATACAGAGTCCTTGGTATCTCATGTTTCCACTGGAGGCGGTGCATCTTTGGAATTATTGGAAGGCAAAACATTGCCTGGCGTCGCTGCATTGAGCAACGCCTAAATATAAGTAAATTTACTTTTCCGTTGAAATAAGAAAACAGTTTTTTAGGATAAAAGTTTATTGGGATGCCTATTTCAATGGTGTCAACTACTGCGCTACCTGTTACAATAATAGTAGCGCAATACATTAGTACTAATATTTGAAAGAACCTGGTATTAGATGTAAACATATTGTTAATTCGTCAATAAATATAAAAATATTATTGATTTATTTTTGTAGTTGTTAGATTATTTTCGGACAAAATTTGAATTCATTGCTGCTGAACTTCTTTGTATATTATTTAAATTTGCGCGAAGACGTGAACCAACTGAAGTTTGGCAAGAAATTGCTTTTTTAACTTCCTTATTAAGAAAATCTTTATCAAATTCCCTTGCTTTGTGACGTTCCTCTTCTTTATTATAAGTTTCTCGATGTTTACGTACTACTTCTGTACGTTCTTCTTCTCGCCAAGCGGCGTTTGACATCATTTCCTTTAGCTTAGCTTGCTTCTCTTCATCTGTTAGTTTACTTCGATGATGAGTATTAGAAGTGCTTGGTTTCTTATCATTTGGCAGGCGGGTTTGTTTGGCAGATGATATTCCTACAGGTGATTTTGATTTGCGAGATGTGTTTCGATCGCCGGACTTTGATCGATATCTTCTATTAGATTTGCTTGTATATCGATATTCTTCTGACATTGAAGTCGATTCCCTCCTGCTTTTATTTTGTCTCACTGTAGAGTCAGATCTTGACGTTTTACGTTCATTATTATCTCGTGATCTAGAATAAGATCTACTACGTTCATGCTTTCTATGCGAGTATTTCCTTGATGGTGAGGATCTTGTTCGTCCTTGTTCATATTTTTTTATTTTACTAACTCTATCTTTTGAAACTGACCGCGATCTTCGATCCTTGTTGGTGAATTTATGGGATGACGACGTAGAACGTCTACAAAAATAATTTTTTTCTGAGTCGGAGCTACAATTAGTATCCAGATAGTTACTATTGTTAGATTTGTTTTTGTTAGAACGTGTTTTGCTCTTTCCCGCAGCTTTGTCCAGTTCTTGTGAAATCTTTTGAAACTTTGAATCAAGTAGTTTCGTCAAATTTAAGCCCAAACTTGAAGCGTCATCCTTATTTAAGATACCACATTTTAATTTCTTTGCCAATTTGCTGTCTAAATCTGAATCATCGCTTGCAGAACTACTGCCAGATGAAGATGAGGACCTGCTTCTTTTTCTGTGCTTTTTATTTGATTTCTTGCTCTTTTTGGATTTTTTAGATTTTTTTGATACTTTCCGTAGCTTCTCATCTGTTTTTAATATCCGATGTAATTCTTTCAATTTCACTGGATTTTCTAATATTTTTCTGCGCGATTCCATTTCTCGCTGTTTAATTAGCATTAAAGGATCTTCCATTACTTTACGTTGTAAGTCGACTTGCTCTAAATTTTCTAGGTTTTTATATGCTCGTATTGAGAATGGTACACACTCGTGTTCCACATGATTTATAGGCTGCTTAACTCCCACAAGATGTTTTTCTTTTTCTTTTTCCTCCGCTTGTAGAACCTCAAAAGACTTGTCTATTTTACGGCCCAGTAAATACTCTTCACGATTTATTAACTCAGTTGAGCCTGCCAGTAAAAATGTCACATATTTTTAAATATAACTAAATCAATATTTGTAATTAGTAATTACTTTTATACATCCAGTCCAGCTTTTTTTCTCCCTCACTGTTGCCCACCAGTACACCGTTCTCTCTGCCAAAACGGGTAAGATCTTCGCGATTTTTTTCTTCTTCAATTTCTCTACGTAAGTCATTAAGCTTTTTTTCTTCTTGTGTTTTGGCTTGCTCCGCTTTCCAAACCTTTTCTTGATTTTTCATTGTATTTGGATGCCATGACTTCTTTAAATTCTATTTTAATATAAAAAATATCCTGATAAAATTTACTCCAAATTATATTTTTATTAAATTACCAGGTCTCCTCCACCCATTCTACAAATTTCTTCAAATAGATGTGATTTTTATGAAGAATTAAAGCTTGTTGAATTTTTTAACAAAAAATAAACATGTTTATAAGACAGCTGATCAAGAATCCATTCACAATAGTGGGGACAGGGATGCATTTTTATTCATATGAGCTTAAAATCTTTAATTTTCTTACAAAATATTATTTACAAAATTTTCTTCAAATTTGGTGTTAACGCTTTACGCTACTCTACGTATAAAGAACTTTGGTTTCGCCGAATCTCATATACCCTTTACCATATACCCTCATATACCCTTAACCATATATGTAAATCTAGTTAAGGGAAGTAACTTCGGTCAAAAAACAAATATTAGTTTGACGTAGAATTAAACAATAAGAAAAAAATAAGTACTATATATTATTTCACTTAAAAATGTCATCGGCCCTTAATGGGTTAACAATTTATTTTAATTTTTAATATTTCCTGAAAGATCTCGTCAAAAGCCTTTAAATGATACCCATTTTGATATCTTAAAGAGTATGATGCATAATCGAGTTTTTCTATGAAAAGTTCAGAGGCCCAAAATCGGAAAATGTGGGCGAGCGCCCATTTTTTCACTTGATATTTTACTTGGAGTTACTTTAATAAAGTAGATTTGTTTCAAATGATATAGAAATCAGAGGTAGGCGTGGTGTTTTATCCGCTGCGTCGAAGGACTTGGAACGATCTCTCTGATTTGTTATAGCGTATTTGAATTTTCCCTAGCTCATCTACTGCCTTGGCAAAGTTAATTTCAACCCGAACACGGAGGGATAGACAGACATCGCTCAATAGACTTCGCTATGCATATTATTGGGCCGGAAACGGATGTTATAGAAATTACAAACGGAATGACAAACTTTGATATACCCTTTTTCCTACTGCAGTGAAGGGTATAAAAATAATAAAAATAAATTTGTCAAACAAAAATGAGAGTCTTTAAAAATGTATTTTGTGCTAAAAATTGCATTAACGATAAAGAATTCAAAACATATAAAAATATGATTAACATTGTTTTTCGTAATCAATTCAGTTCTTCGTCATGCGGTAAAAAATCAGGATTTAATAAATTAAGCATCGAAAATGTCGATTTGAAAGACAAACGGGTTTTAATGAGGTAAATTGTCTCAACACAGCAAATACAATTATATACAATTTAAATAACACGCAAAAATGAGCAGAATGTTGTAGTTTTTTTTTTTTTTTAATTTACATGACATGTCTTTCTTTTACCGCAGAGTAGACTTTAATGTACCTTTGAAGGATGGTAAAGTTGCGAGCAATCAAAGAATTGTGGCATCGTTAGAAAGTATAAAATATGCTTTAGATAAAGAAGCAAAATCCGTAGTTTTAATGTCTCATCTTGGTAGACCGGATGGTCAAAAGAATAAAAAATATTCGATGAAACCAGTGGCAGAAGAATTACAAAATTTATTGAATAAAAAAGTACAATTCCTGAATAATTGTGTTGGACATGAAGTTGAAACAAAATGTAAAGATCCTCCTAAAGGCTCTGTTATTTTATTAGAAAATTTAAGATTTCATATCGAAGAAGAAGGAAAAGGTGTCGATTCCAGTGGCGCAAAAATAAAGGCTGACAAAAATAAAGTTAAGGAATTTCGCAACAGCTTAGCTAAGCTGGGCGACGTTTACATCAACGACGCATTTGGTACAGCGCATAGAGCTCACAGTTCAATGATGGGAGAAGGATATGAAAAAAGAGCTGGTGGTTTTTTACTTAACAAAGAATTGAAATATTTTTCCCAAGCCTTGCATAATCCGTCGAGACCCTTTTTAGCCATATTAGGTGGCGCAAAAGTATCCGATAAATTGCCTCTAATTCAAAATATGTTAAACAAAGTTAATGAGTTGATTATTGGAGGAGGAATGGCATTTACATTTCTCAAAACTATATGTAATATGAATATTGGAAATTCATTATTTGATCCCGAAGGCGCCAAGCTAGTCTTGGACATAATGGACAAGGCTTCAAAAAATAGTATTGACATTCACTTGCCAACTGATTTTATTTGTGGTATGAAAGTTGATAATAATACTGATGTCTGCAGTGCTACTGTTCAATCAGGTGTACCAGATGGTTATATGGGCTTAGATATTGGTTTACAAACAAGAGAAAACTTTTCGTGCGTAATAGATCGAGCAAAGTTAATTTTGTGGAATGGGTAAGTTTGAGCAGGTATCCAGTTATAATTTTACTATTTTAAATTTTTAGCCCACCTGGAGTATTTGAACTTGATAAATTTGAAAATGGCTCTAAAGCACTAATGGATGCTGTAATAAAAGCTACCAAAAAGGGTGCAACTTCAATTATAGGTGGTGGTGATACCGCTTCTTGCTGTAAAAAATTCAAAGCAGTTAATAAAGTGTCTCATGTATCGACAGGAGGAGGAGCTTCGCTTGAGCTGTTGGAAGGCAAAAAATTACCAGGTGTAGAAGCATTATCTAATGCTTAAAGACGAATTATAAACATTTTTCTCCAGTTAATACCAAAATTATATGGCTTCTATTTCTATGCGGACATTTTTTTTTATTTGTTTGAAAACCATAATTCAATAAAAAAATGTTAAAACATTAGTATTATTGCTTAAAATAAAGAAATCACGACCTGATACTCTACAAGCAAATGACGACTTATATTAATAAAATGTGATATCTTTCCTTTTATGTTGAGTAGGATCTTATACTTCTTACTAAGCATTTGAGAAGGACAAACATTTTTTTCCATAATTTAGTAGTTACGTCTGTGCGTATTGCAGTGTGGCTTACTACCTTGTTAGGCGTAGGGTCGCCATATCTTTATGTTTACCGATTATGAGTAACAGTATTGAAGTTTATTCTTTTACCTCTGCTTTGAACAAGAAAAGGTTGAGGATCTGTTTTAATAGAATCGTTTCAAATATATTTAAAATTCATCCTAGAGAACATGTCTCATTGGATCACGCCTGTAACCTTGGCTGTGACTTTACTAATTATGCTAAGCTTAGACAAGGTTTATTTTTTTACAAAACAATTAAATATGGCTGCCCTAGCTACATCGTGAACATGTTTGTATTCTCTAATAGAACGTATTCCTTAATTTGCCCTGTATATGCGTCGCTAATAATGGAGATATCGTCTTGTGTCGGAATTTGTAGAGTGTGGAATTCAGTAATTCCGTACCAGAATCATCTTTTCTCATATTCACTGTCTACTTTAAAAAAAAAAATTTGTATCCCACATTTTGTGTATAGCAACTACCCGAGCCCTATTCCTTTTAATAGAACAATTTGCGAAAATTCTTTTGTTGTAAGTGGTCATCGGGGTAACTGATTTCGCAGTGCTTTTTTCGGTTTTTAAATTTTATTTCATATTTTGTTTTATATTATTTTACGAAAAGAAATTTTTTTTTATCCTTCTCTTTTTTTAGTTTCTGCCGAGGTAACTTTCACATTTTTCATCAGATGTCAAGTTGCTTGCAGCTCAGTTATCAAAATTTCCCTACCTTTTAGAAAATAACCAAACAAAAATGTATACGTGCGTATAAGTATATACCCTGGTAGATACATTAAAATTTATGAGAATTTTCTCGTAAGTTATATTTTTTTGAACTTGAGTCCTTATAGCAGTTTTGGCTCTTTGTGTAAGGCAATGTGCAACACATATTGCCTTTTTACATTTGATGCATACTTTCCGAGTAGCTCTCTTTCTTTTAGAGTCGTGGTAGCATATGTACCAGCCACCCTGTTGCTTGATGCGCCGTGTAGCATCTTTTGTGGCTCTACATTTGGTTTAAACTCACTTAAAGTATTTAGTTGGTTAATATTACCTAATATACGTTCTATTGCTGTTTTGATAAAAAACTTACTAACTACCATCTGGTTTTCAGCTCGAGATTTTATTTGTGCTATGCAGGGATTTGTACCCAAGGAGTTCAAAAATAACCTACGTCCAGATTTTTTAACAGTACTTTGTGTATTATATTTGGTATAAGTATATAATGTAAGCTGCTAGGGGCTGAAATATCCAATAAATTGAAGAACATCGCAAAATCCAACGTCTTGTTGGTCTTTTGGTTGAGTATTGTGATAACATTTTGTCCATTGTGTCAACGCCTTTAGTTTTATTGCAATATTGAATAATTTCAGGCCTCTTCTTTGTGCCCGTTATAACAGAGTCGCGATGCATATATGAAAGTAAAACTACCGCCTTTCCCTTTGCTGACACATGGGAAGTCATGGTTGCATTCGGACCAAATCCAAATTCACTCGAAAATAATTCTCGATTTTTAGAGGCTTTAAACTCTCTTGTTTTTCTTTAGAGTTCAGACAGTAGTCATTTTCCATTTTATAAGTTCTTCAAGTACCGATAAGGAAGTAAAAAAATTATCTACAGTCACGTTTCCTCCAGAATTTTTGTAAGGAGCAACTAAATCCTTCACGACACGTTCACATTGGTTCACTTCTCTACAGCTACCGTCGTTTCCGATGTATATTTGACTATTTAGGGGATTCGAAGTTTGTGAATTTCAAGCCCACCAAATTCTTATACCATACTTTGCTGGTTTGGAAGGTATATATTGAGTGAACTTTGTGCGACCTCGATAATCATATAGCTGCTCGTCAACAGTTATGCATTCATAGGGTTGAAAATGAGTTTTCAAATTTGAGTTAATCAATTTAAATATATCTCTTATTGGAGCTGCTTTATCTGTAGACTGGCGAGCAACTCTTGTCATATGATTGTCGAAACGAATAAAACGTAAAAGTTGTTGGAAACGATTGACAGACATTGTCGCACGATAAAGGGAAAAAGCAAAGCTCACCTAACTTTTTTTTAATGATTTTTGGGTGCCCATCACAAGCAAAATTCCTAAGAAAGCAGTGAACTTAATATCAGTAATTTAGTCCACGTCAAAGGGTGTTTGTCAGGATTCCAATGATTAAAGAAGACTTCAGTCGTCTTGTTAGAAAATATGCAAATTTGGTCTCTTTTCGGAGAGCTCATAATGCAAAAAAAAAAATGTATCCACTGGAGATAAGTTTTTCGTAATTAATGTAGACCCCATTCGAGTTGATTCATGAATAATATTGTGGGCTCGTTGACGAAAAAAAATATTCGTGTTCTTATACCATTTGATTCCATCTTTGCTACTAAAATATTTATTATTTGTGTTAAAAGCTGCTTCTTCTTTATCAGTTTCATCACTATCCAATTCGCTTTCACTATTGAGCTCAATACTATAACTTTCCTCTATATTTTCAGCTTCTCAATACAAATTTGCATCAGCAGGTAAATATGTATGTATTCTTTATCGATAAGCTCTTCCTCCGGATAAAATTCTAATTCAGATCCACTTTTGTCTGATTAGATTCAGCAGCTTACATATTTTAAAAATATTCTTGCTTTTCTTCATAACTTAATCTACAATTGAATGTATTTTATTAAAAATCACTATATAAAGCTGTTTTTTTTTATTAGATCATACCTCGAAACTGCTTTTGCCGAAAGATATGCAATATTACTTTTTTACTCATGTTAAAACTTTAGTGCACCATACAAGATAAATACAAGAAGTCAATGAAAATAAACCAAAAGCAATAATAGTACTCACTGCATAAGATTATTAAGGGGAAGTACGTTTTTTGTTTACAAGCAAGCTCTTTACTGCATCGTTCGATATTTCAAAGTTTTAAAGCTGCACTAACAATCCTTATAATATTAGATATTTCGATAAAAAAAATTTTACATACAAGTTAAAAATCTTACGCAAATTGTATGTAAAAATTCATTATCTACCCAGGTAGATATCATGAGTGCGCATACAAGAACATCTTCATAAAAGCGAAGGTTAAATTAAAAAAAACATACATTTACATATTTGTAAATATGAATGAAATTAATAAATAAAATATATAACAATAAATATTTGACTAACTGACCTTACCTTAAGCCTTTATTCCCAAAAGAATTCCATTTTGTGTAAATTGTAGTTAAAAAAAAAATAATTTTAATATCATAATTTTTGCAACTTTTAAAATATATTTTATCAAACAGAAGAAGGTGGATATGTTGAATTACAACTCGAATCATAAAGCAGCTTTCTTTCGTTTTCTATTATATTATTGCGACTTATGGATATATTTTTAGAATACGGCTTGATACAAGCAGTGATTTATAAATTGATGTTTGTAGATTCTCCACTGACTAACTACATTTAAATTTTTAACATAAAATGATTAGTTTATTTGTTAGGTATTTGAGACTGTCATTTAATAAAAGATGCAGATCGTCTAATTTGGAAACTATAACAAATTTATTTACTAAGCTGAAAATTGATTAAATAAATTTCATTATAACTTTAAAATTTGTATTAAAAAATTCCAAATGAAATTGAGAGTTTCAATTTGAAATTGAGAAAATTCCAAACGAAATTGAGAATTTTAATTTGAAATTGAGAAATTTTCATTTTAAATTAAGAAAGTTTCAAATAAAATTAAGAAGTTAAATTTTATATTAAAAGAATATAATTATAGATTAACATTCTTTGTATTAAATTAACAAATTAACAGTTATTAAAATAAGTATCAAGAAAATAAAAAAAAAATAATTAACTACAAATACATGTAGAACTCTACTCTCTATCGATCAAATCCCGAGCGGGTTGGTTGTATAGCAATATGTACTGCAACCTACAAGTTGTTTTATACATGTTTTAATAGATTGATCACCTCTTTTAAAAAAATATCTGGCTGCTCTTTTACATTTGGCGGCCTACATTCATCTTTGTTTTGCCTTACTTTTTATATTTGTTCAAATAATTTTAATGGGGTTAAACATAAGGGCTCGATCGTAAAAGCGCAGGTGGAGAGTTGTAAAAACAAAGTTCCAGACGACTGGCAGGGAGCGTTTTTTAATTAATTACCTAACTCACATTCAGATTCGATCGAAATCATTTGGAATTTTCTTAATTTAAAACACAAAATTCACAATTTCATTTGGAATTTTCTCAATTTTAAAATTAAATCCATTTTTTTTTGGAAATATATTAATTTCAAATTGAAATTCTCATTTTCATTTAGAGTTTTCTAAATTTCATATGGAAATTTCTCAGTTTAAATAAAAAATGGTATAGTACTTTTAAGTAAATTCTCATACTATAGTACCTATGTATATATTTTAAGTTGATTTTCAAAATAAATTTTCAATATTTCAATTAAAAACGAAATATGTTGGTACTTTCTTGACTAGGTATGATGGTGTACGATTTATTATTATGCTATAATGTTTGTTAAATTAAGTAAAAATAGAATTTGTAACCGTATTGAGAATTTAATAAATTAATAATAATAAGCAATTTCATATATATTTATTATACACATATGTTTTTTAATTAATTCATTAGTTATGTACTAAGCTTTAAGTTTCTAATCTATTTTTGAATTACTATTCAAAACTTTGTATTGCAAAACGAATTCAATAAACAATGTAAATAAATAAATAATTTTGAAGAGAGAAATAATTAGAATTAAATGATGGAGGGTAACTAAGGTCTTTTAAAAGTTGGTGTTTTTGAACATTCACAATTAAATTTAAATTTTGAGTGGCAAGACAGAAAAACGTAAGAATTTAGATTTAAAAATATACTGGCAACACTGCTCTTAATATTCTCTTAGTATTTCACTAAGCATTGACAGAATTAGTTACAGTTACACTTGACCTGCGTTATTTCCTTATTATTGTAAATAAAAAACAAGTTTATATATAAAAATTAATAAACTGCAATTTTTGTCTTTGCGAACTTCCTTAAAATATGCCCAATATCTGTGTGAGAGCCTTGTTGCCGGCTAAACGTATTTTGGGACCAACAACAAAAGTCACCGTTTGCAGTCAACGTGGAAAGTAAGTTCTTAGCCTTTTTTACTCTTAATGTGTCGTCATGTTTAAGTTACCATCTAGCAGTGCCCTATTAGTTAAAGTTTTTCTCAGTAAATTTTATATAAATTGCGTTTGTTGTAAGTTCTAGTAATAAGTACAAGCTACGCTAATTCAACAGCTTTTATTATATTGTGATTTTATCAGTTTTAAAAACAAATAAAGTACATATGTACAAATACTGTACATTCATATGTATGTACTACGTATGTATGGTATTTGTGGGGGATATTTAATGACATTTTCCATGGGTATCTTTATTCACAAAATTTGTTTAAGGTTCTGTTTTTTAGTCATTTAATGCAAGGTCATATAAAGTGCAAATAAAAAAAACCGTTTTGTTTTTCTATGCACACAAATGCAACAACTAATGGAATTTGCGTAGTGAGATTTTTTAAATGAAGTTACTTGTGTTTATTATCTTAATTTTACAATAAAAATTGTTTTATCTAAAATTTTTTATTAATTCATATTCATTACATTTAACGAACTGAAATCAGAATAGTTATAACACTTTTTTTTTAAGCAAAAATCAAATTAAAGCTTAAAAGAAATTACAGATACACACGTGAATTCAACACCAATTAAAATAATAATTAAAAAAATGTTAATTTAATGTAAACAAGTATGAGTGCTATATTCGGCTATGTGGAATCTTATGTATACTTCACCATAAATCGGCATATGAAATTCTTTCCTACCATAAAGTTTTCCTTTTCAAAATAAGTTTTTTTTTCGAAAATTGTAATTTTTGCTTGGGGTTGTTGCTGTAGCTTAGTAAATGAAAAAGTTACTGTATCAGATCCTAGTATAATTCGGTGGCGAAAAAGTATTAAGTGGTGAAAAGCTCATCGATTTTTGTTTACCTTTTTCATTCGTTTTTTTATCATGAACACGACCACCTGCAAGAATACAGGAGTTAATTTTTTTAGTTTTGATCAACTAAAAATAACATTCATAGCTAGGCTTCTGTGAAAACAGCTACACAAGTACACCACAAAGCCCGATATGTATGTTCTCTTGAATCTTCAAACTTCATTGGTATCATCAAACAAGGTTATTGCCATTACCAATTAGTTACTCTTAAAACATAAGCTTTGCTAAGATTCCTAATTGTATCTTAAACCATTAGAATTGTTGAGTTATCATGTACATCCATACATATTTAGGCTTAAATCTAGTATACGGGTACAGCTAAAAAAAAAAAAATGATGCCTACGAGTGTAAAATGTAATTTGAAGCAAAAAATGTAAATTGAAAACTTTGTTCCTCAAAAATTTTATGTGTTTACACTTTTCGCGGGCGCTGATTGTAATCACCAGTAATTTTCTAAAAAATAAAAAATAAAATTTTATGCAAATTGGTCAACAGTAACTATGTGCGGCGAAAAATTGGCTAAGAATTAAAAATAGAAAAAAATGCGTACGCCCGCGCGAGCTTGTTTGGCGATCATTGTTTATAAGCCACCCTCAGATATATTCTATTATGTCTTTTACAAATTACTCTTAGTTTTTGGCCATGATATAATAATAGAAGGTAGTTAGTTCCACTTTCTCTTTTCGTCGCCATATTAACCTTCTGACGTTTGCGGAAACTATGAAAATTTGCGCTTACATATAAATTTCTAAAATCCCGATTTCACGTTTTTTATATATGAATTTTCAAAAGAAAAGTAAAAATTCATAAAAAAGTCACAGAAATTTACATTTTATAACCAATTAAAAGAGTAACAAGAAATCAAAAAACTTTGGAACCAAATAAATCTTTTAAATGAAATAGAAAGTGATGCTTTTGAAAAATTTTAGGGATATATTATTTCAAAAATGGGTTTGAAGAAATTTGGTTTACATATGTAAGCGTCTTATCTAAGGGTGACCTCTATAAGCCATACAAGGAATTTCTGAAAGAAATAGGAAAACAAAATTTAAATTTTTTTTAAAATTATTAGAAATGTTTCATATAATGGTGCCAATCATATGCAAAATTTTTTGTGCAGTACAAAGAATTTTTTTCGTATTCGCTTTTTAAACAGAAAAATTAAAAAAAAAATTGTATGCATAAAAAGGTGGAAAAACTGTTTGTGTATAAAACTTATTATAAAAATCTTCTATTGTCGTTTTTAGTTGATAGAAAAAAATTGCTTTGGGACTTCAAAAACTTATGTAAACAATACAGCCATCATTATAAAACGGCTTGAAACACAGTTTGTATAATGTTGTTAAATTTATTGATTAATTACGTGAAAAGACAAATCGTCTATATAAAAAAGTTTTTAAGCGTGAAAAGATTTATTTTTGTGTAACTTTATATTTGTAAATGTATGAATGTAAATTTATTCCACAAATATCAAAAAAATTTTTGTTCTGTGGCGCAAGTTTTTTATTTATACAAAAAATATATTTCAAACAATTCCGTCAAAATTTTTGATTTGGAACTACCTAGTATTATTATACCATGTTATTAGGTATGCAAACACGTCATTATAACATGTATTTATATATACATATGTATGTTTTGAGTTTAAATTTTACAGATAAAAATATTTTTATAATTTTCGAATTCCTTATCTCTTCAAAATATATAAAAAAGATGTTGAAAAGATTCTTTATGAAAACAACGAACGGTCGTTTTTTTAATTTTTTCAAAAATATGAGCCAATTGCGGCTTTCTTGACGTCATATATTTATAAATTAATTTGGTGAACATCTTTATTTATTATGGTGCATTGATAACTTGTTGTTTTATATATATGTAGGTTTTTACTCTCAAATTGAATTTTTTACAAATCAAACTTATATTTTTTTTAGAGCAAATTAAATTTTATTCCAAATTAATCAAGTAATTTTCGACTCAAATTCAATTTATTTCATTTTCTTATATTTCTTACTTTAAATTCGATTTTCCTCAATTTAATGTAGAAATATTTAAGAAATGTTTTTCTCCCTTAGTAATTATAAATTTTCTTTTATTGTGTTGTTTATTGTACTGAAAAATATTTTCCAGTATTCTACGGAAAATAACACCCATATTTTCAAATAGTTTCTCTAAGAAACAATTTTGTTAAATTCAAGATCAAAGGTGCTTGGATGATTTTTGATAATATAAAAATACAAAAACCTCAATTGGTTCCAACAGAAAAAGAATTTTCAAAAACTAAACTCTGAGCACGTAATTTGCTATCAAATCCAGAGACTAATATGGACTTGGTAACTGTAACTAAACAAACCGTCCATCTGATGAAATAATTATTACGTTTATATGAGACCATGGCTCTGTTATTAGCTACATTTGGAAAACCGTTAAATTGGAAATTTTTTATGGCAAGCGATACAACCTTGTCCAAAAAATAATTTTTGTGTGTTTTGCGTTTTATTAAAGAAAATTGATTTTTAAGTTAAAAATATTGAATTTAAAAAGAAAAAAAATTAATCAAAAATTAAAAAAAATAATTTAAAATAAAAAACTCGAATTTGAGTTGAAAATAATTTAACTTATTTGGAATAAAACTAAAATTGCTTTGTAAAAACGAAATTTCCATTTAAATTCTATTGAAATGTCGATCGTTATCGAATGCCGTAATTTGGCCTCTGTATTCGAAATACATATTTAATCAGGCGCGTTCTGAAATCCACACGAAATTTTCACTTCATATTTTTCAAATCATTGTTGCTATAAAATTATTTTTTACAAAAACAATGCCTTGAAAAATACTAAAGTGAAAATTTCGTTTGGAATTCAGAGCATGCCTGAATATTTATTACTCAGATTAACATAATGGAGTAGTAAAATTAAAAAAATATTTTTTAAGTCCTTGTCAAGACATGCAGTTTTTGTTTCTACATTTGTCTTAAATTCTGTTTTGGAATTGCATTCGGTTCCACATATTCAAATTTTGTTTCTGCATTTTTGGCCTCGATTGCTTAAGTTTTGTTTTTGCTTAAACAATGAATGCCGAAACAAAAAAGAATTGCAAGTACATGAAACAGTGTACCGGCTTCTGATCTTCTTCTTTTATCTCTCACCTGCAAACACCAGAGTTGCAGAGTGTGGACATGGACTATCTCACCATAACTTCTTTTTTTACTAAATAATTTATTGTTGTTACAGCTTGTTGCATCATAATTTTTCACTGAACATGGACTTAAGTATAAATAATTTATTCCAACATCGATAAAGGTTTGAAATTGATTTTTATGTCTTTGCGTTTACTTGCTGGGTAGAAAAAGATAATTAAATGCACGTACAAAATTTAAACCGGTTTTTAAAGAGAAAACTTTTTTTCTAAATTAAAAATAACGATAATAAATATTAAAAACAGTAAAAATAGGCTGACTTCCAAAATGTATTAATACAAAGCTTGTATACAATATTGCTGCGGTATTTAGATCTTGTATATAAACAAAGTTGCAAAACAAAGCATCAATTTAGAAACTGGCTTGATGCTTGGTTGCAACGTTTCGAATACTTGTCTGTGACATTTTGAAATGGTATGCATTGTAAACATTTAGTGCCATGGATTTATAAGGCACAATACATTGTTCGAATATAAAGCAATTGACGTTTTGGAAGTCAGCTATAATAATATTTAAATTGTTTCATTTTACACTTATTTTAGATCATGGTTTAATGGCGTGAAAATGGGTCCACCTGATGCTATTCTGGGTGTTACTGAAGCTTTTAAGCGTGACTCAAATCCAAATCGTATAAATTTGGGCGTCGGTGCATACCGAGATGACAATGGAAATCCTTGGGTATTGCCCAGTGTTCGTAAGGTAAGAATTGTATATAAAACTATTGCAAAAGTTTTAACATTTAAATTTTACTTTTATAGGCTGAACAACGTGTCATTTCCAAAAATTTAAACAAAGAATATGCCACCATTTTGGGTATACCCGAGTTTTACAATAAAGCTATTGAACTTGCCTTGGGTAAGGATTCTCAGGTACTGCATGAAAAACGTAATGCCACAGCCCAAGGTATTAGTGGTACGGGTAGTTTGCGAATCGGTTCTGCTTTCTTAAGCAAATTCTGGGAAGGTAATCGCGAGATATATGTGCCGAATCCAACATGGGGAAATCATATTCCAATTTTTGAACACGCCGGTATGCCAGTTAAGAAATATCGTTATTATGATCCCAATACATGTGGATTAGATTTCAAAGGATGTTTGGATGATATTAGTGTAAGTATCACAAAAGTAATGAATTTTCCTGTAGAAAGAATTTATAAACTCTTCTAAAATTACATTTAAATTTTCTTTTGTACAATTTTATAAAATCTTTTGCATTGCTGGTAACGACGATTTGATAATTTGTGCATTAATTAGGAATTTCATTACAATAACCCCTCATGGTATTTTTTTAAATGAAATTAAAGTCAAATCTTCAATTCAGATCTTAAAATATGTAAATACTTATGACTAAATCGCAAATAATGTGCGCAGGAATTCGCAAGTTCAAGAAATTTTCAATTTCAATTCGTAAAACATAAAGGCTACGACTAACTCTCCTCGGATAGAATCCTGTTCTATTTGGGGATATCGCAAGATGTCACGTTGCCGCACAAGATGCAACTCTGATCGTAAAGAAACTATAAATTTACGAAATTTTTTAATCAAATCAGGCATACCAGGCAAAAAGTCTATACAATATCGTATTTTTTTGGACACACGTGCCTTTTTTGATAGATATCAAAGTTATCGCTATGCGAGCCTTTTACAGTTTAAAAAAAGAAGAATATTTTTTATATATTTTGTTTCAATTTTATTTTTTCACCACACCGTTGGGTGGCATCATTAGGAAACAGAAAACAAAATTATTTAAATTAAGTTTTTTCACTTCTCAGGATAGAATTGTTACGACAGATATTGTCGTTGTCAATGAAAGTTATTTGTTTCATAAACGTTTACCTTTTTATGTTTTTAGAAAATTCCTGCTAAATCGATTATAATGTTGCACGCATGTGCACACAATCCTACAGGGGTCGACCCTACTAAAGAACAATGGTTAGAACTGTCTAAGCTGATTAAACAAAAAGATTTATATCCCTTCTTTGATATGGCTTATCAGGGTTTTGCTTCTGGTGATGTTGATCGTGACGCTCAAGCTATTCGTATTTTCGAATCTGAAGGACATAAATATTGTTTGTCGCAAAGTTTTGCCAAAAATATGGGTCTGTATGGTGAACGTGCTGGCACTTTTACCGTTGCCTGTGCTAGCAAAGATGAAGCCGATCGTGTTACCTCACAAATGAAAATCCTAATCCGTGCTTTATACTCTAATCCACCTATTCATGGCGCTCGTTTAGTGGCGGAAATTTTGAATGACGAAACCTTGCGTGCTGAATGGTTGAAAGATGTGAAAGTTATGGCCGATCGCATAATCGGTGTTCGTGATAAATTGAAAAGTAATTTAATTAAAAATGGTTCTAAAAAATCTTGGGATCATATAACCAATCAAATTGGTATGTTTTGTTTTACTGGCATGAAGCCTGAGCAAGTTGAACGTTTAGCCAAAGAATTCAGCATTTACTTAACAAAGGATGGTCGCATCTCGATGGCTGGTGTAACCAGCAAAAATGTAGAATATTTAGCCAATGCAATGCACGAAGTTACCAAATAAGTATCAACATTAAATGTGAATACTCGATCTTTAAATCATTGATTAAGCGTTGTTAAGTTTTAGTAGACATTTTATTAAAAATATTAATACTTTTAAGATAAAAATTGCACTAATTTTCTATTTAAAAGAAAACACCACTTACTGCAGCTCTGCGATGAACAATTGTAATAAACAAAAGTTATTTAAACAATGACATTAGAGTTTTGTTTTGTTTTTTATTTATTTATTTAGTATTAAATAATATTGACTTTTAAATTTATTTTTAATAAAACAAAAAACATTAATTAAATTCTTAATGTACAAACATAAATATTTATAATTGTAGAGCGTTACTTTGTAAAGCTAAATTAAATATATTTGAAACGTTATGCAATCTCTAGATTTCTTTTCAAATTAACCGAACACTTTTTAATTTTTTAATGGTTTCTTTAAACAGGCCGAGCCAAAATATATGTACCCCGGTTAGTAAATTTATTTTAATGCTATTTAAACCTAAAATCACGGTTTATTGTATCGATATCTTATTTTATCAGAGGGTTCACAATATTCTTTAATTATAAGTTTACACAGGAATATATGAAATACTACAATAATTGCACATACAGAAACCCAAAAGAGTGTCGGTAGGCCACCCAACTGATGTCCGTATTTATGTGAAGCAATTACATGCTGTTCATGAGCAGGGGCTAAAAGGATTAAACAAAAACAATTTTATACGTAGAATTTGGAATAAAAACGAGCAAAACCTACCCTCAGCTACCTCTTTGACGTGTAAGGCATCATGAAGCTCGACCATATGCTGTTTGTCTTCAGTTATATAAAGAATGGCTGTTAAGGGTTCTGTTAGCTTCACTGGAAATTGCCGCCAATTTTGCCTGAAATCAATTACAAAAAAAAGTTTTTAAAGTGATAAGCGAAACGTGTTTTGAATGTTTTCAATTTTCTGAATTCACATTGTTGATTTTCAATAACAAAATTTTCAAAACTATTATCGATTATGGATAGCTCTTTGAGTCTCTTAAAAAAGTTTAATTCAACCCGAACACGGAAGGAGAGACGGACATTGCTCAATCGATTTCGCTATGCATAAGGACTTAGGATAAATATACTTTATGGGATCGGGAACGGATATTGTAGAAATCAACAACGGAATGACAAACTTAGATATACCATTTTTCCACATGTGGTGAAGGGTATATTAACACTTAATTTAAGTGAAATTAAAACAAAACTGTGAAACGATAAAATAAAAGATTTTTAAAGCAATAGCAATTATGTAATGAATTTTGATATTTTTTTACGAACGCAGTGCGTTCATTGATCATTTTCAAATCACTTTTAAAACAAAAGTGATGTGACAAATAGATTTTCTGCAAAACTAGCGATTGAGTGGAATCGAAATTAATTTGAAGCAAAATACTTCAATAACTGAACAGAATAGAAATACTAGATTATTAATTATTTTCTTAACGCAAATAGTTATGTGTACTGCCCGGATATTGTCCAAATATAAGGGCATAAAAAAACGTCTACACAAATCCCACATGTTTCAAAGAATTACGAGCTTCATTTAGTTGCTTCCTAGAAACTTAAATAATTTTAAGTCGAAAAATTTACTTAAAAAAACGATTTAGCAAGCAAATTGGTGAACATATGGCAGCAAATAGAAATTTTAATATTAATTTTGCAAACGATGAAAGTCTAATAACAAATAAGTTTTTTAAAAGGCATTCGATTTTATAATGCCCCATAAGCGAAAATATAGCACAAATAAATATACAAACGTTCTTTTTTAAACTGACTGATAATAATCTTGAAAGTAACGAAAAAAGCGTGAAAGCTAGGTGAATTGAAATTCATAAGAATACAAATGTCACAAGATTTAGCACTTTTTTTCAGCATAACGAACTACAGTTTGTAAAAAAAGTGTTTTCAAAATCAAACAAAATTAAAAGCTTTAAGATAAACCTTTATTTTTAGGTAAAATATATAACGTTTATTATTATTTTTTTTTTATTTACATTGTTTTAGATGTTTCTAAACACATTTCACAAGAAAAAACTAAATTTATTCCAATAACAAAAAAAAAATTTTAGCTAAAAAAAATACTTCACTTTGCACGCTGTAAAATAAATGTTTTCAAAATTATATAATAAGTAAATAAATTGTTTCTATATGCCTAAAAAAAGATTTTTTTCTGCTAATACTTTGTATGTCTTCCCTTAGCATCAATTACAGCTCCTAATCGTTTACACATTGAATGTATCAGTTTTGGTATGTCGTAATCATCGGGTATTTTTTCCCACTCTTCTTTTATAAATCTTATTAATTCTGCTTTGTTTTTCGGGGACCTTTTTCCGACTTTTTCCTTTAGGTGGACCCACAAATTTTCTATTGGGTTTAGGTCGGGGCTTTGTGCCGGGGTATCAATTACTTTTCTGCAATTATATAGCAACCAGGATCTGCAAACGTACTATTTATGTTTTGGGTCATTATCTTGGTAAAATTTATATTTTAATTTTGCGGGATTTTCTGGGTCAATAAAGCCGAATTTTTGAACACTGGCAGTCAACTCGTTTCTTAAAATGTCCAGATAGACTTCCTTCGTCATTACATCTTCTAATATTTTTGGTTCGCCAACACCCTTGGATGAAATGCAACCCCCCACCATTACAGATAATTTACCAAATTTTACCGTGGGTATTATATTTTTGTTTTCTAAAGCCGCCGGGGGTTTGTGCCAAACTTTTTGAGGTTCATCATGATAGTAAAGCATCACCTTCGTCTCGTCGCAAAAAATTACATCATCCCAGTACTCCGGAGGAAAATAAATATGCTCAATGGCAAATTTATATCGTTTTTCAATATTTAGCGTGGACAGCAGAGGTTTTTTCCTGGCGACTCTTGAAGAGTATTTATGGCTCTGCAGAACTTTTCGGACCGTCTGATGGGAGATACTTATATCACATTCACTATTGATCTGAAGTGCAATTCCCCTAGTGCTGGAATGTGGATTGTCGTCAATAATTTTCAAAATTTTTCGTTCAATGCGCCGATCTACTTTTTTTGGTCTGCCTGGTATTGGTTGTGGTTCAAGCCTTCCTTACTGTCCTTAGATTAAGGGAGAACATTTCCGCAATTTCTTTGTGAGACTTACCTTTATAGTAATTGAAATACACTAGCTGTGTAATAACTTTGCTCAGTCGTTTTCCTGGCATTGTGTATTTTTAACTGCGTGATAACTTGTTGCTTGCATAGGAGTAATTTCAAGAATAAATGCTATCCACAATACTTACCATGCTTAAAAGGAACTTATATTCAATAAATGTGCAAAAAATAACGGATCTTCTTTGCTTTTGGTTTTTTGAAAACATTTTTTTACACCATTCAAAGAAATTAAAATTATTTTGTAGCATTGTTGTTGTTATGTTTATTATTATTATTTCAAAGTGTCGGCGCCTTTTTGTCGCCAACGTACAGGAAAACAGTTACATAGAAAAAAAATTCAAAGAAAATGATTTTGTTGTTGTTGTTCATAATTTTAATAGAAATTCCTAAAATTGTTTAGCTTTGAAAACATTTTTTTTACAAACTGTATAAAATTGTACAAAAATGATTTGTAAAAGATACTTAAAAAGTGATATACGAGAAACAGGTATATTTTAACTTGAGTTTTAAATATGTCTACAAAAGTAGAAATCTTTACAAGGTATCATTTGGAATTATTTTCTTTTAAATGATACCAAATTATTTTTTATGTTCCTGTTAGTTTGGGTCTGTTCGTAAATGAATCACTGCATTGCATATGATGCGCAGTGCGTTCGTACATACAAAGGGTGGCAGCACTGCAAATGTCATCTGTTCGTATATGCATCACTAAAGTATATTAGGCGTAAATAAAAGCAAAAAACTAATCATAAAAATCAATGAACGTGTGAATATAAATTTTGTTTAGTTTTTATAATTTATTTCTTTTGCTTTTTAATTTTTTAAACAAATTTTTAAAATTTTTTTTATCATGTAGTTCACAAATCGCGGTTATTATTAATTTTTCCACTTTCGTTCGCAACAGCAAATTAAAATGAGAAAAATAAAGCATACACAACAGCTGATTAGCAGTGGCAGTGCAGAATAATCATATTATGCATCGCAGTGATGCATTTACGAACAGGCCCATTCTTTCTGCAAAGTTCCAATTAAGTGTGTACTGAAATGTCAGACGAATGGTATGAAGTTATATCTTTCTTCATAAAAACATTAGTTCATCCTTAGCTTAAAAATTGTCAATGGTTTACATTCACATCATGGTGGCCAGTTGGATAGATAAATAGATGAGATATAATTTGACGATCTAATTGTTATAACAATAGTTACAATTTCTTAAGATATCTTAACACAACTTTCCCCATTCTTTAAAAGGTTTTCGTACTAAAAATGCGTGTAACTTTTTTATAGCGCACAGCCTTAACAAACATACCAAAAAATGGCACAAAACAAAAATAATGCATTTTCATTCAGACACCCTACTTAACATGTTTGTGTCTGTGTCAATAAATTTTAAATTTATAAGAGGCAAATTACGGCACTCGATGTCGATCGAAATTTAACCCTTAACGGACCATGGACGCCGTATAGTCAACATAATTCTTTAAATTACTGGGTCCAATGGCGCATATATTGCGCCAAAAACTATTTTATTACAATTACTAATGCTATCTTTACGAGTGACGCATTAAGTATTGTGTCATGACCTTTGTGTGATTTTTTTTTTTTTTTGCTTGTTATACACGTTCCGTTATCTATTTCTAGTTTTTTTTTGTACATTCATTTTTGTGTTATTTAAATACAAGTGCAGTATTTTTTGATATTTCAAGAAAGCGTTCACATTTCAGGAGTGGTTTAACACAACTTAGCTTATAATATTTTATTTTAAACCGTAAAATATGGTAAGAAATTTTGAAAGAATAATACACGATAGTAATAATAATTTCGATTATAGCAATAGTGAGGATAAAAAATATAGCTGGACCTGGTGAAAAATTAATTAGAAATGTTTCCGGGCCGTTAAGGGTTAAATTTAAATCGAATGTCGAAATTTGCCCAAAGACTAACGATAACTAATTAATTTAGAAATTAGTTCTAACATTACAATAATTCAAAATAAGCAAAAAACGAACCCTTAAAGGGATTCACATAACCAATTTTACTCTTGCAAAAATGTGCAAGTGCAACATTTGTTCAACCACCATATAGAAACAGATTTCGGACTACCCATAATTAAGAGCGTAAAACGTACATCAACGTCAGTCTAATTGTTTTGCCAATCTAACAAAAAATTTCTTTTGCCTTGTTTAACGCGTTATTGTTGCTGAAATGGATGTTCACATCAAATAGTGCAAAATTTTAATTGTTCGCAATTAGTGACGTGAATATCTTAAATATTTTATAATTTAAAGTTTTCAATTCCATAAATTAACATTTTTAGAAAGATATTAAATAACTTACGTAAGAAGGATTGGTTCATCTAGACAACCACCATCACAAGCATAATAACTACGATCGGAGCGATCAAGCGCAACATTAATCACAGCCTTATTATCTTCCGTCACTGTTATTGTTACATTAACGTGCGTTCGATTGCCATAATTTAAACGGCGAAAATGGAAATCTCGATGTAAATATTTTGGATGCATATTGCACTCCAAATGTTGATTGCTAAAACGGAAACTGCCAAAACTAAGCACCATAGCCTGAATAACACCTGACGCTCCGGCACGTATAAGATTATGACAGCCTTGTTTCTCCAAGGTAAGCATCCAACTGGACACTAGCTTGTTTAATTTTTCCAATGTGTCCATAGGTAACCATAAATTATCTGCTTGTAATGTGTGATATGAATCATAACAACCTTCAGCATACGTTAAAGCTTTTGCAATGTCTTGCTTGGAAGGAGCTGTTACCGAAACAAACTCTTCAAATTCATAGCTGCGCGTTTGGGAAAGAACAGCATACATGGTGGCATTAATACGATCTCCGTTCAAACTATTTTCTGCTTTCGAAGTGCTTATCGAAAAGCCAGTTGCCCAGAGATCGGACCAAACATTAACATGAGATTGTCGATAGTTATGTATAGCCGTACTAGTCGTTTCCGATTTACTTTGTAAACCTTGTAGAACTTTTGTCATGGCCAATATTGTTTTTTGTTCAGTCTCCTCTGTTATACTGCTTACTTGTTGTTGCTGATCTTTATTTAAAGGTTTTGAATAGTGAACAGCGATTGGAATTTCCATTTTAATGCTGCCTCGTTTTTTTAATTGTATGAGACGAGTCATTTGTGGTTTCATTATTGTTACAATTATTATGATCGAAGGATCGTCAGGATTTGGATTGATTTTACCAGTTATTATATCAAATTGCTTAGCGTTTTCGGTTGAACCCAATTGTATGTTGCGAGAACTGGGGCTATGAAAGTGTACTCGGGGTAAAATTATATCAACTTCTTCCATTGTATTGCGGGTGTTTGTGATTTTGATTTCTTGCATAAGGACACTTGGATGTGTACGATGCGCATAATAAGAATAGGAAACAAACATATTTGAAAAACACTGAAATCTAAAATTAAACAAATTGTTAAAAAGATTTTTTAATACCAACAAAATTTATTACAATAAAATAAATAAATATTTGCAAAATAAATAAATAACAAGAATTATTTTTTGAATAAATCTGCTTTGGCTTAGCCCGGAATCGATAAATAATGATGTTTACAACGTACACAAGCTAAAGTATATGCGAAGCATCCTGATTCTGTAAGTCCCTAATTTTTCTTGAATTCTTTAAAAAGTTAATCACCCCTATTCTGCGTTTCGATTAAGTCTCCGCATTTAGTTACGTTGCGATCGAAAATTGGTATTCTGAAGAAAAACGGAATCGAAAGAAAAAGAGGAAGACAACAATGTTTACAAAATTAATAGCATCACTGTGAAATGTGGAAATGAAATAGCAAAATAAGCAAGTTTGTTATTATTTTCATTAACAAATGTCAAATTTAATACAAAAAGTTATATGTTTACATATTTAAAAATAATTTATTGATAAAATTTAATAAAAAAATTGTTAAATAAAATGATAAAAATATAAAAATAAAAATTAGTTATTCATGGCAACTAATTTTTGTGCTGGCATTTTTGTTGGAGGACCTAGTGCATTGAGGATTCCTGCAACTTCCTCTCAAAACGCTGCTACTTTTTCCTTTGATCGCTGGTGGTATCCACATGTAATGTCTGCTTTAGATGCCATTAAATTTGCCAGTTTTTCATACTGCTCTGGTGTTGTTGTTTTTGACCCGTAATACATAAAAAACACATCAGATTCAAGTACAAAAATTAACAATTTAAAACAAAAGAAATTTAATTAAATTAAATAAATTAGTTAGTTTTTTAAACCGTTTCTGAACATTTTATCTCATTTTCTACTTACATTTTTAACTTTTTAACTAAAAAACACAAATAAGGAAAACTCCTCCGTTAACAAAAAAACAACTGAGAAAAACGGAGCTACGATCGTAATGCAGAATACATACAATCGAAAGAAACTGAGCGGAATCGAAACGCAGAATACCAAAGTTGTCAGACGGAGAAAATTTCGATTCGAATCGAAACGCAGAATAGGGGTGAATAAAAATTTGTAAATAACTTTTCTTTTTAAATACATTTAAAAATCAAATTATGAATCGGTGAATTTAAGCCGAATTTAAATTTTCTTTTGTTGTAACACGAAAACAGTTCGTCGAATAATTTAAAAATTTTTGAAATGTTCATTTTTTTTAAACGACTTAAATAAAGAGAAGATTATAAATTCAACTGCAATTTGTTTTCAATTGATGCTTACAGATTGGTCTCATTTAAAAAATGATCTTAAAGGGTGTTCACATAAAACACACATAATTTTTACATGTCTATTGATCTCTAGCGGACATTCATATAACATTCTGGCAAAGTTGGTATCATTATAACTCCCAATAGCAGGAAGCCAAAAAAAAAACTTAAATGTTAAAGGATGTACCCACAAATGACGTAATTTGAATTATATAGTTCTATCTTTTGAACCGTTATGTTAACAGAATATAGAATATTCTATGTCCGCTATAACAAGTATTAAGTTCAACATTAGAAGTTAAGAGTCCTTTCTGTCCACCTGTTGGTTTTAAAGTCTTTTTTTGCAAGAATTATTTTTGAAAATGTAATTTTTAACTGAAACTATGACTGTTCAGTCAAAAAAAGTTCTATAACAATAGTTGACTGAATGAAGAGTAGCTCTTCTGGGAGCTTGGCAAAATTTTGGTCGAAAAATTTGAAAAAAAAATTTGATTTTCTCTAAAAATTCTTACACTTTATATTTTTGTTTTCCAAGATTTTAAATTTTTTATTTCTAATAAGAAATTTCAGTTTTAGTGAATTCGAAATTTAATTTTTAATCTTTTACTTATTAGCGAATTATTGGTGTTTTTACGCAAATTTCCCTTAAAATTTCAGGACGATTCGTTTTTTGTAAAAATTTGATTTTAAGTTTTCCAGTTACTTTTTTTTATAAGTATTCAAACTTTTTAACGACTTTGTAGAGAAACAAACATTTCAAAAAATTAAAATTTTTCTAAGTTGTATAAAAAATAAAAAAATTAATTGAATGAATTGATTGCTAACGAAATTTTGCTGTTCTCTTTCATTTATCAAAATTAATAACAAACTGAACAAACTGATTTTTGTTCAAATGCCGTTTTTCAAAGAAAATGTGTAATTTTTCGAAAACGGCGACACCAAAAAAAAATTGTGTATGTTGTTGAATTTCTAATTATATTACGTTATTTATTGTTATATTTTTTATTATTATATTTTTATTATTATGTTTTTTATTATTATATTTTTTATTATGTTCTTTATTATTATTATTGTTATTATTATTATATTAATTTACAGAAAACATTTAAATTTTTTCAACTTTTTACTGTCGTTATAAGATTAAGATTTTTTGCCAAATTTTGATTTCTATTAAATAAATAAATCAGAATTTCATTTTAGTACAAATGGCGTTTTTTGCAATTATTTTGTGTATTTGTAGGGATTTTTTAATATGATAAAACTGCAATACAAGTACGGTCTGATTTTTTTAATTCTTAACAGCAAATAGGATTATGTAATTGAATGATAATGCGCTTTGGACTCCTAGGTTTTTTGCATTAAATAAAATAAAATAAATAAATAAAAAAAATATTTCGAAACTATATTCACAGACTGGTGTTTTAAAGCGAAAATTTCCATGTTGTATTGGAAAACCTATTTTCGGAAAATACGTACAGGCGAACACTTCTCCAAAATTAAAAACAAAAATTTTCTATACAAAGAAATTACAAACTTTTTTAGGTTTTTTTCCCCTGAGGTGAAGAACATAAAGCATATGTTTTCTGGTAACTGTTAATTACTTTACCAAAGATCTATCGTTTAAAAGTTGAGTTGTAGCTTGTTAAGATCGAAAAAAGAGGGTTATAGCTACAACTCATCCATTCACTTTGCCTATATTTAATATACTTTTTTACATACCTCCATGCAATCCCTGTCAGATATTCTACCACCGTGGCTTCTCTTCCTGCTTCGCCTGTTTCTTTAACCGATATTACCGGATGGAATTGTGTAGGCAATTGCATTGCGCGCCCATATTTTATATTCAAGGGTGCATCGTGGGCTATTTCCAAGCCTATATAACCATTACCAACATATGGAATAATATTACGTTCCCCATTTAAAGGGGGTACATGACGTATATTGGCATCAAACTCGAAATTCTTTAAAAAGAATGGCGTCAAACGATCGTCCATACACTGCATTAAGGGATCTGCATAAATCAATAAAAGAAGATCAATAAAATCTTTAACAAACATAAAATAAGTTATCTGACCTTTCTTTTCCGGCGCACTCATGAATAGATATCGAAAGATAGGAGGCAATATGTAAAAAAAGATACAAACTGCAAGCATTACACCAAAGAGCCTCCTGTAGGAAGCAAAAAGTTTCCTAGTTACTTCTGTAACATCGAACTTATATTTAGCTGTACGCAACATGTTGCTCAGTATGATTTTAATCAAATATATTTCTTGTTTTTTCGTTCTTTCTACTCTACGCCGGTTATCATAACTCCATTGTTTATATTATTTTAGTATTTTTATGCCGTGTAGTTACTAAAAAAAACTAAATCAAATCAATCATATGTCGGAGCCTTATAAACACTACGTTATTGTGAATGATTCTCATTTTGGAAACAATAGACATGTAAATAAAAAACGCAGTAAACCTCAGCTATAACGAACTATATAATATATAATAATGATTTGTAAAAGATTCTTAATAAGTGATATACGATATGTATTAACTTGGTATTTAAATAAATTTACAAATGAGAAATTTTTACAAGATATCATTTGGCATTATTTTTTTTTAAATGATGCGAAATTATTTTTTATATTCCTCCTAGTTTGGGCCTGTTCGTAAATGCATCACTGCATTGCACATGATGCGCAGTACGTTCGTAAATGCAACAGTGGCAGCACTATAAATGTCATCTGTTCGTTACTGCATCACTAAAGTATATTAGGCGCAAACAAAACCAAAAAAGTAATCATAAAAATGGCTGATGCAACGAACGTGTAAGTGTAATTTTGTTTATTTTTATTATTTATTAATTTATTTGTTTTTTTATTTTTAGACTCAATGATGAAAATATTTGCCATTTATTGATAAGGACAAGATTGGACATGGAGGATGAATTTATTGGTGGGAGAAAGAAGAAATCTGCGCTTTGGAGTCAAGTGCTAAGTAAAATGAAAGAAATTTATCCAGATCTTGACCAATCGAAAGAGCAGATTACCAGGAAGTTTTTAAATTTAAGAACCACTTATAAAAGAATAAAGACCAGAAATAAAGAGTCTGGAAGAGGTGCCACCACTTGGACATTTTTTGAAGAATTCGATGAAGTGTATGGCACCAGATATTCGATTGATCCCCCAGAAATCAATTTAATAAGTTCATCGGATGAAACCATAGATGGTAATAGTTCCGAACTTTCTGACAATCCCCTAGACAATTCACCTACACCAAAAAGGAAAAAGCGTGGATCTTATGATGGAATTCTGCAATACCTAACTGAAGAGTCTCAGAGAAAACAGAAACGGCACGAGGAAGTTCTTGCTATCGAAGAAAAGAAACTGCTTATAGAGCAAAAGCGTATACAAGTGATTATGGAACTTAAAGAAGTTCTGGAGAAAGCTATTTTAAGGACATAAAAACTTTATAACAAATGGGCTGAATATGTTAGTTTTGATTACATATATAAGTACCTTTACACTGTGAATAAAATTTACTTTTGTGCCAAAACAATTTCTAAAACATTTTTCAGACACGCTGTATCCAAACGATCTAGAAGTCTGAATTAATTTTTTAAAATAGCAAACGCTTGTTTAATCATTACACGTGTAGAACTAAGTGAATAATTGAACTGGTATGCCACAATGGTTTCAGCTCACGACTAAAAATAAAAATGTGAAATTTTTCAAATATTTATTTCAAACAATGAATTTTTATGTACATACTTCAAGTGTTGAGCGTATCATCCGAAAATGGTTAAAAAGGACGTCAGCCGGATAGTTCTTAGTAACAGAAAAATAATCCATCACTTTTGGAATTCGTCCTTTCCTGTTTAATAATTTTTTCAGATTTAAATTTAGTTTTTTATTCGTTAATTTTATTTTTTTAGTATGTTACACCAATTTTTATCATTTTTTATATCATGAAGTTCACAAATCGAGTTTATTATTAATTTTCCCATTTTCACAGTATTTTATAAAATGAACAAAACAATGCATATGCAACAGCTGTTTAGCAGTGGCCAAGGCGGTATTATTGCGCCATGGCAGTGGCAGTGCAGAATAATCATACAGTCGAATAACGATAAATAGTACCATCATTTTGTAATTCCCCATAACTAGTAACAAACTGTCGGTCCCTTGAAAAATCTCGTTCATTCGTTAAATTTCTGTACATGTTGGTCCCCTCGTTAATTCGTAATTTATTTTTCAAATAAAATCTTCTTTACCTCTTTTAAATCATAATTGTTTTCTATCTACCACTTATAATTCGTAATAAAAAAAAACAGAAACATGAACAGAATGATATCTTGTTAACCGCTAAGACTGAAACAAATGCTAATAATTAATTTTTTTTAAAATTAATTTTAGATAATTTAAATATGTACATATTTTACGTTAAGAAAATGAATTTGTCAGTTTTAGTTTTATTTTATTGTTTTCCGCTATCTATTAAAATTACACGTTTTATACGCTAAGCAAATGAATTTGCTATTTTATTATATATATGTATTTATTTTATATTTTATTTTTAACAATTGTTTTTATGTTTTTTATCGTTTTAGTAAATAAATTATTATTTTAACCACGTTAAATCGAAATTCCCTTAAATCAAAAATCCCTATAATACGTAAAAAATAGCCGAGTCCTTGCGATTACGAATTATCGAGAGTCCACTGTATTATGCAGTGCAGTGATGCATTTAGGAATAGGTCCTTTTGTTTCAATCAAGGCATATTAATATAATATAATATAATATAATATAATATAATATAATATAATATAATATAATATAATATAATATAATATAATATAATATAATATAATATAATATAATATTATATAATATAATATAATATAATATAATATAATATAATATAATATAATATAATATAATATAATATAATATAATATAATATAATATAATTTAATATAATTTAATATTATATGATATAAGGCATATTAATATAAAAATAAATTAAATTAATATGCCTGGAGAAAATCATTCGAATTTGTATGTCTTTTTCAATGTGTTTCGAACGTCTTTTCTTTCGAATCGAAATACAGAGTAAGTCCCTTGTATTGAATTATTATTTAGTTCGATGACAGTTAATTATGTAAATTACTAAATACTTAATAATAAGTTTATAATAGTATGCGAAGTTACAGAATAAAGTTCAATACAAATACCAAGTTGAAATAATTTTGATAAAGGAAAAATGCAGATATATAGACAGAGTTAATAGATTAGGCCTGATAGGTGACGTCTTTTTGGGGTTTTTAATATGTTATTTTTGAAGTAACTCTTTGGAATAAAAAAACATTGTTTCTCTCCATAGCAAGTTGTCTTAAATTGATTATGCAGTTTCTAGAAAGCCCCAAAATATTGACTCAGGCAACGCCGGGTACAGTAAGCTAGGTTGGTTAAGCAGGCAACCATGTTCCCACAGCCCACTTGGGCTGATTTTGATACTTGTGTCATCTGCGACTATATAATACGCTAATAAATAATAAAATTAAATCGACATTTCAGCCGGCGGCAATTCGCTTCTGTAAACGCCGCCGCCGCTGAACATTTTTACACGCGCCGCCGCTGCCGATAAAAGGAAATCGGCTTGTTTCACTGCCATTCAATATAAAATTGTTGCAAAATTGTTTATGTGGATATTAATAATATTTATATAAAGACAGGAGGGAAAATTTTGAACAGTATGTCCAATGACAAACGTACTATATATGTGGGTGCTTTAGCCGATGAGGTTACGGAAAAACTATTAAATGATGCATTTATACCATTTGGTGATATAGCTGACATTCAAATTCCTGTAGATTATGAATCACAAAAACATCGAGGTTTTGCTTTTATTGAATATGAATCCGCCGAAGATGCAGCTGCAGCAATAGATAATATGGTATGTAACAATTGAAACGTAAAAAATTTTAACTTAATACACGGATTTGTAAAACACTGGAAACAGAATGATGCTGAACTTTGTGGTCGTACGATACGTGTGAATTTAGCAAAACCGGTGCGTATTAAGGAAGGTAGTTTTAAGCCCGTTTGGGCAGATGACGATTGGTTGCAGAAACATGCTGGTGCCACTCTTACGGAAAATAATGAAAAGGAACTGTTAAATTCAGATTCGTTTCAAGAGGAGAATATAGAATCGAAAACCCCTTCTGCTGGTCCAGCTGTAATAGAAAAATCTGAAAAACGAAATCCCCAAGTGTTCTTCGACATACGCATTGGTGGTAACGATACTGGGCGCATTGTGATGCTTTTGAGAGCTGATGTCGTTCCCAAAACAGCGGAAAACTTTAGAGCTTTATGTACACATGAACACGGTTTTGGATATAAAGGCAGTACATTTCATCGGGTTATTCCTGAATTCGTAAGAACTATATTCTTTGTTTATGAATTTATTTTAACTATTTTAAACTTCAGATGTGTCAAGGAGGTGACTTCACTAATAATAACGGTACAGGCGGTAAATCAATATATGGTAAAAAGTTTTCTGATGAAAATTTTACTTTAAAGCATAACGGTTTCGGGACCTTGTCAATGGCTAATTCTGGCCCAAATACAAATGGTTCTCAATTTTTTATATGTACAACAAAGTAAGTAAAAAAATAATATAAACACTGTACGATGTGCGTATATAGTATGTCCGGATTTCTTTTAATTTTACTTCAAATATTTTTCACTTCTAGAACAGATTGGTTAGACAACAAACATGTTGTGTTTGGGCATGTCATAAGTGGTGCTGACGTAGTACGCAAAATTGAGCGTTGCGGGTCAAAGTCTGGTACACCCTCTCAAAAAGTTGTAATATATTCTTGTGGAGAATTAAAATAAAAAAATTAGTTTATCGATCAAATTTAAACGTTTTTTAAATTAAAAAATGAGAAGCTCACATTTTAAAAATTACATAAAGCGATTAACAACTGAAAACGCTGTAAAAACTTGTCGAAAAACAGTTTAGTTATTATGCCTTGTTTGCGCAGATATATATGTATAAAATGTGAAAATTGCAAGTATTAACATTTAATAGTATTAACAGCTTTCAAAGGTCACACTTGGTGAAGGGTTAATTGTTAATTTTAATCTAATTTTTTGTTTTATACATACGTGAATTTGCAGCCACAAACAATAACAGCCTAACCCGTTTTCGGGAAGCTTAGAACAGCATTTTTGATAATGTTGCGTTAAATCAGGAAATATCAACTCATTTTTAAGCTACAGAACGTGTGTAAAACTAGCAAAGTACTCTTAAGTAAAATTTTAAGTTCTGAGCTGAATAACGGTAAACGAAATTTACGAAAGGAAGGTCTCAAATTGCACTTATCACTTTTTATGAGTTCTTGTAATTTACACTGTTTTTAATAAACGCAAATCAATTTGTTATGGTTTATTTTAATTTTATTTATAAAACTTTGATTTTAAATTTCTGTAAAGAAAGTACAAGTTACCCACTTTACCATCCTTGTATTGTAGTCTAAGCAAAAGAAAGCCGAATTCAAATTTGCCTATCATTTGGTACTTTAAATGAAGATGTACCAGTTGGGTTCTTTTCCTGCACATGCCGCAATACCTCATATTTTATTTTCTTGCGTTTGTAATGTAATATTATAAAATTTTAATATAGTTTTGATCAGACCTTTTTAATTAATAATATTTCATTTTTAAGCAATAGCTCGTTTATTTTTTAAACATATTTTCGATATTTCGCTATTCCATTGTGTAGCATAATCATGAAAACAAATATTTATTTAAACAACATAAAAAATGTAATAAAAAATTTTTCCAAATTAACAAAACAAAAAATTATTATTTTTCATATAAAAAATTTTTAAAACAAAGTACAATATTATTTCTATTTACTAAATGTCTATAAATCTGAGCTACATTATCTGTGTCTACTTTAAATTTAATTCTCTATGCTGTTGGTGTATTAAAAATTTGTAACATTTCTAAAATATAACGTCTTTTATAATTGGTTTCTGTGTTTATTGCTGATATATTTTCAAAAATGATTTAATCTGGCACAATAAGATGATAATGCAGTTTTTTGTGAATTAATATTTTTATATCTTTGATCAGATTTATGACCAGCAATTCTAGTTTTTATTTTATTTTTCGTTGTTCCTTTATATACTTTATTACAAATCTAGACTAAATTTGATAAATCATATAAAATTTAAAATATTTTGTTGTTTCAAATTATTTGAACATTTTTTATTTTTATAATTATTTACAAAATTGAAAACAACGTTCAACGTAAAAAAAAATTAGCTGAGCCAAGGCGAATAAATTACCAGGTGGCAGCGTAGGCGAATTCGGTATTTTTTGCTGGTATACACGACTGTCAAACTCCATATATAAAAAATGTGCCCACATTTTTTATATATGGAGTTTGACAGTGGTGTAAGCCAGCAAAAAATACTGAATTCGCCTACGCTGCCACCTGGTAATTTATTCGCCTTGAGCTGAGCTATTAATACCAACCATGGCGAAATAATACAGGTGAACGCACGGGCGAAAAAGCTCATCAGCTGTATACGTTATAGTTGTCAAGGCGAATTGTTTTGTTTATGAATATTGTCAAAAATAAATTATTTGTTAAACAAAATTTTAATGTGTTGTAATTTTTATAAAAAATTAAAAATTTTAATTCCTTAAAAAATTTATGCGAAACAGAATTACATTTTTAAAATTTTAATTTTAAGAAAATTAGAAATGGAACGCGGAGGAAGTCAAGAGAACTGCAAGTCATAAATAATTTTGTAGTTGCACAATTTGAGATTTCTTTGATGTCCCCCTACACAAAGGGCATTCATCTCTTTCGTCAAACCAATCCAAAATACAGTTTAACGAAACAAGTGGCCACAAGGCGTTAAACTAGAATTATTACGTGTTTCCTAGCACAATATACACTGGGGAACATTTCGTTCATTTTCTATTTTTCTCGTAAATGTCTGCTTATGTAAAAATTATTCAGGAAATCTTTCAAGTTCAAAACGTTTTCCTTTGTGTTCCTTCCAAGTTTCATATGCTGCTATAGAAAGAGAAAAACTCTTTTGTAAAAAAGTAACAATACACAAGATCTTATAGCCATACAAGAAGAGTTCTGGCTGTAACCAATGTCGAATAAGAACATAATTGATGCAAGTAGCTCGTTTGGAAATTTGATATTTATCCGCACGTAATTAAAATAAAGGCTTTTAAGTAGGTGGGTAAGCATCGCATAAAGTTAAAATCGTTTTTAGTTTCTTTTTTGTTTCCCGGTACTATATCATCTTGCTCTTCAATATATTTTCTCCAGTTTTTTAAGACCTTTAGATATAATACAAGCCATACACATTGCGACATGTACAACTTTGCTAGTAATAAGTTAGGTGTTTTGTCTATAAATTATGCAACTTGCATATAATCGCCAGGCACAACTTTATATAAAAGCCATCCGATATTGATTCATATGTTGTAATCGATCAAGTGTTTGACCAAGAAGAAAAAGAATGCAAACAAAAGTTAAGAAGGAAGCAAAAGTAGTCAAAGAATTGGGTAATAAAAAATATCCTAACAGCAAACTTTTAAAAACCTTGCACGCATTTCATCTGAATCCTCCATATGTATTCTTATATTAATTTTCTTTAAATGTACAGAATACTTTTGCGCTGTGTTTTGCTATGTTGTCACTACGGAAATGAAAAGTAAAATAGAATAATGTTAAGCGACATGTCCACTAACGTTGTCAAAAAATCAAAACTTCTTGACCTTTAGTACAACCAATGCGCAACTTCATACAACTGCACAACAAATATTGCAATCTGTTGTACATCCTTCTCAAGTTGTACAACAGGTCGCAACGTGCATTTATTCCATAATGCATCACCGCCGAATTCTAGTAAAAAAAATTAAAAAATTCTTGTCCAATTTTTTCCAATTTCTTATGTTTTCTTTTTTTAATTTTTTTTGACAACATACATAAATTTTGTAGCAACAAATTCCCTGTTGTTTTTTGTGTTGTTGCATTGTTGTAGCCGTGCAATCACCTGTATTAATTCGCCTTGATACCAACTCAAGGCGAATTAATACAGGTGACCGCACGGCTACAACAATCCAACAACACAAAAAACAACAGGCAATTTGTTGCTACAAAAGTCAAAAAATTTTGTTTAAAACAACACAATAAAAAAATATATTTGATGAACAAAAGTGGTTGTAATTTTCAAATTAAAAAATATTATAAAAAAATGAAATGATGTAAAAATCCAGGCTAAGTGTGACCAAAATTATATTGTACCACTAGTTTGGCCAAATCACATGTATCGTTCCATTCTCGTTCGTTGACCATTTGAGGACTAACAGTAAGAACCCCATCTTTCATCGTTTACCACCACAAGTTCATCGCCGGCAGTTTCTCAAGTAGCGAGCAGAATCTCTTAAGCTTGATTAGCACTACCATTAGGAAATCTGCCGAAACTCAGTATCAAAACAATGTTTTGGATCTAATTGCTAATTATAGCGAAATTGTAAACTCTCTAAACGACGTTTTTATATTACATACATTCAACAGTTCAATGTGAAAATGCGATCTTGAAGCTATCACACATTCATCTCCCAATAAAAAGCTTTACTTTGTTACATCACCACTACCAACAGTACATTCAGAGACCACATAATCTTTCACAAGAAAACAAGAAAGAAATTAAAAACGTGTTAACAAAAGTCAATAACTCTTTACGTATATTTTGATTATACACATCGGGAACTGCAAATACGGTTCCATATTGTACTAGTTTTCTCTAGGAATTTAAATAATTGTTTTGTTTTCTATTAGCAATCAAAACAAATTAAATTAAAAAAATTTTTTTAACATATTTTTTTTTGAAAATTTTTTTTTTTTGACAACTACAACGTATACAGCTGATGAGCTTTCTCGCCCGAGCGTTCACCTGCATCAAGGCGAATTGATAACCAGGTGGTATCAACAGCATGAAGTACTGTTCGAAATAACGTCAAAGTTGTGTTTTTCATTTGTTATATATAAACATACACTCTAGTTTTAATTATTAGAACCAATTAAATTTTTGTTTTAGTAGGATATATCTTCCTCTAGGGAGCTTAATTTTACTTCCATCGGAAAAGAATTTTTTTAAGACTCCAAAAATAACAGCGAAAAGATCAGAGTTTGAGGCAAAAGTTTTTAAGTTAATTTTTTTTAATTTTTACAACTATATGCATTTAACTTAGTTTAATATGAATATTAGTAGAAAATAAATTATCTTCTGCTAAACATTAGTGAAAAATGGGCAAGAAAAGCATTATAAATAGTTAATGGCCTATCATTCATTGCAAAAGAAATTTGGCTTTTTATATAACTGTTTTCGGAAACTAAAAAAAAAGATTAAAAGCCATGGGAAGAAATGCAAGGTGTTTCTATGTGAAAATAAATTTTTAAATTTTCATGTATTTTTAAGTTGTTATAATCATTTGATCCTGAGTGCATACATGTATATATATATATATATATATATATATATATATATATATATATATATATATTTAATATATATATAAATATATATATATATATATATATATATATATATATATATATATATATATATATATATATATATACACTACAAAAATTAATTTATATTTTTTCTAGCAAAAATGTAATTTCTTGTTCTAAGATTAAGCTTATTCCACAAATTCTTGTAGTGTTGTTTCTAAGGTACATTTATTTTCCTAGGTATTAGCACTCTACAACATATACAACATTTGAAAAACAACATGGCATTTTATATTTGCTTTGTGAGTGAAAATGTCAAAAATAGAAAGACAAAATAAAAGACAATTGCTCTAAAAACAAACGCTCTCTTTGTTCTGCATATGCTTGTTGCTAGTATTTTTTGAAATTCGTAAACAAAAAATGTAAAATATAAACAACTTTTGACATGTCCAACTACAAACCAGCTGGGCGGATGACACTACCTAGTAAAATAAATGTACCTTGGTTGTTTCTTTACTGAAACGATATTTTTTATTAAATACGACAAAAATATTAAAAAACAGATTTTTTTTTAAATTTTGTTATTTTTGTTTTGAATTTTTTGACTGTTTGCTTTTTAAAGCATATGAAAATTTGCTTCAACCACTTGTTTTTGACACGGCCTCGCACAAAAAAATTGCTTTGTTGTATCAATTCGCCGATGACTACACCTTATAGATACGCCTTGTCCCAAGGCAAATAAATTACCAGGTGGCAGCGTAGACGAATTCAGTATTTTTTGCTGGTATACACGACTGTCAAACTCCATATATAAAAAATATACACAAATTTTTTATATATGGAGTTTGACAGTGGTGTACGCCAGCAAAAAATACTGAATTCGCCTACGCTGCCACCTGATAATCATTAAATAATAATACGAAACGATTCATCAGAAAACAACGCACCTCGCCGACAAGAATTATAAGAACAAAATACACCAATAAACATAGAATCATCAACCAACCTAAAATTAACAGCCCCTATCAGAAAACCCAAAACTCAAAAAAAAAAAATTAAAAAAATCAAAAATAATATGGAAATAAACACAAACAACGGGGTCTTTTGACCCCGAATTTTATCACCAAGAATGAATACTACTTACCACGTCTCCACGAGCCATCAACTCGGTGTGAACATCATCTCGCACATGTATTCGGCTAATGTAGACACCTAATGTTCATGTTTCCTTCATGGATAACCATCGTTGGGCGAACATTTGTCTAAGCAATGATGTTTGCCATCAAATATGACTTTTAGTATGATTTTTCTATTTCGAATTAACGCCATCTATTGATCAACAATGCGAGCACTCTCTTTTTTACTAAAAACATTGAAATAACCCTGATGATAAGCAGAAAATTATGCTTAACGACACGTTTACATTTGAGAATGTTGTCACGACAATAAAATAATACGTATTTGTTCTTGAAAATGCTGACAATTGCTTCTGTGTTGTAGGCGTCCAGACAATAATTATGACAATTCATTTTGAGCAAAAAACCTCACGCTCTAGGGATCAAAAAGAAAAATTTTAGCGTTTCTTCCTGCTTTCTTTCCATTTCTATTGTTATATGCAAATAAAATTGTAGTAAATAAAATGATAATATTATTCAAATATCATATACTTAAAAAAATTATAGCAAAATTGTCGGCATACGTCAAATCACTGTCTTATTTACTGTCTCTAAAATATTCAAGACACTAATTCAGACAAATAAAAAAATGTACATGTATTAGTGAAAAAGTGTGTATGTATTGCTGTTGTCATGACAGTATTGTCTAATGTAAACAGGGGGTAAACGAAGCATGAACATTAACAAGTTTTCGCTACATACTAGGGTGTCAGACGATCAAGTTTTCTTTCAAGTTTTAAAATTTCTCTCATTTTTTAACCAATACACTCACACTTTAAAAACTTGCTGAGAATTTGCTTTCAAGTTTTCGTTCAATTGAGTCTTTCAAATTACATTCAAGAAAACAGCTGAATGAAGTGTTTTCCTCCAAATTTGCATTAAACATTCTGCTGTCAGTGTTTTCTTAACATCTTGCTTAAAAACTTGCTTTGAAATTGCGTGCAGCCTACGTCACAGCTTTCAATTTTTGTGAATTTTGACAAGCAGTATGTGTAAATTTCTTGAAAGAGGATTGAACAAAAACTTGACCGTGTGACTGCACTGATACAAGAGCATGAACAAATTAATACCGTTGTTCTGCCGGCGTTATGTGCACATCTTGCTGAATTTGAAGGCTAATGGAGACGTGGGGTAATGGACACCTACTCAGCAAAATTTGTATCAAATATAGCACCATGCTCCTTTCATATTATGAAAATATTGGAAACGAATGGCTTTAAGATATTGCAATAGAACATTAATGGTTTCACCAACAATTTCAACTTTAGAAAACTTATATTTGGAGCTATTGCCCCATTTTTTTTTCTTCTTCGACCTTGAAGGCTTAGTATTACAAATATGAATTGAATAAATAAAATAAATAAATAAATTATAGCCTAATGAAAATTAAAAGCAGAAGTTTTTTCGTAAAATAAGTTAAATTTTGACAGCTTTGCAGATATTTTTTTTTTGTTAAATCCATATGTTGTTTGTACAATCAAAATAAAAAAAATCATTAAGATTAAACTTAACTGAACTACATTTGCCTTAGACAAGTTATCATACACTTTTTATTTTGTAGAACAATGCCTTTAAACACAAAAGTAGATTCGAGTTCTACAGAGTAAAAATAGTGCAGTCTTCGAATTAAAATACGTTCATAAATTGCTTAGCGTCTACAACTGTTAGGAACATTGACATTAAAGCTGAGAGCACAGATGTCGGAACTGGTTTGTTAAAATTGATATTAATCCCAAGCAAGGGAATTATGAAAATTCATAATTATTTCTCAGTTTTGTAATAAACTTATCCCAGGCGCTTGCAGAGAATTATCAAAAAATATTTTATATCTTAAATCATAAAAAATAATGGTTTTACTAAATTTTACAGTTTTTGCACGTTGAAAAACTTAAAGTTTTTTTACGTTTGTTTGTAATTGTGTATGATTATTCTACAGCTAATCTCATAAAATTATTTTATTACTCATGACACCGCTCTCATCATATATTACGTTTATACGCACGCTACTTGCAGATAAGAATTTCTTGCAAGTAATATACGGCAAACTGCTAAAGAATATATTTTCCGTTTTAAGTGGAACCCAAAGCAAACGGCCATCGTTAAATGATTGAATGAATATTGGAGAAATCCCATATGGAATGACAAACTTATATATACCCTTTACACCTGTGGGGCAGGGTGTAAAAACCATATTTTATTCCTTTTATTTTATTTGTCATTTATTCATTTATTTACTTATTTTTTTTATATTTTGACCCTGAATGCAGAGAGTCCCTTAAAGGAATGGCGGAGGTTTGACAGTCAACCTGAATGCGACCGAGCTGGGCAATCATGTTGCCGATGAACTGGCGAAGAAGGGGATACTGCTTGAACAGGGTGCCATTGACACCTTCTGTGGCATACCCTCTCTCCTTGCGGACAACGTATTGATTCTGCTCAGTACGATCTGGGTCAGGTTAGATGGTCAAACGAGTCGACATGTTCGGTCGCTAGAACAAAGCCTTAACATTTTTGTATTGGCTTCTGAAATAACTCTCATGTTGTTTTTGAAGTTTTTATACATAAAAGAAATGTTTTTAGCTTTTTTAAAAATTGGATAAAGGTTTCCTGATGAGCTGGCTTGAGCAACCAGCAAAATACGTATCGATACTTGCTTCTCCAACCAACGAATAAATTGTCTTTTTATTTTAAAATGTTAAATGGGATATTAGCATAATATAATAAATAATATTATTAAAATTCCCAAACAATTTTAAATAATCTGGCCCTCTTTGGATCGGAGCAGGACGGCTGCACTACTGCAGTTAAAGAGGAATCGATTACGTGACTTGGTGGGTGCGGTTACTTTTCTCTAATTCCTTTTTCTCAGCAGGTGACACAAAAACCCAGTCAATGGACCCGAGTGGACTGCGACAACACAGCTGCCTGTCTAATCTAACCTATTAATTTATTAATATTAACATTAACAACCAATATTAAACCAATTTTATATTATATTATTTTTTGTCACATAAAGCTATTATTGATATGTAAAAATTTAGCATTAAAATCTAATTAGGCCTAAGGTGTTTTACGTAAATGAATAAATTATATAACATATTCCCTCAACGTTTCTTGAATTCTTCAACCCATGATGAAATCATGTACCAGGTGGTGGCAGTGGCGAATTTATTAGTATTCGCTGTTGCAGAAAATGTCAAACTTTATATGAAAAAAATTTTCGCTGATTATTTATATTTAGAGTTTGACAGTTTCTGCAACGGCGAAAGTGCAGATACATTTGTTAGCACAACGACGTCTGTCATCAAACGTCACTTTCAGTTAAAAAAATCTACAAAAGATTGATATTTAAACAAAAATCCTGTACATTTTTCTATTCGTATGTGAGTTGACAAATAAAAAATAAATAAATAATAAATAAAAAATGTATTAAAACATGAACATCGCCACGTTTTCTCCACACAGAAAACCATGTTTGAAGCTATTCTGTTAATATGCAAAAACATCAAATGTTCGTCAAGACGTAGGGTAAGAGATCGTCTATTTAAAAAGAAATGAAACAAAATTAATGAAATTATGTTAAGCATGAATTTACAAACATTATACCTCTACATTAGATGTTGCTTAAACTACTACAAGCTTATAACTGGTGCTAAAACTATGATAACTGGTGCTAAACTATGATGTTAATTTCTTTGGTTATTTTCTGTCCTGTTTTTAGACTTTTTATTCTAATTTCATTTATAAACTGAGTATTATCATATAATAAACAATATATTTTAGTCAAATCGCTAAAATATTTTTAGTTAAACCTGAGGTAGCGATTTTAATTAGCTGTTAGTAATTTTTTTCTTTTAGTTGTCATCATTGTTTTTGTGAATTTTTTTTGACAAATAAACATTAATGGCTGCCAATCCTCTCAAACGAAGAAGCAGCAGTGGGAATTTTTCCATCTTTTCGAAAGATTTCGCTCCAATTTATAAGTTTTAACGAATAAATAAGAAATTTGTCGGTAAACTAGGGAAATAAGTAAAGGTTTCTTAAAGGAAACAATTAAAAAACAAAGGCATAATGTGGCCACAAGCATTGCAAATGACCAGGGACGAATGTCGAGGCATATTACGGAGACTTGGTACGTTGTCGTTCTTCGTGTGCTGTACATACTGTGAAAAAAGTGGTACTGTTGTGTATAAAGTGAAACTAGATTATTGCAAGTGCAAAATTGTGGAAGAAATATGGTTATGGACAGTACAAAATATAGCAAATATTATTATTTGTAGTAATAGTGCTTAAAATTGTGAATTTTTATATATTTTAGAGCTGGAATCATATTCTCAAGTCATTAGCGTGTTTCGCGCTCAGGGCGGTCTTAGTGATGCCAAGGCGAAATTGTTAGAGGATTTGCGTAGTATATTTCACATATCGAATGAACGTCATCGTGCAGAAGCTAGACGTGTGGCCAATGATGAACAATTGGCTACTATTGCTGAGGCGTATGTTTTTATTTTAACTCATATCTTTTTTTAATAAATAATTACTTATTAATTTTGATTGCAGAATTTCTGGCCCTAATACTTGGCAAGAGTGGTCGCGTGAAGGAAGACGTCCTTATCCTTTGCTGCCACGTGTGGCTCCACAAACAGCATTGGCCCTATTAGCAAACAATGTGGCTGAAGAAACCGCTCAAGAAAATTCAAAGCTACCGTACCCTGCAGAAACAGCAGATGCCGTTAAAGAAGAACAACTACAGATAGAGAATCAAAAATCCAAGGATGCTGTGGTAGAACGCAGTAACTATGTAGTAACTAACGATCCGGTAAGTACCAAGTTTTCTCACAAATCTCAACGTATTATATAATTATATATATATTGAAGTAATTGAATAAAACTTTGTCCTGTAATTAAGAATTCTTCCAAAAATATGTGAAGTACATATTAATTGTTTTTAGTTAACGTTTCGTTGCATTCGATTGTAATAGCCATAAATTTGCAAAGGATAAAATCATTCACAATAAAGTGTTTATAGCATACAGGGTTGTATGAGAAATTATATTATTAAGGCTTTTTGTGATGCCAGATGGTTAAATGCGGAGCACTTATTTTCAAATTAAATTGTAGGCTAATGTATATTATTTAAAAAGTACGATATTTAAAAAGCGCCACGACTATAAAATATTTTTGTATAAGTTTAAATGTTTTTTTCTTTTTGCTATTCAATCATTACTTATTTCAGGGAACAAAATACATATATCTTATGTGAATACCATCCCTTTTATAAATGATTCACATAACATTTTTTACTTGCATACTTTAACGTTATTAAAAAAAGCTTTAATATGTTATCGCAAAATCCGCTAAAATATAAATCAATTATTTTATAAAATTGTAAAACTCTCGTTACTTCAGTTAAACATGCAAGCAAATACGTAAATACGTACAGCGCTGTAAGTACAGTGGCAAGCACTTGTGGGTCCATGTATCACATTTATTAAGAACGTATTAAATCATACGAAATGTTTAAAAGTCAAACGTTTTTTTTTTTTTAACTATTTTGATACAATTAAACGGCAGACATTTTTTATCTAAATATAAATCTGAAGTTATGCCTAATTTCATGAAGAAAGTCAATGTATACTGTTTTAGCTATGTAAGGTTTTTTATCTGACAATAGTTTTCTACAAAAAAAGTGACAGTCATTTAACAATCGCATTTTTAATGCAGAAAAAAATTCACTCCAAAGTAATACTAAAAGCGTACAACGGTAATGACGTTCAATATAAAATTTTTGCAGATGTGTAACTGCAAAATTGTGTATGTATTAGTTTTAGTCACTCATTTCTTACTGGGTTGTTGATAGAAGGTACCCATCATTGTGTGGAACAAACTTAGTATCACATTCTTAATGGCAAAATAAAAAAACTGATGGAAATCTTTGTTTACATGTAATGCCTATAGCAAACAACGTTGCCAGTGAGCAAAAAATTGACGGATTCTCAGAACAGAACATATATAATCACAAACGAAAACTTTGATTTAATCTAAAAAAAAAGTCATTTCAATTTAAAACCAGAAGCGGTTTAACGGTAACGCCGTTCAGTGTAAAATTGTTTCAAATGTGTTAGTGCAAAATTGTGTATGTATTACTACCGATTTCACTGAATGCGAAGGAACACTTCTTTCTTATATGTTGTTTTTGTTTTCAATGCAAGTAGGCGAAAGCAATGATCGTTCACATTTAGTGAAATCGGCAGTTGATTTGCTCGCTCGATTGTATGATTAATAAATTTGCTACGCTACAAGCGAACTCTGCTATTGTCACAATTTTTCAACTACATAAGAAATAGGAAATATTTCCGCTGTTTTCGAAAATCTAATCATTGAAATGATAAAAAAAATCATTCAACACATCTCAAATTTGCTACCGGACAATGTTTTAAATTTAAAAGAAGAAAAAATGTTGGCAGATAAGGTGCGAAAAAATTGCGACAAAGTTTGCTTTCCGAGCGAAATGCTTGGGCCATAGAACCATAAAAGGTGGACAATTGGATGTTCGCCCCAGAATGGCCCGAGTTGTTCTTGGCCAAAGATTGTCAACTAAGCAACAGCTGTACCGACCGAAATTTTTCTTTAGGGAAAAACTCTTTGATACCAGCATAGCTTTAACAACAAAAAAAGTCAGTTGGTGTATGAATATCTCACAATGCGCTTAAGAGAATCGGGCTCATTTTCTGCTATACAACTTTTGTCGGAAAAAATGAAAAAGCCAAGTCCACATAAACACAAGTGTGGAAGACTGGAAAAGGGTAATATTGTTAGATGAAATCGAAATAAATCGTTCAGTTAAATGGCCCCGTTCTTATGAATCTCTTGAAACAGCAACTAAATAAAACTATAAAGCATCGAGATGAAGCTTAATGGTTCGGGCCTGCTTTACTAGTGGTAGAAATTGCCTGGTCTAGTGGTACAGATCGAGGGAGTAATGAAAAAGAAGATATATTTTAGATCCCGGAGTTAGAAGTTATTTTTAACAGGATCGGGACTGGCTGACAAAGCAAAATTTTAAACAATATAATATTCAGTACAAAGCCTAGATCTCAACTCAATTGAAATGTTTTTGAAGGTACGATAAAGCACAAAAAAACAATAAATAAAGTGACATTTGTTCTTGAGTACGAACAGAGTGGTTGGTCAAATATTCTGAAAAGTTGATAGAACGTATCAGAAGCGTGATTAAAACAAAATGGCTTTAAAGAAAATATAGATTTTCAGGAAACAGCAATAATTCTCTGCTTATCCTTAAACATTGAACTTTATTTTGTTTTCTTTAATTATTATCTTATTGCATATTTGTAATGAATTCTTGTCTCTTTTATTTATGTATTTTACTTCGTTTTTAAATCTATAAACAAACGTTTAACCACAAGTGCTCACTACTGTTTGTACAAAGCTTTTAGAAGCCAACAAAATTGAAATTCTTCCTAGAGCAGATATTTCGCTCGACCCTATTTGAACAAATTGATCGAATGCCAAACCTTTCAGTCGTCGTTTTTATAAAATATATCCTTCAACGACAATGTGTTAAAGAAAATGATAAAAAAGCTGAAATCACAGCCTGCCAAGATGAGTAATGAATTGTCTAAAAGTAAATGTGTGTAAAACTTAAACAAATCGACAAAAGTTTTTTTTTTCGCATAAGAGTTTACTATTTGTGAAAAATCATTCTGTGTTCCTATTTATTTTTGTGAAATTCTATATGTGCTTTGATTTATACCCGCTTGTTCCTTTTATAATCCTAAAAGAAAATACATTTTATTTACAATACTTTAGAAATTATTATCAGCAACAATTTAAGTAGTTTATTTTTGTTTTAACTGTTTTTTCATTTAGTTTAAAATGCCAGATATACCACAAAATCCCAAAAAGAACCTTAAACGTCAGAATGAACACCAAAACATTGCTAGTGGTAAGAAACGATCTGTAGGCGATATCCAAGCACAACATACACAGACAGTACGTAAAAATTATCCACACATAACGGCGAACTCCCCACAAGCAAATAGTGAGACATCTCCGAACAATGCAAGCAGCGATCGCAAGCAAAAACTAAATGCTGCCGATCAGCACTTAGAAAAACAACGATTTTTCCATCGTCAGCATCAAATTACTAAACAAAAAATGGCTAAAAAGGCAGCAGCAGCAGCAGCCAATAATGCGGGAATGGGTGGAGGTACATCATTAAAAAGACAGGCAACACCGGCTAAAAGCGGTCGAAGAGCTAATCAAAAATTACATCAGGAGCAACAAAAGCAATTGGCCATGAAGCAAATGCAAATGGACATCCAACAGCAGCAACAAGTACCAATGCAAATTGATTTAACAGGTGCTGGCGGAATAGTGACATCTTCGGGCGGAGCAGCAGCTACTGCAGCACAAGCAATATTGACGCAGCAACAAATCGATATGCAATTTGTTACATACGCGACACTTCATCAACCGCCTCAACAAATATTCAAGGAAAAAGATGCTGAAGGCATACATTCGCAACTATCTGCCTTGCCGTCGGGCGCAGTACCAATTACGTCTTCTAATCCATACCCATCCTCTTTAGTTACCCCACTATCTTCACCACAAATAGCAGCTTCAAAACGTGATATATCCAAAAATCTTAACAAGTTACAAATGCAGCAAAATCAGCAATTATCTACGAATGTTTCAAATGTCTCTTCTGTTCTTCCTAATCCAGCGCCCATACCATCGCATGATTTGCAAACAAGCTTAGGCAATATATTATCATCATCTTCAAGCGATAAAAATAAATCGAGTGAAAAAACATTGATCTCTACAACACCAGTTCAAAAGTATATTGTAGAGGAACGACAGCCTGGAATAGCTGTTAGTTTGCCTACCAGCTCAAATCATGGCACATTAGTTAATATACAAAATCCCCACGGATCTGGATCAGGATCAACAGCGACGCATATAATACAGGTATCGAATGCAGGACAGCAGCCACAAATAATGAGTTTTCCACAGATATCTGCTGCTGCCACAAAATTGCGTGCTGTTAACACTACACTAATTGCACCCGGCAGTAAATTAACTTCAACTTCAACGAAAAAAATAACTACTGGTACTGTTAGCTCTTCGTCTGCAGGTGCTATTGGCAGCAGTGGAGGTTCTACAATAAATGCCGGGGCCTTACATGAGCTAGCTAATGTGGCTAGCACACAAAGTCAAGTTATGCATATTGTTGAAGCTGGTGGAAACAATAACTCTACAAATGCCACGCATGGAACACCTTTACACACACCGCCAGCTGTTATTCAAATACATAATACATCTGGAGTATCCACAGGCACCTCATCCGACATTTCGTTGGCCACCAATCATAGCAAAGTGCTCACAACGAAAATTTTGCCTCTAGTATTAACTGGATCGGGAAGTCAAAACACCGCCAATAGTACTTTACTCAATAACTCTACTATGGTAATGGCATCGTCTCCCACAAGCTCCGTAAGCATAACATCGACCACTTCATCATCTGTACAATCTACAATTATAAAGAGTTTGCCTTCCAATATGGTGTTGAATACGAGCACTGCTAACTTAACGCCAGTCACTGTAACAAGCACAAATAATCCGATTATCTCCACGCTAAACACTGGAGCCACAGTGTTTCGTAAACCACCAAATATAATGAAAACATCTGTAGCTGCGACCACACCCACAAAATCCACTATATCCTCCTCCGCTCCGCATATTATAAGCAATGTTAAACTAACTCCAGTGAGTGTTGGTCCGTCCACTTCTGGAACCCATCTAACAACAGCTAGTACCTTCAAAAATGTGCTACCATCCACCTCGGGTATGGTGCGAACAAGTGTAAAAATATGCCAGTCGCCTAACGGCAAAGTTTTCATACAGCCAGCTGGTCTAACGGATGGCTCAAAAATGAAACTTGGAACCAGCTCGATGCCACACAAAATAATAACAAATACTTCGGCAGCAAACAGCTCGGCAATAACAAGCAGCGGACAACGTATAGCCATACAAAAAGTTCAGATAATTCCAGCACCAGTCGGATCATCAGCTGGTGGAAATGCTCTACAAGCTGCTAGCAATCATGTCAGTACAAAACCAGGTAAAAGTAATATGATTTTTATGCCCGCTTCAGCTACAAATGTACGGCCAGTAACACTTTCAAAGATGAGCAACAATATGCTGCTTAAGTCCTCCGCCAATCAACAAATGACATCCACCTCTCCCACTACCACAATAGCAGCCGCTGCCAGCGATAATAGTATGGCAAAATCGAATATTGTAGTGCTGGGTCCATTATCCACAGCACAGGTGAAGGATCAACTTTCCCAAGGCGTCAAACTCGAAAACACGCAATTTATAAACGAAGATACACCTTTAGATATTCTCAATATGCCAATAGTAATGGAGTCGGACGTTGGTGTAACATCGTCTTCATCAGCAGCTGAAACCGTAACAGTATTACAGAGTAATATAATTGACACAAGCAATGTCGGCTCACCTTCAGCTCTGGCTTCACCCATTATTTTAGACCAACCGCAGTTACATCAACCATCTAAAACAGTAGTGCTTAACGTTGATTGGGAAATGAAATTGGACATTGAGCAACAAAATCAATACAACAATAAAAACCTTAAACAAAACAAAAAAACTCCATTGACTTCCACCTCGTCGGCGACAACTGTGGGCAGCAATCAGCGAATTTCAACTTGTACCAGCGGTCATGGAAATAAACAAAAACGCATAAATAATGACTACATTTCAATGGATTTGAAAACAAAAGATACAAATGTTACAACAGCAACAATAGCATCTTCAGGAATATCGCATTCCGCTCATAATGTCATCGTACTCGATGATAGTTTTGATGATGTTATCGTTGAAGAACATGATGATGATACATCTTCCATTACTTCAATAGACAAACATCAACAGCAACAAAATGATAATGACACACCAAAAATCTTGGACATGCAAATATATCAACAACACGATGGTCACGACAATAGGATCGCTCAAATAAAAACAAACAACAACAACGATGACGATGTTGAAATAGATATTAATGTTGAGGAAGATGACGACATAAAAAAGTTTCAATCTGGGCAATTTTTGCAATCTCAAGAATCCACAAGCACCGCGAACGAACAACTTCAACGAAAAGAACTTCAACAGCAGCAGCAACAGCATTCACAAGTCGAAAGTGAAATAGATGCTGGATTTGATGAGACAATTGGTAAGTTTTAAGTGATAAAATTAATAAATAAATTTATAATTCTTTTCTCATAACACTATGTTCCAAAATAAAAAAAGTAATAAAGACGTTCACGTCACTAATTGCGAAAAAGCAACATTTTCCACTATTTAGATGGGAGCATCCATTTAAGCAAGAATAACGCTTATAAATATGCGAAATAACAAAGTCCTTTTTCTATTAAAGTTAGATGGCAACTCATTCAAATATTACAAGTAAAACAAGTAAGAGTGCTATTATTCGGCTATCAAATCTACTCATATCTTTTATAACTTTCCCATGTATGTAAATTTAGTTTAGCGAAGTAACTCTAATAAAAAAAATTTTTAAGTTGACAGAAATGTCATCGGCTCCTAATGGGTTAAGCATAAAAAGTATTTCCTTATAGATCTCTTCAAAAGCTTTTATATGGGTATCAGCATATTGATACGAGGGCTGCTATATATATTTCTGGCCTGGCAACACTGAGTGCTGCCAAGTGCAATCTGACATTTCCATTGGAAGTTTGTCATTTTTAAACATAATCGTACTCAAAACGTTTTGACGTACGACCATTATTTGTGTTGTTTACAGTGACTTGAAAAAATTTATATAAAAAAAAAATGGAATTAACTCGTGAACATTTTCACTACTTTCGACGTGGATTATCACGACAAGAGTGCATTGATGAACTTAAATCTTTGTATGGCGATGAAGCACCATCCTATAGTACTGTGAAAAATTGGTATAATGAATTTAATCGTAGCCGAAGCTCGCTCAAAGACGAATTCCGTGAAGGTCGTCCAAAAACAGCTGTTGTGCCAGAGATCATTGATGCCGTGCGTGAGCTCATAATGCAAGACCAACATGCGACATACCGAAAGATAGAGACATCCTTGGACATTTCTTCTGAAAGTCGTTCAAAAAAAGGCTCGTGTCGATTGGTGCAAAGAAATGTTGCAAAAATATGATTGCGGTGCTTCAAAAGACGTTTATGAGATCGTCACAGGTGACGAATCATGGATCTATGCGTATGAGCCCGAAACGAAACAACAATCGACCGTGTGGGTCTTCAAAGACGAGCAAAATCCAACGAAAGTTGTTCGTGGAAGAAGCACTTCGAAGCAAATGGTCGCCTTTTTCCTCGGCAAAACTGTTCATGTGGCGACTGTTCCGCTTGTGCAACGTAGGACGGTTACTTCTGAGTGGTACACTACAATTTGTTTGCCTGAAGTCATCGGAGAAATTCGAAAAACCAAAAAGAGAAGACGAATCATTGTTAACCATGACAATGCGAGCTCTCACACATCGGCTCAAACCAGAGCGTTTTTGACCGGCCAAAACGTCGAATTAATGGGTCATCCGCCGTACAGCCCTGACTTGGCACCTAATGACTTTTTCTTGTTTCCGCACATCAAGAAAAAAATGCGTGGTCAACGATTTTCGTCGCCAGAAGAAGCTGTTGAAGTGTTCAAAAACCATGTTTTAGAGGTGTCTCAATCGGAGTGGAAAAAGTGCTTCGACAACTGGTTTGAGCGCATGCAAAAGTGTATAAATCATGCTGGAGAATACTTTGAAAAACAATAAAACCATTTTTGATTATAAATATTTGCATTTTTACTATTAGGCCAGATATATATAGAGGCGCCCTCGTATTTTAAAAATTTTGAAAAGTTCAGAGGCCTGTAATTTGGGAAATATGGACGAGCGCGATTTTTTTCACTTGATTTTCTTTCTTATCTTTAAAGTCTCTATTGCCTCGTATATTTGTTTTTTGATTGGAGTTATTTCATTGTTCCAAATGATATAGAAAAATTAGAAGTAGGCGTGGTGTTTTGCCCGCTGCGTTGAAGGACAGGAATTTTTTACCGCATTTTTATACCCTTCACTACAAAAAGTGGAAAACGGGTATAACTAAGTTTGTCATTCCGTTTGTAATATCTACAATATCCATTTTCGACCCCACAAAGCATACATAAAGTTTTTATGCATAGCAACGTCAATTGAGCGATGTCCGTCTGTCCGTCCGTGTTCGTATTGTAATCAACTTTGCCAAGGCACGAGATGAGCTAAAGAAAAATTGAAACACTCAAATCCATCAGACAATCTTATTTAATATTTTTTTATTCTTTTTAATTTGTAGTTACTGAAATTGATGAGAATACTGCTTTAGAATATATCGAAGAAGATGGTGGCAGTTCAAATGTTCCAACAACGACAACAAGTTCATCTGCTACAGCGTACAGCAGAAAGAATAACATGCAACAAAAAACATCAAATATTACAACCACAACGACCGTAATCTCAGATCAAGAAGATGAAAAGTCCAGCAATATCATGAGCAATGATCATTTAGTTGCGATTTTAACGGGTGAAACAACATCAACAGCCACAACCAGCAGCAGTGAAAGTTTACAAACGGAAACTACAACGACGGGCACAGCTAGTGCTGCTCAAAAAACAACAACCAACAACAGTGCAACAAAACAGGTTGAACCTTAAAAAGAGAAAATATGTAAATTATTTTTTTGCTTCAAGTTTAATTAATTTTTAATATTTTTAACATTTAAGTTTTAGATTTTGTAAGATTCCATTGTACTTTAAAAAATGTATATAATTTACATTTCATTGTTAATTAGTTTTTTAAATGAATTCATAAAATTTCTTGAATGAAGATGTTGTCCCGAAAGTTAAATGAAGGAATTAAAGCAACCCACAAACGCACATTTTCAACATATTAAGAATTTCCTTTAAAACTCTTATATAAAAATAAAATTTATATAAATCACACATTGTACATGCACCTTGCCTAACTATAAATAACTCTTTCTTTCTTCCAAAAACTTCTTCTGTTTCTATTAAACAAAAACACAAAATACCCAAACCGAAAAAAAAAACACTTTAATCATATGTATGTAAAAATGGAAAATCTATGAAAGTTTGTAAATACATATAAACGTTTATTTAATTATATATTATTTTTTCTTATTTAAAATCTATGTAGTAGTGTTAGTTATTTCATTGTGTAGTTATTAAAAATTAAAAAAAGAAGAAAATTTCAAACTTAAAGAAAACCATACATATTTACAAAATATTAAATAAATAACAACTCATTTTAAAAACTAAACAAATTTTTAAAAAACAATATAAAAACGAGATTATAGGTTAATTAATTAAAATGTTTCCTCTAATATAATTATGTAAAAAAAAGAACGTCTTGCTTTCATTTCTATATACATATGCTTTTTGATAGTTATTATAATTGCTATAAAAAAAAAAACACTGTTGGTTGGTTTTAATATAAAAATGTGTATTCATTTTAAATCATTTATGTTTTAATTATTTATTCATATTGAGGAACCTACGATTTCGTTGCAATTTTAATTGAAATTTTTATTTTTAGGTTAAAAAAGTCTATAAATTTTTTTATTAAAAAAAAGTAAAGAATAGAAGCACCAATTGCATAACCCTAATCTGTGTCTTATCTCCTGTGTTCTGGCCTCTTCTTAGTACTTTATATGCTGCTCAATTAAATGTAAAACGGCTGCCAACAGATGGCTTCATATTATTGCTACTGTAATCTGCGAGAAGTTGCTACGTACAAAAAAAGTTTGCAAGTCACAAGATAGCTCTCTTAAAACCGATTGGCCGTTCAGTCGTTAAAATCGCGGAATCAATATCGCCACCGAAAGTCAATGGAACCAAATGTTTTCTCTAGGACCGTAATAGGCTGACATTCTATAAACAACTGCATAGTGAAGTGAAGATGAATGACGATTATCAGAGAACATAATTTAATGCTACAAAAGCAATTCCTTTTGTCATGACACCGCAGAAGGCACCTTAAACATCATCTATAGGAGTTTGACACACACCCAGACATATGAGGAAAGATCTTCGCAAGTGTAGAAGCTTCTATATAACGTCCAATTACGAAATAGCAGCTTTGAGCAACACGACGATGCCTTCAATACCCAATATAAGAATGTTATTTTAAGAAGTTGTCTCCCACCCGTTGCAGAAATTGAACTTAATTTACGACGTAGGGTTAGAGTGGTTTTGGCACAACTCAAATGAGGTTGGTGGAATACTGTTCTAAACCAACACAGACTCAAGAATAACAACAGCAGTTCCCATCTTTGCTTTTTGTTGAAGAATAAGAGTGAACACCATTATTATATACTTTGTATATATTGTTTTATATAATTTGTATTTTATGTTATTACTGAAAAAATAAAATTTTTCATTCTTTATTAAACTTTCAAACAAACAATAGGTTATGGGCCTTTCCGTGAAATAAGAGTTTGAATATAATAAATTAATAAATATTTAAAAAAAATATCAGTGATAATTTGTGCTGTGAATTTATACACATAGTGAAGGAGGAAAATGACATCAAGTTCTCAAATTGAAAAACTCCGTGGAAGTGAAAACTTTGAAGACTGGAAGTTTTCTATTCAAGCATATTTCCAGATGAAGGGATTGTGGAATGCGGTTATAGATGCTGAAACTAATAGTGAAAAGAAAGTTCAGGCAAAGGCAGAACTTATCTTATTAGTTGATAAATTAATTTATCCGCATATTCGAGAATGCAAAAGTGCAAGTGAAATCTGGATTGCATTGTGTAAAATTTTTGAAGATAGCGGTTTAGTAAGACGAGTCGGCTTAATACAAAAGTTCTGTTCAACAAAACTAAACGACTGCAAGAGCGTTGAAGAATATGTAAATGAAATTCTGACAACAGCACACAAGCTAAGAGCTGCTGGTTTAAAAATGGATGAAGAATGGGTTGGATCGATGATGCTTGCTGGCCTTCCAGAAAAATATAAGCCAATGATTATGGGAATCCAAAGTTCAGGTATTAAAATAACTGGTGATGCTGTTAAGTTAAAATTACTTCAAGATGTAAAGGCTGATTCACAAGATTTAGCTTTGGCTACTAACAAAAAAGGATTCAAGAAAAGAGTACCAAAGTGTTTTAATTGTAATAAGTATGGACATATTGCTACTAAATGCCCAAGTAAATATGAAAAAACAAATATCAAGAAAAATGCAAATGCTATGATGGGAGTTTTTACAGTTCGTGAATTAAACAAAAATGATTGGTTTTTTGACTCTGGTGCAACAGCTCATGTGTGTTCAAATGCTTCATTTTTCAAAAGCAATTACGAAGAACAAAATACTGAGGTAACAATTGCCAATAACTCTGTTATGAACGTTGAAGGTGTTGGTGATGTCGATGTAATTGTACAATCGGACAAAAATTTGAAAGAAAAGGTTAAGTTTCGTGATGTTTTGCATATTCCTGATTTATACATTAATTTACTCTCAGTTTCTAAAATTGTTGAGAATGGTTACAAAGTAGAATTCAATAAAAAAGGTTGCAAAGTCTTGAATGCTGTTGGTCAAATTATTGTGACAGGCGATCTTGTGAATGGCATGTTTAGAATGAACATAGGAAATGATAGTGCGTATCTATCCGAAATAAAAATTAAAGAGTCTGAGTTATGGCATAAACGTATTGGCCATGCTAACAATGAAGTTTTAAGAAATATGAATTCTGGATCCGTTACAGGAGTAAAATGTGATATCAGTAAAGAAAACTGTACGACATGTCTGAAAGAAAAATTATCCAGATTGCCATTTAAAGACCTTGGAAGTAGATCCACAGAAGTAGTAGGCCTGATACATACTGATCTTTGCGGTCCAATGGAAGTAAAATCAATCAATGGTTCGAGATATATTCTTATCTTTATTGATGATTTTAGCCGAAAAGTTTTTCCATTTTTTATTAAAACAAAATCTGAAGTAGCTGATAAATTCTTAGAATTCAAGAACTTTGTTGAAAACCAAACAGGTAAAACTATTAAAACTTTAAGAAGTGATAATGGCACAGCGTATTGCAACAACAGAATGAAGAAGATAATGATTGGAAGTGGAATCGAACATCAAACAACGATTCCATACAGCCCACAACAAAATGGTATGTCTGAGCGTATGAATAGAACAATTATTGAGAAAACAAGATGCCTTTTGATTCATTCAGGCTTACAAAAAAAATTTTGGGCAGAAGCAGCCAATACAGCCGTGTATTTAATAAATCGTACTCCATGCAAAACACTTAATTATATTACACCCGAAGAAGTTTGGTCAGGTAAAAAACCTTGTTTAAAATATTTAAAAGTTTTTGGATGTAAAGCTTTAACTCACATACCTAAAGAGAAGAGAAGGAAGCTTGACTGTAAGGCAAAAGAAGCAATTTTTGTTGGATATAGTGCTCACATGAAAAATTATCGTTTCTATGATCCTCCTCGTAATGAAGTGTTTTTAAGTAGAGATGCAAGATTTTTGGAAAATGATTTTTTATGTACGCGGAATGTGATTTAGTGGGGGAAAAGCAAGATGATAATAATATACAACAAGAAGAAGTTCTTGATTTAAATCCAGTTGTTGAAAATAGAAATATTGTAAATCGATTAGGAAGTACTGAAAGCCCTCTCATAGATGAAACATCAGAAGATGGATCATCAGAAGAACATTTTTCAGATGCTACTAGTGGTACACCTTTTGAAGGATTTGAAACTGAAAGCACATTACCACAACCCTTAAGAAGATCATCAAGGACTCGAAAGCCAGTGCAAAGATATGGTTTTGAGTGTAATATTGTATATACAGAACAAGAACCTGTCACCGTTAGACAAGCACTTCAGAGTGAACAAAAAGATAATTGGATAAGAGCCATGAATGAAGAACTTAGAGCTTTGGTTGAAAACAACACTTGGGATATTGTAAGTCTTCCTAAAGGAAAGAAAGCTATAGAAAGTAAATGGTGCTTTAAAATTAAAAGAGATTCAAGTGGTAATATTGAAAGATACAAAGCAAGATTAGTAATAAAAGGTTACTCGCAACGTTATGGAATAGATTATGAGGAAACATTTTCTCCAGTTGTAAGATACTCATCAATACGTTTATTGCTAAGTCTAGCAGTGCAATATAACTTAGATATAGATCAAATGGATGTCGTCACTGCGTTTCTACAAAGTGAGCTTGATGAGGAAATATACATGAATATTCCTGAAGGTTTGAATGCAGATAACAAGAAGGTGTGCAAACTTAAAAAGTCCCTTTATGGTCTAAAGCAAGCGAGTAGAGTTTGGAATAAGAAATTAGACAAGCAAGATACAGTAACAACCCTGGTAGAGCACATTGGCAATCAGTAAAACGTGTTATAAGATATCTTAGAGGTACAGCACATTACAAGCTGCAGTTTGAAAAAAATTCCAAAGAATATATTGAAGGTTACTCAGATGCTGATTGGTCGGGAGACAGTGATGATAGAAAGTCAACATCAGGTTACGTTTTTAAGTTTCAAGATGGTTGTATTTCTTGGAATAGCAAAAAGCAACAAACAACTGCACTTTCTACAACAGAAGCAGAGTATATGGCGTTGTCAGCTGCAGGTCAAGAAGGATTATGGTTGAGATCATTATTCTCTGTACTTACGAAGACATCAGCAGTAAAAATTAAATGTGACAATAAAAGTGCCATTAATTTAACTCAAAATAGTACATATCACTCCAGAACAAAACATATTGACATTCGTCACCATTTTATAAGAGAACTTATTGAAGAAAAGGAAATTGTAGTTGAATATATTAATACTGAAGAGATGGTTGCTGACATCTTGACAAAGTCACTAACAAATTTTAAACATTCCCATTGTTGCGGTCTTATGTCTATAGGTGCTCAATCTAGTGGGGGTGTTGAAGAATAAGAGTGAACACCATTATTATATACTTTGTATATATTGTTTTATATAATTTGTATTTTATGTTATTACTGAAAAAATAAAATTTTTCATTCTTTATTAAACTTTCAAACAAACAATACTTTTCATGTTGTATAAATCCACATTGTGTTTACTACCTCTTCTGAAGCACGACAATGCGAACCAAAGTAGTGCCCAAATCCCATTGGAGCCACTTTGCGGAGCTAGTTCAACTACTATGGGTCCTTTTCAAGATGAGTTAACTAAGAATAGCAAAAAGAGTAATAAAAAAATTAAGTTGCCTATTTACAGGTCAAGCTGCTGCAAAAGCAAAAAAATCGTAAAAGATCAAGTATTTTCTGAATTCCACATGAAATTTTCGCTTTTCAAGGCATTGTTTTTTGTAAAAAATAATTTTATGTGTGGATTTCAGAACATGCCTGGTTATTTCACCAAAAAACGAAATCTTAACAAAAAGAATAACACTAAGAGTATTAAAACTAGAAGAATTGCTCTCTAATGCGATTCGAAAGTAATTTCGATGCGAAAGTAAAATGCGATAAGAAAGTAATTTGGCACTCTATCGCTTTTGTACATCCTATCATATTTTTTAATTGAAAACAAACCTTTTAAAGAAGAAATAAAGCTTGTTGTATGTTTTTTTTTTTAACCAAAATTAAAAGCGATGCATTCTGAGCGTTTTGGTTTACAGATGAAAGCGATCATATGGAGCGTATAACAATGAGAATCTTAAGAGATAGATCCGATATACTCTCTTTGCATGAGCGGAAGTAAGAGATGGATTTTTTCCGGTTTGTTTAGCATTTACTGGCTGCAACGTCAATTCACTATGTTACATCATAAAATCTACTTAAATTTCAAGCTAAAGTTGCTTTGTCATTTTCGGCTTTCCTTTCCCTAAAAATTATGGTAAAAAATATAAAATCTTAATCACAGAAACCTTAAACAATAAATTCATAAATAGAAAAATTAATTTTTCCAGATTTTCCGCTAGTGTTTGCCAAAGTTTCTCAACTTCCATCCTATCACCCTTTGAAAACCCCTTAGATAATTGAGGATACTTTTCCATGTACTCGATAATCATATCTTCTTGATGAATATTTGAATGCTTGACCCTGAATATAAAAACTAAAATTTTTGTACATATTTTAAACACTTATTTACATTTTAAAGAAATTTTCTTGAAAAAACTGCTTCAAAATGTCGACGTTTTCATTCCACAAATAATTAACTTCATTCCACAAATAATTAACGAGCACGATTTCAAAACAAATCGATATAAAAACAATACTTGAGTACCCATCACAGCTTTTTTCGATTTTGAGCCGATTTTCTTTCGTTATTGATTTCCATCACATACCTGATAATGTTCTTTATCCTTTGCGTTTTCTACTACCGCAAAATAATAGTTTATTCGAACGAACTTGAGAGAATTTTTCTCAGGCGTGTTGCTTAAAGCTAGCGTTTAGAATATGAGGTTTATGTCAAACTTAACCGAGCATGCTAAGCTGGGGAGTCAAGTGTCGCGATGACGATTTTTTTTAACGAAAAAAAATTTTATGAACCCAAATAGGCTGTGGCAACACGGCTGCTTGCCTAACCTACTTTTTTCTTGTTCCTCGACTGGTTAATGAACGTGAACGCTGCGCCGCTCCACTTTTTATTTCGCTTGTGTTTTGTCAACGTTTCGCGTATATCTTTATACAAAAACATATGGTAGGATGGGACACGCAAGCAGTTCCAGTGTTGATCTTATACAGATATATGAATACTCTTAGAAAAGTTGCATCCGAAGAATAATTTACCACCCGAATCAGTTGTAATCGGAGTCGTTTTTAATGCAAGGGATTTCAGATTTCGTTTTTAAAACAAATTTATAAATGAAGACTTGGAACTTTTTATTCTGCTTTACTAGTTAAAATTTTTGAATTCGATTCAAAGATAAATTCAGTTTAAAAAACAAAAAAATTCCTGGGATTCGGTTTATATTTATAATATGAGGGATTGTTACGCATAAATTTCTTTATTTGAATTACAATTTATTTGTGAAATTTCGAATATTTATTTCAAATTAGCATAGACGAATGTGATCCTAATAATAGTAAAAATACTTTTATGGTCTTGTCGTCTTTTTCACAAAAAAGTATGACGTGATATTTAATGGTTTAAAAAAATGTATCAACTAGCAGTGCTCACGATTTCGTATACGTGACATTTATAATTTTCTTAAAATTCAAATTAAGAAAAATATCTTTAAGTATTTATAGCAGAGCTCTGTAAAGTGTGTTAAATATTTTTCATTTATAATTAAATGTGCTGACAACTTTTGTAGTACCATTATACTGGCAAAATTGGTAGCTTGCACATTTGTATCTTTATTTTCTTTACGAAATGACATATTTATATGAAAAGTTTTCTATATTTGAAATAAGATTTTAAGGGACTTTTCACAAAATTTTATGCAATCCATCTAGCAGCTTTTACTCCAAAAATTAATATTGACAACGGGAATATCGACTTACAACAAAAGAAGAAAAACGACGTCGTCTTGTGTTGACGACGCTAAACAGAATAAGGGTAATTTTTTGTTTATTTCCTGCAGATCGAAATAGCTTTCACATTTTCCTTAAGATTCGAAAAAAAAACCAAGCAATTTTAGCTTTAAATGGAAAATATTGATGTTTAGAAAAAAATTATTTGTGTTATTTAATTACAAAATTTTAATTATTAATGCATGTTTTTTTTTTATATTATACAATAAAATTAGACTAATTTTCGACTTCAACTTTATATTTTTTTTTCCTTTAGAGTGTTTTATCAGTATTTTATTTTGCTTAGAAAAAATTTAGGTGTAAAAACTTTGAAATTCAGTACAATTTATAAAAATATTCCCTTTTTAAATTTGTAATAATATTCGCTAAATAATGAAAAGTTAATTGGATAGAATTTAACGACCCAGAGTATTGCCACGTCCCCAAATACCAGCTGCAGCGGCACCACCACCTGGTCTTTCTGCTCTTGAAGCTGGTGGTACACCGAAATAACTAATACCTCCACTAACATCGGGCACATATCGTTTTCTTAAAAAATATAACAAAAGTTTAAAACATGAAAAAGTTTAAAAATAAGTTTTACTTACAATAAAGAGGGAGTTTCCAAGAAGGCATTCCCACCTAATTCTTGAGGATATTGGAATTTTAGAAAATAGTAAAAGTGACCAATAAAAATACCAATTAGAGAAGCTATAGACCTGCAAAGAAAAATAAAAAATTTTCTTTTTACTGTCAAGTTTGTTTTATAAATTAACATGTAGAAAAAGATTTAAATTTCTACTGAAAATATTTAAAAATGATTAAAGAACCTTAAATGAGTATATTTTCCAGATAACTTCGGAATCTACCTTTGAACCATTTTAGTTAATTCATTTAATTTTTATATGTTTGTAAATAGTGTGTCTCAAATTTTAAACTTACCCTTGAAAAATCAACTCCATACCAGCTAAGACCCATGGTAAATAAATTGCCTTAAAACGACTTCCAAACCAAAAGTTTACAATAACTTCCTTATTCAGCTGACACCAGATGTAGGTTATGGCCACTACCAGCAAATCCATAAGAAATGCCACATTAAAGAGCATACCCCCAACAACGGCTAAAGTTGCCACAACCAGTTGCAAAAATAAATAATCGGCCGGACTGCGACCAAATTGATCCTTTTCCAAACGGGCACTATATTGTGTGATAAAGTAACAATTGATAAGAAAATGAAAACCCGTTGAAGGTGTCAGCGGATAAGCAAAAAGGCTGGTGATGCATCTCCACAGGTGCAAATTTGAGAGGACTAGTTCTCGTGATAAAAACAAATGGTACAGGGGTAATATTCCAAAGCGACCCAAAAGACTTACGACCACAGTTGCTGTCAACCAGTACCGAGTAAATTTGGGCAATTGTTTGTACCATTGACCGGCATCTGCCATTATTTTTTAATTTTAGAGAGTTAAAAATGTATTTATGTTATAGTTAAACTTAATTATTATATTTCTGCTTCCGTGAAATTGGATTTTTTTTTTATATTTTCTTAATAAACTTGGTTCCAGTATAATGAAAATAATTGTTACTTCTTGTGTTTTTGTCAGTTCTCTAATATAAATATTACGTGGTCTTTTGACAACTGAAAGTCTGGTATATTTAAGCACAAATCACAATAGAGCGCAAGCAGTGACTATTCTTTATTAAAACAAGCTGTTATTCTGAAGAGCGTACGGCAGATGGAATTATCAATAATACGAAAAAATTTTGTTTCCAGCAAATATTTTTTTATTTAAATTAATTTTTAATTAAAATTTCGAAAATGAAAGTGAGAAATATGTATAATGTAGTTGAATTTAATACGTACGTGTGTAAAATTGATGCAAATGCATTTGTTTACATAAGAACTTCATACACTGTACGTCTTGCCATCAGCTGGTAATTGTTTTTCATTCAACGATCGTACTGTTAACAAAATGTTGTTTCAGACTATTTAAATGTACGTTTATACACCAACGGATTTGTTGCAAAGTGGGAACACGAGTCATAACCTAACATTACATAGGCGAATTAATACTAGGTGGTAGCGATGGCGAATTTGTTAATTTTCGCCGAAACTCTAAATGTCAAATTCCATACATAAGAAAAATGATTAATTTTTTAATATGGTGCATGGCGAAATCATGAACCAGGTGGTGTCAGTTGCGAATTGATTAATATTCGCCGTTGCAGGAAATGTCAAACTTTATATAAAAAAATTATACGCAAATTTTTTATATATGGAGTTTGACATCTCTTGCAATGGCGAATATGAATGATTCCGCCACTGCCGCCACCGGGTACATGATTTCGCCATGATATGGTGTTTGACATTTAGCGTTTCTGCGAAAATTAATAAATTCCCCATAGCGACCGCCTATTATTGATTCGCCGTTATCATTTCTGCAACTTTGCTGAAACTTTTTTTGCACCGGTTTGCAAATTATATAGATATCGGTACATACTATCGGTACATACGAAATTTGTTTGCCTTGTATTATAGTATAATTCTAATAAGGATTTTCCGTTTCTGGATAATGATCTATCAAATACAAGCACCACAGAAAAACAGAGTGCCATCTTTTGTTTGTAGATAGCAATATTTTGTTTATTAAAATTATTTTGCTTATATCAATTTTATTTAGATTTGACTTAAATAGTAAAGTTTTAAAAACTATTTGGTTTAAAGTACTGACTTAATTGCGGCCTACAGATGTATTTATTTTCTAATTTGCAAATGTCAAAATTGTTTAATTTTGCATTGTAACTGTTTAACGGCTGAATTGAATTGTTTTGAAATCTAGTGCTTTAAATGCTATGAATTCGCCTTGTTTACTTTGTTTGCATAGCGAGGACAGACACCTTATATTGAAAATGGAAACCACTATCTTCAGTTTTGTATGACGTAGTTCTAAGTTGGGATGAGCGATCCCGTCATTTTTGAGAAACGTCGTCACTCGTGAAAGTGTATTAAATTATCTGCCAGTCCCACGATATCGCAATCAATCGTTCGTTCGCATAATTACATTCAAAACAAAAACATTTTTTAAAATTTGTTTTTGTTTTGAATGTAATTGTGCGAACGAACGAACGATTGCGACATCGTGGGACTGGCAGTATATTTAATGTAAACAGTAGCCATAATGCAAAAAATATTTTGATGTCTACATTTAAGGCCAAAAATAAAAATTCCGGTAGCATTGTTTATAAGTTGATATAAAAAGCACACATAATAATCTGTTTTTTATACCCTTCACCACAGGTAGATAAAGGGTATATCTTAGTTTGTTGCTCCGTTTGTAATTTCTATATATGTATGTACATATTCTAAATTCTTATTCATAGCGAAGTCAATTAAGCGATGTCCGCCCGTGTTTGGGTTGAAATCAGTTTTGCAAGGCTAGTGCCCTAGATCTAGAGAAAATTTAAATTCGCCAAATTTTGCTGTTAAAAATGAGCAAGATCGATCCATTTCTTTGAGATAGCAGGCAAAACACCATGCCTGCCTTTAATTTTTCCATATCTTTTTTTCAACTTTCATTTGTATTCCTGTAGGTGGTTTTGTTTTATGATAACAACTTGATAAAAATGTAAGAAAACTTGGTAGCTTTAAGCTGATCAAACTCTAAGAAAAACTAAAAATGTTTACGTGCGCCAAGATAACGTCGAAAAAATAATGTCGATTTTGGGAATTCAAAAACCGGAAAAAACCGGAAATTAAAAATACCCCGGGATTGGTAATTTTCAATTTAAAATTAAATTAGCATAAATTTTGGAGTCTAGAAGAAATAAAGTTTTTGTAAATTATAAATAAATAAAAAAACATTTGTGTATTAATTATAAAAATGCGTTTTTACTGATCACAAAACAATATTTTTTTAATGAAAAGTATAATAGAAAAAAAAAAGAAAAAACAAACATAAATTAATAAGCCGACTAAAACCAGGTTGCAGTGCTAAATTTAAATGCCATCGGTTGTTTTAATTTATTGCGTTAAAGTTACTTTGTTTATTATTTCTGTGCTAAAAGGAAATGTCAAGGTTGAGGTAAAAGGTCAATTAACAACCGCCAAATAATTTTTTTTCATAAAATTGTGAATTCAAAATAAATCTCTACTTGAGTAATCCTGTCCATTTATAACATTTTGTTTAAAGTTTTTTGTTTACAAGAAATAATGCTGCGATATAAAAAATGCACACAATTAGTGGATATCAAAGAAAGTGTATTTCATGTTCTCTTCTTCCATTGTTTTATCAAAATAAATAAAAATGTTGCTATTTTGGTTGGTAACCTCTAAATGTCAGCCATTAAATGTTCTTTAAGAGCAATTGAACGATAAAAAAAGTTTAACAAAGAATGAATATAAACAAAACTTTTTTTTAAACGAAGAAGACGAAGAAGACACCAGAAATAATAAGTCGGACAGCAAATAACTAAAAAGAAAAAAGTGTAAAATAAGAGAAAAAATATACGATCAATTAAACAGACATTTGTATATGTATATATGTATGTACATACATAAGTAAGAGTTTACGACTTGATAGTCTTTTTAGCTTTCCGGGAGATGTAAAAAATAGCGGGAAAAAAGCATTTTTTGATAAGGTCTTCTACTTAAAAGAAATTATTTAATTTATTAAATGGAATTTAAATAAATTAAAAAATGCAGTTTTAGGCATATTCGGTACCCTTCTGGCTGACATTTATTCTACTTTAGCCTTGCGCTACAAATAAAAGTTTTATGATGACATTTTTAACAGATTTTCCATATCATTTAAAATAATGAATTATCTTCAATCAGAAAAAAAACAAAAGTGTCGGGCTTTAGAGAATTAAAAAATAAGTAAAGAAAAACAACCAGTGAAAAAATGGCACTCGCTCATATTTATCGAGTTATGGACTTTTCATAAAAAAGTTAAATAAACTTAAAAAATTAAACAAACAAAATTTTATATTTTCCACGAAAACATATTTTTTCCTGGCAAAAAATCGGGCTATAATTTCTATAACCTAAATCTTAGTTTGTATTGAATTCTTAAAACTTCAACAGCAACTATGTGCTTAGTGATTACTTTTGTATGATGTTTTTAAAGAATTTGAAAAAATCACCTAATGAAATAAAACATGAAGCTGTCGCTATAGACTACTAATTTAGAGAAATAATATTTCTGTTGAAATGAGTTTGTTTTTTATCGATTTCTGCTATTGAGTGGACGTGGCACTAATGTGAATATTTAATTTATGTTAAGAATTGGCAACACTGTCGAATTTTTCGTTTTGCATTGTGTTTTATGTTAAACAGAAATATACTTTCAACTATAATGCTGTACTTGTTTATTTTATACAGGTCTATGATGCTAGAGCCAACTACCAACTCTAAAGGATGTTTTCCGTAACCGAGTAAGAAATCAAGTTTAGTTAATAGTATTGAATCTATTATTTATGAAATTATTAAATTATTATTTTGGGGAAATTTCAAATTTTTAGTTTAGTGCGGCCTAAAATTTTCCGATAAACTTGGATTTGTACTACTAAAAATCCGCTTATTTACAATAAAACTTTTGTTACGCTTTTTACATATTTGTTAAACTTTTGGTAAAAAAAAGGATTTAATACCTTTACATTACTGTTAAAACAAAGTATTAAAACAAAAGCAGCTAAATGCAACCTTTAATTTGCTTATTAACTAATAGCGCCATCTATGAAGCATGTTTTTACAACTTAATAGCAAAAAGACTAACGAAGTTCATGTGTATTTACCAGTCTACTAGAACCATAGACATTTTTTGAAATGTTTTTGCGCAGAGTTGTGTTTCAGTTTGACTTGCGACTTTGATTAAAAAATTTAAAATTAAAAGTATGATGAAGTATAGATTACGCCAGTAGAACAAATAAAAAAATCACAGTACTACACGGAAGTAAAATGATGTTTTTTATTTTTATTTGGAATTTATAGAAATAACAACCTACTTATTTAATATTAAATATCAATAATCCGTTTTTGCAGGCAAAAAATTAATATAGTAATTTTTTTAGACACCACGACATTTTCGAGCTATACATGTATATAACGTCTAAAAAACATTTATTTTTAATATTTATTATTGTTTTTAAAACTTAAAAAAAAACATGTTAGGGAATAGAAGTTCAAATTTACTTATAACAATTTTGTTGCCTCAATTGACTTGTTAAAATTGACAATGTAAATCAACATTAATTATTACCGCCTTAAAGCATGCTACACGATTAATATTATTTATGTAAACAACTTAAGCGCTGTACACATGTATGTTATGAAAGAGTTCAGTTATTTAACACTGTTACGTGTGTATGAAGAGCTTTATCAGTCAAACAGCAGTTCAGTTTCAATTTGATATAATTAATTTCAACTAATAAGTCTCGGTGCGGATTTTTAGCTTTTATAATAAAAATTAAAGAAATAAAAGTTCAATGGTAAAATAATTTTGTTACTGTTTTCTTTAATTGAAAATTCTCATAACGTTAATGTAATGTGTTTTAATTTACAAGATTAGATATCATTATCACCGAAAATTTTTCTTAAATGTCGGTATCTTATCGGCAAAAGAGCATATTGATGCATGTTTTATTACTACCACATTCTCATCATAAAGTTTTTATTATGTTTATTTCTTGCATTAATTTGCAGAGTGTAAATATGCCTTGCTTGTACATACTTGATTTGTAAAATACCTACTTGTGTACCGTTTATAAGCCTTCTTGTTGCACATTTAAATAACTTATAGGAAAAATTGTGAGCACAATCCGACCGAATCATCAAGCAAATTTCGAAAAACCTCCAAAACAACTAATCCACTTATTTCCTACAATTAAATACAATTAAATATCCAAATATCCAAACGCACTAATTTACCACATTTTCTGAAGATCGCTTTTCAGATCAGAATTCATAGGAAATGTCGTCTATACTCTGCCAAATTATATTAACATTTAATTCAAAATCCGTGCAAATGTAAGCGTTGGAATAATAAAAGAAATCTCCATTGTTTGGTTTCGCGATAAGGTTTTTAAAGCTCTTGTTTAGTAAAGCACTAGATCGTGAGTACATGCAAATCAAGCCAGAGCCACGGCATAGGAAGCACAAGACTATAAATAGAAGAGAGTCACAAACATTTTCGTGGTTGTTTTTTAAATCAAAAGAGTGCTCAGGTAGATAAACGGAACAAAATTTTGTTCTATAAGAGAAAAGCAAATAAAATGCAAACTCTGTTAAAAATTTTTTTTGTTTTCTTTTAACTAACAAAAAATATACTCCAATCCTGTGCAAATAATAGAGTTTACCTCTTGTTTATGCCTTCTTGAAGGGAAACCTTTGAGAAAATTTAAGTCTATAAACCAAATGAGAGTTTGTTTTATGCCAAGACTGAAAAACAATAAAAATAGAAAAAAATTAAATGCAATGAACCTCTTTATAGAAGGTTTTGTTTAAATGAAAACTGCAAAATTTTTAAGAGTGTACCTTTTCATTAGTATTAATTTTTTTATTATTGTTTGTATGCGTACTAATCGGAGTTTTTAAAAAAAGGATAAAATTCAAAGCGCTGGTGTCAAAGTTAAAAATATGATTTTTATTATAAGAGAACGGAAAAGGATGGATAGAACAAGTGAAACAAAGTGCTCAAAAATAAGTGCGAGGGCAAAACGAAAACTTTTAGAAGAGACAAGTTAATAAATTGGTTTAAAATAATATATGCTTGTGTGTGTGTGTGTGTGTGTAAAAAATCCCAACTACATAAAAAGAATTTTAATGTAAAAATTCTTAGAGAAAAGCTTGAAAGCGCAAACTCAAGCTCCATAATATATTCCCCTCTTTTTATAAAACACGCCCTTTTCATTTATATATTAAAATGCTAATAAATATTTAGATATACAATTTTTGCTTTTCTCTTTCTAGCTTTCCAAAAGTATGGTGTCTTTGCATGTGTGGGTTATCAACATTGAGTTTTCATTAATGATGTTTCCCCATTACTCTCTATACGGCAATATGTTTATGTGTCATTTTAAATGACGTTTGTCATTTGAAAGCCAGCATTGATTTTTTTAAACTATATTTTTGATGCTGCTGCTCGTTCATTTGGATTTTTATTTTTGTTCTGTAAATACTTATAAATCTTTGATGTGCAAGAGAGCTGCCATATCACTTTATAGTTTTAGCGGTTTTTAGCGAGTAGGTATTTAAAACTAAGTGTTAATAAAAATATGTAATTTGAACATACGAATATCTAATTCAAATTTTTTCATTTCAATTGCACAGTTTATGAATAAATGCTTTTAGCATATTGAAATATTCAAAAAAACTTTTCAATACTTAAAACCTAAAACAATAATCAATAATTAAATATCGCTTGGCTTGGCTTTTCGCAGGTACTCTTATTTTTTGCAAATCTTGTTTAATGTGCATGTCAAATAACATCGAAATCTTAAAAAAAGTTGACTGCGGCGAATTAAAGAACAAATAAAACTACAGTTTGTAAGAAAAAAAAAAAAAAAAAAGAAAAGATGCTGAAGGAATAAGTGGACCAAGCATTTGGGAGTAGAAAAAACTTTTGCATTATTAAAAACTCCAAAGGCATGGACCCATTATCACAACAAAAAGAAAGACATTATGAGGGTCAAAAGCTAAAGCGGAGGTGCTAACGTATTACTAAACAAAGAAATTCGAAGCCAATCAAAGAAAGAGATGTGCAGTCCTGTGGCGGCCACGGCTTCATAAATATGTGAATACACTTTTCAAAAGTGCAAAACAGAATTGGTACAAGAACGGATTTCACAATCTACTATGGACGATTTTGTTCTTTTTCTTTAAAAATTTCAACTAGTTCGATTATCGATAATCGAAAAAACTTAAGCGACATAAAGACGAAAAATTAATAATGGAGAACTGTACAATCGTGATATTTTTAAATCTTTTCTTTTAAAGTTTAGTTAACAATTTCGATCTTTAAACATAAGCGCTTTGGCGTTCATGACCAGAAAAGTGTGTGAGCATGCCGGATTAAAATTATTATTAATTTCGTAAAACATGTGATAAAAATAGCCAAGAAAAAAATACAAAGAGTCGTTTAATCTCTTGGCTATAATTAATTTTACAACAAAAATTATCAAATTTCTTCACATTTTTGGATTCGATTAATCTAAAGGATGATGGGAAGCTTAGAAGCTAAGACGATAGTGTATGTGTGTCGTCTGCGAATATCCAGCATTGGCTAAGATAAGGAGTATATTAGATGTAAATGTTGCGTTGTGAAGCAGTCTTCTTCTCTTTATTTATTATATTTATCGATATTAAATTGTGAAGTAAGTTTTAATTTTCCAAAATTTGTAATAATTAAATTTGTGAAGATTATAGAAAAGTTACAAATTAAAATCAATATTATTGTTTATGTTTCTAAACAGATGGCAACTCCAATTGCTTGCTTTTTATTTGTTCTATATTTCTTTTTCCTTTTTCGTCTTATTCAGCAACTCTTTATTGTATAGATGAATGTCTGAATTGTATGTTTTATTGTCTGCATTTAGATTTTGTACCTTTTTTTGATTTAAATTTTATATGCAAACATCTCATTATCCTTTTCGGCATAAATGCATTTTATACTCTCTTAGATATGAGTGTATGTACATATGTATGTAAGTAAGTATTTACGAGATGTATGTATGGATATGTATTTTAAATGCCTTTTAGTTGAAATGAATGAATTTTATTCTTTTGTTTGGAATCTGTTTCTTTTGCTGGCAGTTGGAGGTTTCAATTTTTGCCTTCATATTAAAATTCCTGTAGATTTAATAATTACTTTTTAGTTAAATATTGTATATAATCCTTTCTATGTTCCTTTACTGATGGTGTTATTTTATATTACGTCCGTAAAGCATTTGGAACAAGTATTGTTTTCGAGCTGAATTGTTGCCTACTGGTGTACGTACCACTTGTGGTGTTTTAAATGTTTAATTTTCCCTGTTGGTTTTTTGTTATATTTATTATTATTTTTTTATTACAATTCAAAATTGTTCTAAGGACTCCTGTCCAAAGACTTGTTTTTTTACCCTACACCGCCATTAGTGGTAAAGTCGGTCTACATACATTTAACAATTATTATGTAATCCACTTCTAAACTTTTTATGAATTTTTCAAATCCTTCTCAGGTTATTCTTTAAATTTAAGCTTTAAATAATCAAATAGTCGAATGTTTGTTTTAAGTAAATAAATTTTAATTTTAGCCAATCTTAATATCCTATTAGCATTAAAATCCTAATGTTTAAAAAAGTACCAAACTTTAGCTGCGTTTTTTTCGAAAGCTTCTTCACGCTCATGTTCTAGATAATATTATATAAATTTAATTAAATGTGATTTAAGATACCTGTGCAACAAATTTGCTTTAATGGTTTTGGATAAAATGTATTTAAGTTTAACTTTTTCTTTTGGTACCATTCTTGAAATTGTTCTGCAAGCAGTTTTTATTAACGGGTTTGATTAAACTATTCTTATATTACCGTACATGAAAATTTTATCGTATGAGAAAAGTACCACAAAAATGGTACGATTTTTAGCATTTTCATATTCTAAATTTGAGAAAGTTTCAAATAATCGGCTTTTTTTTGGAAGATATTCAGGCCTGTCATACATTCCGAACGGAATGGTTTTAATTCCGTTTTAAAAATTCAAATCGGATTTGTATTACCTTCTTCAGATTCCGATCGATTTTATGTTTTCAAAAATAAAAGCTGAATCGCTACTTTTTAAATTTAAAAAGGCAACATTGGTCACACCAAAGTAACAAAAAAACTAATCTAAATAAGGATACCAAATAAAAGTAAATTTAAAAACCGCAAAATATAAAATTTTAAAGAAACTTAAAGGCCCAACTATAATGTGCATATACTAGCTTATGCCAACTTATACAACTGTGCAAATACATGTAAATCAAATGTGGTAAACTATAATGTACTTGAGAGAACTTTTCGTCAAGTTTCGTCAAATGTCATTTGCTTAAGCAATGTACGAAACTGATCGCACATTCCGTACAGAAACAGCTGATTGCGCTTGCTGTATACAAACATAAATTGATAAAGCAAAAATTGCAATGGAGAGCGACAGTGAAAAAGATTTTTTTTAATTTAATAGAAAATGTAGAAAAAAGTGTTTATATGAGAAAAAGGATTCGTTTTATTATAACAATTCGCTATAAAATTTATTTTTTAATTGCTTTTGAATTAAATAATGCACACCGTTGCATCTTTTGGTACTTTTGGCTAAAAATAGATAGAGAAAAAAAAAACACATGCCATTTTTTATCAAATTTTATTGAAAACTAGTATATGTAAATGTACACTTATTTAGATCAATGTTGTTAAATATAAATTATGTATTCTTTCGATGCCTTTTTCTTTGCAAATTTTATTTATTTAAAAAAATATATTTTTTGGAAAAGTGCGATTTAAACATAAATGTGCAACAGTGGGAAATTAGTTTTAAAATTTATGTAAGTACATTGTAGCCACATAAAACTCTTTAAAGAATTACATAAGCATTTGACAGGCTTTTCGTTGTGTTTTTGACATAAGCTCAAGCTAGCTTATGCACATTATAGTTGGGCCTTAATTCCGTTTAAGAATTTAATTATAATTTCACTCCAAAAATAAAAATTTTCGTTTTTCGTTTTCTGAAGAACCAATTTGCGGAACTAAAGGTCTGTGACATGTCTGAATATTTTAATTTCTATATTTATTACTTTAGAAACAAAGCAGGACACCAAAAGGTACTTAATTTAAATCTTACCAGCATAAGAAATTAAATTTTATTGTAGGGTGTCACATATTCGACTCGCACATTTTAATTCAACAACTGCGAATATAAACAATTAAGATTTGTCTACTAAAAATATTCATTGTATAAATTTTAAAATATTATTATGAATAACAGAAAGCAATAATATTTTAAATGAAGAAATCTTGACTACAATAAAAACAAACAATAAGGGATTTTAATTTGTAATGGCCGATAATCGAAAAGAATGCTATTTTTCCAAAGACATTTCAAAATGACTAGTTCTCATGGCAAGATTTTTTATAACTTCTAATGTTATTATTTCAAAAATGTATGAAGAAGTCAAACGCAATTGATTTTATTTTGTGTGTTTGAAATAAATTAATTTCACAGCAGTTGTTATATATGTACATAGATATCATTTGTCAATGGTTTTAATATTAACTTCATATTATTCATTATATAAATTAATTTTTTTTTTTAATTAGGACTACCACTCAGGGGATGACCCCTACTTATGCAATGCATTGTGCCAGAACTAGGAAATTAGGTTGTGGGTAGTGTTTGTGGACATTTGATTTGAATCTTTGCACATTGAAAGTGGCAGGAAAGACCTCTGCAGGGAGTTTATTCAACATACGAACTGTTCGGCTAAAAAACGAATTTTCTTTGTAATGCGTTGTACGATTTACTGGCCAATCGGCCACAAAGGAATGCGCTCTTGATGCAGATCGCGTTGCGCGTGTGAAATTACGGTTTTCAGGAACGAGTTCCCTGATTTCATAAGAGCACATTCCTTTGTAGTAACGATAAAATAGTGAAACACACCTAGGGTTGCCAGACGGGCCTGATTTGGCCTGATTGTCAAGTTTTTTAATGCGCGTCAAGTGTCAAGTGAAAAAGTGATTTGTCAATGTTTTTTGTAAGTTAATTTTTTTTCTCAAATTTTTTCTAGCTACATAAGTAAGATAATATTTCTAAAAAACACATTAAAGGAGCATATTTTTACTATCAATACAACTAAGGACTACTATGATACATATTTTTCTGTGCAATTATATTTAAAAAAATATAGTTCTCTTTAGGTATGTACAATTGTAATAAAAGTGCCAACACTGATATTTACCCCATTACTCAACACTGGTAAATTGACAACATTGAACAGCTGAGTATTGCAGTACAGGGGGTTTCCCTAGTAGTTGTGGGTGCCGGAAAGTGTTTGGAATTCAAAATTTTATATGTGTGCATGTCAAAAAATGGTTTTCGCTCCTACTATGGTTTGTTCCAGGGCGAATTCATACCAGGTGGTGTCGTTAGCCCAGCTAACTGTTTTTTGCTCTCCTTTTTTGATAATAATACATAATAATAAAAAAATACATTGTTTTATATCTGCAAATGGAATGTCAAAGTTGTTTTGTTGAAGTTGTTGCCGTACTGCCTACACCTGTACGAATTCGCCTTGGTTTGTTCTTTTCGTATCTTTCAATCATTTCGTGAGCGAAATAGATTCTCTTGAACAATTTCTCTATGATTTAATCTTGTACATTGTTTTTGTTATTTTTACTTTTTATGATATTTTTGTTTTTATTCTAATAATTTTTATGAAAAAAAATAATAAAAAAAATTAAATAAAAACCAATAGTATGAGTGTTTTTATTTGTCAAGTTTTTTTTTCAAAATCAAGTTTTTTTTTAGGCAATGTCAAGCTTTTTGGCTAATTGGATCTGGCAAGCCTAAACACACCCCACATTGCCTCGATGCTCCAGTGAGTCAATCGAGCTGGATACCCTACTGTCACCGATGAACTTCTTCGCTCTCTCCTGTACGCGGTCGAGTAACTCCAAAATAGACTTTGAAGCACCGGCCCATACATGAGAGTTGTATTCCATTTTTGGTCTGATAAAGGTGACATAGATAGTAAGGAGATCAGATGGAGTGAAGTATTTTTTATATTTTTTACATTTTACATTTGCTTCTTTTGCAACATGAAAAATATGCTTGTTCCAACGAACATCGCATTGAATTTTCATGCCATCGAGAGCTTTTTGATTTCTTAATATATATATCACCCATAATTACAGATGAGGTGGCATGTTCAGCAGTACGCCTGTGCGAAAGCACACAGCACTGGGTTTTATGAGCGTTAAACTGAACCCTGTTCGCCAGGCCCCATTCAGAAATTACCAAAAGGTCGCGATTAAGGGTATCGTCCATGTGCTTTCTCATAGCCTCAATTTCCCAAAGGCTTGGTCTACTGCGAAACGAAAATGAATGGCATATGCTACTGTCATCTGCAAAAGAATAGATAGAGTTGGAAGTCTGACGTAGAAAGTCATAAAGAAAAGTAAGAAATAGGGTAGGGGAAAGGACGGAACCTTGTGGTACCTCTGAATTTACCTTGAACTCGCTTGAGAAAGCTCGATATAAATCGAGTGAAGCCATTACCGACACCAAAAGCAATAAGTTTTGATGTGAGTGCACCATGCCACACTTTATCAAACGCCTTGGAAATATCTAAAGCTACCACCTCACTTTTGCTGAAATGGTGAATGGATTGACACCATTTTTCCGAAAAGAAGGCCAATAAATCACCCGTAGAGCGTGTCCTACGGCAGCCGTACTGCGGGTCACTAAGTAAGCTGTTGGACTCCAGATCTTTCACAAGATGAAAATTAAGCATACTTTCCATTACTTTGGAAAGTGCAGAGGAAATTGCGATTGGGCGGTAATTTTCAGGGTTGCTAGCCTCTCTCTTTTTGGGGATTAGTGTTACATTAGCAACCTTCCAACATGATGGGAACTCACCAACCTGGTACAAAATGTTGAAATGTTTTGCTAATGGACGCGCTAACGTCTAAGAGCACTGCTTCACTTTTTATGCATAACCACATCTATGTAAATTTATATTTTTTTGGAGTAAAAATTCTACATAAAAATATCAACGGCTCTTAACGAGTGAGGCGTTTTTAAAAAAAAAATTTAGTATTTCCTTAAAGCTCTCTTTGAATGCTTTTAAACGATACCCATATTAATATTTAAAAAATTTTAGACGCCCGTAACTGTAATATAGGCGAGGGCCATTTATGAAAATCAGATGTTTTTTTTTCCTATTTTTTAATTCTCTATCACTCCATATATTGTTTTTTTTATTAGATATCGAAAAATTAGAGGTAGGCGTGGTGTTTTGCCGCTACGTCGAAGGTCATGGACCAATCTTGATGATTTCCTATAGCACTTCTGTCGATACTATGTCTGATCGAATGGCCTATATAAAGCTTTTCTAGCTGATCTAGTGTCTTGAAAAACTTGATTTTAACACTTAAACGGACGGACAGGTGAATAGACGGATAGACGATCATCGCTCAATCGACTTCGCTATGCATTAAAAGAGAGAATCTATACACTTAATGGGGTTGGAAATGGAAATTGTAAAAATTACAAACGAAATGACAAAATTAGTTATACCCTTTTTCCACGTTATGCGGTGGAGGGTATAAAAATACAAATCAGATCTCAACTTCACACACAATCTATCTAAAGCTCATGCTCGGCTTTCCTTAATCATCGTCAAACACAGATGTATGTTTTTTTGTGTGCTTCCGCCAACTGTCGTTTAGCAACTGCAATAAATAAACATTTTTCTTATATGAAATTTTGAGGCCAACGCATAATGTGGGTAACAGTCCTTGACTGTGGACAGCAGGCTAGCAATTACTAAAAATAGATAACATCGAAGACCTCATTTAAAATTTATCTTTCGCCAACCACATAAAGCTGTAAATTAACATTAATGATGGGGTGGGAATCATCTTATTCAAATGGTACTGAGGACCTTTCTATTAATAAACTAAAACCGAAAAGGGTTCGAGGAATACACCAAATTGTGTTCTGCACTTTCCACTATCATAAATTGAGGATTTTTGTTGCCTGGTTTAAAATATTCGAAGTACTTTGTGCGAATTTATATGTCGTGCTAAAAGTGCTAAGGTGCTTTAACTTTTTTATTATATTTTCAAAAAAAACTTAATTTGTTAAATACAAAATGCCAATTATCAAAATTGTTTTTAAATGATGAAATTTATTACTTTCACCTTAAGTTATGCCTAAATAGCAATTTATATTAAAATTTTCACTGCAGTGCTTAAAACTGTGTGCAAATTAGTAACGGAGTTTAAGTTTGTGCATATAAAATGTTAGTGCACAAACGATGTCAAACAGACAAACTGTTATTAATGCTGTTACACCGGCAAAGTATGGCGCTTTGATGTAGTGTATCAGCATAAATAGCTTTTTTACACTGATCAACATCTACCATTAATTTGCGAAGATGTTAACAGCTATCTTCCCTCAAAAAATATACAGGGCTAAAAATCAACAACTTTAACAGATGTTCCTTTCTCATTTTCTCCACCTTACATTTTTTGATAATTTTATTGTCATCACTAGAATAATGACAGTAATTTCGATATTCTGGTGGCATCACTGATTAAATGGCGTCGAAAATATAAATAAAAATTTTTAAACGAAAATAAGCGGCACTCACAAGTTTTTCTTTTTAGATTTAAATATACATTTAAAAATATTGAAAAAACAAAAACAATAAAATAAATATTAATTATTTGGCGTTTTTAATTAAATAAGAACGGTGAATTAAAAATCAAATAATAAAAACAATTAATTTTATTATTCTCCCAAAATGTTCCATAGCGGCTCTAAAAAATTAAAAATTATTTATTAAAATAAATGTTTATATCCAGAGTATTGTGACCTAAAAACAGACTTATGTCCACTTAAAACTTTTCCAGCATAATTTTCCATTGTTTCAATCCATCGCATAAATAACTGAGTTCGTTCTTTCAAAGTCAAAGATAGTCCAATTATAATTGTGTCCTCGAAATCAATTTTTTTAAATCTTATTATCACTGCTAAAAATTATGCGTCGTTTAATTAAATGTTTTTGACACCTGAGTTGATGGTAGATGTTAAATGTTGTCAATGTAAACGAATGTTTCACATTTTCTACATCTTCCATGCGTTTCGCCGAGATGTTAGTCAGTGTAAAATAACCTATAAAAGTACAAAGAATGTTTTATTTTTTAGACTTCACATCTTGGAGTTGGCAGCATTGTTTTGAAATTGGTTTTAATTTTGAATTCCAAGTTTTATTTAACACTAAAATGAAGCTCATTTTTGTTTCAATAAATTAAGAATATCATTCTCCAGTTTCGCATTCATACTTATTAATAAATTTATTAAAATAAAATATTTTTTTAAAGGATTAATTCTAAATTTATTGTATAAATTTATAATATCGTCATGTCAAGCATTTCTTCATGCATAAAGTATATTTTTAAATTTCACTTCTAAATTTTATTCTAAAATTTATTTGGTGAGCAAATAGTTTTACATTGTTTAAATTCTAAAATTGCCATATCGACTTAAAACTTCATCTAATTTTTAATTTTCTTTAATAAACCCCTGTCGCCAGAAAGATGGGAACGGGACAAAGCAAACAAAACTATAAAAGCCATTGTATAAAAGCATGAAATGCCACATCACCAAACAACATCTTGAACAGTACCATCTCAGGGCAGCCATTGTTAATGGAACAGAGAGCAACAAAAATAAAATAAAAAACAAAAATTTAAACGACCACCTGCAAACAGAACCGAAAAAAGGAGCAAATCAAGTAAATTACAGCACAAATATGTACAAAACGCACATAATAAAAGCAGTCAAACGTGCAATAAATGGGAATGGGTTAAATAAAAGATGAAACTTTTGATGCACGGGCACACTCATGCAAAAAGAAGCAAAAAAAAAACAAAAATATAATGGTTAGAAAGTTTTAACAATGGGTGCTGATGCCGCCGTTGGTGTTGAAGAACCCAAAGAAAAAATAGCAATAACAACAAACTACAATAATGATGATGATGAAGGCGATAATGGCTGTTAATACGACATATGATGCAATTTATAGAGGAAAATCTTGAAAAATCAGAAACACCCCTTATTTGTGAAAAAAAGAGATTCTGAGAGTGAAAGAGCAAGAGAGAGTCAGTATGTAATATTGTTTAATTGGGGTGTTGTTTTGAACTCTGATTGAGTTTTTTTCTTTTGCAACTGTATTTATTTCTGTGGATAGTTCTCTACCATTTTCCTTTGTTGCAATTTTTGTTTTGTTTTAGAGAAATAACTGTAGTTTGTGAGAGCACGTGTACGTAACAGATTCTCTGGGAAAAATGTATACAACTCAAGCGCATTAAAATTTACAAAATTTTATCACCAAAAAAGTACCGTGGGCATTAAGTGTTGAATTACAAAAAACAAAAAAAAAAAAAAAAACAAAATCTAAAGGAAAACAAAATAACACTTTTATTTATTAAAAATGGCGCCTATAAATTATGAGTACATGTACATTTTTATGTATATATTTACATAATGATGGCTTTGGTGACTGCATGTGTAAGAGAAAGAATTATTGATGATTGTGTCATTAACACTCCCACACACCCTACATTTTTGTTTTTCGTTCCTTTGAGTATAACCTCATTAAGCAGTGATCGCCTTTCTTTGCATTCTTTTATTAATTTTTAATGACATTTTTCGTTTGTAAAGAAAAAGATTATATTTACATAAAACACAATTCTTTACATTTTGCCCGTGAGTATTTTAGACATGTTTAAATACAATCATAAATATATTCATACCCACATTAAATACCGTTATTATATTAACTTACATTTACGGCATTTTTGGGCAAAAATGCAAATATTTGCATTTCGAAATTGACATTGTCGCTACGTGGTTTAAATTGACGGTGAATGGACTCAACTTTTACAGTTACATTTCACTGATAGTAAAAATAAAAAATAGCAAAGGATTTTGAATTGTTGTTTTTATTTGTTAAACTTGTGTTCAAAATAATTAAAAATTACTTCAATATTTAAAACATAGAATTATATGCGTCTAGATCAAAGTGTTTCCAGCATTATACATAATCGTAGTAAAACTGATTGTTTCTTATAAATAAAAAACTGTAATTATCTTTCATATATGTAAATGTGTATGTTTATAAAAAGTTAAAAAATATTGTCAATATAGAATTAAAAAATTTACTCTTTGTGGATAAATAAGTACTGCGTAACACTATAGGCAAAGGATAACATTTTCAACAATTTTTTTTCCAAGCTAAAGGATTATTAACGCAAGTTTGTGATTGCAAAACTACGAACTTTCAACTGAAGAATTTTTATAAAGTTAACAATGTAAGTAAACGTTTTGTTTAATAATATTATGCTATAAAATAAAACAAAGAGAAATGCAACACTTATTTGTAATTATTTAAATTATTTTATACCTATGAAATAAAATTATGTGAATTTAATTGATTTTGTTATATTGTGAGATTATTACGAACAAAAATTCTTATTATTTATGTAACACGAATTCATTCATGTGAATGCCGCGGTTGCGAAACCAGCTTATCCTGTCTGTCCAAATCGCCTTCATTTTGTTGAGGGTTTGTTGTTGTATTTTACGAATGGCTTAGACTATATTAGTCTCAAGCGTGTGGAACGTTTATAGATTATTCTCATGCATAGGACAAATCGCAGCTTCGAGGTGGCCAACTGACATCGCCAAGACGGCTAATAATACGATTCCCGAAAAGTGCGCAAAAAAACAAAATCATAATTTATTCATGTTAATAGCTTCTCCTTCAGACCGTAAAGCGTCCACAATCATTGCTCTGTAGCGTTCGTTTCTGACTCGAATGACGTTTCTAGCAGCATTTAGAACAGGGGTTCTCATCAAATTCCTGCTTACGGACCCCTAGTAAACTAATTTTTTTTCGCGGACCCCTCTGATGCCCAAATTCATAATAAAACTTTTATTATTTTTGAAAACAGTGTTTTTTCGGTTCTTCATGCGGACCCCTTGAATGGTTGCTACGGACCCATTTAAGAACCGTTGATTTAGAAAATAAGGTCTTTAATTCCACCACTCCAAAATCCATAGCAAACTGTTACACTCTCTGCAGATGTATTAATTTCTCGACAATGACATGTGGCAAGTAAAATTACCTCATCTAGGGATTGGCAGAAAGACGCTTCACCAAAAATGAGAACCTGTAACCGAGGGTATGGACGTTTGCCTTTAATTGCTGATGCAATTACAAAAAGAAAATATATAATGAGTTCTAAAAATTAATTTTCTTTTTCTTAAAATTATTCTTTTAGTCTACTAAAGCTAAAAAAATTTATAATTTCAACGTAAAAGTCTGCTTAAAATTTAAGACTGTCTTGTTACTCAATCACGTCTATACGATTTTTTGAAACCCTTCACTGTTAGTTGTTTATGTGGACATTAGAATAAGTGTGAAGAACTAAATATCAAAATTCTTTGAATTGATGCGGCTTTACTACCGCAAGGAAAAAAAGCAATCAAAACTTAAATTAAATAAAAAAAGGTTTTTATTATGTTTAAAGTTCCCTGCCAGCAATTTGCAGAGCATTTTAAATAGAAGTGACTTCATCGTAACTTCATTAGGTTAAGAGCTTAATAACTTTCAGTTCGACTTGTTTGGTAATCGGTTATGCTAAATGCTTGTGATTTGTAAAATAATTTTTAAAATAAATATTTAAATGGAAATCTATATAACGCTGTTAGTAATCTTATATAAACAAGTTAGTTATTTATTTAAATTTTAACACATGTTGTAGTCCTTAATTTCCTTAATTTCCCTAATTTCTATTTATATGGCAATTGGACGATCAAAACTTTTTTTTGTTAAAAACTTAATCTGAATCGAATTATTTGTTGTTAAATTAAAAGGTGTACAAAGGCTGCTTTATATATTTCTGGCCTAATAGTGAAAATGCGAATATTTATAATCAAAAATGGTTTTATGTATTGTTTTTTAAAGTATTCTCCAGCATGATTTATACACTTTTGCATGCGATCAAACCAGTTGTCGAAGAACTTTTTCCACTCCGATTGAGACACCTCTAAACCATGGTTTTTGAACACTTCAACAGCTTCTTCTGGCGACGAAAATCGTTGACCACGCAGTTTTTTCTTGATGTGCGGAAACAAGAAGAAGTCATTAGGTGCCAAGTCAGGGCTGTACGGCGGATGACCCATTAATTCGACGTTTTGGCCGGTCAAAAACGCTATGGCTTGAGCCGATGTGTGAGAGCTCGCATTGTCATGGTGAACAATGATTCGTCTTCTCTTGTTGGTTTTTTGAATTTCTCCGATGACTTCAGGCAAACAAATTGTAGTGTACCACTCAGAAGTGACCGTCCTACGTTGCTCAAGCGGAACAGTCGCCACATGACCAGTTTTGCCGAAGAAACAGGCGACCATTTGCTTCGAAGTGCTTCTTCCACAAAAAACTTTCGTTGGATTTTGCTCGTCTTTGAAGACCCACACGGTCGATTGTTGTTTCGTTTCGGGCTCATACGCATAGATCCATGATTCGTCTCCTGTGACGATCTTATAAACGTCTTTTGAAGCACCGCAATCGTATTTTTGCAACATTTCTTTGCACCAATCGACACGAGCCTTTTTTTGAGCGACTTTCAAATTGTGCGGGATCTAACGAGAACAAACCATTTTTACGGCCAGGTGTTCATGCAGTATCGAATGTATGCTGGTGGAAGAAATGTCCAAGGATGTCTCTATCTCTCAGTATGTCGCATGTTGATCTTGCTTTATGAGTTCACGCACGGCATCAATGTTCTCTCGCACAACAGCCGTTTTTGGACGACCTTCACGGAATTCGTCTTTGAGCGAGCTTCGGCCACGATTAAATTCATTATACCAATTTTTCACAGTGCTATAGGATGGTGCTTCATCGCCATACAAAGATTTAAGTTCATCAATGCACTCTTGTCGTGATAATCCACGTCGAAAGTTGTGAAAAATGATGGAACGAAAATGTTCACGAGTTAATTCCATTTTTTTATAATGGTCGTACGTCAAAACGTTTTGAGTACGATTATGCTTAAAAATGACTAACTTTCCAATGGAAATGTCAGATTGCACTTGGCAGCACTCAGTGTTGCCAGGCCAGAAATATATATGGCAGCCCTCGTATTAATAAAATTTTGTATGAAAACTTTCAAAAAGCCAACAAAATATATATATTTTAACCGACTTAAAAAAGAAGGAGGTTATCAATTCGACTGAATGTTGTCTTTTTTATGTTTGTGCCTGCAGAACTCAGTTATTTCTGAACCGATTCTGAATTTTTTTTTATATATATTATGCTTACAGATTGGTCCAGTTTTAAAAGCAGTTCATTATTTTAAAAATTAAAGGGTGTCCTTATAGAACATATATGTTTTAAAGTGTATTATGAACCGTAAAAAGCACTTCTTTAAATTTAAAAAAAAATCCGTATTACTATAGCTCCCAAAAGTAAAAAAGTAATACAAAAATAAATCTAAAAATTAAATGTGAAATTCTATGTCCATTATATATAAGGTTTGGAAAAAAGCCTATCAACGATTTTCCGGGAAATGGAAAGTTTAAAATCATAACACTTTCTCAAAATACCACGTTTAACTATTTTTGAATGTCTTGTTTCGTGAAAAATCTACTACATAAGCTTTCGAACAACAAACATAGATAATATTTTTAACGAATTGTTGACAACGTACTTTAGTAGAAAGTGAAAGGCTTTTTTCGATTTCTGGAAATTTTGTAATGACGTTATTTTGTGTTTATTTTTTAAATCGTTATAGACAAGCAGTCAAAAATTCCTACAGGACATGTATTGCTGTCCGTTATTACAAAAAGTATAAAATTGAAGGATGTTCCTAAAGCCTGGCTCTTTGTTTGAAAGTTAGTTTTTTTTGCAAAAAAATATTTTATAAAAAAAAGAATTGTTAGAGTTCTTCATTCAGCTGTGCCGAATCTTATACTTCCTTCACCAAAAGAATTGTGTATTTATTATTTTAAAATATAATCTTTTTTTTTGTTTTTTGCCTAAATATGTATCCTTTTGATATAATGAGAATATTTGAGGTAAACTAATTGAATGAAATTTAAGATTTTTTATTGCAAGTTCAATTTTTTTTTTAAAGAAAAAATTTCAATTTTTTTTTTAAAAATTGACACTTTTGGTGAAATTTTCCTGAAATTTTAATCTCCTAGTAAATTTTCAATTTTGTTTGCAAATCTAGAATTTTTTGCTAAGTCTTTCCTTTTAAGTGTTGTTTCCAATCTTTGATTGCAAAAACAAGTTTTTAATGAAATTTATTGTTTTTAGTGAAATATTGGTGAAAATGCAATATTTTGGTGAAATTTAGATGTTGTTGTGATATTCCAATTATTTGGTAATTTATAGTATTTTTTTTTTTTGTGAAATTTTAGTATTCATTACAACAGCGCAAAAAACAATAATAATTAACAAAACATCAGTATGTAATCTGGAGAAGGTAAAGCTCATTTAGAGACGTTGGAAAATTGATTTTAACTTTATTATGAACAGACGGACATCACTTAATCGACTTCCTTATGTATAAGAATCAGGAATATATTTCCTTTATAGGGTCGGAAATAAATATTGTAGAAGTTTTAAACGGAATGGTGAACTTATATATATCCCTTTTACCTGTAGTGGAAGTAGTTTTACTGACGAGTTCTCTAAATGCGAACAAATACTTCTTTCGCATGTATTGAAAACAAAAAACAAAATATAAAAAAAATTGTTTTTGTTTTCAATATAAATATGCAAAGGAAATGTTCGTTCGCATGTAGAATAACCAGCAGTTAGCTCTTGTTGCAAAAAAATCTCCGTTGAATAATTTGTTAAAGCAACTTTATTAAGAATTAACTTGTTTTTAACTAATTAACAATGGTATTTGTATTAAAAAGTTTTCAATTTTTAAAACTTAATAAAAGAGGATTAAATCTTACAAAAAATGTATTAAAAATTTCTATCCACCACCACATTGCTTCTAATTATAAAAATAATTTGAAAATCATTGAACTGTATCGACACACATTCACTAAATAGTCAGCTAAAAGAATAACATTCGCACTATCAGCGATTAAATATTTTTGTTATAAACAAAAAAATTGTTATTCAAACATAAATGGCATGACAACCCAAGAGGCACCCTCATCTTTTGTTTCAAAACGTTTTGAAATCATTATGCTAATAAGAATTTGGTTATTTTACTTATAAAATATAAATAGCATAAATCAAAATAGAATATATAACGAAACAAATATAACAAAACACGACTGAATATAATAGAAATCAACTGGACTGAATAAATGGTTGGCTGGCATACGCACATACTTATTACTCATATTCATTATTAATCATATTCATACAATAATACTTGTACTTGGAACATCATCAGCATTATTAAATTGTTGATTTTATGCGCTAATGCACTCTTATTTTAATTTCAAACCAGGGATCATAGAATTCTTCCTTTGTGCTTAAAAACGGGTGATGATTGAAATATGATGGCTATAAAAAATATAAAATAAAAATCCGATGTTTATATACAGTGCGAGTGTACGATATTTAGCAAAAGGAGTTAAATAACAGTTTCCCTTTTTTTATACAAATTACGGCGTAAAAAGACGGAAACCATTTTGCCTGGCGGGTAAAAAACATAACAAGAGGGTGCCAATGCCCATCCTTTCTTTCCCTGCTACTTTGTTTCTTTTTGCATTGTTTTTATTGTAAATATGTATCATTTAGTGTATATAGTCATTAAAAGTGATACATTTATATGATACATTCATTCATACATACCATAGAATATTTAATGATGGCCTGTTAGCTGACCTTTCTCTTTTTGATACTGAGTTTACATGTGTATGTGTGTGTGTGTGTACGTATGTCGTTACTTACAAAAAGATATGTTTCAGTCAGACTAGACCCAGCCTGCATTTTCCTAGAAACAAAGAAATGATACATATAGACGCATCGCTTGAGGGTTGTTTATTGCATTTTAAATATTGTAGAGCTTCTAAAAGCCACCACCATCATCTTTAGTTCAATCTTTTCATGAATTTTATTTATGCCCTGCTGGTTTAAAATAGTTTTCACACACAAGAACAATCATCATTTGTACAATCTTTAGTACTTTACTTTTTGATAGGAAATCATTTTTATATATCATTAAAATCAAAGTAATTCTTTGGCTATTTGTTTTTTAACCGACTTAAAAAGAAGAAGGAGGTTATCAATTCGACTGAATGTTGATTTTTTATGTTTGTGCCTGCAGAACTCAATCATTTTGAACCGATTTTGGAAATTTTTTGTAATTAGATAGATTATGCTTACAGATTGGTCCCGCTTTAAAAGAAGTTCATAATCTTATAAGTTAGAGGGTGGCCCCATACAACATACATGTTTTTAAGTGTATTATGAACCGAAAAGCGCACAATTAAAAAAATTCGTATTACTATAGATCCCAATAGCAAAAAGTAATACAAAAATAAATCTAAAAATTAAAGGGTGCCCCAATAGGTAAAGTAAATTGACTTATATGCACCTTTCCTTTGAACCATTTTATAGTCAAACGCTTGAAAATTGGACAGTAAGTCGACTACTATCACCGTTGTAGTAACAAGTATTCAAGGGTGTCCCAATAGTTGATGCAAATTGATGTATGCGGCCAAACTTCTGAACCGTTATAGACAGACAGCTAAAATTTACAAAAAACCTTTATTGCTAAGTCCGCTAACAACAAGTATAAAATTTGAATTTGGAAATTAAAGGGTTTTCCCATATTTGAAGTTAATTTACCTATATGGCCCTATCGTTTGAACCGTTAACAGTTGAAAATAAATAGAACGTCCACTACTTTGTCTGATATATTAGAAATTTAATATTTTTTGAATTATAAATTATAGGGTGTTACAATAGTTGCTGTAATTTGATGTATATGACCAAACTGTTGAATAGTTTTAGACAGTTGATTGAAATTTCACAGAACCTTTATGGCTAAGTCCGCTATAACAAGTAGCAAACTGAAAATTAGAAATTAAAGGGTGTCCCTATAACTGATGTAATTTGAACTGTAAGGTCCTATCTTTGAAACCGTTACAGACAAACTCATGAAAATTAGACCTAATGCCCGTTATAGACAAACGCTTGGATTTAAAACAAAATTTGTTTTACTGTGTCAGCAAAAAAAGTGTAAAAAATAAATGGTGACCACATAATTGCTAAATTTTCTTGTTTAATTTACATTCATATTTTGTTTTACGACACATAAAAAACCTGACGCAATCTTTCGCGAATATAATATAATTGATGTATAATCACCGTTCTAAAGAAATATGATTTTAAGTTTGTCTATTTTGAAGTCAGTTTTTTTGCAAGAATTATTAATTTAACACATATAGTTTAACAAACTCATGGGATTACTTAAAATAGTATCTGCTATTAACGATTTAAAAGACAAGACAATAATCTGAACTTCTAAAAGAATTCCCTTTTTGTTTTTAATTAATTTTTATGTATGTTTGTCGTTAAAGCGTGCCTCAAGGTTTTCTACATAAAGAAAACATACCTACGGAAGTACCATTTTATTTATTTATTTTTTTAAAAATTTCCAATTTTTATAACAGACAGAAATTAAAGATGTGGTACTAGGAGCATGAAACCCTGAAATAAAATATACCAAATCATACTTTATAGTTTATTAGCTATTCCCGACTGTTTCGCTATATCAATAGAAATAATTGTACTACACCCACTCCTCCTTATTCACCATAGAAAGAATTGTAACACTTTTATAGTTCTCTAGTTAAATGACAGTAATTATTCACTTTGTGTGGGCGGTACCAAGGCCACTCTGTGCTTCTGTATATTTGCTAATTAATGAGAGTAATTCCAACAAAATTTCAAGGTTCTACCTATTACAGTTGCCAAGTAATACGATGAGAAATATTTACTTTGTATGAGAAGTGCCACGTCTAAGTGAAGTATTAAAAACATAAGTACCCTATTTTACCATAAAAATGTGAAAAGCTTAGGATCAGCTATAACTTTCCCACAAACAAACAAACGAACACATTTTGTGCCTTATGTATATAGAAGAAGATGAAAAGATTATATAGAAGAAGATAGATAGATGTAACAGAGTTACCGTAATAAAAATATAAAGATGTAAAAGTTGAAGCTTTAAAAAAGTATTTTTTTATTTTGCACTATTTGAAATGTGACAGCCAAATTGGTACTAAATTTTTTTATTACTTTTTTTGTATTATAAAAATGTATTTGTTTTCTGCCTTTTAATATTAACATTTGGGAAAATTTCGCTTAATTTTGAAACAGTTTTCCTTACTTGAAAAAAAAAATGAGTTAATTGTATCGGCTTCTTTCGATTTAATAGCACACTATTTAAGTATTTAACAAGTAACTGTGCTATATTCGGCTATGGCAAATCTTATATACCCTTCACCATTTATCTAAATCTAGTTTAGTGAAGTAAGTCCAATAAAAAAAAAACAAATATGGAGGTGATAGAGAAATAAAAATTAAAAAAAAAATAAATAAATAAATAAATACGTACAAATGCCATCCGCTCTTAATGGGTTAAGCATTTTTAAAAATTTTATTATTTCCAAAATTATTTTTTAATTTTTTTCCCAGCCAGGGGTTGAACCAGTGATCTTCATAAATCAAGTAAAATTTACTTTTTAGGCTTTGGTTCATTTTCTAATTTACCTTTTATAAAGAAAAATGTTTTTTCAAATGTACACGGACATTTGCCAAAGAAAACAAGAAAAATTAGATGCTGGCAGAATGTAATGCCGCATTTTCAGGACCGCCAAATCCATCATCAGCATTCTTTGCATCCATCACCTTGACTTGCGTACATTTTAAATATCATCATCATCATTTATTATTTCTTTAATGATCTCTTCAAAAGCGTTTAAATGATACCCATATTGATATTTGAAAAATTTTGAACATTTCTGAGGCCCGTTACTCGGAAAATATGGGCGAGCTGGCGCCCATATCATTCAATGTTTTTTTCTTGCTTTTTAATTCTCTATTGCCTCACGAATTTGTTTTTGTCATTGAAGCTACACTTCAGAAGTTACACTACAGAAAAATTAGAGGAATGCGTGGTGTTTTTCCCGCTGCGTCGAAGGACATGAACCGATCTTGCTAATTTCCAATGGCACATTCTTCGACACTATGTCTGATCGATTGTTGTATTTTAATTTTTTTTAGAGCCTTGGCAAAGTTGAGTTTTACACTAACATGGACGGACAGACGGACATTGCTCTATCGACTTCTCTATGCATAAGAATTAAAAATATTTTTACTTTATGGGATCGGAAATGGATATTGTTGAAATTACAAACAAAATGAAAAATTAATTATACCCTTTTTCTACTTTTTGCGGTGAAGGGTATAAAAAACGAATAGCGCTTTTTTGTAGACAAACGGCGCATTCGTCCGACAGCTGAACTACTTAAGGGTTAAAAGCACTAATCAAAAACACCGTAGCAAGCTTTTTCTAGAGAGTATGAAGAAGATAACTTTCTATCTTCAAATCCTATCGGCAGCTGGCGGCGATCTTCTTCTTTTTCGAGATAATGGACTTAAATAACACTACGTAAATCTTTAAAACCTGCCGTCATAATCAGACTTGCCACGTTTACCCAAAGTATAACCTTCTTTGGTGATTGCTTGCGGTTGAAAAACAGTGCACAAAAACCTTTTCGGTATGGTCGAACCATTTGATTTTTGAAAAAGATACAGGCTTTCGCATATGGTCTGGAAAGAGCAATATCGGCATCCCTTGCGTGGGAAGTTTTAAAGTACAAATTTTTATAGAAGATTTTAGATGAGCTGACAACAAAATCAGTTACCTCACTTTTACTTGCAGCTTTTCCTTTATCATTCGGTGGCAACTTATTTTTATATTTTCAGCGACGAAAGTATGAGACATTGTTTGCACTGTTACGACCACAACTGAATTTAGTTATTAATTTTTTTTGATGGTTCAATAGTTTACAACAACCCTTTCCTTGGTTTCAGTGATTGCTTTCTTAAGTAAAAAATGTTTAGGAAGAATACGATTTTTTTTTAGTTTTTGTTGAAAGTCACAAGGCGTTGTATGCATTCCCAACAGCTCGTGTTGAAATCAACTTTGCCAAGACACTAGATGAGCTAGAAAAAAATTTAAATACGCCAATCGATCAAACATAGTTTCGAAAATTTTGCTATTGATCCTAGTTTAGTGAAGTAACTTTAATCAAAAAAACAAATGTATGGAGCGGTAGAAAATTAAAGAATAAGAAAAAAATATTCAATAAAAAAATTGGCACTTGCCCATATTTACCAAGTTATGGGCCCTTGAAATTTTCATAATTTGATTGTCACTATGGTCGATATGGGTATCATTTAAAAGCTTTTGAAGAGATCTTTCAGGATATGCTAACAAATGTTTAACCCGTTAAAAACCGATGATATTTTTATTTAAAATTGCAAGTAGCACTTAATTTTTTTCAAATTTTTAATTTTTCTCTTGAACGGAAAAACTTTACTATTCTTTTATTTTAACTTTTCAATGGGAAATCTACAGCATGATACATGTAGTTATCCACATACAGTGAAGGGTATATAAGATTCCCATGCAGCATTCTTACTTGTTTTTGTAAAACCCTGTTTTAATCGTTATTACGTTGCGTTTGCGCTTATGTTTAGATATGACATTTTAACGTAAAAGCTATGCGGAAGAAAATGTTCCGCTTTCCGCTCTTATTTAGGTCCGTCTGTTGAAACTGTTGCAATATTTGCATGAACTGAATCAAGTTTGAAAAGGTGGCAGCGTTATAAAATAAGAAAGAATCAATACAAACAATGTTTCTTTCTAGGTTTTCATAAATACTCTCCCGCTTAAAATTTAGAGCACACAATTTGTTGATACTTTACATTACACAACCCCTAATCATTGACACTTTTTGCTTAAATTTTTAATGATTTATAAAAGCAAAAAAAAAATCACACTCACACATACAGAAATAATTGTAACCACTATTAATACATTTGTAACAAGCCTTAAACATTAAATGATATTTGCAACCATATTGGAAGCATTTCATTATTCTTTATTTCAACTTGCACTGATTTAATTCAAGTGCACAAATATTTTTTTTACTTCACAGTTACTATTGCTTTGGCTTTTTTGCTAAAAGTGTTTTTTACATTATTTTTTTAAGGGGATAAATGGTTGGCCTTTCGTCTGGTAACGTTTGCTTATTGCTCTATTTTTGTGAATTTATGCTGTTTTATAATTTCCATTATATAATTGGAATTTGCTCCTTTTTTTTAATGTTGTATTTTTGCTACTCATGAAAGGGTTGGTAAATAAGTTACATGAAGATAATTTTATAGTACTTTTTTAACTTCGTTATTAAAAAAATCTTTTTTTAGGCATAAGCGTACCTAGAATTTTTGTTTAAGAGAATGATATGGCCTTTTTTAGGGAATCGTTAGATGTAGAATAATAAGAACCCACTTTGTAACCCTTAACATCTAAAGGACCCTAAAAGGAGTCCTTAAACTTGTAAAATAGGGAAAAGTTCTGTTCGTATTACTAAATTCCATTACATTCCCCCTCCTGTTATTCTTAGAGTATCCTGCATTAAAATTTAAAAATCTTACTGATTTAGTTCTTTAAGTGTAGTACACAGATAAAAATTTTTGCTCTTATTAAAGTTTTATTTAATTTCAGTTAAAGATTTAATTAAATTTATAATCAGTTTAATTATTTATCTAATTTAAAAATTGGTTTCTTTCTTTTTAATTAAATATTTAATTAATACAATTAACTATTTAATTAGGAAATTTTATATTGATTTTTTAATTACTTTAATAAAGAGAATTAAAATTTAAACCAAATTTCAATCTGAAAGCTAAAAAAAAGTATAATATGTACAAAATTTTTTTCTGTGTAAGCAATTCTTAACTTTAAATATAAAGGCCGTGTAAAATTACCATGCCCTCAAAATGCTCGCGTAGAATATCTAATTAAGAACGTAGCGCAGTCCTGCTGCTGCTGGTGTCCATACAATCGAGTTCAGGCTAAAAAAGTTAGTAATCATCGGTTTATAGTATTTGCCGTTGACGGTAGTGACCTGGCCAACGTCATTGTCAAAAGAAGTGGACCGATGAACTATTTTTTGATGAGGTTTGAATCACTTTCAGCTTTTGCTGGACTTGATGAAAGTTATAGTCATGGTGATTTGGCAAAATAAACTGCAAATTCGATTATTAATAATAATTAAATAAATATGTGTACTTTTTTTAAAGGGACAAAAAAGGAATAAAAGACTGGTCTGGTAATATTAAATAAAATGTACCTTGAGAAGTCATAAAGGCTGTTTTTATTTTAGCGTTACGTTTTTTTGTTGTTGTTGATAAACAAAGCCAGAGCTATAAAATAAAATTTCTTTAAGGGGAAAAACGATACTTCTCTTCTATATTAATGGTACTTTTCAATTATTTTTTTTACGAACAGCTTGTTTAGATGTGTACTTTTTTTCAGAAATCGTATCATTATTAATGTTGTTTTAAAAACATTCAAGGCGTTGAAAAAGAGTTGTCTGTATTTTTATTTTTGGATGTAAAAACATTTATTTAATATTTGCAATGATACGTTTTTATATTGAAATTGTCCTTTGGCTATTTTTTTTTTGTGATAACAGAAATCCCTCTAATAAATAAACAGGTAATGCACTAGTACTAGTTGATTTCATGTAAACCAGCTAAAGCATATTTTGCTTTAAAACAAGCGGTTAAAAAATATTCGTAACCGAATGGACTATTTTGATAACTTTTTATGAAACTCACTTTAAGTGGACATTACGATTGTACGAATAAAAATAACAATTTCCAACTTACACGTTGACATTAGTTGCATGAAATTATTTTCGTAGGCAAGAAATTCAGAGAAGCAAACAGAATAAGCAAATGTGATCGTTTGAATTTTTAGGGGATTTCTTTACATTCGTTGTTCAGGGATTTCTGCAAGTTTTAAAGTTGCAAGCGGAATAAACAAAATGTCATTGCTTAATTTTTTAGAGATTTTTTAACACTTATTTTGCATACACTTCGTTGTTCTGAGATTTCAGCATGTGTTTTTTAAATTGAAGTGAAACAGAAATAGCTACACTAACGAAATTCAAATTAAAGGCGAGGGTCAAAACAAATTGCACGATGAAATTCGGTGCAACTTTAAAAGAAAAGGAAAATGATATAAAAAATCGCATCGCATCGTCTAAAATGGACCAAAGAACTAAAAATAAAATTAAAAGGAAGAGCATTTTAAAAAGAGTACCAAAAAAGTACTCTTTTCTATACGACATCTCTATTCAAAAAATGAATTTATCTAACAATTATTTCCTTTTAAAAGTTGTGTGGTAAAACTATTATGAACAATAATTCGTACAGCTGTCTTTTTTACGCTGATGAAAACACACACTATTGTTCATATTTTGTGTTTTATTTTGTTTTCTTATTTTGGTACACAAATGGAGTGAAGCAATGGCGAGAGTTTTGTAGAATTTTTATATGTTTTTTTTTAACGATTCTATTGCCAAAAGTCATTTAAAAATATACGTACATATGTACATCATCACGAACATTCAATGGGGAATACGATTTCTTTTTCTTCTCTTACCAAATAATTGAACATGTTTGTATGTTATTGTGTTACCACTTTTGAGGTACTTTCGAAAGGCGTTTATTGGTACTCCTACCTTTTTCTGGTATTATTTGTGATTGTATGTGTTAGTTTGATTTGATCCCTTGTATTTCTATTTAGCTGTCATCAAATATCCTTTTTCACATTTATAGTTTACATACATTTTTGAATACCATGTAAATATTTATTTAACTCGGTCATGTTTTGTTATTCTGATGGGCAAAATGATTGTAAAGCATGTTTGCATTAGCAGGAGAGTTTATCGATTAGATTTCTTTTTTTTTCAAGATTTTTTGCCATTCGTTTTTTATGTGTTTGTTTTTGTAATAATTAGACTTCAAGTATGTCACGTATTGAAAATTCGAGTACCATTTTGGTACCATTTGTACAATACATATGTGGATACAATCATACAATATTCATACATATTGATGTATGAACATTTATTTTTTTTTTAATTTTTGCCATTTTTCTTTTTTTATTTAATAAAAGTCTTTGAGATGACTTAATTACATGTTTGCAAAAATGTAAGCAAGACACACCTTTGCGAAAGTACCTTTGAATATTTTCCCAAACTTTAGTCTTTTTTGCTACACAATTTAATCACTTATTAAGTAGCTATCGAATTTCTGGAGTAACTGAGTACCAATTATATATAAATATAAAGATATCCTGCTGCAAAAAGTATATAACCACTTCCGTAGTCTAACGCCCAAGATGGACGTAAGAAAATGGTAAAAGTAAAGAAAACTTTAAAAACAAAAAACTCAAAATCGGTTCAGAAAAGTCTGAGTTGTGCGGGCACAATTGTACAAAAAGTAACATAAAGACTAATTGATAACCTCCTTCTTTTTTTAAGTCAGTTAAAAATTAGATAAGTTTTCTTGTGAAACAGTATTGTTTTTATAGACACTGTGTTGTCACATTGTTTTAGATAATAATTTAATACACAACAAGACAAAATGTCAATTATTATGTTTTCGAAACAATGACTATCTGCAGCATTAACTTTATTGGAGCCAATATGTAAGAAAATCAATTTCTAAGATCCGTCAGCTTCCCACAAACAAAAAACAAAATTCATGAGTTCTACGTAAAATGAACTGGTTCAGTTTAGGGAAAAAACGCATCATTTTAACATTAGCTTGTCATTGGCGGACATAGATTCACAATAAAAAAACGGCTTGGCTTAAAATCAGTGAAACTTCGATGATTATTTTACGTTTTTTTATTAATTTTTGTTTTTTATAATTTATTTTCTCATAAACTATCATGAGGTATTCATGAATTGAAAAGCTAAAACTTAACTAGAATAAACGAACTTATTAAAAATGCCTTTTAGAGAAGCAATTAAAATATCCATGATTCTAATACTTCATTTTTTTGTGGGTTCTTATGAATTTGCAACATTCAAAATGGAAGAGCTGAAAATTTGCGCTCAAAAAGCAGCACTGATATGGGAAGCGACTTAACTTCTGATCCTAAAAATCTTCAAGGTAAATTTACCTGCTTTCTTAACATTCCAGTTCTAAGATAAAAGCAATTGAGAGTACTTTATTCGGCTTTGCCGAATCTTATGGTTAAGGGTACCATGTATGTAAATCTAGTTTAGTGAAGTAGCTCCTATCAAAAAAAACAAAAAAAAAACAACAATAAATATTGCAGTGACAGAGAATTAAAAAACAATTAAATACGATATATAGTTTTACATAAAAATATCAACGGCTCTTAGTGGGTTAAGCATGTTTTAAAAATGTCTGTATTACCAGAAAGTTCTCTTCAAAAGCTTTTAAATGATAACCATATTAATATTAAAAAAAAAAATTTAAATTTCAGAACCCCGTATCTCAGAAAATATGGGCGAGCGCCAATTTTTTCACTTGATGTTTTTTTTTTTCTATTTTTTAATTTTCTATTGCTTCATATTTTTTTTTATTGGAGTTACTTCATTGTTTCCAATGATATGGAAATATTCGAGGCAGGCGTGGTGTTAAGCCCACTGCCTCGAGGGACGTGGACCGATCTTGCTGATTTTCAAAAGCACCTCTCTCGAGACTATGTCTGGTCAATTAGCATATTTAAATTTTTTCTAGCTCATTTAGGGCCTGGCAAAGTTGATTTCAGCACTAACACCGATGGATAGACGGACATCGCTCAATCGACTTTGCTATGAATAGACTCAGAATATAACTTTTAAGGCGTTAAAAATTTATGAAAATATGACATATTTTAAATTATTAAATTTCAATTAATTAAATTAAAATAAAATAAAATTATACAGTATTTTTTAAAGGGTTTTTTTGTATAAAATAAAATAGTTTCTAGAGATTTTTTGGTAATACAAACTTTACTTTTGAGGATTTGAGTCGAAAAGAACCTGGTAACACAGTTTTAAGTGTTGCCAATTAAGCGTTTTAGTTAGTTTATTATAAACACCTGTTACGAATAACGGAGTGAAAAACATCAAACAATTTGACATCGGAAATTGCTACAACTGTGGAAAGAAGAGAGTCATGATGTTAACAAGATAATACAAATTAAGTCAGCTTTATCGCCATTGACGTAAACCTTTTTTTTTATTATCTTGTGTGAACGTGAAGACAAGTACAAAAATAAAGAATTATACAAAACTGAACCGAGACTAACCGTCAGAAAGATAGTAGAATTATATAAATATCCTTTAGGGCTTTTAACGGTTACTTTGCAACTAGACGTTTTAAAAAATACAATAGATTTAATATTTCATATGTAAGGATGCATTTACAATATGCAGAAGGTAATTGTTTTCAGTAGAAAAATTTAAACATTCAATGCCTTTTGGAAATCTTAAACAAAAATCAATATTTTTGATAAAAACTGTTTAAACATCCATCTTTTTATTCATTTCAATAAAATAAAGGATTCTTATAAAGAGAAAAGAAATTTATTATCGACTGGTAAAATCAATGTTATTGCCTTTTTGTTTAATAAATAAATCCAATTATAAAACCACAAATATTTGTTTAGAATAAAACGAACAATTGCAAGGACAATGGCAGTGCTACCGTGAGTGCAATGCAGTGCGTACTTATTGTCAAGAGAACAACAAACAAAATCAAAAGTTTGTTTTTTTTTCTTTAATAAAAGGAAGAAGCGTCAAGATAAGGGTTAAGAAACGAATAAGAAAAGGTCACTTACTTCTTTATACTGAAATAAATAAGTGAGTGAAATAAAAGAAGAAAAAAAACGAAATAAAAGAGAAGTGAAAGTTTTTCTCATACTCTTAATAAAAATTGTGGTTTTTTTTAGCGGAAATCACTCACACACATTTATAAATTTTCACAACAAAAAATTAAATTTTACATTCTGTCACTCAAACATCAAATACTGCAGCAATAGAAAGAATAGAATATTTTCTTTTCTATTGTAAATCTTAAAATTTTTTTTAATGTTGGTTGTTTAAACAAATCAACACATTTTTCGTGTTAAAACTGAACGATAGCATAAGATGCGTTTGAACGTGCAGTCATTGAAACGGAAAGTGCCAGTCTGACAGGCAACTAGTCAGCCAGCATGAATTAACCACTCATTCAAATATTCATTCATTCGTTCGTTTATTTTGATGGTACTGCCACTCGCTAGAATATTTTTCACAGCCGTAGGAAGACATCCAACAGTTTAACAAAATCTGTCAAATTGTTAGAAAATAAGTTCATTGAATTGTCAAAAGTGTCATGCGTTTATACGTACAAAGCGAAAAAAAAATTGGAACGTTTTACCACAACCAAGTCAAAGCTAAAAGCTTCTTTCTTTTTGCTAACCTTGATTTTAGCACGTCCTAGCATGCGGGTGTTTAAATATTTATATTCGTGAAAGTCCATTCATACGTATAAGGAAGTTCTTTCATAAAGAAAGAGCAAAGCAACTTGACAGTACTTGAAAAGAATTTATTCTATATTCTAAATAATTTTTTTTAATGGCAATGGAGCTTTAAAAATATTGTTTTTATAAAAATTATTTACAATTGTTAAATACCTTGTAGATAAATAGGAAGAATGCTGATAAAGGTTGTAGCGAACCAGAAAGTTCATTAATTCTGCTGGTATCTTTATCGAACCTCTCGTCTTACAATTTATCAAAATTGATAACGATCTTAAGTCAAACTGAAAAATAATAATTTATTTGACATGCTGCTTCACAAATTGGAAGAAAGCCTAGAACAAACTGTGTATATGCAATATGATTAAAAATTACTTCATTACATTTTTGAGATTTATTTATTTTTGTTATTGTTTTTTATAGCTCGTCCTGTAAACTTTTCTCTTAATCGTCATCTTCAAACTCTAGAGCAACACTGAGAAATCTTTTTCGTTTTGAAAGAAGAGATTATATAATTACGTTGCAGGTTCTTTGGCTTCACTCATACAAGCATTTAAGAAATATAATTTCTACCAAGCAGATTTCAACAATTTTAATGAAAAGCAAGTGAGAAAGCGATATTCCGCTGCACCAAATCTTAAATACACTTTACCAGAAGAATTCTTTTTTAATAGCGAAAGTGGAGTTTCTAAAGAGCTTTTAAATTTTTGATAGTTTTTAATTACAATTTTTGTTGAAGTTATTATGAAAATAAATATTTTTTTCTACAGCCTTCTACCCGTGGTAAACAAAATTCAAATGGCCGCTGTTGTTAAAAAAAAAAAACAATAGATATCAAATAGACAGATAGAAAATTGTTATACAAATTTTGCTTAAATTTAAATTTTTTCTCCACAACTGTTCGATTTTCGAAAAAACCGGTTAAAAACCCGGCTAAAATCCCAGGGCCACCGCTCTAGTGAATTTTGACTAAACACAAAATTAATTATTAAATAAATTTTATGTTTGTAGCATAGACAGACGACAGCGTTAATTTGTATTTATAGTGAATTTAGCTATTTCAATATGACAACACAGTCGATAATCAACAAGCTGTTGTCAAATTGTTTAATTTAATAAAATTAAAATGAATTTAGAAAATGTAAGTTATTATTAATTTCAACGGCAAAGAACCGAAGTGTGATAATGATGCACAGGTTCTACTAGATCTGTAGACGGAACGTGCCAACGATTTGCGGCGTGCAAAAAGAAATGGACACACTTTTAAAGATATTGCAAAACAGAAGAAGAACGATCTGTAAATAATACTGAGAAAACTCCGCCGGATAAGGCCCGTTAGTCAAAGATTGTGCTCAATACATTAACTAAGTCACAATGTCCGATTGTGAGCCAGTAAACCAACCACTGCACATCAAAAAAAAAAATGATGCTACCTGGTTCCAGTAACGATTAAGATTAAATTTTTAGCTTTAGTTTATTCAGAGACTCTAAACTCGATTTAAGAGAATGTACTCTTTGCTACTCTTGAAGAAAGAGATATAAAAGACTAAGATATTAAAGAGCTAGAAGTTAAATGTTCGCTAAATGTATTTTATCCACGTTTGCAACTCTTGCGTCTTGTTATACGGTGAAGTCAAAGTTGCATAGACCCTATGCCAAATCAAACGTAAATGTTTTGTTGATGCGGCCTTTTAAATACGCAGGGTATATTTAAAACTGTTTGTGAAGACTCAAGATTTTCTACCTACTTAAGGATGCCTACCCCCAACAGTTTCTCCCTTATAGAATTTTCAAAGCCTTCTAGGCCTAATTAAGAGTTTCTCTATATGAATCAATAGGTTAGACTCGGGGAATTTCTCTGCTGAGGTGTGTTCTAAGCTGGCGATGTATTGAAATAACTCTTAAATTTTTGAGCTATTTATTTATTGTGTTATTTTCCAATTCCGCTAGAGGCTATTCTCTAAAACAAAAATATTTAAGAAGCACATTGAAGGTTCGGCAGATGGATTTGATCAAAACAAATGATGGTAAATCTGCTTTTCGTTAAATGCACAACTTTAGCAAAGCTTAAGTATTTAAATTTGCCCCCAAAGTCCTCAAAATATTAGAGGCACAATGGCTTAAATTAGAAGACTTTTAACAAGTTTTAAAAATTAATATAAAATTTCCATCCTCTATGCGAACAAAATAGTATAGATTAGTTCAAGCCAAAGTTTAACATGTTTAAGGGATCATACTACTCGTCCACACTTTACAACTTTTGTTGCGCTACTCTTGAATTTGTAGGTGAAAGAAAAAAAAATACGAATAGAAACGGATACACTGTTTCTTGTACTTGCAATTCTCTTCTATTTTCTCATTCGTCCAAGCAATCAAGACAAAATTGCAAAAACGAAATTTGAATGTGTGGACGCAAATGCAATTTTAAAAGAGAAGTTAAAATAATAGCAAAAACAAAAATTACGTGTGTGGACTGGGACTAATCAGTTAGCCGAGCTCTCACTAATAGGAAGAAATTAACGTGACCGGCATGTGGTTTCAATAAGACGTTGCGAAATGTCATGAATACAAATTACCCCCAGTTTTTTGTTTAAAAAGAACTTTTACTTTTACTTTGTTTTACTTTGAATAATCAACAAAAGTTAAGAGAATCTCACGATTGTTGTTTAATTTGATTTAGAATTTTTTAAAGCGCACTTAAGTGTAGAGAGACCCTCAGTTTTGTAACCCTCCAGATACGGGACTGCTAATTAAAAAATTTTTTAAATAGGTCTTACAGTCACTCCATATTCTATTCCTTTAAAGTTTTTTTTTAAGAGCAGTGTATTCCTAAAGTAAACTTCATCAAATTTAGGAAATCTTACTATTGTAATTCTTCGGATACAGGGCAGATAATGCACTATAGACTTACCTGCATTAAATTTATGTAATCTTTTTATTATAGTCCTCCAGATACATGATAATTATTAATAACTTTATATAGAAGGACACGTATTCCCTTTCTTTACTACCAGGCTTCTTTTAAAAGCATTTTAAAATCAAAGTAAACATATTGAATTTAAAAACCCTTTCTATTTTAGTCTATCTGAAATAGGATATATAAGCTAATTTATGCTTTATTTTGTGAGACACTCTTTATTAGTCTTTTTTTTGTAGCGCATTGAATGCTTAGAGTATTCTTAATCAAATTAAGAAAGTTTTCCTATTCTAGCCCATCGGATACCGGATAACTGTTCATAACCTTACATCTGAGATACCCGTCTTCCCCTTTTTATGCCATCAGCCGTTCTTTGTTATCAGAATTTAAAAAGCCATTTTATTTATTTTGGGGGTGCCGGCCCCCAGACCTTTCTTTTTGTACCCTTCACCACAAAAAATGGATGCATTGGTAGCTCTTGCAATGGTTCTGGCTGAAATTCACTCTAAAATCGTCAATTCTGCTTTTTTATGTACCCAAAAGTGAACTTCGTCGCTGAACACAATTTTTCGTTGAAAAAGTGGATCTTCGGCCAACATTCCAAGAGCCGATTCACCTAAAATTTTATGTTGCGGTAGGTCGTTCAGCTTCAGTTCTTGCACCAGCTGTATTTTGAAAGGCATCACACCTAAATCCTTCCGCAAAATTTTCAACGTTGTTAAGTAACAGAGGCGCAATTGCTGCGAACGGCGACGAATCGATAATTGATGGTCATCATTAACACTGGCCGATACAGCTGCGATATTTTCTTCAGTTCGCACTCTACGTAAGCGTGTTAGTGGTTGAATGTCCAACAATGTAAACTTAGTGCGAAATTTAGTCACAACAGCCCGAATAGCCGCTTCAGTGGATCGATTAAACTGACCGTAAAATGGAAGAAGCGCGCGATGAACTTAACAGAGCACGCATTTCGATAATAAAATTCAATAATTTGCAAGCGTTGTTCGTTTGTAAGACGATTCATGGTTAAATTATAGACCAAATTGAAAATGTTTGACAGTGAAACAAAACACGAAACGTGCGTCAGCTGTTTAAACCAGTGTTGCCAAAAAGATAATAGCTAAAAATCACCCTTTACAATATCCATTTCCGAACCCATAAAGTGAAAATATTCTGACTTCTTATGCATAGCGAAGTCAATTGAGCGGAGTCCGTCTGTCCGTTCATGTTAGTGTTGAAATCAACTTTGCAAAGACACTAGCTACAGCTAGAAAAAATCGTCCAGACATAGTGTCGAAAGAGGTGCTATAGGTCCCTTTCCTTCAACGCAGCCACCAAAACATTACGTCTACCTCTAAATTTTCTATATCACTTGGAACAATAAAGTAACTCTTAACTTAAAAAAACAAATATATTAGACGATAAAGAATTAAAAAATAAAAAAAAACATTCCGGGATAAAAGTGGCGCTCGCCTATATTTTCCGAGTTATGGGCCTCTGAAATTATCAACATTTTTAAAATATCAATATGGGTAAAATTTTAAAGCTTTTGAAGAAATATTTAAGGGAATAATAACATTTTTAAAAAATGCTTAACCCATTAAGAGCTGATGGCATTTTTATGTATTTTTATTAATTCTCTGTCATCTCTATATTTGGTTTTTGATTGATTTAGATTTGGCACTAATACTTGTTTATACCTTAAATTAAATTTAGAGAGTCTAACTTTTGTAGTTCCCTAGATATAGGACAAATAATATTATGTTTGAAGGAGACCTGTTTCCCGCTTTTACACTTTCAAGATTTTTTCTCAAAACACACTTTATTCTCTGGCTAAACTTCTTATAATTTATTGCAATTGAGAGCGTCATTAAAAAATAAATTATCTTATTTTAATTTCCGACTGAATTTCCGTCATTAGGTCGTTTTAAAAGAATCGGAGAGGTTCATTTATTTTATTATGTGCATATAAATTGAGTAAAATGTTTGCATTCCTTATATGTCTTTGGATGAGTGCAGATTTACTTCTACTTTAGAGATCTGACATTTTTCTTATTCATGTTAAATCTGTTTAAGAATTATGTTGTTGCCTTTACCATTGTTTGGGTTTTAAATTTTTAATTGGAATTTTTCTTCTTCTTTTGTATTTATTTACTTATTTGCACAGACTCGTCTCTTACCATCTCCCTAGAGGCTTTTAAATTATAAAAAAGAAAAATTAAAAAAATGTGTCTAAAGTTAAACAACTAGTTGTTTGATTTATATGTAAACCCCATTCAGAAGTTCTCTCAATGATGACTCTTTTGATTGTGAGTTACTTCTTCTGCTTCAAATTTTTTGATGTTCCTTTTTTATTACAAATCTAACACGACATTTCATCATGTAATACGTTGTGACACTTTAATTGTTTATTTACTTGCTACTTTCCCTGTTGGTTTCTAGTTGAGTACAATTACAATAGAAACTGCTTGAATATGTTTACCATTCTGTCTGTCTGTTTTGTTTGATATGACAATAATAATGGAGTTTTTATTTTATCATTTGTTTGATTAGGTTTTGCGGTTAGTAGTCAAAATAATTTTATTGTTTGTACATGAAGTTTGTTGCAAGACAAACCAAATATAAATTTTCTTAATTTAAAAGATTTGAGCAAAGTAAAGAAAATAACAGGCGTTTTTATTGTATTCCAAGTCGTGATGTCTTTTTTTTATTGTGTTTAAGGCAGTCTTTTAAGTTACTCAGCTGCAGACTTGTGTATATCATAAACGAAGGGAAGGGGGATATAGGGAGTAGTGCGTGTGGACATTTGATTTGAATATTTGCACATTGAAAGTGGCAGGAAAGACCTCTGCAGGGAGTTTATTCCACCTATGAACTGTTTGGCTAAAAAACTAAATGAACTAGTTCATACTTTTAAATATACCTTGTTAATTTTTGAACTATACTTTGTATTTGAACTACCAGACAAAATGATGATGTGTTTCCTTGTTGACTATTTCGGGCATGAAACTGGTGCTGCCACGCATTTTATTAAACATTCGTTTTGGCAATACTACAATCATATTTTGGTAAGACCATTTGAACTAAAAGAGCTTTTGAAGTAAAGAAAGCGTTTGAAGTAAAAGTTAAAAAGTATGAACAATACGTAAACAGAACATTTGAACTTAAGAATGCCTTTGAACTAAAATTTGAACTAGTTCATTTTCAAACTTTGAACTAAAAAGAGCCATCACTAAATTGAACTTAATGGCACAAGTCTACTCAGCTGATTTGAAAATTTGAAAGATAAACCGGAATTGCAAGCAATTTATTTTTTTCCTAATTTTTAAATGCGCTTAGAATTGTTATTATATTCCCATTGTAATGTTAACTGTTTGCAATCTCAAAACTACTAATAGCACAGGCCTACTAATATTAGAAATAATGAGTAGGTGTAAAACTTTTTATACAAAGCAAACACTGACTATTTGAGAATTTTAATATTTGTTGTAATCTCCTCGCCTTATGTGCGCTAATTACATTACATACACGCTATTATCTGCACCCTTTGTGCAGGGGGTATCCGCCTTCCAGTCCTACACTTACAAACTTTTACTTAAAAATGCGCTTTATTAACTGGATAGCCTATTTTTGATTTAAAGGGTCTAACTATTGCAAGAAAAATAAGCCTGTTTGAATTTCTCTCACGTTAATAGGTCGCTTCTAAATTTCAAAACGATCATCATTAAAAAGTTTCATTTTTAATTTTTAAATGTACAAATGTGCCAGTGATGTCACTCTTCCAAATCCATACTAAACTCTTACTTCCTGGATCCATTGTCCTCTGAACAATGACGCGTTGGTCTTCTGATACCTGGATGCGACAAATTTATTTATTAAAACAGTCGCTGATTTTTCGGTCACATTTAATGTCTAATTAAAGCTTCTGCGAGGCGCAAACTAAATATCCGTAACTTATGTAACGAAGCGGATGGTCAATTAGTTTTACCTTGTTAGCAAATAATCCGATATCTTTGTGTTAAATTCTCATCATGTTTTTAGTTCAAATCTGGAACTGTTGAGTTCGATGGCATTACGCAACTTACGACTACGAAGACCATTAATTGTTTCTACTAGAAAGCGGGTCTCATAATATTTTTGCACATACAGAATCCACTGTGATAGCCAAAACCGCCTTTTATCAAACTAACAATTTGGACAATACAGCACTCACTTTGAACATAAGTTTTCAATATTTCTAAATATTGTTTAACTCATTTTGGTACGCGGAGATATGACTTGATGGTCATTATTTCAGACTATAATAAAAAAAGAAAAAAAATGTCAGAGTCAAAATAATATTTATACTTCTTTGTGATTTACCCGTCATTGGGAGGTGCCCAATCAATTTCAATGAAATTTTTTATAGATTTGATTAAAGACGTAATAGATTTGACGCTATAGATGTCTCTATTTTTGAGATTCTAAAAGTTTTACTGTTTGGGTGTCAAAAGAGTTGCTATGGAAAATAAGCGAAATCGGTCCATGTCCTTTGAGGCAGTAGGCTAAACACCACACCTGTCTCAAATTTTTTCATATCATTTGGAACAACAAAGTAACTCCAATCAGAAAAAACAAAAATATAGAGCTATAAAAATTAAAAAATTATGAAAAAAATATTAAATGAAAAAATTTGCGCTGGCCCATATTTACCGAGTTATTGGCCTCTGAAATTTTCATAAAAAAGTTCGATTGTCAATATGGGTATCATTCAAAAGCTTTTGAGGCTTAAATTTGTTAACTTCAATTTTTTTTATTTTTTATTCTCTGGCAGATTTGGCATAGCCGAATGTAGTCTCTTGTTTTTACTTTAATTTCTATATTTTTAATAAAAAATGGGAAACAATTAGATAACAGTAGAATGTAAAACATCATTTTCGAAACCGCTACATCGGTCATCAGCAATCTTCGCATTTACCTACTACGTTGTAAATATCACCTATTTAACTAAATAATTTTTTAACTAAAAATGTAAAGAACATTATTAATTAATTCGTATTAATTAGTTAGACAAAGTCCACACACAATATTAATCTTTTCTCTTATTGTTCTCTTCATAAATCATCACATATATTTTTTGGCTGTCTCCTATGCTGCTCCACTATCACACTGATTGTTATAAAAATTAAACACTGCCAGAATGTAATGCACCACTTTCTGGATTGCTAAATCCGATGAAAGCATTCTGAAATGAACTGAAACTATATAAAATGTTTACTCATAACATAAAAAATAAGAAAATAATAAATAAAAAAAAATGATTGACACAGAGTAAATAAGCCATCATTCAATAATGTCTTTCATGTTTTTATATTGAGAACGTTTGAAAGTTTTTAAAATTTGTTACTTTTCTACGTGTTATCAACAATTTTTTTACCCTTCACCACAAAAAATGGAAAAAGGGTATAGTTAAACTTTCGACCCTATAAAGAAAATAAATTTTCTAACTTCTTTTGCATAGCGAAGTCAATTAAGCGATGTTCTTCTGTCCGTCCATGTAAGTGTTGAAATCAAGTTTGCCGAGGCAATAGATCCGCTAAAAATAATTTAAATACGCCAATTGATTAGACATAGTGTCGAAAGAGGTGCTATAGGAAATCAGCAAGATCGGTCCATGCACTTCGATGCAGCGGGCAAATATATGGGGAGATAAAGAATTAAAAAGTAAGTAAAAAAATTGGCCTATAATTCCCGAGCTACGGGTCTCTGAACTTTTCTGAACTTTTATTAAAAGCTTTTGAAGAGATCTTTAAGAAAATATTATATTTTTTAATGCTTAACCTATTAAAAACCTATGACAGTTTTATGTATTTTTTTTTAAATTGTTTAATTCTCTGTTGGTTTGGTTTTTTGATTAGAGTTACTTTACTAAAGTAGATTTAAATAGCACTCTTACTTGTTTTTAACTATAACTAATAATTAGTTTAAGCAAAATATTTATTTTAAAACTAATTTAAAATTCAAAAACACTTTAAATATAATTATTTAGTCTTCAACTTTTTCAAAAGCTATTTGTACATTATTTAAGTCATCTTAAAGTAGATATTTTTCTTAATAATGCTATTTAAATAATCATATTTGAAATTCAAAACCTTAATTAATTTCGTTTACTTTGCAAAATGATTAATAATGTGTTGGTTGAGTTTTCATTATAAGAAAACATTTCCAACTTTAATAACAGAAAATAAATAAATTGTTACAAAAATCATTTTGTAATGTAAATAATTGAAATGTTTTTACTTTTATTTGTTCAAAATGCAAATAAAATATTTCTTTTAAGTTTGAACACACAAAAAACATCCCCCAAAATACGGATTTTTGTAGAAAAAAGTAACATAACCTCAAAAAGCAAATGCATACAAGATTATTTTAACTCGAAGTATAAAAAAACCCACTAAATCATAACAGCAAATAGATAATAAACTCATCACTCTATTAATTTGAGGAGTTTTAAGTAGCATAGAGGAAAAAAAAAGAAGTGAATTACAGGATGTGGATGGGGAAGTGTTATTGCAGCAGCTGTCAAGTGGGTAGTTTCTACAATTTATTTGCTCAATTGATGTTAAATGATTGAATTTTTTTTATTTACAACTTATTAAATTGTTTACCAAACAAGATAAATATTTAACAAGATGCTGTAAAATAATGCTACAACGAAATAATAACAATGTTGAAATAGATTAAAGTGTTGCAACATAAGTTTTTGTGATTCAATAAAGGTAAAAAATACAGGGTAGTCACTTTAAATTTAATTGTAAAAAAAATAAATAATTTTATATGAATGTTTTATAAGGTGTTCCGATGTAGGTTTTCGATGCAGAAATGTGAAAATAAAACCAAAGCCAATATGTAAAGCGGCTATTAGATGGTAAATTTTTGCATGTGAGAGCGGTTTGATGTAAAAGATTTTTAATATTAAAAAGTTTTGAAATTCATCCAGCGCCACTGAAAAACACGAATTTTATCCTATCACACAAGTAATTTCGTGTCCACATGCCAAGTTTGACCGCCTAATAGCCTCTTAAAATAAATAGACCAAAATTCACACACGAAAGGTTCGGTACAATGTATGGGTTACCTCATTTGACTTATTTCTTTTTACTTCTTGTTGAAGATTCAAAATGTCTAAATGTCTAAAACGATTTAACACAATAAAAAAATGTTTGTCAACATCACGGATGGAAAAATTTTTAAGTTTATTGTTTATTGTAATTTTTAAGTTTACTGTTCACACTAATTTTTATAGCGGACCTTTTATACATACTGTATGTAAATTCTAAATGTCTGCCTGTTACGGTTACCTTATACAATTAAAATAACGTCACTATGAGAAGACCATTTATACTCTTGAATTTTTTTGTAATTTTTTTCTTAGAGCTGACTTAAAAATATGTCAACTTAAAATGTCTTTAAAAAATGAGGCCAAAAATAAACATGAAAATCACGTCACTATTGGGTCAGCCATTAAATTAAAATTTTTTTATACTTGTTACTGTAGCAGACATTGTTTTACGTATTCTGTGCAAATTTGATGTGTATCTTTGTGAGTATCGTGTCACTTTTGGAACACCCTTTAATTTTTCGCATTTATGATTACACCTGCTTTTGTGAAAATTTCAGGAGTCTACCTGTTACGGTTCCAGAGATAGACAGACATGTGGACAGAATTTATAACGAAAACAAAAGAGCTCGTTTTCACCCTTTGTTCACTAAAAAAGAAAAAAAAGCTTTAAATTTCGTCAAAAATGAAAGTAAAATTTTGTATTAAAGGCAAAATAAGTCGACTTTAATGATGTTTTCATGTTACCGCACAGCATCTAATTAAGCCTTTAAGTACAAAATAAATAAAACTTTCGTTTAATTAGAGAGTTATAAATAAATTCGAAATTTAAGTAAAAGTTAGAAGTACAGTGCACAGTGGGGCAAAATCAAAATATTTTTAAATAACTCAGCCATTTGTAAAGGGCTAGGCCGATTGAACTAAAATTTGGCATGAACATAGCGTACCAGAGAAGCATTTAGTTTTTCTTGCTATTCAAAAAATTCGATTGGTGCCCGTTTCTAGGCTAAAATACACAAAAATGCAATAATTTTGGATTTTTGTTAAATTGAAAATAATATAATTTTTAAGCCGGAAAAGATATATGATAAAAATTTTTTCCAGAATATTTAAAATTGTTCTCGCTGGGCCAGAGTATCGAAAATCAGTCCTTTTGGACCATGTATAATTTTTAAAAACCAGACAAAAATTGTAGAAACGTCAACCGTTAGAAAAATTTTGAGGTGCGAGATATCCAATTTTGAGACCACATAGCGCCATCCTTGGAAAGTGTATGATATCCAGTTTCAAAACTTATGCTCGAACATTCCTCTGCTATGCTCGTGCCAAATTTTGGATCAATTGGCCTAGTGCTTTACAAATGGCTGAGTTATTTCCAAAATATTCTTATTCTACCCCACTGTACAGTGTGACTTAACTTTTGCTTTGAATTGTGTGTTATCAAATACACATGTTTTTCAACACTGATGGTGATGTATTTAATTTGCTCATAATTTTTATTTTTTTTCATAATTTCCTTTTTCATTTTCTCAATGCTGTAATTTCTCTACCTTTGTTATTTAAAAATTAGAAGAGTATCACATAACAAAGTTGCATTTTTTCTCTTTAGGATAACCAAATTCGCGTAGAATCATTTGTGTACAGTTCTAAAAGAGTCTCTTTGTTAATAAAATATCAAAAAGTACCAGTACCAGTCTCTAAAAGAAAATAAGCATTTGTGATTTTTTACTTCGTTTAGAAAGATTTATATCGGAGTTCTTATTTTTTGATTCATTTTCTTACTTGGCTTTGGAGTCATTACCCATTTTGTGCTTTTATGTCTTCCCACTTCAGTCATATTTAGTTTTTAAAAAAATATCATTTTAATGTAGAAAGTACCAAAAATGTATCAATTTACTTTTCTTATTCTTTGTCACACTAATGAATGTGATAACTTAAATAATTAGTTTGTTAAATATTTATTAGTTTTAGAGTTTTTATACTTATAGTTGTAGCTTTTCCTTTATTTACTTTTTTTGGTACATTTTTATCCCCCTTGAAGAAAAAGTGGCCAGGAATATTTGACCCTTATTTAGCAAATATGTATGGAAAACAAAATTTTCAGGCATGGCACACACTCTGATCGAAATATTTTTTATTCCGTATTAACCATTCCGATCAATTGTTACTTACCTTCTTCAGATTTCGATTGATTTTGTTTAGTCTGAAATGAGGAATCTTCATTCTTTAATTTAAGTGTGGCAACATTGCGCACACTTAAGTAAACAACAGGGGTAATCAACGTAAGGACACATAGGAAAAGTAAATTTAAAAACCGCATATAACAAAATTTTCAAGAAACTAAATTTCACTTTGAAGAAATTTTTTGTTTCTCTGATTCTAAGTGACTGGTAGGGATGAAACGATACGAGTAAATACAAGTACATATTCGATACTTTCCTCTCGATACCAAGTACTTTCAGCATCGATACTTTACCACCAAGTACCAAGTAGGTATCGGTAAAAAAGTACTCGTATCGGTCAAAAATACTCGTTGTATATTGACTTGAAGTTTATGTTAAATGTGACGCAATTACAGTAACTAACAGCCATACCTAAATTAGCGCGTAAGACGCGACGCAAAATAACGCATGGCTTTTACGCTGAAATGACATACCTAAATAAAAGCGCAACGTTTTGTTGTGAACAGTAATGTTAACTTATCATTTTTTATAAAACCCTATAAAATGGCATGCAAAACACTGATAAAAACGCTAGATAAGCCCGAAAATTGCTAAAATGTCATTACTGTTTTATAACGTTCTCTAAATGCTACAAAAAAATATGTAAACAACAGTAGCGCGCTGTCAAAATTGGATTTTGAAATTGCTAAGCGTTGACGCCTAGCTATTTAGGGATGCTTCATACATTTTGTATGCACATGAGAAATTTTGACAGATATCTTGCGCTTTACGCGCTAATTTAGGGATGGCAGTGAGTATTCTTAAATCTGCAAAGTAAATGTAATTCTCAATCAAGCCTTAACTCACAATTAAGCATAATTTTCTATTGAAATAATTAAAAAAAAAATTTATAATAGAAACATATTTTTCTAAGCAAATTTTTGGTTTAATCAATTCATTCATTTCATATTTGTAAAAAAGAAAATTCATTGGACTTTATTTACTATTTTTTATTCTGCTTGTAGAGTGCAACAAGACAAATTTTTTTATATTGTTTTTTATATTTGTATGTAAATATTAACATGCATTTTTTAAAGAAATATTGAAATGTTTTGTTGACTGTTTTTTAAATAAATTGAATTAAAATTATTTATTTTTATACCCTTCACCACAAAAAGTGGAAAAAGGGTATATATAAGTTTATCATTCCGTGTGTAATATTCAGACTTCTTATGCATAGCGAAGTTGATTGAGCGATGTCCGTCTGTCCGCCCATGTTAGTGTTGAAATCAAGTTTGCCGAAGCACTAGATGAAAAAAAAAAATAGTAATTCATTCGGGCAGACAGTGTCGAAAGAGGTGCTATTGAAAATCCTGACCACACGGTCGGTCCACGTCATTCGAGACACCACGCCTACCTCTAATTTTTTCATGTCATTTGGAACAATAAAGTAACTCCAATCAAAAAAATAAATATATATAGGGCATTAAAGAATTAAAAAATAAAAAAAAGCAATTGGAATAATTAGCGCTCGTCCATATTTTTCGAATTACGGGGCTCTGAAATTTAAAATTTTTTTTTAAATGTCAATAGGTATAAGTACTATTTTAAGGTTTTGATCTTTCACGAAGTACTAAAATTTTTAAAAAATGCTTAACCCATTAAAAACCGGTGACATTTTTAAATTTTTTTCTTACTTTTGAATTATCTGCGACTTCAATATTTGTTTTTTTTTTTTTTTTGATTGGAGTTATTTCACAAAACTAGATTTACATACATGGTGAAGGGAATATAGCACTCTTACTTGTTAAAGCTGAAAAGGTGAAAAAAACTATTACACACTAACTTTAACAACGTACTTGGAACTGCATATCGCTGGTATCATGTAGAAAGTCCTAACACGATTATGCGTGTTTTACAGGAGGAGGTAAAAACATAATAGAATCTGTACTTATCGCAATGTAATGTTTGAAATGTAAACGCTTGTAAAACCGTTATTCTTGATACTGTTGCATTGAAATTTTGTGGCGAGTGGTATCTCTGTGAAATGTATTGGAATCTTGAAAAACTCAATTTCGTAAAAATTCAAGTTAGGGCTTTTCTACATGGGACTAGCGATATGTATTTTTATTTGCTTTAATTCTATGAAATAGTCAATCGATACGAGTAGGTATCGATACTTTTTGTTCGATATTAAGTACGTATCGATATTTATCGATCGATACTGTATCGAGTAAAAATATCGATACCCTAGTGGTATCGTTCTATCCCTAGTGACTGGTGTACGGCATTAAAACTACTTTCGAAAAATACATTTCCAAAGAGCACAAAACCAATTAATCTCTGCTTCTGGGTTACCTGAAATATTTTATTTTTGGACTTGTTATAATATAATAAATAAAGTGAATGAGAATTATTTCTCAAAGTATTAAAAGCATTCGTTTTTAGTCTCAGGGTTTGAATCAACTGTTGTAAAATGATGCAAGCTTTAGCGTGAAGCATAAAGATGGGCAAAAAAAAAACAGAAACAAAGTTTTAACAGTAATTTCCAATTATTGATTAAAATAAATAAAACCATCATAGGGGTACAATACTTTCGTATACAATTTACAAAATTAACCCACTTTATCTTTAATCAGAAGAAAGAAAACTTTAACTGAAACAGTTCCATTACGTACCACGCCGCATAGTGGCAAAGAATTAAGCAACAACAATAACATTTTGCCATACGTACAAGTGTGTCACATACTGGGTTCATTAAAAGAATGCGTTTGTGTGTATGTGCACAACTAAATGAATAAGTGGATGTGTTAAAAATTTCTTTACAGTCCGTTAGTTACTGCCCTTTAGGGTAATTTGTTTCAAGTGCTCAATTCGCTGCTTAAATTCCATTTATTTATGTACCGCTTTGGTTTATTTTTTGTACTTTTGTTTTACGTTTGTGTGTATGCAAGTGTGTTTGTTGTATTTTTTTAAACTTATCGAAACTTATCGCTTAAAATGATCTGTATTTTACGAGTACATAGTTTTCTTTTTTGTTGTTGTTGTTTGTTGTTGTTTTCCTTAAATAAAAGTATTTTGTATGCGCATTTGAAACAATGATTAGATGGTATTTTTACTGTTGTTGTTTTGCTTTTTTTTGTATTATTCATTTTGAAGCCGTCTGTGGGACAGACTTGTTAAATACTTTTAAGTTAAAAATCCACCCGCTTTCCTATGTTTTCACCGGCTTGACGTGATTTTAGGCAATTACTCAATGTGCGCCTTTTATTACGATCTACATTGTCTGCAGTTTTACGTTTTTTTAAACAAATTAATCAAACTGAACAACAACACAAAACAAAACAAAAAATGTATGAAAATAGTCACTGGAAATTTAGTGGAACTTAAAGTTAAAAAAAGTTAAGTCTTAGTTTGTATTTTTAAGTAATTTAAATATTTTAACAAGTTTAAACGTTATAGTTTAATGCCGAAATAAATACATACATATGTACATATTATTATTTACTATATGTATGAAAATTTATCACACATGGGACTAAATAATTCTTGCAAAAAAACCCAACTTCAAAACAGACAAACTTAAAATCATATATTTTTAAGACGGTTATTATACACTAATTATGTTTTATTCGAGAAATATTTCGTCAGGATTTTTATGTGTCGTAGAACCAAATATGATGCAGATTAAACAAGAAAATTCAAAAGTTATGCGGTCACCCTTTATTTTTTTACACTTTTTATTGCTGACTTGGTAAAATAAAATTTGTTTAAATTCTAAGCGGTAGTATATAACTGTGCAAAAGATTGGCCATATACATCAAATTACTGCCATTAGGGCACCCTTTAACTTATAATTAATATATTATATTATTGTTTTTCTACATACATATTTATACTTGATATAGTACTGGACGGTTTCGAAGATAGGGCCATATAGATCAAATAACATTAGTTATGGGGACACCCTTTAATTTCTAGTTTAAAGTTTGCTGCTTGTTGTAGCGGACTTAGCAATAAAGTTTCTCTGCAAATTTTAATCAACTGTCTACAACTGCTCAACAGTTTGGTTGTATACATCAAATAACAGTAACTATTGTAACACCCTATAATTTATAATTTTAAATATTTATACTTCTTAATATACCAGACAGAGCAGTGAACATTCTGTTTAATCCTTAAGTGTTTGTATAAAACGGTTCAAACGATTGTTTCATATAGGTCATTTTACTTTAAATATAGGAACACCCTTTAATTTCTAAATTCAAATTTTATACTTGTTGTTATAGCGGATTTAACAATACAGGAACCTTGTAAGTTTCTGCTGTCTGTTTATAACGTATCAAAAGTTTGGCCACGTACATCAAATTACATTAACTATCGGGGCACCCTTTAGTTTATAAATCAAAATGCTTATAACGGTCATAGTAATCGACATCCTGTTCAATTTTCAAGCGTTTGTCTATAACGGCTCAAAGGATAGGCGCATATAAGTCAATTTACGTCACCTATAGGGACACCCTTTATTTTTCAGATTAATTTTTTTATTACTTTTTGCTACTGGGAGCTATAGTAAGAGGCATTTTTTACTTTTAAAGGAGTGCACTTTGCGGTTCATAATACACTTAAAAACATGTATGTTGTATGGGGACACCCTTTAATTTTTAAGATTATGAACAGTTTTTAAAGCAAGAGTAATCTGTAATCATAATTTATCAAATTACAAAAAATTTTTAAATCGGTTCATAAAACAAAACAACATTCAATGAAATTGATCACCTCCTTCTTTTTTTAATGTCGTTTAAAAACAACTGAAAAACGCCTTGCCGCAGACAAAAGAATTTAATGTTTCTAATGAATTTTTTAACATTCAGGCAGGTCACAGAATTCAATTCCGATCGTATTCGATTTTAGTTCTGTAAATTGGTTCTTCAGAAAACGAAAAACGTTAAAATTTCGCCGGAATAAAACCACTTTTATGTCAATTTTAAAATGAAAGTTAGTTTCTTTGAAATTTTGCTCTTTGCGGTTTTTAAATTTGGCGCAATGTTGCCAAACTTAAGTTTAAGAATGGAGCTTCAGAATTTTTAAGGACTAAACAAAATCAATCGAAATCTGAAGAAGGTAAGAAAAAATTGATCGGAATGGTTAATATGGATCAAAACCATTTCGATCGAAATGTGTGACATGAAAAATTTAACTTTTTTCGTATAAATTCGATGAAATGTCGACAGCATGGTGAATTCGTTTTTGTTTTGAAGCTTCTAATTTTTTGTATCAAAATTTTAAATTATCAGCGCTTTGTGGATATGTGGTGAAAATTTAATATTTATGTTAAATTGCCATCGATCACTGAAATTCTAATTTTCTGTAATCTACATTTTTTTGGAGTTTTGGTTTTTACATTTTTGGACTGAGACTCTAGTTTTTTTTAAATAAAGCAATTAAATTTAAGTCCACATTAAATTTGAATAATGTAAGGAAAATAGAGACGCTCTACAAGAATTAACCCAGAATTAACCCAGCATAATAGTAATACCTACTTCGAACGCTTCAACAGCTTCAAATTGTACTACCCGCTTACAGGTTTCCTTTTTTTTATTCAACTAATCAAAATTTGATTATGTTTTTTTTCTAAAAATAGACAATAAAGCTTGCATGAAGATCTAATATAATTTTTAAAAATTTTTCAATTAATTTAAGATGCCGATCAGTTGCCAAATTACACATAACGCCTAAAGAGTAAAAAGTTGCTAAACTTTGTGCTTCAGACGAGTTTCATTTTTATGAAAACGCTCTGCTTGATCTTAATTGAAATTTAATTATACTTTATTAAAATTAAAATATTAAATAATAAAAGAAAATAAGCAGATGTATGTTGTTCTGACAGCAACACCCTCTTGAAATATTCTCTTAAAACTCTAAGCACGCGCTCTTTATTCATTGTCCTTGAAAAAGAAATCTTAAGAAAATTGTTTGCACATGTTTATCTAATTGCTACACATGGTGATACACCTCCAAAAAAATTGAATCAAACTAAAAGAGCACGATCCATAAAGTAATAAAACACATTGAGTGAACACAACACAAATATCTACTTACGCATTAACAAAGTCTTAAAGATAAAATTATAAAAAAGGAAAAATCTTTATATGAAATTTGCACAAGAAATAAACAGAGAAACCACCACTTTTTTTTTAAATAACAAACCATCAAACACAATCGTTTGCTTATTCTGTGTAGCATGATCCTTCCGGTAAGAATTGTCAATAAGAGTTTTAATTTAGCAGGACAATAACAGCAAATCTAGTTTAACAGGAAGCAATGTGTATTCATTTAATGATAAAGATGAAGAACAAACGCCTTGACATGATTTTGGTATGTTCTTTATATGAAATTATAATAATTGTAAGAGAGAGTAAATTAAATATTTAAGTTGTTCAAAATGTTCCAAATCCAAATTGCAGCTGTCAAGCATCGCGAAATGTTAAACAATAATTGCAGCAATATGAACATACTCTCGCTCATAAAATACTTGGTAGAGCAATCGACTTGAAGGAGTAACCCTCAAGTCTTTAAAAATCATGCAACTGCAAAAATCATGATCTGATTTTCACCTACTTACACTCACAGAAAAATGTTGGTTAGAAAAACGTTGAAAGTGTATTAAAAATTTTTTTTTTTGTTGAATTAATTAAATTTGAATTTGTATAAATATAAGAAAAACGGAACAAAATAAAAAAAAGTGCTTAAGAATGTGATGTGATCGAAATATACAATATTATACTTTTGTCATTTAATTTTAATAAACATTTTTGTGGTTATGGGGATCATATTATTGTCATTAAATTTATTATGCTCTATATTGTTTTTCTTGCTTTTAAATGACATTTAAGTGGATGGTAGGATTTCATTAGACAAGGTAACCAATTAAAGATTAGATGAATTTTAGAGAATTTGACCAAAAGTAATAAATTTTCTATAAAATTCCATTTGTTTATTTCAGACTTCTTTCAGCCCATTATATTTTGTATAATGATTATCCCACTTTTTTAAATACTCTGCAGAATAAGAACTTGTTGCAGTTAAAGCTTCCTTACTTAAGTCGAAATATTTTCTTAAATCGAGAACCAGCAAGTAACCGCGAAAAAATTAAGCAGACGTATCTTAATTGCCACACGTAAGTTAAAAATAGTTTTTAGTTAAAACTACTTTTTCTTAGTTCTTGCAATGATAGTTTTTTTCATTGTAAAGTTGTGAATCCATGCTTTGTACACAGTTAACTATCGATATCGTGACGGAAAAGCTCTAAAAAAGCGAGTAAGTTCATCACACATTTCCATTTTCTTGGTCTTTCGAACGCCCCGATTGCTACACTAAATATTTAAAGCTGTACCTTTGATGATTGGCACTGAGCTTTTATTTATTCGATGACCTGAGATTGTAAACCGGCCACGCTCAATTTTTTTTCGGCGGCACTATTCTACAACAAATTGAAGTAAAAAGTGAAATAGCTTTACCAGCTTTAAAAACCTTTAAGTCGCATTCTTACACTAGAAATTAACACAACGTGGAATTACAGTGTTGTATAAAATGAACATCTATATCCTCTACTCTATCCCTTTTTAACGAAGGTAACAGAATTAATAAAATATCATTATTGCCAGAGTGTTATTTTTTTTATTAAAAAAAAGAAGCTTCTTCATAAAGGCCGGGGCACATAGAATCCGTCATACGTTAAACTTTGACAAATTCAACTAAAGTCAAAGTAACAATGGATTAGGTTGGCACAATGAATACTTTGCTGACGGATGCTAAACCAAAGTTTGCTCTCTATTTTTATTCACTTTTAAATTTAATTTGTATTTTATTCACCTTTTAATTCAATTAAATTTGTATTTTATTGTTTTCTATCTAAATTGTTTTAATAAAGTCACAAAACACAATTGAAACACAGAAAGAGTTAAAAGAAAACAGGAAGAAGAAGCAGTTGATAGTTGTCAAAGTATTCAAAAGTTAAAAGTTGACCAACTTTCGTACTTTGCGTTGACGGACACGTGTTGATTGTGACAACGCTCATAAGAAAACATGTATTTTAACTGACTTGTCAGTTGAATTTGTCAAAGTTTAACGTATGACGGATTCTATGTGCCCCGGCCTTTAGGGTCGCCTACACAGTCAAGCAGGCGGTATATTATTTTGGGAAATTTTTGTGTTACAGAACATGTGCTCTTAATTTTAAAAGACAACAATGCACGCAGCAAATTTATGATCGTTCTAGAATCGTCCTTTGCAGTGCCCATTTACATCTCCTGAGCAATAAAAGTTTTATATTAAAATGCGGACTGTAAAATTTTTTAATTTGCCGTCACAATTATAGGACCTGCACACGTTTACTTTCTAGTAAATAAACTAAAGCCATTTTTTATATAAAGAATTCTTCAGCAAGAACTTTTTTTTAATTTTTTTTTCAAATTTTTACATTTAGTATTCGTAGTAGAAGCAGTGATAATTATTGCAGTGAATTCAATTTCGCTCAAAAATCGCATTTAAGTAATAACAATCCATAATGAAAATTCATTTAGGAAAACCCGTTTGTTTTTCTACAAAAAAATCATTCTTTCAGACGAAGCCCATTTTCACTTGTCAGTGTAAGTCAGCAAGCAAAATAACTAAACTGAGCGATTTTTGGGAACCCTTTGCATGCTCAACGTTTCACTGTAGGGTTCGCCATGTGGTCAGGAGGAGTGAATGGATGGTTTTGTGAAGTTTTAAAAAATTAATAGAAACCTCCAAATTGATGCAAAGTGGCTTTCCTCTTTGTATGTAGTTTTCCTTATAAATAAAGCTAATAGTCGCAATCCTACTTCAGTTTCTATCGCTCGTATCGGTTTGCTTCGCATTACCTCGATAATATTTACTGAAAAATATTTTACGCCTACTCAAATATCGTTTATGGCCTATGGTTCTCTGGAAAGTTATTTAACATCGTGTCCATACTTTTTAAGAAAGAATTGTTAAGAAAGAAAAGGTTAGGTCTGAAAGACTTAGCTTCCACATAGTTGTGTCTTTTCGCTTTGAGAAGAATAACACCTTTAGTTTTGTTTTTTTGTAGAATATACTCGGACAGACAGACAGTTCTCAAATATTTCCTTTATCCAACGAGAACCCTTCAGCTTCTTTTCCCACTAGCACCCTGGGGCTTACATGAAAATTTATTATAAAAAGATCATTAATTAAAAACAAGTAAGAGTAGCATTTTCGTTTATACCGAATCTTATATACCCTTCACCATCTCCCCGAAAGTACTTAAAGTCAGACTGAGTTAACCTAGGCGTTGACTCGAGTACTCTCAAGGTATAGGAGAAACCAGTCCTCCGGTGTGCAGGCACTAAATCTGGAAAGACAAGTTGGGTACTTGTCCAAGGGCTGACCAGTGGCCTTAATTATACTGGAGCCATGGGAACCGGTGACCCATACAGAGAGGCGCTGGTTATTGGTGAGGTCCCTTTGGGGTACTCGTGGTGGCTGTTGGTAAAAGTTCATTGTTCGCAGGGAGGTGTGGTGCTGAGCAAAAGTGTGCTATTGCACTCACAACAGACGGGGTTGGATAGTGTCCAACCCTCAAGCTACGCCTGCAGCGGGCGCTAGCCGACGCTCTGTATTTGACTCGGTGGTAAGATCACGGTTGGGTTAAGGTCTCACTGTTAGGTACCGAATCAAATCTTGATTACGTGATACCCTTCACCATGTATGTAAATCTAGTTTAGTAAAAACAATTATTAAGAAAAAAATAATTATGATAAAAATGTCATCGGCTTTTAATGGGTTAAGTATTTAAAAAAAATTAAGTATTTCCTAAAAGAGTTCTTTAAAAGCTTTTAAATGATACCCATATAGACCATATTGACAATCAAACTATTTTACCAAAAATTTTAGAGGCCCATAATTCGGTATAATGGGCGAGCGCCCATATTTTCACCTGATGTTTTTTTCTTACTGTTCAATTCCCTATAGCTCCATTTTTGTTTGTTTTTGATTGAAGTTACTTTTAGAGGCAGGGGTGGTGTTAAGCCCGCTGCCTTGAGGAACATGTACTGATCTTGCTAATTTTCGATAGCACCTCTTTCGACAATATGTCTGATCGATTGGCATATTTAAACTTTCTCTAGCTCATCTAGTGCCTCGGCAAAGTTGATTTCAACATTAACACGGAGGTACATCGCTCAATCAAATTCATAAGAAGACTGATAAGAAGTCAGAATATATACTTCATGGTGTCGGAAATGAATATTGTAGAAATTACACACGAAATGATGAATGAACTTAGATATTTCCTTTTTCCGCTTTTTATGGTGAAGTATATACAAAATGAATTGCGTACTTTAGCGAAATATAAAAATATCTTTTTTCTTAAATGTGGTTCATATTGGCAGCCTCTATACATTGTTGCGTTTTATTCTTCGGTGTAAGTGGTTACGGTTACAAAAATCTTGCTTAAACAAAAATCCCAAAACCGATGTCCAAGGACGTTAAATCACTACATTACCTGATCAGCATTATAACCCCACGAAACAATGCCACCAAGTAGTGTCTTTGTTTCTTGCAAACACTCCTTTACTATTTTGTCTCATAACTAAAGCAAATTTCTGAGTGTATGAAAGCAAAAAATCGCAATTGTTTATTAAATATTTGAATGTTACCACCGTGTTTCCCCCTTTTTTTAAATTACACAACCACTTCACGTTAGCTGCTGTCGAAAAACTATTGTTGTGGCAAAAAGGACATGTGCTGATGATGGCTTCTTACGATTTGATTTGCCTTTAAAAGAGAAGGCGTGTAGTTTTCTTTATGAAATGAAAGAACGTTAAAAAGACATTTGCTAAAATCTTAATAAAATAAGAACATCTTGTTTCTTAACATTGCTTTGTCAGTTTTGATTTTGCTCCTACAACTCCTCACTTTTAGTTTCATTTGAAAAACCGCTACCGGAAACGTGTGTTCCTTTTAGTTTCCACTGACATTCTTTAGGGTTTGTTGACATCATAAAGTACGCGTATAACGCGTTATACAACGCATACGATTAACAAAAGCAAGAATATTTTATTAATCTTGTTTTTTTGTTTTTTTTTCTTTTGGTTGAAATATAAAACTTTTTCTGTTGGCTTCTTTACTAGCTTTTGTTGAAATGACGGCTGGATGATTGGATGGTTGGTTGTTTTTGATTGTTGGTTATGTTTTTGTTTTAAATATTCATGTAGTCGTACTTTATAGTTTTTGGCTCGTGTTCTATTTCCGGTTGATTATTTTAATTGCACAAACTAAATGTTATGAAAAAAACAACAGCCGTGAAATGAAAGCGAAATTCCTTAATATTTTTTTTGTTTTATTTTGTTTGAATTAATGTAGTCCTTACATATGTTAGGTGTTTTAGAACTAAAAAATCTTTTGTTCAGATATTTTCCAAATGATTCAAACATGTCATTTTTATGTGAATAAGTTTCCTGTCAGTGTTGTCAAAGAAACAAAAGTTTTATTCACTGTTCACATAAAAGAAATGTACACTTTTCTGTGCAAAAACATTGGAAGAAAGCCCGTACTAACTCAGACTTGTGCCAGTGATAATTTTTGAAAGAATTCTTAATTTGGCTTTAGGAAAAAAAAAATAATAAAAAACTGAACATCAAGTGCTCACGCTTTTATTTTTAAATAAATTATTTGAATTTAACGCTTTTGTTTACTTTTAAAATATTAAAAATGAGATTAATTTCAATGGTTCCAAATATAGTTTTTATTACTGAACCTCTTTGGCCTAAAAAAATCTAGAAATTATGATTTATGTACTTCGTGCTAGAAATACATATAATTTACACATTTCGTCAGCTTTTGTTTTTATCTATTTGACAGAAATGCTGTAAGATTATATCCCCTCATTAATATATGAGAAATATGCGGGTGTGTCAAAAAACTTGTTTGTTAGTGTAAAGTTTGCTGTCAGATTAGTCAAATATTTGACTAAAATAGCGTAGCCACTATTTAACAAACGTTTGTTCAGTATTTCCTGACAAATATGACGATTTCTAACGTAATTAAGTTTAGAATCTTATATTTCTCAATAAACATTTAAGAAGGACAATTTCATATTTTTTACAATTTAGTAGTTACGTCATTTTAGTCAAATATTTGACTTATTTTATAGAGGACAATTTTAGCTGTGTCTTATCTAAAAATAATGTAATTGAACAAAAACTGGACTTGCTTCTGTTCGCTTTATTTATCTGGTCAGTACACAGAAAAAATTATGAAAATTTGATTTTAGCTAACAACTGTTTAAAGTTAACTTAAAGTCTTATTACTCTTTTAATTGTTTTTATTATTGTTTTTGTTAAGCTTCTTATTTCTCACTTATTACTCACTCACACTTTATTTACTTATTTCAATTAAATATTGATGAATTTTTAAGACAGGTTCCCTATTTCAACAAAAAAGTTTTGTGAATTTATAAATTTATTCCGTAACTAAATAAGAACCTTATTTTTTTCTGTGTAGTTTTTATTACGACATCAACTCAGGGGTATAACGACAGCCAACTAATAGTTTTAAGAAGTTTGTGTGATGCTAGCGAATGCAGTAAACATTTTCAACTAAATTTATGCACAGACTTACACAGCCAAGTTATTTTGAAAACTTTTATTTTAACAAAAAATTTTATTTATTTTGAACGAAAAATATTGTGCAAGCAATTTAGTCGCAGTTGATTGTTTTCCTACCTTTAATGCAACTTGGCGGAAATCATTTCGCGATTACAAAGATATCGAAATCCAATATCAGTGTCGGTTTTCCTATTATCAAAGGTAAAGGATTTTTTAAATAATAAAGGCCTGGTAAAACAAATATTATAACTTTTATGGTTTCTACTGCAGGAAGGTAAATATTTCAAAAATGAAATAAATTTGGGAGGACCAAACATATTGTTATTAAGTAAAAAATTGTAGCCATGAATTTACTGCACTGAAAAAAATCTTTTTTTTATTGAACAAGACAGGTAACAGCAATAATGAATTTATTCAATTTTGCCGTTCCCAAAATGTCAAACTCCATATATACATAATCAGTGTTAAATTTATTATTCCGAGCAAGATCTTACAGTGCCCACGACTTTGTCCGCGTATCATTTCTAATTATCTTAAAATCAAAATTTAGAAAAATGTGTTTTTAATGCTTTGTTGTAGAATTCTGTAAGCAGTGTAAAAAACTTTTCTTCTACAAAAATAAAATGTACTGTCAGCTGTTTAAGTATCTTTATACCGATTAAATTGGGTGACTTCACATTGGTATCTTAAGTTGGGTTAAAACATATGAAATCAACCGAAAATATTAACATTTCTGACCTCATCACCTCCAAATTTGATAAGATTTTGTACACATAATCTATGGATCGGCACAATAATATTTGCCAACTTTCAGACATATAGTCTTCCAACTTTCAGAATTATGGCCATTTCAAGTTGGCAAAAATCAATAAAAATGCACGCAGATGCCTTAACACAATTTTTAATATCTCGAAAAGTATTCATTGTATGTTAATAATGAAGGGCTCATTTTACAGACAAAAACATGCGCCATTCAAAAAAATTTTTTTTGGAATTTTCGATCAAGGATAATGTAAATGAAAAAAGGACAAAAATTTCCAAAGGATATATCTCGAAAATCAATATTTTTAAAAATCTCAAAAAAATACATGTTAATTATTATTATGTTTTGTACAAGTCTGCCAAATTTCAATGTGGAGTCTTCATTACAACATGAGTTATTAAGAAAAAAGCAGGCGAAGGTTTACGTTTTGAAATAATAAAATTGAAAGAATACAAAAAAGTCGTGCACAATTCATTCGGTATTTGAATAAAAAATATGCCATTTAATTCAACATTTTGCTGTAATCGTTTTAAAAAATCCGGTCACACTGGGTGCAATAAAAGTTTAAGACAAGTCCAAGAATGGATGCTACAGTATACTAAGGATAAAAACATTACGATTTCAAATAAAATTTGTGGGACATGTAGAATAAAATTTTCGCATCTGAAAAAATCTAATAAATATAATTTGGAAGAAGGTTCAGACATAAACGAAAATGTAGATACTTTCGATGACATTGCGTCAGGCACGGAAGAAGTTGCTATTTCAAAATTAAACCAATTTATACCGTATCTGCAATAATCTCCGAAAAAAAAGAAGAAGTTACATCAAAAACGGTACAGAGATGCAAAATGCAGGAAAATAACTGATTCGATTAAAGACAAAGTTTTCCACCGTTCAGCACAATCAACTTCGCATATGTGCCCACAATCCGAAATAATAGAACAATTAAAAGAAAAGTTTAAAACATTAACAAAAAATAGTGAGAAAATCCAACTGCTAACAATTTTACCAAAAAGCTGGACAATACATAAAATTGAGGAAGAATTCCTCAGAACAGAAAGATTTCGTGTCTGTTTTTGAAAATGGTACTAAAGTGAGGAAAAATAAAAGACTTTTGCTTGGAAACCTAAGAGAAATGTACGCCTTATTCAAGGAACGGCATGATGGAATAAAAATAGGTATTTCTAAGTTTTGCCAACTTCGTCCGAGGAATATAATTCTAGCAAATGCGAGTGGATCTCATAACGTGTGTGTTTGTACAAAGCATCAAAATGTGAAGCTGATGGTTGATGCTATAAATTTAAAAAAATTAACTGCTGGCGTTCCGAATTATTAGCTTGAATGTTATTACAAAGATTGTTTGAAACAAATGACATGCATTCCATCTTCTTCAAAGTGTCATCTACGTAAATGTAACAAGTGTCCAGGAATTAAAAATTTAAAAGCAAAACTAAATCAATTACTAGAACAAAATGATATTGATGAAATAACATATAAACAATGGGTAAGTGTAGATAGGGATAATTTGGAGACGATGTTTAGTCAAGCTGACGTTTTCGTGGATTCCCTATGTGAAAATCTTGAAATTCTACTACCTCATTCATTTATTGCAAAACAGCAGGCAGCATATCTGAGCGACAGAAAATCAAATTTGGAAGAAAATAAGTACATTGCAGTTTGCGATTTTTCAGAAAATGCTTCTTTTACTATTCAGGATGCAGTCCAGGAATTTCACTGGAACAACTCCCAGGCCACTTTATACCCAATTGCTATTTATTTCAAATCAGATGGAAAAACACAACATACATACTTCATAATAATATCTGATTGTCTTGTACACGATTCTGTAGCTGTTCACCTATTCCATCGCCACCTGAATGTATTTTTGAGAAAACAATTTTAAAAAAACCCCGAAGAAAATCACGTATTTTTCAGACGGTAGTGCTGCCCAGTTTAAAAATAAAAAGAACTAGATCAATTTATGTTATCATATGGAAGATTTTGGATGTAATGCTGAGTGGCATTTTTTTGCAACAAGCCATTAAAAAGGCCCCAGTAACGGTCTTGGAGGTACCGTAAAGAGAGAAGCACGTCGAGCTAGTTTACAGCGTCCATTACAAGGTCAAATAACTACTTCAAAACAATTATATGAGTGGTGCCTGCAATATCTTTTGAACTGTAATTTCGAGTTTTTAACTCTAAAAGACCACGAAGAAGAAGCACAGTTCCTTTAAATTCGTTTTAAATATTTGCGTACTATACCTGGAACTCAAAAGCTGCATTCTATTGAACCTGTAGATAAAAAAAAATTAAAGTCAAGCGTTACTCGGCAGATGCAGATTTTGTAATTGAAATCCTTCAGAAATAATAAATATGCTGCAATAAAGTGTTTAATAATGATAATACATTATGTTGTACTTTTTATTAAAGGTTTAGCAATGAAGGAAAAGAGTTTGAGCAAAGAAAATTCGAAAAAGTTCCGTTACATTTGATTTGTTCTTCTTTTTGTAGTTTGTCACCTTTTTGTATTTTGGTACATTTCATGAAATACATAAACCTTCGCCTGCTTTTTTCTTAATAACTCATGTTGTAATGAAGACTCCACATTGAAACTTGGCAGACTTGTACAAAACATAATAGTAATTAACATGTATTTTTGTGAGATTTTTAAAAATATTGATTTTCGAGATATATCCTTTGGAAATTTTAGTCCTTTTTTCATTTACATTATCCTTGATCGAAAATTCCAAAAAAATTTTTTTTGAATTGCGCATGTTTTTGTCTGTAAAATGAGCCCTTCATTATTAACGTGCAATGAATACTTTTCGAGATATTAAAAATTGTGTTAAGGCATCTGAGTGCATTTTTATTGATTTTTGCCAACTTGGAATAGCCATAATTCTGAAAGTACGAGAGCTAGGACACTGAAAGTTGGCAAACGCTATTATTGTGGTTAACTTTCCCTTCGTACCAAATTTTATCCAATTCGAAATCGGTGCGGTCAACTCATTGGTTGATTTCATATGTTATTACCTAGTTCTTCTACGAAATGACATATTTTTATGATATCAAAAGTGTTCTATTTGAATCAATGTTTTAAAGGACCTCCTCGCAATTTTTTTTTCAAGGTGCTAATGATTTAAAACTTCTGGTTTCCTCGGAATTCAGGCAAAAATTTTCCCAAACTCTAGTAGAGAGTGAAAAAAGAGCGTAAGAGTAAAGTAAGAGAAAAAAATGGTTGAAAATTTTTGCTAGTAAATTTTTTTTAATGATTCAAACAGCTATTTCTTACTTTTGGTTTCAAAATAATTTGCTTTTAAAATGTCTGATTAAAAGAATATAAAAATAATATTATTCTGTAATTTTTTTAATTTGGCTAGAAAAGTACCTAGCAAAGAAGTGGAAAATAACAGAAATTTGGCTTAGAATTTTCATGCTTTGCAGGTGATTGTATTGTATTTAGAATTAAAAGTAAACAAGCTAATGATGAAACATTCAATGCAATGTCCTTTTTTTTCGGTACAATTTAAAGAAGAGTAGTACAATTATTATGTTTAATTATGAGTAAATTATACACATGTAAGAAATTAAATATAATTTTTATTATAAATATTTTCACATCTAAATCACAATGAGAATGTTTATTAGAACTAACTACAAGGAAAAAATTTATTCATGATGAGCTTGAACATCATAAAAGCTTTTAAAAATTACCAAATAATCAGCAGAAAATTTAATACATTTTAAATACATGCTTAAGCCATTTGGTTACTTGAAGTATTATTTTCAATTTTTCGAGTGGTTAACAGTTTCCTGGCTTTTAGTAATTTTTATTTTATACATTTTTGCATTCTAGTACATTTTCCTTAAAAAATGGTACCATACAGCACCAATGGAACGTACAGTTTTTAGCCTTACATATCATTCCCAAGGACACCATAATTTTCTTTGCTAGTTTTTGCTAGTAAAGCGTTCATTTACTTTTTGGCATTTGGGAGAATAATTTTGAAATTTTAATTTTGTTTTACTCTCTCGTTGCTAGTTTTTGCTAGTAATAATATTAATTTTCATCCTTTTTTGTTTTTTGAATTTTAATTTGACGCTAAATTTTAACCGCTTTAATAATCTCCAATTATAAACTGAAATTATTCATTTATAATAACCAAAAAAAAAAAAATCTAAAAAATCGCGCCGAAAAGCTTAAAATCGAGTGACAGCACCAAACCGCTTGCGTGATTTTATGTATGTAATTTTTATTAAAAATTAAATGCCAGATAAATTAATATAATTATAATTTGCATCAATGGTATTTTTCATTACCATTGAAATTTCATTAGCATTAATTAAAGTAATTAAAATGATTTAATTAAATTATAATTGTCATACTAATAGTAATGAAACTGTTTAATTACTTATTAAAATTGAAAAAAAATTATTCTTTTTGTGAAAAATAAATTTGTGATAGCACAACCTTAAAAAATAACTATTTATTTAGTAGTTCATCAATTTAAGTGAGAGATAGTTGTAAAACGTGATAGGTTAGATCTTAAGTCACCTAACAGCCCAGTTAGCGGTTAAAAAGCTTTGCCACATCATAAAATTTTATCAACTACAGTGCACTCTTTAATTTCCAATTTCATATACTTGCTGTTCCAGTGACTTAGCCAAGGAGAATTTATAAGAGGTGACAGTGCCGCTACAGCAATAAAACAATAAAATATTAAAAAATTTCTTCTGATCTTTAGTGAATAAAAAAAAATAAAAAGGTGACAGAGAATTAAAAAATTAAAAAAAAAAAATACGTAAAAATGCCATCAGCTCTTAATGGGTTAAGCATTTTAAACATTTTCAGTTTTTCCTTAAAGATCTCTTCAAAAGCTTTAAAATTGATATTCTAAAAATTTTGAATATTTCAGAGACCTTAACTCGAAAAATATGGGCGAGTGCAAATTTTTTTACTTGATTTTTTTCTTCTTATTTTTTAATTCTGTATCGCCTTATAAATTTATTTTTCTGTTGAAGTAACTTCATTGTTTCAAATGATATTAGGGGTAGACGTGGTGCTTTGCTTGCGGCGTCGAAGGACATGAACTGATCTTGCTGATTTTCAAGAGCAGCTCTTTAGACATTATGTCTGATCGATTGGCATATTTAAATTTTCTCTAGCTCATCTAGAACCCTGGCAAATTTTTTGTAACACGGATAGACAGACGGACATTCCTCAATCGAATTTGCTTTGCATAGGAAGTCAGAATACATATATTTAATGGGGTCGGTAATGGATATAGTGGATTATACCACCATTTTTTCACTTTTTGTGGTGAAGGGTATGATACACTTTTGATAGCCGCTATGCACGTAACAAAGTTAAGCAAAAAAAAGTCTGGCTGAATAAACGCCATAAACATAAAAAGTAGCATTCAGACATCCTTAAACACAAACTATAACCAACATAAGACTCCAATAAAATGAAATTTTGTTCAGATATTGAATCGGTTATAAATCTAAATATTTTCAATTTCAAACTGAAAATATATGGAGAAATAGGCGAAAAGCCAATCATATTGACATGATGACAATTTAGTTTGTTAAGATTGAATGAATGACTATTAAGAGTTGTATTCATTTATAATAATTTTCATTCATAGCTATAGTTCAGTATTTTCTTTATCAGTATTTTAAATAAGACAATTTCTATTTCTTTTTAAAAATGTGATCTGTATTTTTTACTTTATCTATTGCAATTTTATCCCATCAAGTAGCAAGTTAAAGAAAAAAAAAACTAAAATTTTTTTATTTTATTTTGAGAAGAAAACATTTCTTTTATTCTCTTCCCACGCTTAAAATTAACATTTCCTTTGATACATTTTTCATTCTTAAACATTTATATTTCCTGTTTAAAAGCAAAAACCTAAACAATTTATGTTCTTCCTCATAATAAACCTCCTTGAAACTATGATTATCGAAATTATGAATTTCATTAAAGGGCTGTTGCACATACCACCGTTTCACCTACAAAATATTAACAATTCATTTCGTTTATGAAGCTAATAATAGTTTTTAACCATCAAATAACAAGTCAAATGCTAAAGTGTGCACTTACACAACATAAAAAAAAAAACAAAATTTTGAATTTTTATTAACAATATTACTTTGCAGTAAAAAACAAAACAGAAACAAAAATCAAGTTGAATAGTAATAAGGTTTATTTTCTGGTGTTGAAACTAAATGTTGGTGCGTGTTTGTCCTATTTTAATATCCTCCTTTAAAGGATGAACGGAATGAAAGTATATTTAGTTGCATGCTACCCCCTCGCGGTTAAGCATATTATTTTTATGACATTGTTTGTCGTGTGACCACCCAAACCAACCTCTTTTTTTCCTTAAAGCCCAAATAAAAAAGCCAAAAACTTCAAAAAAAGAAAAAAAAAACTGTAACAACCCGATCATTTAAATTGTAACCGTTTAACGTATAATTTCTGTTTTCCTCGTCCTTTTAATATTCATGTTTGTTAAACATTCGTTTTTGTCAGTTTCAAAACACTTGCACTCACACAAATAAACACAATTATAATTGTAACAAATTGAACGACGCTTTAAACACGCGCCTTAATTGGCCTTCTTCCTGTGTATTACACGTCCTTATTTTTCCAGTTGTAATCTATAAGGGGAGATTCTAAGGATTTTTTATTTCCTTTTTTTTCATTCAGCTAATAACTGTTGTATTATTATCTATTTGTCTTTATGGTGTTTTATTATTTGTTTATTTTTTTTTTTTTTGCTTATTTGTCATATTTTCCATATTATTTATGATTTATTGACTTTTACTTAATTTCCGCTTATTTTCCGTTTTATTTTTTATTTATTATTTGTTATAAGTGTTTGCTATTTTAGTTCCGTCCTTGGACACTTTCTTATGATTAAAGTGTCATAAACGTCTACAACATAAAATTATTTATTTGTGACATGGGGAAATGAAATATTTTAATTTGGGAAAATATCTAAAAAAATAGAAAATGAAAATAATTTTTATTGGATTTTTTCATAAACTGGTTCGAAATTGTAAGCCGTAGAAATGTTTCAATTAAACCATATATTTTTGAATACTAGATTGTGATTTTTAAAAGAATTCAAAAGCTTCTATTTGGGCTATTTTCTGCAATAGGTCTGATATAAGACTAAAAAATAAAAAAATACTGAGACAGTTTTTTTTTTTTTTTTTTTTGAAATTTAAAAAACTACCACAACAGTTTGCTTTTACAGAAATGACATTAAATCAAAAACGATGGGAAATATCAGGTTAATTGATAATGACATACATGTCATTAGGCTGGCTTTGCTTGGAAGTTTGGGTTAAATTTTTAATGAGTTGTCTTATTATGTACGCCGTTGTCTCAGAAATGGCGACACTCAGCACTATTTTCTGCTTGTCTAAAGTGGAACAAAATAGTCAATGTAACCACAGAAATACTTAAGGAGTGTTAGGTTCTTAAATCGCGACAGTCAATTCACGAATGGTCTTCGTGAGATGAGAAAATCTGTAAACTTCTTATTCCTAACATCGAACGAGTTACATCCTGTCACTAAAACACAAAATGGAAGGTAACAATAAAATATTTAATTTCATTTTTGTTTCCAAATTTTGTTGTATAGCTTAAGAATCTTTTTCAAATTAATTTTAATTTAGTCTTAAGATTCACTTGCAAATAAAAAATACGCAAAAAATAAAAGTCTGTGTTTTGTAAAAATATAACTAGCATACCACCTTGGAAGAGCGAGGATTAATAAAAGCTGTGGAAAAGCTCGGATAACATCGCTCAATACCGACCGTTTGGTGTCAAATTATGATTCCTGCGCCTTCTTGGATACTGGTCCCTACAGTGGTGAGTTTTCTTTCACTTTCCACCGAATTCTGTATAATTATTGGCTGAAGGTCGACAAAAGTGTTCTCATGCTCTGGCCTCTTCACGAAGGTTTGAACACTGAAGCCATGATGATAAAATTCACAACTCGTGTTTTAGCTACAATTTCGATGGTATATATTTTTTTTGATTTCAATACATCTGGAAAACATGCAACGAGACACAAATTTGACATATCTTTCTAAATATTCTGACAGTAGGAAGTCATTTGTAACTTCGCTAGCTGGGGAAATATTGGAAAAATTATATTGATGTTAGTGCCTCGTTTCTGTTACTTAAGTGAGAAGTTTTTATCATGTGAAAATATCAGAGTCATTCTTTTTTATACAGGGTGAGTTAGAGTTAATACAAACATTTTTAAATAAAATAATAAAAAAGTTCTTTATTAACTTTAGCTTCCCCTAAGTAAAAAAACGATTTTAATATTCTCAAGTGATAAATTCTTCACTCAAGATACAAAAACGAGGATATCAATTTAGTACTGATCACTCTGAATGACAACGAAATGACAACATTTGCTTTTGTTAACTTCCCTTCTGTTTTTTAAAGAAACTGAAAAACATCGATGTAAGGGTTTTCTAAGTTTATATACCATAAAATTTTGCCAATTTTGCAACCATTTTTATAAACAAAGTGCTGTAAAAAATACAACATTCGTTTGGGATTGTCTTCATGATGGTAAGGACATTTATGATGGTAAGGACAAAAAATCATTTAAAAGTAAACAAAAGTTTGAAGAAATAGGATTATAAGTTGATGAAGATTTTTGCAGGAGGCACTTGTTAAATCATTAAAATTTACTCAACAAACTGGGGCCAAATTACCGCATTCGATATCGATTGAAATTTCAATAGGATTAAAATTGAAAATTCATTCGACATCGAATGCCGTAATTTGCACTCTGTTTTTTTATTATGTGAAAGTCATGAGATCCATTGAAAAACAAAGAAATTGGGTGTCATATAAATAAAACTTAAGAGAAGTTAAGCGGCATTTTTACTTCATTGCCAAAATAATTGTTTTATTTATTACAAAAATGAATCAATAAGGGCAATCCAAAATGCAAAACAGCAATTTTAAAAAGGGATCAAGGGGAAAAATCAACACAAAAGGACTTTTCATACTTGTGGTTTCTTTTAATAGCAAAATAGCTCACTTTTTAGTTGTTTTCTTTTTTTTACTCCGCGGCTCTATTTATCCATTACACGCTCTCCATTACACTTTACAATTCTTCGAGATTCTTGCGATATTTTCAAAACAGACGCTTCAATCCGGTGTGATTTGGGACAAAATTTTCTGTTTTACCATAGGGGCACTTTAATCTAATTTTAGTTTAATGCACTAAGAATTGAAATAAACGCTACAATCATAGCGTGTTTATATGATCTTCAGTAGAAGAGTTATTTTTTGAGTTTGTTTGATTTGTAATACTGGTAAATACACGTCCAAGAGTGAACAGTAGTTTAAACAGTAGCTCTTACGAAAGTTCCTACATGCGTGTTTCTTATATCTTTAGTCTGTCTGTGTAAGACACTGAGTAGTTGTGTCTTCAGATATTATTTTGTAGCTTGCAAAAGATAAAAACTCTCTGTTCCACTCAGTCAGAAAGTTATTTTGTGTTGGTGGTGCTGAAGAGAGCAGAAAATCTTGATTAGTTATATTAGATATCAGATTAGATATCAGCGCAGAAAAGAAACAAAAAACAATTAATTAGAAAGTATAAATATACGTTATACGATTCCTAAATTGAGCAATGCTCATTAGGGTGTCCCAAAAATTTTTGTTGTTAGAGGATCAAGCATAATTTGAAAGCTTATAAGGATCAGTATTTTTGAGTTTTTTTTTTTAGATTTTTAGGAAGAGGTTTAGAGGTCGCGCAAATCAAGTCTTTGTTAAAAATCGGATTTTTCGAAATTTTTTCAAACTTGACGCATACCTTTGTCAATAAATACGTTGATTTAATTTTTGGACAGAATATTTCTAAGGACAGTTTCCCAAATATCATTTCTATATGCAAAAAGTATAAGTTTCGGCAATATTTTTGTCCATTTCGATTCAACATATTAAATATTTTTGTAATATTTTAACAAATCCTGTAAAAAACGGTTAATTACTCTTCAAATTTATATGAAAGTAATAAAAACCAGTCACGCGATTTTGAAGAGGGATATGTTCTATACAACTAAAAAAATAATAATGGAATTTGGTCTAACAGTTCCTTAGTTACACTATTTTTATAGTTTGTACCTTGAAAATGGTGATACTTTTTTCGTTATAATTATTTTATATTTCCATAAATTTTTATAGTTGTGTTTTTAAAGTGATTTTTGCGAATTAATAAAATATTATTTCATTTCAATTTAATCCCCAGTTTAATTTAATTTTTCTGACGATTTCATGTATGAACCAACAAAAAAAGCGGTCCAAAAGAAGTTCCATCTTCCTTAAAAAACCAACAGCTTTGTGCGAGTCTTGACAAAACCGGAATTAGTTGCCGTAAAGCTTTGTTAATAGTATATTCCTGCTCAAATCCTAGCCAAAACATCGCAAAAATTGCATGCTCAAAGAGTTCAATTTGGAGGGAACGTATAAAGCAGCGAAAGATTATTGCAGATTCTATTAAAAAATCGTTTGATGCTACTAGTTATACTACGGTACATTGGGATGGAAAAATAATGCCCGACTTAAAGAATAAAAAGAAAAAACTGATAGCCTCTCTATAAGTGTAACCGGAAATTCTGATCCCAAACTTCTAGAAGTAGTACCACTTCGATCGGGAAGGGGAGAAGATCAAGCTGATGAAGTGTGTGAAATGTCTAAAACCTGCAAATTAACTAAAAATATCAATTTTTTGTCTGCAGATACAACAAGCTCCAACACTGGACGCCGAATCGGTGCATGTGCTTTACTTTGTCAAAAACTAAAAAAAAAGACCTAATACTCGTATTTTTGGCATGCCGGCATTATATGTTTGAGCTTGTTGCTGGATCAACCTTTAAGGCTCTTAATATTGAGGAGCAGACCGCATCACCGCAAATAAAACTTTTCGCCACACAGCAGAGTTGGGAGTCTATTAACAAATCCTGTTTTTCCGACTGCATAAATTATAAAATTGTTGAAAAGGTTATTCCGGCACCAATGCGCGAAGATTTATGCAATTTTATTAAGAGTCAACATGAAGACACGCAACCAAGAGAGGACTATAAAGAACTACTCCATCTGAGCCTTATCTTTTTGGGTGATAAGTCTATGCCCTACCCAACAGTAAAAGCTCCAGGAGCTATCAATCGGGCTCGCTGGATGATGAAAATTATATATTCTTTGAAAATATGCATTTTCCGAAAGCAGTTGCAAACTTATATAGACAAATCAACAATTGATGCATTGCTTGAATTTAGTTCATTTGTTTTAAGAATTTATATAAAATATTGGTACCTCTGCCAGTGCCCTCGATACGCTCCTCTCAATGATCTGAACCTATTAAAGGAATTTAATGGTTATAAAATTTTTAATAAAGAAGTTGCACATGCCTCACTTAAAACTTTTCTAGATCATCAGTGGTACTTAACTCCGAAATTGGCTGCCTTGGTATTTTTTGATGAACGTATCGACACCAAACTTTACGTTTAATGACAAAAAAAAACTTGCAGATACTCAATGCAGCGACTATGAAGTAACAAATGTTACTTTAACAGAAGAAAACTTCAGAAATAAAGAATTTTAACACTTTATTTCAAAAGGCAGTCTTACTTTTTTTGAAGCTTGCAATACTTCAACCGCTTTTTAAAAATAGATCCAGAGAATTGAAAACCTAACAAGTCATTTCAAGATGCGAAGGAAAAAGTTCAACATTTACAAGTGGTAAATGATGTGGCAGAACGAGGTGTGGCTTTGGTTACATCGCAGTTACTCCAATAAATGATTTAACACAGAGCAAAACAAAAGTTTGTGTTTTCTTTTTGTTGATTGGGTATGTATGGTGAACTGGCAAACAGCTTATAATAACATATACTGGGTATAAATGTTAAAACGGGTATAAATCAGAAACGGTTGTATACATATTAATTAGAAAATTGTCTTTTAAACTGCATCATTAGTTTATTTCGTTTTTATTGAAACTTAAAAAGTTTTAAGGCAATATTACAAAATTTAAAAAAAAAAATTACGAAAAATTATAATTTAGAGTATCTATATGAGCAAAATAATTACCAAAACATATACGTTTTTTACACAGGAATAAAGCTTGGATACTTTTCTTAAACATTGTTTCCTCAGAAGCTAAGAAACCCGTGGATATTAAGCAAGTAATGAGTAAAGTTAGAAAAAAGGCCGAAAACACCGGTTTTTTATGAAAACTCCATTTGCGCGACCTCTAAATCTATTCCGAAAATTCTTAAAAAAAAAAACTCAAAAATACTTAACCCTATAAGGTTTTCAATTTTGATTGAGCACCTATGAAAATCAGAAAAAAAATTTTTTTTGGGACACCCTAATGCTCATTCTGTTTAAGTTTTAAAATCTTAAAAATTCTCAAAAAGTTTTTTGACAATGAATAATTTGTATTCCTATTTTATTTAACAAAATACTTGTTTCCGTCGATAAATAAAAAGTACGTAAGCAGAAATTTCATTTTTAATATTTTTATTATTTTAAATAAAGGATTCTTCAATAGGGACTGTTAAATTTTGAAAGCTCATATCACTTTTACTGTTTAAAGTCTATTAGAAAAATTAGAGAAGGGAGTTATAGTCCAATAACGAAAAGAAAATCTGTGTTATGTTTAAGAAAGTACATTAAAAGAAAAAATTATATTTTGGAGGAGTTAAATTCCTTCTGGTAGCTGCTTGCCTTCTCGATTCGGGCACATCAACGTCCATGTTAACCTCTTGTTGTTTCTCCTGTTGTTTCCAGCAACATGTTGAAATAATAAACTTTAACTATCGAAAGAAGTGAATTACTTGTGGCAATGGAGTACGTTATATTTTTTTTTTTAGTCAAGAAAATGACAATGAATCAAGAAAGAGCTACATTTGGCGAAGGCAACGTTGACAAAAAGAAATTATTAAATTTTTCCCGCGTTGATGAATTCAGGTTATTAAAGTACCCAATTTAAATTATTTGGACGGTAACAAATGTAATTAAAATAAAATACTCACCCTGACGCACTTCTGAGGCTACAATGGAAGTTTTTTAAAACCGTCTCAAATAGAAAACTCTTAAATTTCAAATTTGTTTTAATTTAAGAGCAATAAAATCTCGATTGAATTTTCAACATAACAATTTAGGTTAACCAATGTTGTTTTTTACAGGTGAAAGTAAAAATGGCGATTTCGCATGCTTACATTTTATATAACTTATCGCGCAATAGTGAAAGGTTTATTAACATAAAGCTGTTTTCTTTAAAATTGATACCAGAGCTTAAAAAAACTTTAATAAATTTGTTTTAGCTCTTTAAGTTACAAAATTGTTATCGAAATGAAATTAATCCAATTACTTTACTTACCGCAAATATTTACAATTAAAATCCCTGCATAAAGTGTGTTTTGGTAAGTATTTATCTGCAACTAATTTCACTAATTGATATGTTTGTCAACGAAAGACAAGTGTGGCAAACGCCCAACACCAACAGTTTACCAGCCATCCACCCATTCTCACCCAAACAACATATAATTATGATTAAATTGTACATATGACGGATGGAACATCCACCCATTTAACTGCTGTGAAGAGTATATTGTAACCACAAAAACCAGAATTTCTAAAGAAAAAAAAAAATCATATCATATTTAGATAAAAGCAGAAAACAAGAAGAAAAAAAAATTAAATGCCGTCAAAATCAAAAATATGAAAATGTCAGAAAACGCAAAGAAAGCCAATTATAGAGGAAATAATCACTTATAACTTCATATACGTCTATACATACTCGTACAAACATTATTAGAATATTTTTGTATTTAACATGTGACATTTTTTTTGAATTGCTAACAGTGTGGTTCAAAAGAAGTAATAGTTTAAAAAAAAAAAATAAGGCAGCCGGAATTTTTAAATATTCTTCGTACTTTTTCGTACCTGCACCACGATATATTAATTTTTTGAAAATGACTTGTAAAATTTTTATTTCTCAGTTGCAATATAAAAATGAGTATCTCATCATTGAAAAATATTTTTTGGAAAAAAGTCGTCTTCAAATTGCCCAGCTTAAATTAATTAATAAGCTGGCAATATACACTAAAATTTTTCTTGGATTAAGTCTCAAATTTATCATATCAAACATGTAATGGTAATTTGGAAGAAATAATTCTAAAAATTTAGAGAATCCATAATTAAGCACAAATAAAGGGTTAACAAGTGGCCTTGACTATGTTTGATTTAAAAGAATTTTTAGTCACCAAAAATTAAAAAAAACGAAAAAAAAAATAAAAAAAATTTTTTCTTTATTTTTTTAAAATTTCAATATGAAAATTTGTTAAATAAAAAAATTAAAAAGAAAAAAAAAAAAATAGATAGATTGATGCGAAGAATGTTGATGTAAGAATGTAGCGACCCAGAAAATGCTGCATTCTGTGGGTGTCTTATTTTTCTTATTTTATTCTCAAGATTTTAAAAAATTTAATTAAACAAGAAAGAATGCTATATTCGTCTATCCGAATTTTATATATCCTTCTACATGGTGAAAATCTAGTTAAGTGAAGTATCTCCTATCAAAAAAAAAAAAAAAAAAAAAAACAAATATTGCGGTGACATTAGGATTTAAAAATAAGACGAAAAAATAATAGTAATCTTAATGGGTTAATTTCAGTGTATCCTGAAAGATCTCTTCAAAAGCTTTTAAATGATGCCCATATTGACCATATTGACAATCCAACTATAATTGGGAAAGTATGGGCGGCCGCCAGTTTTTTTACTTGAATTTTATTTCTTTCTTAATTCTGAATTCTCTTTCAATGCATATTTTTGTTTTTTTTTTTGTTGCAGTTACTTCGTTGTTTAAAATGTTATGGAAAAATTAGAGGCAGTCGTGGTATTGAGCCCACTGTCTCGAGGGACGTTGACCGATCTTGCTGGTTTTTCATAGCGCTTTATTTAATACTATGTCTGTTTGATTGGCGTATTTGAATTTTCTCTAGCTCATATAGTGCCCTAGCAAAATTGATTTCAACACTATTACGGACGGACATTGCTCAATCGATTTCGCTTCGCATAAGGACCCAGAATATATTACAAACGGAATGACAAAATTAGTTATACCATTTCTCCACTTTTTGTGGTGAAGGGTATAAAAATAAACCTTTAGCCGAAAAAGTAAATATTTACGGTTCAAATCCTGATTGGGAAAAAATTAAAAAATTAAAAAAATATACTTTTTTCCAAGTTGTTTTAAAGCCGAACCAAATACACAAAACGAAAATCTTTTTAAATTTATTAAAATTTTCTTGAACAAAGTCCTGTGAAAAGCAAATGAACATGTACTTCCTAATAATTTTTACTTTACTTAAAATTTCTTTTGACAAACGTGCTTGCTAAATGCTTAAGCAAGTTTAGTGTGACTGATTCAGTTTTTAGTTCGGAATAAAATTAGTTCAATCGGGTACTTAAATAGTCAAACTATTGATCATAATGAAGATGTAAATCTTTTTTTAGAATATTCTTAACTTTCGAAATTATTAGTCCTAATCTTAGACTTAATCTTAGTTCAGCTTAGGTTCACGTATGCTTTAATATTAAAATTTTTTGTGTAGAAAGATAAATGATTTATAAATTTTGGCAATAATTTTTAAAGAAAACTAGAAACATTTAGGCCATAAAAATACAAGGAATATTCAAAATTAGTTGATATTATATGTAACATTAGGTGTTTACACAACCCAAAGGTTTATTTATTGCTCTCTTTATTAAACGACACATATGTTTGTTTTTTCTGCTAATCATGGGATTAGCAACGAATGCAATTTTCTAATTCTTTCTTTTTAACGTTTAACTCGCTTGATGCTTGTTTTGCACTGATAAAAAGATCAAGGAAGAACGATATTTTAAATTTTATTGGTCCTTAGCGTCTCTTATTTAACTTCACTCATGGAAACATATGTTGAAATTATATACGTTTATCCATCTCCGCTTTAAAATTTCCAAATAAAAATTGACCCTAATACAGACTAATAAAAACGTGTTAAGGATATGAAACAATTATTGAGGCATTGTGTTCTTAAGCGAAAATAATTATTATTTTTATTATTTCGAGAACTTTTTATATCCTGTCTTTAAATGAATTTGTTTTACTAAAAAAATCTCGAGAAAAATTTCTTACTTAAGTGAACCCACACCAATCCTTTAACACTTTTGATATTCACTGTTTGTATCAATAGATTATTATTAAAATGACACGGACGATTTGATAACATATGGGTTGGCTGTGAATCAATTGAAATCCAAGTAATACAACAACTACAACAATATATCTGCTGTGTAAAACAAATCAAACCACCAAACAAGTGTGTGATTTTATACGTAATTGGAATTCACACGCACTTTTTCTTTGCCAGAATTGATGTGGTGGGTACTGGTTGTTAGGAAAAGTCCGTTTAGTGAAACAGGGGATGAACTTTGGTATTTATTGTTTGCCATACAGCTTTTCTATGCTTTAGTGGATGAGAGTGAAATAAAATCCTTTAAATGGTTTCCTTTTTTTCCTACTTTTTTTTGTTCTTGTTGTATTTGTTTTTAAGAGCACTTAAAAGATACCAACAAAACTTTAGTTGTATTTTTATTCAGTTGCTGTTTTGTTTTGATTTTCTAAGGCAACAATAAAATCCTTGTAAAAAATGCCACACCTACAAATAACAACGAGTTTTAAACTTGTGAATGGTGTTTTACAAAAACAACAATTTTTAAACTTAAACATTTAAAGTCGTTTAATAAAAAAAACCCATAAACTTCTAAGGAAGGGTGGCAAATGTTTTAAGTATTTATGCAGATATGAGAATAAGACAAATCATACAGGGCTTCTAATATTTTTAAGTAAATTTTCCGTTACAATTTTAAATATAAAACAATAATGATATCAGCATTTATTGTGCAAGAGTTTTAAAAGAATGCGATGTTTTTGAAAATTATTTTATTTAATAATAATTAAAGGTGGTTATTTTATTAATAACTAGTGAAAAGCGTTTTATGAAATCCTAACAAATTAATATTTAGCGAAGACTTGTTTTAAGTTACAAAATAATAATCCTAATGAAAAACAAGTCATGTTTAAAAACGGATCACTTTAAAAGGACGCAATACCGTCGGAAGAAAAACATTTTTTTTATATAAAAAATTTTTCCTTTAAACTTCATGGACAAATTTGTTTTGTATGGATCATAAACGTTCCCTTAATTGGCAAAAAATTTAACAAATTTTCTTTTATAAGTTTAAAAGAAATGCTCAGAATTTTTAAATAGAATGGGGAAACATTAAAAAAAAAAATAGCCAAAATCAAGTTTTGTGATGTCGTGAAAAGACATTAAAAAATCCAATTTTAAAATTGTGTTACAGCTGAGAAAAACGAATGGAGCAATAGAAAAGTACTACAATAATACGGGTTCCTTTGACTGCAAGAAAAATATTTATTTTGCTTTATTGTTACACATTATAAATTCTCTATTTTTTAATCTGAGGCTCTGGCTATACTTGATCCTTCCATATGGTTTTTTGCTTACTAACCATTCGTTATTGTAGGCACAGATATAACACCACTGTGTTATATCTGCGAAAGACGAACTACTCCAATGCATTTCGCTTTAGTAAACAAAGCCATTTCATAGTACTTACAATTGATGCCCGGTAAAGACTCCAAACTTATAACCCCCATTTTTCTCATTTTTATATCCAAGCCAATTACACGATTGGCACACCAGATTTGCATTTGATTGCGACATATCAGCATAATTTTATTCCCGATTATCGTATTGGACAATAAATTATAAAATCAGACGATTGGCATATAAAATATACCAATAATTTATGCATTGCGTCAATCGAGTGATCCTACCTTAAGAAAACTAATAGCTGTCTATTATTTTTCTAATGTCCTATGATGTGGGATCGAACTCATGAACATCAAGATTCTTTGTTTTAAAGCAACCACACATCTCTACACACCATTCGTGGTAGAATTAACTTAACTTACCTCTGTTTTTGTACCATGCACACACGGCTTATAAAGGTTGCCGGATTTTATTTTCGTAATTACACAAATAATTTTGGGTTTTCTTATCTTTATTATTTTGACAACTAAAAACGCCCTAATCAGTTAAATCGAACGAAAAAATTAAAAAAAAAATTTATTTTTATTTACGGTCACGGTTACGTACGATGTCCATTGATCTGAACTTCTCTCAAAGACCTTATTTCTCTAACCACTAGTAGACACCTGAAGCTTGAAAAAGTGTAAAGTACTGTGTCCGGTATAAAAGCATATTCGTAAAATATACGTTCTCTTTATCACACCCTTTAGTTTGTAATTTTATTCATTACATTTGTTTTTAAAGGGGGAACACGCTTTGTATACATTTTAAGTGTTTGTTTATAGCAATTTTAAAGAAAAAACAAAGCAACTAAAAATAACGTCTGTTTAGAGACAAAAATTAATTTTTATACCCTTCACCACGAAAAGTGGAAAAAGGGTAAAACTAATGTTTTCATTCCATTTATAATAATCTACAATATCCATTTCCGTCCCCATAAAGTGAGTCCTTTTGCATAGCGAAGTCGATTGAGTGATGTCCGCCTGTCCATCCGTGTTAGTGTTGAAATAAAGATTGCCGGGGTATTAGAACAACTAAAAAAATCTTAAATACGCCAATCGATCAGACAAATTATCAAAAGAGATGTTGTTGGAAATCAACAAGATCGCTCCTGTCCTTCGACGCAGCGGGCAAAACACCACGTCTACCTCTAATTTTTTCTATATCATTTGGAACAATGAAGTAACTCAAAAAAAAAAAAAAAATGTATAGGACAATAGAGAAATTTAAAAAAAAAAAAACACAAGTGAAAAAATTGGCGTTCGCCTATATTTTTCAAGTAACAGGCCTCTAAAATTTTTAAAATATCAATCTGGGCATCATTTTAAAGCTTTTGAAGAGATCTCTAAGATATTATCAAAAAAAATGCTTAACCCATTAAGAGCCGATGACATTTTTATGTAAATTTATGTATATGTAGTAGGGATGAACAAAAGCATCGATGTTTAAAAAAAACTCGATGTATTGTGTCGAAACATCGAGATAATCCGATGTTTTTTTTTTGCTCCTTAACAATCGGAAAACATCATTGTTTTCTTTCGATACATCGAAATGACAAGTTGTATACAAAACGTGAATATTGATTTATAAATGTGTTCATAGAAATTGGAGAAGCAATAAGAGTGAAGATATACTGTCTGATGAACTTTCAGTTTACTTGAGGACTCCTGTTGGAAGACTGGAAATCCGTTGGATATTTGGAAATATTATAAATCGCAGTCTGCTAAGCTTTACAAGATCGCTTTTAAATACCTTACAATGGTGGGAACATCGGTTTCGGCTGAAAGACTATTTTCACAAGCGGCGCAGGTGATGACTCAACAAAGAAACAGATTGAGAGGTGAAAGACTTGGTAAACTTTTATTTCTAAACAGTATTGAAAAAAAGTATTGAGATATGTAAAATAAACTTTTGATAATATAATAATAATAAAAAAAACTTCAATAATAAATAATTAAAAAAAACAATGGATGTATAAAACACATTGATGTATTTTATAAAATATCGATACAACATCGATGTGTATTTGCGATGCATCGCATGGAAAAAACATTGATGTTCTTTTTAATTCTCTGTCACCCCAATGTTTGCTTCTTTGATTGAAGTTACTTCACGAAATCAGATTTACATAGATGGTGAAGGGTTTATTAGATTTGGCATAGACGTCAATAAGTAAATCTTGCCACGGTTAGAGGGATAGGCATTGTAGTATTACGTTTTTGCTCTTCAGATAGCGCGGAGCTTTTTAAAAATGACTATGTATCAAGCAATAAGTTGAAAACTTCCAGTACCTTTTCGAAGAGGTATATAAACTTAAGTCAAAATATTTCTTCAATCATAATTATATTTACATCGCTGCGATATATTGCATTTTAGTGTAACAAAGGGGGAGGGTTCTTAGGCGTTTCGGGTTCTTCTGTTCATTTTTTCGTTTCGTTGGCATACGTTGGCAGATCAATACATTTCCGATCGATTCTATCCTATAAGTAAAAAACATGTCTATTGAAAATTTAACTGAATTTAATAAACGAGATCAGATAGTTTTTTATAGTTTTTAAATGAAAAATCAGCGGTATCTAAATTTTCCCACATTTAGCGAGTGATGTGAGATCATTTTACGCCACGAAAAATGTTGTTGTATTTTGAGTTGCATTTAAAGTTTTCAAGTGAAATTTTAAACTTTAGGCCGTAAGGCAACCTAGACTTCGAGAAGCAAAAATTTAGTCCTTATACCGAAAATTTATTTTATTAATGTGGATTTTGTTTTTTTTTTTAATTAAGCTATTAAGGCCTACAGTTGGCAAGTAATTAAAAAAACAATTTAATTACTGTTTTTCCTGACGTTCCATCGATATTTGTCGACTTTTTCAAGGGAATAAAATAATACGTGGTACATTAAATCATATTGACATAAACATTAACACAAACACAAAACATGGGAACAATTTTCAACAGGTTTAAACAATGCCATTTATTTTACTGGTTGGCCGAGTGAGGTTTCCTACTAGCTGATATTAAATTTTATTTCCAGGTGGTTTCAACCCTCTCTCACCCGTCGCGTATCCTAACACAAAACAAGAGTATACAAAAATAAAAATCACTACATTCAACAATACCACGCGATTGCCCTCCCGATCTAGTCTTGATAATATCTACAAAAATATTCTATCCCATGACCCCAGTCGTAAAATTTTATTATTTTTAAATAATAAATTTTTACAACTAAACGTAATTTTGCTGAAACTTGTTTAAATTAAAAACCCGGCAAAGAATAATAATTGAACCTGAACAAGTTAAATATTTAAAAATGATTTAACTATTTTTAAATTAGATAGTTTACGATTAGTTACACCCTGATTTTTTTTTTTTTTGCAACAAATTCTAATCTTTACAGCTCTGGTTTTAAGCAACACATTTAACAGAAGCTTTAAAAATGTCATTGACAAACAAATGGATTAAAACCAACAAACGCGTGTTTATTATACAAAAAGAAAAAAAATGACAATTGTTTGTTGTCGCAAAGATTTAAAATAAAGCAAAAAAAAAAAAAAAAAAAAAAAAAAATGAGCGTGAGTAAAGTAAAAGGAAAACTTTGTAATGCTTTTCAACAATACGTCCGACAGACTGCTCGTCAGAAGCTCTGTTATTGCTGCAAAAAATTTTAAGAAACACCCTTTTAATTGCTTCATGATTTTAGTGGTTTATTAAAGGCACATTAAAGCCACAAAGAACAGCAGCAAGTAGACAAGAAAAAAAGGGGTTTGTAATACACTCGTTCCACACAGTAAAAAAATTATTTTCATAAGAAGCAATTTATTCACAACAATTTACTTGATTATTTGTTCGCCTTTCTTGAAATAAAAGACTGTTTTGCAATTGACAGGATTTTCATTTAAATTACAGTTATTACAGCAGTCAAATTATAATCGTTTTATTTGAATAAATATTTTTCTTTTTTTGTCGCAAAGCAACAATTTTTAATGTTTCTATATTTAAAACCACAAAAAAAAAGATGTCAGGCAGCCCCTTTAAATTAGTTTGCAAAATATTTTCTCACAAAAGATTAAATTGTCATTTTTGAAAATTGTTGTTGTCGTTGTTAAAATCATTATAATGTTTTTGAAACTCATTTGTAATTTATTTAAAGCACCGGTTAACGAACGTATGTTTTCGTTTATCTTTAAATCGGATTAAAATCAATTTAAGTCTTTTAAAAAATTATATGGTGTTTAAATGATATGAGCGGCATTTGTGTCATAAAAATCTTTGAAGATGCCTAGAAGTTTATTAAATGCAGTTGCAAAACAACTTAATCTAGCAAATTAGCCATTTGCTTTTCCACTACAATATTTATAATTCGGCTATAAATAATCTTGAATCCTATTTGAAAAAATTACATGCAGTGATTGAGCCGAAATATTATTCATGAGAGGCAGTTTGTGTTTTTTCTTTGGGTATAATGGAGTTATAAACCCTCCTCCAGCTTATTTACACAAATTTATCGTTTCAATTTGTAAATTTTTTATCTTGGACCAGCACTCATGGGATAACCCTTACTCAAGCAATTATTTGTGCCAGAATTAGGAAATTAGGTTTAGGAAGGAGAATGGAGGGAGTAATGTTTGTATGGATTCGAATTTTCCTTTACTGAAAGTGGCAGAATTCTGCAGAAAAATGATATCACAAGCTGTACTGGCCAATTGATCACAAATTGATAAGCTCATAATGAAATGAATGTTGTACGAAAAAAAAAAACGTGCGGATATCAGGAACGAGTTTCCCAACCTCATTACAGAACATTCCATTGCAATAATAATTAAATAGAAAAACACAACCCATAATTCCTTCTTCCTTTTCTAGTGGTTATTTCAGCCTAAGTACCTATAAAAAGGACTTCAAGAATCATATTTCCATTAACATTTCAGATTTGACTTGGTGGGAAATTTTGTTTTGCACACCCTTCTTATACTAAATTAAAAAATGATTATCTTTATTGAAACTTCGAACCCGGGCTAAACTTATGCTTTCGAAAATTTTTAAACGTCTTCGTGTGGGCTGGAAAAAAACCTTTTACTTAATATTTTCCAGTACTTTTTTGTATTACAGAAAATTCATTGAGGCTTTTATTTATTTTAACGATTTAAAATGCTAAAGATCTAATGTCTGATGATGTTGATCCCAAAAATCTTGTTTTTATCTCTAAAAAATATTTAACTAAATCAATTTTAGGTGCCAAAAGCTTTTCAATATTTTTTTGCTACTACTCTGGTATCCAATTTCTAACCTCACCATATTTATTATTGTTTCTATTGTTTGAACGATAGCATGGTACACTAAATCACTTAAGCCACCTTATCCTACATAACTTAACCTGAAAAGGGTTTTAACAAAAATAATATTTGTTAGTTTTGAAATATGTTCTTCTGCAGCAAAAAAAAAAATAAATAAATAAAAATAAAGTAGTTAAGTTATAACTTTTGAAATCCTCATGAAATACACGTACTTAACAGCTACTCTTCTAGTTAATGATTTTCTATCACTCACGTATCGTGTGTTTTTAAGAGAAGTAACACTCAATAATGTCTACCAATTAATTGTTTTATCTCCTCTTGGAAAGGTATAAAGAAAGGGAGAGTAATAGATAGATTGCCTTAACTATAACAACCCTGCAATTGCAAGTTATGTTATTTTCAGCACCTTTAGTGTTAAGTAGAAGCATCATACTTTCGAAGCTAGAGCAGCTTTTTTTATTTATAACTTCACTTAAGCGACGATTAAAGGCCGGCGCACATAGAATCCGTCATACGTACTTTGACAAATTTAACTAAAGTCAAAGTAACGACGGATGAGGTTGGCACAATGAGTACTTTGCTGAGGGATGTTAAATTGAAGTTTGCTCTCTATTTTTATTCACTTTTAAATTTAATTTGAATTTTATTCACTTGTTAATTTAATTTAATTTGTATTTTATTGTTTGTCACCAAAATTGTTTTATTAAAATCACAAAACAGAATTGAAACACAAAGAGTTAAAAGAAAACAGAGAAGAAGAAGCAGTTGATAGTTGTCGAAGTATTCAACATACGTCATAAGTTAAAAGTTAAACAACTTTCGTTGTTGTCAAAGTTTAACGTATGACGGATTCTATATGCCCCGGCCTTAAGTACTGGGAAGTAAAACGGGCGAAGGAGAGGTTGATATAAAAAACCTTCATTTACCTTATTATATTTTATGTTGCTAAATTGACATCGCAGGAGTAGCAACCTAGATCATCAAATCAATTAGAGTCCTAACAGTAAACTTGCTAACAATCTAAGCTTTAGCACTTTTTTTAACATTTGAAAATGAGATTGCAATTTCTTGAGCCGAACGACATGCTGTATCGACTTATAATTACACAAGGTTACCAAATTAAAATTATTTTTACTGCTGGGGAAAAATAACCCCACTTGAGGTCTTTATAACTTTTTGCACTTGCAGTTTATATTTTCTGAGGAGCTGTTATTAAACGTGAGAACTTTAAGATTAAATATTCCCACATCATCTTCCACAAACGCTTGCAAATCTAATAATGTTTACCTAATTATTTCAAACTATAAACATAATTTGAAAAAGCCTTAAATTTGTAGCTGATTTTTAAATCGGAAAATTAAAGATTTTTCTTTTTTTGATCTAGTGATAGAAAGATCAAAACAAAATCTTAACAGCTGCGGTTAACCAACGTCTAAAGAAAAGAATATAAAAAAAATAAAATCTCTTAATAATCAGATCAATGAAAAGGCGACAGAAGATCTTAAATAAATGACTGAATATTTAACAGTTGATGCAATTACTACTGCCAGTGGCAAATAACACAACAATTCCATTAAAAAGGTGCAATTCTTGGAAAGCAGTGATTATGCATGAATGCAGCAAACAAACAACAAGATCAAAATGAAAATTACACAAAAATCTAAAAAAAACTATTGAAGCAAATTACACAATGAAGTGAAAAAGGTTACAGGCAAAATAAAATAAGAAAGAGAGAAAAGAAATTTTAATTTAAAATTGAAAAGTTTAAATGTGTATTAATATTTAAGAGTGTTGGTGTTTCAAAAAAAATTATATGCAGGCGTATTTTTGAAATGAACTTAAAACGTTGTAATCGCACTAATCGCTTTTCGATAAGTAGATGTTACAAAATGTTTTTTTTCTAAAAATTCTTTTCAATGCAAAGCAGCTGAGATGTGTATGTGTGTTTGTTACAGCTTCTTTAACCATAGAAAATATGTAGAACAAAAGATTTGCACATAATTACCAAAGATTTTCACTAATTTGTAAAGTGAATAATTGCTAATTTCCCTCTATTAGCTGCTCAAAACTGCTTTACTTGACCAAAACAATTCTAATCTCTTGTTTACAATGTGAAACGAAAATGAAACACACACACACATACATACACTTTAAATAAAAAGGAAACTCATCATTCCAAATGTCCTAAATAACCCCTGATACAAGAGCAGAACAACATTGCAAAACAATAACTCTGATTTATATGTTCGCATTGTTCGAAATTTAGTTTCTCCGTTTATGGGATTTGTTTTGGGATGAGAAGTTTTGTCAAAATATTTCACTTGTTTAACATGTGAAAAACACAATATTTTTCCTCATTTCTTTAATGTCCATACACACAAACACCTACAGACATCAAATCATCCATTCATACATCCGTCCATCTTCTATTCTGAAACAGATAACAAGTAGTTGAGATTTTTGTTTGTGTGTCTGCGTTACGGTTGTAACTGACTGGCTACTTATTGCTGATGCTTGTGCGCCTGTGCACATTTCCATTCTTTAAATAAATGAATATTTTCCCATTTATTTTGAGACAACAACTGTGTTTTTAAATAAATTTTCCATGTTTCAATCGTTATTATTGTAAAAATATAAAAATATTTTTAGGGTTTATTTCATATTTAAGGTTATTAACATGAAAGGAGTTAAAGGATTAACAGGAAATTTATACTTGTTTCCTCATATGCTCTCGTTTCTATTTTGAAAATAAATAAAATTTATATGAATATTTTGAATGAATTTTTTGTTTTCACTTGTTCTAAAGGATTAAATTGATCCAGTTATACAAAATAATAAAATATTTCACATAATAAAATAAACAGTCATCATATACAACCAAAAGTATGCCAAGAAAACTTTCACAAAAGTGATCGATTGTATAAAAATTTGCACAAGTGTGCAAATTCATTTGTGAAGAAACGTGAGATTAGTAATGAAAGGTTTTAGAAACTAATTTTTCAATCACTCCGTCTGATGTAGGGCACACTTTTGCAATCGTAAAGCGAATCACTACAACGGAAGTTATTTTATGGCCGCTAAAATAACGAATGCTGAGATGATGTTGAGGTAGCCGCACCCTTTGTCTATAAAAACTTATTATTTTCGTTACAGGCAGACACTTAAAATTTAAACAGGATGCGTTTCGTATGAGTGTCCCCGTAGAACAATTAATTTTAAAATGTATTATTTCTTCTTTACAAGGAGATACTTTAAATATACGGAAAAAATAATAATGAAAACATAAAATTTGAAAAGTAAAGGGTGTCGCCGAAAAGGTAAGAAGCCCTTCGTGTATGAGACCACTTAAAAATTTTAAAATTCCTGCTGGGAACATAAATTAATTTCATTTAAATGTCCTCAATTTTTTTTATTTGGTTCAGTCTGGTTGTAGTCCATATACATTGCAAAGAAGTTGTGTTCTTGCGTAACCGGAAAAGCAAGACGGCGGAGGCAAGATCCTTAAAGCATTTCTCTTAAAAACAATGGCTGACTATCTGCAGAATTTTTTGCTAAAGTATAAAAAGTTAAATACATGTGACAATATCAGTAGAGAAATGCTAAGCCTGCCCTTCATGTTATGGACTTTAAAGATCTCATGGAGGCCCTTGAAGAGCTTGCAAGTGATTTAAACTAAATTGAATCTACATAAGGGCAGATTGTAAAAAATCTCAGTGATGAACGCACAAAAATCTCTGGGGAGATAGCCACTGGATTTCATTTGTAGAAAATCACATCCCCGTGTACAGCCTTTAAGAGAAACTGCAATCGTTTGGTATACACAATGTAGGATGTGCGAACGTGTTGCCATTAATGGTAGGCGCTGTATGATATAAGAGCGCAGAATAACTGAAACCTGGTGCAATAAACAGAGTCAAACTAGAATCGTTAAAAAGTCATTGACTTTGATTATCAGTCAACAGTAAATGAAGATATAATTTATTCCTGTAATGCTCTTCTAGTCAGTAGTTGACAGGTCCAGAAATGTGAAGTATGGAGGAAACATATTAAAGACAAGACAAAGAAAGAGAATTTCCTGCTGCATTAGAGTTCGCCAGTTAGCAGAGATAGATGGGGAATCTCACGTAAAGCTACACACTGAATTTACACAATTTCAGTGAGATTCCCATTTACCTATGCAGTTGTTGTTGGCCAAAGGATTTTCAGAAACGGTTATGCTTTTATGGGATTAACTGGGGCCATTAGCATCAAACCAACAAAAGCAATAAAATCAATGCTGCAATTGCTGCTGTTGGACTTGTTTCTAAAAAAAAACAGCGACATTATCGGAATTGTGTATCGAAAGTGCTGTGACTTAATATCACTTTGTGTCTTACGACTGCCTTAAAAGTATTTTGGAACTCGTAGCCAAAGGAGTCAGGAAGACTTAGTAATGAGCACGTGAAGCTTAGATGAAAGGCTGCATAGAACACTCCTGCGGATGGCTAAATACATAACGAATATACGGAAAGAGGCATTAATATTTTTACTCACTTCTAAACGAGAGAATTGGAGTATTAAACTGTTCTTGCTCTTTACGCTCAGGAAAATAACTGCCTTTTTATTTGGCAGGAATTTTTAAAGCTTTTTAAACGTTGAAGGGCCTGCTAGAGAGCCAGTAGTAATGAAGGAAAACTCGCATGGCACTTGATAATCAGCTTATGCTTCGATGCGCATGAATATAAACATGCGTTTCTAAGGACAACAGACATGTCCACTTAAACAAGGTAACACTGATCCTCCTTTAATAATAGAAAATAGTAGCCAGATGGATAGATGATTACTATCAGGAAGCAGTAGGACCAATACGGTCTTGCCTTTTTGTTATGATATAGAAACATAAGTTATCACCTAGATAAGATGAAGAACCGAGAAAGTCTTTGTAGGCTGCACCTGGAAGATACTGAAACAGCACTCGAAGTCGAGATTTGAATCGCAGCAATAATTATTGTGAGTCAATATTGCAATTGCACAAGACTCTGTAATAAGGAGGAAATACTTCTTCGACAGGGTGGTGAGAGAAAGATTTATGTTCTAACACAAAGAACCCATAAAAATGGGAGTCTTTACACGATAATTACTTAAAAATAGCAGGTCCCACGACTTCGGTTGCGTAACATATCTAATTTTTTAAAATCAAAATTTTGTAAGATGCGTTTTTAAAGAGTCTTAGAGTTTTATTAACAGTGTTAAAAATTTTCCATCTACAAAAATAAAATGTACTGATAACTGTTCTAGTACCATTGTAAAAAATTGGGTGCTTTCACATTTTTAATTTCTCTACGAAATGTCATATTTTTTGGAAAACAAAGTATCTTATATTTGAACCAAGGTTCTAAAGGACCTCCTTACAAAATTTTGTTCAAATCCATCCAGTAGCTTTTACGTGAAGCGAACACAAACAAACGAAATTTCCAAAAATAGGTGTCTTTCCAAATCGATTACTATGTACACCAACATCAAAATTTTCAAAAAGCATTTCATGTACAGAAATGACCCCGTTACTGTTTTATTATATTTGTAGCAAAATTATTTGTGCATCAAAATTTGATTATTTATCACCGGTCATTCTTGAAATTTATCTTTTTCTTTTGATTTTCTCATAATTTGTGGGTGTTTCAAAGAATTAACATTTTAATGAACTAATTTGCTAAAGATTTAAGCATTAACAACAAATGACGGTTAGAGACAATAAATCTAAGCAGATAAAAAAAGAATAAGATGAATTTAAATCTTAAAAATTGCAAAGATTAACAAAAGCGGATATTTCCTAAGGAAGAAGAACAAAGAAATTCATAAGGCGGTTAATCTATTTAAACGTTTTATAAAGCAACTAAACAATAAAAAAATATAAAACAACTCACACAAACATGTCGACAAGACAATGTTAATAAAAAACTACAGAAAACATAAAAGATTAAGGGATAAAAGAGATCACCGAACTAATTACAAATATGTGAGTATTTGAAGTAAATAAATATAAAAAAAAAGAAAATTTATTGCTTAAGACAGGACAATACAATACAATACAATACAATATACCATACCACTTACATAAGTAGAAAACAACTAAATTGTATTTGATTTAGTAAAAGTAAAAATTTAGAATTAAGAGAAAATATTTAATGCATAAGATTTATATGACGATTAGAATTTTAAACAACATCCCTTAAGCTGTGTCAGTAATCTGCAAATACCTTAAACTACTTAAAGGTACGTTATTTGAAAACAACAACAACAACTATCATGCACAACAATTTCATAAGGCACTAATTTAGTGGAGGGCAACAATTTAAAAGTTTTTTATATTTATAAAACAAAATAACATTTTATAATGACCAAATTTTTTCAAATCACCTAATTGAGAGATTTTATCTCCACAACTCCCCAAAAGCCAGTTTATTTTCATCTGAAAAAAATCTCCCTTAAATAATTACTATTATTTTGGAATTTTGGCAGTCTGTTTGTATGGCTAATTTTTTATTTATTTATTTTTTTTTTTTTTTGGTTATTTTCATTGAGTGTCGAAAAAGCATTTCTCGTAGGTATTCGAAGTAGAGTTAAAGTCAATTCTTCCTTCAAATGGTCTTAATCCAGCCGCATTCTTATTTGTACAAACGGTTGTTAAAAATGTTTTTTTGCTTGAAAACGAATTAATTATTTGGAGCAAATTGCTTACATGCTTTGAAAAAAAAAAAAACAGATTTAATGGAAATCGTTTAAAAACATGTTGCAGTAAACTTTAAAGCCTTAAACTGATATCATTTTAATTTTCAATGACAAAGTCAGGACTAGAGATGAACTTTTTTTTTTCAAAATAATGATACAAATCTAAGGAATCTAAAGGACCATGATTGAAACTTTATTTTTATATTTTTATTTTACGCAATGTTTTTGTTGTGAACGAAATAATTAAAACATTGGAGTTAAAAACAAATTGCAATAATGTTAAAAATAATGTTGAATACAAATCCCCAAAAAATTCCAAAATCATTAAAAATTTCCCTATAGAAGTTGTAATTCCCAAACAGATTTTTTTATCCCCATTTTGTTTTAAAATTCCCACATCTAATAACAGTGATAATGATCGGTTTCATTTGTCGTTATACCGGATACTCTGTGTAAATAAAATTCTTTAGCTGTAACAAGTTAAAACGGCATTTATAACCGATTAAAAAATTTTGGGTGCCTAACTAACGTTTCTAAAACTAAAACCTGTAACAGATAGACATACGTTACAGCAATATTAAACGGGTTATTTGTTTACCCTTTGGGTACGGAATATAAAAGCACTTGTTTGTTTTGACCTTAAACTCGTTTATAAAAATTATTTTAAAAAGTTTGTAAACCCAAGCAACTTTGATTTCTCTTGTCGTATAGAAAACCCAATTGATGTGACATATTTCACTGATGCATGTTATAATAAATTTTCATATTTTTGTATTTTGTAGATTTTAAGCAGGGACATTTCAAATTCGATATTTTGGCATTCATTTTATGCCCTTCACTACAAAAAGTGGACTGTGGCGCTCGCTTTTGAAGAGATCTTTAAGGAAATACTAAAATATTTTTAAAATGCATTTTTTTTAATTGTTTTAATCTCCACTGCACCCACATTTATTTTTTTAATTGGAGTTAGTTCACTAAACTAGATTTAGATAAATGGTATGTAAGATTTGGCATAGCCAAATAAAGTACTCTTACTTGTTTTTATATATCGCTTACTGTTAACACTTGCCTTTATTTATTGGTAGAATTTTTTTTTAAAGTATTTTTTACCTTAAGAAAGGTGCGGTTATATGCAGTTGATTTCTTTTGCAGGCCATTTATTTTTGTTCTATTTTTGTCTTGAATTCCAAAACACAACAGAAGAAGGTGAAAGTATGCTTAAATATAATATTAATACAAATATTTTAAACGCTTGTTTGGTAAGCATTTTGTTGCTTATGTTTTGAACAGTACTGTATAATGAATTGCCATTTGGCAAAGTCAGCTCTTTGCTTTGATAATAAATTTCCTAAACCTAATAATTAAAGCGATTAATTAGTTCTTCGAGATAATTCAAGACACTTTCTTTATTTACATGGACTAATTAATTGACGATTTCTTTAGCTTTAATGATTTATTAAGAACTTTCATTATTTTCACTAATGGTAATGCTTTTTTATGAAAAGGTTTCATTGATAATTAGTTAAGAAATTAGTTAAAAAACAAAATCATTACCATTGACTAATGATTAAATGATTTTAAATCATTATATTAATGAATATATTCCTTATCTTTGTAAACTAAATAGACTCCTTAAAGTGTAGTAAAGAATTATTTGAAAATAGTATTTTGGTTACAAACATTTGGTTAAATATATTTTTTAACTTTCTCAGAAAAAATGAGAGCCTATGGGATCATATTTTTGTTTTCGTGTAAGTAATAAAATCCGCTAGCTGGAGTGTCAAGTGACCTTAGATCTTAGACATAAAGTCTTACACCTTTCTTACTTAAAATTAATAAATTAATTAAGTTTCATATATATCTAGATCTATCTACAAGAGTATTAAAATTTATTAATTTCTGCATACTTTTTTTTGGAGTTTTTGCAATTAAAACATTGTGTTTCGTAAACACAATTACTTTTTATTTAATTGTAATTAGTAATTAAACGATTTCCTTAAAATTTCATTATCATTAGTAAAAACAATTATAATTAATATTATAATAAAATAAAATCATTAGCATTAAATAGTAATTAAATTTCTTTCACTGTCATTATTTTAAACAATTAGTTTAAACAATGCCAATGAAATTTTAATGGTAATGAAAAAATCCCAGGTATGATTTGAAGTATAGCTAATTCCTTTAATGTTTTAGTTACTCGAATAAATTGCCGCTTATATTTTTGTCACAATTTCGATAAATTAACTCTTATTTGTGGGCTTTCCAAAAGTATCCTAAATATCAGCTTTCACCTTAAGTGAGATGGGGTATCCACAAATGATAAACTTAATTAAATTTCCAGCTTAAATATTTACGTTTGGTATCATTGTGTACATTAAAAACGGGCATTGTTACCTGAAGGAGTTGTGTTCTTTTATATATAAAAAAAATAAGAATCCTCTCCGAAAAAAAAGCAAATACAATAAAAGTGACACGATTTTTAGAAAAGTATGTTTGTAGAATATTGTAAAGTTTTCTCACTTTTCAAGCGCTGCTATCCAGGCTAAAATAAGTTGTGTTTCCAGTAAAACTAAGACCCTTTACTGCCACTTACTGCTTTGTTGTTACTGTCGTCTCCAAATAATACTCGGTCTAGGCTCGAATCTCGATTTCCTGGTTCTTACTTCGTTAGAAGCCTTAACTACCGCATTCGCTATTGTAATGATTGGGCGTCTCTACTATCTAATCTTTACTGTGCCAACTAATCGTCTGTTCTAGCTTATAGGCACCTCCACCAACTCAATACGCAGTTGCACGAAAATTTATTTCTTTTTCTATACGAGACTGCAGAAGTTTCCGTTTATTTGCCTTCAAAGAATTTCTTTTCTTCTGATGCTGCTTTTACTCATGTCAAGGTGTTGGTGGAAGCGTCTTTTTCTTCGTTTACACTTCATATTCCAATAGAGCCTCGAGTAGTCAATTGTTTGAAGCTGAATAAATGAAAGACAGCCATGAAAACCTTTCGGGCTTTCTATTCGAATTGTTGTATTGCTGCGATAGATGAGGCAAAAATAAGTTAGAATAAAATAGACTTGTGCCACACAGTTAAATTTAGTGATCGCTCTTTTTAGTTCAAAGTTTGAAAATGAACTAGTTCCAATTTTAGTTCAAAGGCACTCTTTAGTTCAAATGTTCTGTTGACGTATTGTTCATACTTTTAAACTTTTAGTTCAAACGCTTTCTTTCGTTCAAAAGCTCTTTTAGTTCAAATGTTCTTTTCAAAATATGATGGCAACAACACCGTAGCATTGCCAAAACGAATGCTTAATAAAATGCGTGGCAGCTCTAATTTCATATCATAAATAGTCAACAAGGAAATACAGATATGGATTCTAGTTCATCTTGTCTGGTAGTTCAAGTATAAAGTATAGTTAAAAAATTAACTATGTATACTTAGAAGTATGAACTAGTTCACTTAGTTCAATCGATTGAATCGTTTAAGTGAACTAGTTCGTTTATAAAGTACATTAGTCTAGAACAGAAGGTGAGATGTTTAAGGCGCCTGCATATTAAAACAAAGAAATTGCGGTACAAATCTTAATGGAGTATTAATTAATAAGAAAGTAACAAAATAAAAACAATATGTGACATTGAAAGCTGCGGCAGTTAGAAAGGTCTGTTAAGCAACACAGGAGATTTAGAGTTCGAGTCTCGTTATAGTCAAAGCGTATGCTGGACTGTTTGCTTAACAAGACTTCGAAAGGTTGAAGTTTTAAGAGATTTTTAAAGCGCATGTTCATCAAGACAAATCGACCCAAATCCACAGAGGTAGTAACGAAAGAAATAGAGCCTAAATAAAGTGCTACAAAAGAGTAAAATAAAATTTGACATGATTGCATTTTCCATTTGTAAATGGGAAAATGTAACAGTTTGTAGGTGTGCCCTAATTGAAAAAAAACATATCGTTAAAATCATTGATTGTGTAAAACTTAATTCCTAAACTGTAAACTTTCAACATGTGTAAACAAGTTCTTATTGTTAAATATATTCTCAACCTTTACCCAATTTTCCTCTTGAATGAATATTATTATTTACTGTTTCCTTTATATTTGTTCTAATGTCTATTGATCACTGTTCAAACAACAAAAATATTACAAACCAACAACACTAAACAATTGTAGTTTCCCTTGTTCATTTATCCTCATACACACACACACTTTAAGAATTGTATATATTATGTTGACTATTTTAAACAATTGGACAATGTCTAACAAAATTTGTTGCTAATGTCCCGATTTACAGGATTACAGCTTTTGAGAGATTGGTCAAATAACGAGCAAATATGTTACAGTTACAACAAAATCGGATTAAAAATGTATATTTTATTTAAAACACACATAAGTACATGTGTTAATATGTGTGTGCATACATACAAACTCCCACACATATTTAAAAACAAGCATAGTTGAAAGGACCTTTGACAGCTGTTTTACATTGTAGTTCCATCCCTGTAGATTTAATAAACTTTTACTCTCTTATGTTCCTGATTTCTTTTTCGTTAAGTTGTTTTTATGCGTACGAATTGTATTTTGGTCAACTTGTGTGCAATTTTCATTCTATTCTTTTCGTTTTCTTTTGTTCCTAACAAACATTGACCAATGTCTTCTCGTAACGAAATAAATCTATACCCATAACACAGTGTTTCTGTGTGAGTGAGTATGTGTTTGTTTGTTTCTTTCATATTTTATTTTGTTACAACAGATTGCTGTAATCACATCTACTTACCACAGATTATGCAAGTTACAATAATATTCTCAGTAGCCGTAGTGATCCATCTCAATATCGACTGATTAACAACATGATTATCTACTAAATACTTTTAAGTTACAACATCCTTGTTCTCGTACTTATGAATGTGTATGAAATATTTGAATAAGTGTTCATATTGATCCTTGCTTCATTAGTTAAGGTGTAAATTTTTAATTTATACGTTAATATGGGTGGCAGTAGTAGGCTGTCTTTAAGGTGTAAATCATTTTATTGGTTTAGTAGTTCAAGTTGAGGCTTGTGGGATTTCCATGATTAAAATTTTTAAGATTTTGAAAAATTAAATATATTGCATCGTGTGCCTATTTATAGTTTAACACACATGATTAGTTTAATCGTTTAAGGATTTTATGTCATTTTATGTTTTAAATTTACGTTGAAAGGAAAGAGATGTGAAATTTGTTTAAAAAATTCAGAATTCCAATAATAACAAAAAACTTATTTATTTATTTAAGAAAATTGTGCTGATTGGCAAATGCAATCGCGTCAATTTTTATTTAACTCTTTTGTATCACTTTATTTAGGCTCTATTTCTTCCTTTACTAGCTCTGTGGATTTGGGGCGATTTGTCTCGATGAACATGCTCTTTTAAAATCTTTTGTTGTACGAAATATTTTTCTGAGCTTTTGGAGAAAATTTAAATGGCGAGCCATGAAACTGTCAGTTATGAAATCAGTCTCTGCCAGCTACACACAATTCTTCGATGTCATATAAATCAAAGGAAAAACTTCTATACAAACTGAAAAAAAGAATATATTTTTAGGCTCTACTTGGAACCACTACAGTTTGAGGTCCCTTGCAGAAAATTGGGAGAGCTTCACAAACACCAACACCCAACAAACAAAACCTGTATATTTTTTTTGGATTTGTCGTAGGTTCATAGCGTGACGTTTTGCGTTTCATTAGTCGCTCTCATGTGTCATATTTTTATCCCATAGGAGGAAAACAATTTTCACTTAAATTGAAAGGGATCAGATTGAAGGTAATAAAAAAGTATTGATAGCGATTAACGAAAAGCAAAGAAACGAAATCGTTTGTTTGATACAAAAATATTTTTAAAATCAGAAAAAGTATGAAAATAATAAAAGCCCTGGTCGAATTAAGCCAATTTTTAATACTTCTTTGCATATTCAAACGGAAAAATTATCTTTGGAAAAAGTCTCTCATTTCATGATCATTTCACGCAGCTTAAGTATTTTATTCTAACAGAGCCTACGACTTTGTCCGCTTATTATTTCTAATTTTCTTAAAATCTAAATTTAGAAAAATGCATTATTAAACATTTATTGCAGAGTTCTGTAAACAGTGTTTAAAATTTTTCATCTACGAAAATAAATTGCGTTGACAGCTGTACCATTATATCGATAAAATTAGCTGATTTCACATTTGAACCTCTAATTTCTATACGAAATGACTTATTTTCACCAAGAAAAAATTATTCTATATTTGAACCAAGGTTCTAAGGGACCCTCTAACAAAATTTTATTGATATCCATCCAGCAGTTGTTATGTGATGCGAGCGCAGACAAACGAAAATTCCAAAAATAGGTGTTTTGTATTCCACATCGACTACTAACTACACCAACGTAAACATTTTAAAAAAATATTTCAAGCACAAAAATGACCCCGTTACTGTTTTATTACAAATACAGAGCATTATCTTGGCGTCATGAACGTTCAATTTTGATGTCAATTTTTCCAAATTATCCTGATTTTCTGTACTTTCGACTATCAAAATGGCTCCTTGTGACCCTTAAAAATATGAATTCGTTTTCTAGACGTGCAAGACAGCCTTTCATCATCTCTTGGCTTTTTTTCGAATTCAACCCACAATTTATTTGCTTTTGAATGAATCTATTTCTCATGTTTGACATCAGTGTAGCCAGATAAGAGGATTTAGTCCCAAATTGAGGATTTCAGTATAAGTTTAGGAACAGAAATTCGTAGGGAAGTATTTGGGGAATTTTCATTTTTATCTTTTTTTATTATTAGCAAATGCTTGATTTATTGGCACTTAAGTTTTATATATTTTGAATGAGTAACAAGATACAGTAGAAATGATTGAATCAATGATAAGAATAAAATCCCAGTTAAATATTTTTTAAATCTAAAGTTATAAGTTTAAAGTTTCTAAAGCAGTGATAAAAAGTTTTCAATGTTCTGTTTTGGGGACAGAATTTAGGAATTTCGTTTAGAAATGGGCATTTCTGGGGCATCATTAGTAAAATCGTTGACAAGAATCTGAATTTTCCTGGCTACACTGTTAGAATGCTATGACTTTCTATAGTGAGTTTCTTCAAAAAATTATATAGCTAAAAAATTTATTATAAAAAATTTATTATAAAAAATTTAATGTATGTTTTTGTATTCATTCAATAAATATGAAAAATGCACAGTTCTATCAGTAGTTTGAATAAATATCTAAATTAACTGCCATTTATACAAGCGAGACTGTAGAATTTATTTAGTATTTAAATCGTGTATGTCATGTAATTTCATGTTCATATTATTGCAATTTAATAGCTGTTATTTATTTCTATTGAAAAAAAAATAAAACAAATAAAAGAACATATCAACAACTTTGTAATTTTTTATTTAACATTTTGTTGCTGTTTTTTTAAATTTATTATTTCACCAACAAACTGCACAACAAAAGATTGTAGCTTAACTCGTTCAAATTAGTAGTATTTGCAAATTACACATGATTTTATTTACTGCTATTGCCTCTACACATATGCTAAGGCAATGAAATATATATGAGGGCAGTTCAAGAAGTTTTCAATGCAGTAAGAACTAAAAACATAACATTAATCAAAAGAAATCTCTAAATAGAATAATTAGCGATATTTGATAGCTTTAACTTTCTAGTAAATTCTGACTAGGGACTGATCCAAGGTCTAGCACTTTTTAAAAAATCTATTAAAGCAGGCAACGAAATAAATTATTTCCTTCACCAAATATGTTTTTTTCTTATTGAATATAAACCAACGGATAACTGTAATATTTTAAGTTGATTGTATTTCCTTAAGAGTATTAGAAATTAAGGCAGAATATGTGATCTTAAAATACTGGCACCATAATCATGCTTAGATACGGAAATATCTTAGAGACCCATAGACCAAAGTCCATATTTAATCTCTTATGAGCTGGGACTCAAGTCTAACGGGGTCAACTTTGATGTTAAGGTTTACTATGAAGCAGAATCTTCTTAAAATAGAATTTCTCGGGTTATATAAATTGTAATGTCATTGCAACCCCATAAATCAAATATATCGAAAAGTTCAATTTTAGGATGGGCAACGGGCAAAAAACTTAAAATTTACAAAGCTTATATTATGCCCCGTTGACAATTTCCCTCTTGTTGGTTAAATCAATAAATGCTTTAGCGTTGTAAAAATATTACTTTATTGAAAAGAGAAACAGTTTATATTATTGAAATTTTTACTTGCTTTTATATCATATTAATTTTGTACCCTTCACCACAAATGGTATATCTCAGTTTGTCATTCCGTTTATAATATTTTCAATACACAATTCTGACCCCATAAAGTATAAATATATTCTGAGTCCTTGTGCATATAGAAGTCGATCGAACACTGTTCTTCCGTTTAGTGTTGAAATCATCTTTGCCAGGGCACTAGATCAGAAAATTTTAATACGCCCATCGATCAGGTATATATTCGAAAATTTTGCTATTGAAAATCAGAAAGATCGATCCATGTCTTTTTAGCAGCGGGCAAACAACCCCGTCTACCTCTATATTTTTCTGCATCATGTGGAATAATGAAGTAATGCCAATCAAAAAAAAAAAAAAAAAAAAAAAACAAATATATGGGGCGATAGAGAATTAAGAAATAAAAAAACACTAAATGAAAAAATTAACGCTCGAACATATTTTCCGAGTTATAGGCCTCTGAACATTCCATAGAAAAGTTTGATTGTGCACCATATTTTTTAAGACATCAATATGGGTGTCACTAAAAAGCTTTTGAGAGATCTTTCGGAAAATGCTAAATTTAAAAAAATGCTTAGTCCATTAAGAGCCGGTGATATTTTTGTATAAACTGTTATTTAGCACTTAGTTTTTTCTTACTTTTTAACTCTCTGTTACCCTAATAAATACTGTTTTTTTTTTATTGGATCTACTTCATTAAACTAGATTTACAAATATGGCGAACGGTATGTAAGATTCGGCATAGCCGATTAGAGCACTCTTACTTGTATGCTTAACATTAGTTCATATGAGTTACATGATATTTTCTTTTCTCTTGCTAAAAAAAATATATGCATAAACTAGTATGTATGTGTAATTAAATAAACAAATAAATATGTAAAATTTTTCCATAGAAATTTCTGGGTTTTCGGTAATATAGCAAAATTATTCACGATTCCCCAGCTTTAAACACATTGGCAACAGCAGAAAACTGGCCACCATTTTTCCAAGCTAAAGAACAAACGTTTAAGTAGATACGAATACATTAACGTCTTTATCACAATAAAGTTTTTTTAACTGTTGTCATATCATTCGGTGAAGACCGTCGTCACTGGCTGTTTATTTGAACGTTTGGCGAGCGCTTTCGATGTGAAATCTTTCTTTTTAAGCCGCGTTATGATTAGTACTGGAGAGATAGTGTTGGGTGTTTGTTGTATAGATAGTGATAGGTTCAGGCAGTTCCGATTAACTTAATATATTTTTTTTAAATTAAGTCAAAAACGAGCACCATTGAATATTTATTGAAAGTGAAATATTTGAAAGTTGACTTTTGCAGCCAACGTTATTTGCAGTCTTATAATGTTCAGCATTATTCGCTAATGGGTATGTTTTAAGTAAAAAGAACTTAACAAAGTGCTACTCGTTAATGTTTTTAGAGTTGTTATACAGTCCCTTTTGTTGATAAGGATTATATTAGCAATCTTTCAAATACTTATTAATATCGAGACTTGAAAGAACCTTTTTAACCACAATACTCGAGAGACTATCATCAGCATAATTACAAGCAGTGATTAACTGTTTTTGGGCAAGTAAGAAATGCTTAAACATTTTTCAGATAGAGTGCGAGGAAACTGCTGATATAAACTTTTTCGCACTTTCGTAACTCTTCTTGGTACTCCGCACATTAGTGAACGCTTCTATCTGAATTTAACTGTTTTTTACACAATTAATTAAACCAATATTTGCTTGGATGAATTGCAATTGTTCATTCACCCAAAGTCATTTTTTCATTTTCATTCATTTCTGCAATAATATGGTTCGAACTAATGTTGTGAACCTTCAAAAAACCAGCAATAAAAATTTTATGAACCTTTAGCATTGAATCAGAAAGGGCTTCGAATAGATCGAAATGGGGTATAAAACGATATTATTATCATGAAAGAAATGGTAGTAGCCACTCGTAAGGCTTCACAAATGAATTTCGAGCATCAAGCACGAAAATATACCACTTTTCCATTACTTTGGAAAAAGCAGAACAATTTGCAAATAGTCGATAATAAAGATACTTTGAGTCCAGTTTTCATTAGTGTTAAGTTGAGTGTGAAATGTTTCAATTGCGAACCAACTATAAATTTTACTCAGACACAGATGAATTCAGAAACTAATGGGACTACTGAATGCAGACGTTTTACCTCATACCTCTTTCTACCCTCTGCAAACTGCATGTGTCATTCTATAACGATTAAAAAGTTTAAGCCGTATACGTAAAAATACTTCCTTATGGTATCAGGCATAAATTCTTAATTTTGTTATTTAAGTGCTTAGCTTTTACGGTTCCTGAGGTAAAAGCTTATTACACGTACTCGGGCAGACAATGAGGCTTTTTGATCTTTGAATACAGAAGCCCTAAAAAAGAATGAGCCTGTTGTATTTTTTTAATAAATTTCTTTGAAATAACTTCTAGTTCTGTCATTGTATATATTATTATATAAACAGGTTGCTGTGTTGCTCTCTAATAAAAATATCATTACAATTTTCATTACAATCAGTTGTGTTGTTTTTGCCACAATTGAACTGGGTGAAACGAGTTTTTGAATTTTTATTTCTTATTCGTTACATGTCTATAGCAACCAGCAATATAAACAATCAAATATATTTGTTTAAAAAATAAAAAATAACGTAGAATTTACTACTTTTGCTGATATTCCAATTCCGCATGAACAATAAGAGGCACTCACTAAATAAATAAATGCAAATTTTTAAAGGATTTAAATTAAATAAAAAGGTAATTTAAAAAATATAAAAAAAGTAAATTTGCATGAGTACTTAAAGTGCGAATTTATGAATTTATTCAGCGGCAGTCGAAATATTAACCTTCATTTTATAATAAAAACAAAAGCACGAGCGATAGTCAGTATGGCTTAATAAAAATCATAAGGCGAGCACTCAAAAACAAATCAGATATTTGAAAACTGTGAAGTATCAAAAACAGTTTTAGAATAAATGCGAATTTTTTATATAAAATTCAATAATATTATTTAAAAAAAATAAGAATGCTATATTCGGCTATGCCGAATCTTATATATCCTTTACCATGTATGTAAACCTAGTTTAGTGAAGTAGCTCCTCCTATCAAAGAACAAATATTGCGAGAATTAAAGAATAAGAAAAAAATTAAGCACGATAAATAACTTTACAAAAAAAAAAAAAAAAAAGTCATCGGCTCTTAATGGGTTAAGCATATTTAAAAAATTAATATTTCCTGAAAGATCTCTTCAAAAGCTTTTAAATGAAACCCATATTAACCATATTGACAATCGAATTTTTTTAATAAAAATTTCAGAAGACAATAACTCGGTAAGTATGGGCGAGCGCCAATTTTTTCACAGAATGTTTTTTCATATTTTTTATTTTCTATCGCTGCATACTTTTGATTTTTGATTCGAGTTTTATTATTGTTCCAAATAATATGGAAAAATCAGAGGCAGGCGTGGTGTTTTGTTCGCTGCCTTGAATACATGAATCGATCTTGTTGATTTTCAAAAGCACAATTTTCACAACTATTTCATCGTTTGGCGTACCTACTTAAATTTTCTCCAGCTCATCTAGTGCCTTGGCAAAGTTGATTTCACAACTAACACGGACAGACAGATGAACAGACGGACATCGCCCAATCGACTTTGCTATGCAGAAGGACTCAAAACACATATACAATATGGACTCGGAAATGGATATTGTATTCCACTTTTTGTGGTAAAGGGTATAATGAGACATGAAAAAGCCATCGGCATGATATTGGCCTTGTCACTCACAATTAAAAATGCTGCCGATACAAACTTTTTTTGAACTTTTATCGTTCGATCCTGACAGTAAAATTCAGTTGGCAAGATTACGATCACTGTTTAGTGTGAAAGGAAAACAATAAGTGAAGAATATAAAATTATTTAAAGGAAACAAGAAGACACGACCCTACAATTTCAAACGCTATATCATCTTCCACCAGGACACTGAACGAGTACACTTTTGTACAGTTTGCGCAAAAATTCTCTTCTCCACTTAAGAAAAATTGTTCAGAGCAAAACCCCTTATTAAAGAAAAAATGTTGATGTAAAATTAAAATCATTCAAAATTGTAAATTAATATCCTTGAAGTAGTAATAAGACGACCTGGTATACCTATGTGTCTTTAGCACTGCCCTCAATGAATGATTCAATGAAATTTGCGTTTTTTTATCGCGGCGTTGCCACCTGCCATATACCTTGTACATTAGAATAAGAAGATAATTATTATGGAGGGGCGCGATAGTTTTTAACCGTTAAATGGAGGTAAAAGTTATTAGTCCGAGCTTAAAAGGGAATCATTTAGTTTGATTGAAAATTACGTCTGGGGAAAAGAGCATCGTTTTTTACGTTTTTTTTTTTTGATCTCGGCGATACGTTTTGTTGACATTTTCTTTGCAGACATTTTAATGTAAAAATTAATATTATTAGAATGTTGCCGACAACATGTGACTGTTTCCACATCTTTTTCTTCCAAATGTTCGTTCATTTAAGCCTGGACTTACATGTGGTAATAATTTCATAAGAAGAACTCTTACATATGTAAGTAAAAATGAACGATGTGCTTTTCGATAAGTTACCCTTCTTCAAGTTTACAAAAAGAAAAAACTAAAAAAGCGAAATTACATAAATAGAAAATCCATTATTTCAAAGATACAAATTCATACACAAATTTTAGGATTGAGGGGCCGATTTTGGATTAATATCTGCTTTGTGTTTATGTGTAAATAGTATCCCATTGTTAATGGTAATTTACCCAAGGCATAGAATAATAAATCAACTATAAACATTTTAGAATTTTTATTAAACTACAAAACGATTGCTATTTTTGTTTATTTATTTATCATTCTAAAAAAATTTGTTGTTGACATTAACATCAACATCATCATCGTCATGAATATAAAATAATGTTTAACCAGTGCTCAATTTGAGATCAGAACGCCTTTTGTAATTTAATGCCACTTTTAAGTTGCAGTTAACAAAACGGCAAACGAACAAAAAAAATAAATAAATAAATAAAACAGCAACAAAAAAGTAATACCAAGTTAACAATCAAAAAAAGCTGACTGCAATCACAAATTAGTACAAGCATTCATTCATACACATGTATGTATGTGAATATGTATGCATTTGTGTACACTTAGCCATACAAAAAGAAAAAAAGGCACCTACCTACAGCACAACAAAAGCAGCCTGCCATTAAATACATAACGAGAGAATCAAGAAGTAAATGTATGTAAATAGGTACATATCAATATATATGTATATGTTTGTGGGATGTCTATATTGTTTGTATATATAAATACGTATGTACATATGTTTGTATGTATATTACGTGTATAAAGTGACGCACTCAACAATAAACTCAAGAAAACACGTAAAAGCTTAAGGAAAACCACTTTAGAAATGAACGAACAACGAATGTATGTATGTATGTATTATACACGATGGTGGTTGCATGCCACGAGCTAAAAAATACCTTAAGCTATCTAAACACAACCAAATAAAACTTAAGAAATAAAGCCAAAAAACCAGATGCTGAGTATTACAAAAAGAAAATCATAAAGAAAGAAGAGCAAGTGTTGAAGCACGTACTTGTAAAGAGATGGTTGTAACATTGTGGGAGTCAATTTGGGGGAGAAAAATAAAAAAATATATATATGTATATATAAGGATTAATATTTAATAAATGTTGTATGTATAAACATTATGTTTATATAAGTAATACACATACATCCATAAGTGAAAACAAAATGATGTTCATTTTTTATTATTTCTATCTCTTTCTAACTGTTTATCAATACAAAAGAGATTCATAAATATTTAAAGAGGGCGTGTTTGAGTCTATAATTATTATAAATATCATTAATACTTATACGTCATTATCATCATTTAATATGCATGTTTGTGTGGATGTGTTGCTTGGTGTTTACATTCATTCATTCATAACTGTAAATACTACAGTCAAATATACCTGGTTAACTGCCAACTAAATAACACAGAGCAAAGAACAACAAAACTGTTTTTTTTTCTTTGTTTTTGCTCTCTCTCACTCAGAATTTGTGTACCTTCTCCATTCAATACCATTTTTAAAACTCACAAATATTTTTTTGTTTGTTTTTGCATAGTTCACATGCTACTTTCTCTTTCTCGCATTAATTATAAACTTTTCTCTATCATTACAGGGGTTTCTCTTTTTTCAGCCTTTTTTTTAATTTTAGTTTGTACTTTTTGATTTTTTTTTTGTTTTGCTCTTTTGTCAACTACAAATATCATCCCCTAAGATTTTACTCAACAGGGGTTTGTTTGCCAAGAAATTTCATAAATTATAATCATTCTTTGGCAAACAGTGCTCATCATTCGTATTTCAACCGTACAAAGGTCCAAAGCAAATGCGCATTCAAAAAAATATTTACATAAATAAAAAGACACACAAAGTGACAGACTTAAAAAATACGTTGTGAATAAATAAAAAAAAATATTTTAAAATTTACATTTTAAATAAAAGCGTCTTATAGAACACAAACGTTTTCTTTTAACATGTTAAAGTATTAAAGTGTTTTTTTTTCTTAATAAAAAGACATTGCTGTTTAAAGTTTTTAAATAATTGTGTTAATTTAAATATTGGAAAAAAATCGTTGCCAAAGAGTTGGATATATAATTGGAGTGTTTAATAAAATATGGTCTACCTAGTATGTATTTTCTTTTAATTGTGTATTTATTTAGAGTATTTTAAAATATAAAGTAGCATTCATTTTACATTAACTACCCACTAAGAAGAAATGTATTAAAAATTAAATTTATTAAAAAAATATGTTTTTTTTGAAGGAAAGAACGTTTGTTACATGCCGTCGGCATCCAATGAGAAAATATTCAAAGGTCAGATTTTTTAACATTTATAAAAATTAAATTAAAAAACTGACAAATCGCAGACAATTTTAATAATAAAATAAATGATTTGATCAACTTAGAATCGATTTTTGAAGCTCAAACAAAATCAGCAAAAACAGTAGATTCTCAGTTATAGAGACGGGTTTTAATTCATATGTTTTATATGTAAATAGTTGTCGGTTTTACAAAACATTGTTTAAAGAGTAAGGCAATAGATACTTTGTCATAGTTTAACAAAATCCTAACGAGCTTGTTTACTTTCGGTTGTTTTAGCCTAGAAATATTTTGTAACAAAAAGAGTCAAATAATTTTAATAAAAATTTAAGAGCAGATGTATAAATTCCTTAATGAATTTTATTTAAGTCAGTTGCGTGATTTCTTTCCACGATTTATAGGAACTTTTAAAAAAATCTGTCACAAACTTCCCGTTGTGTAAAATTTTTTTCTCACTGCTAAATACGATTAAAAATTAAGATTCAAATAATTTTTTTTTTGTCTGAAATCGGGAAAACTTAAAATTAAAATTTTTGATATTTTTATTAAAAAGAAATTCTCACGTATATTTTAATTTTAAAATTTAACAAGACAGAAAAAATTATTAATAGAAAAATAAAGTATAAATGAACTTATGCCCCATTATTAATTATTTATTTGGTTATTTTCACAAAACTTTAATCAGGCTAAAACCCTTTACAGTGGCAGAGATAAAGTAACATACACCCAACGAAATCTATGATCTATCTCTATAATATGGCCAAATCAGTAATTGAATTTTTTTAGAATTAAATTCGCCCAATCAGTTCTAAAAATTCTTACTAAAAAATTTTTTTTTACGAAATAGTATTTTTTTTTTTATTTAAAAAATTATATGTGTGCTATTTTTTATCCCGAATTAATTAATAAATCACCGATATTGATTATTGCGGCTGAAAGCATGTCTCGATGGCCATTTTGCTACCGCTTACTTAGCTCTTCAGGAAACTTCTCACAAAAATTTTATATAAACTAAAGATTTTTGTCCCAACAACAAAGTAAAAACAAAAATTAACGTTTAAGCAAAAAACAATAATAATCAACAATGATTTTATTTTTTTTAAATTTATATTCATTTTTTGAATTTTATTTAAAATTCTTACAGTTTTTCCAACTTTTTCGACGGATTAATCTTTGTCAATTTTTTTTTTTCTTAAAATTTTTCACATGTTAACTATTCAAGCAGTCATTAGGAGTTTAAATATACAACAACAAATTAATGATGCCAATTACTACCAGTTGTAATTTTATTTATAATAACCGTGATTTATGTATGTAACTGAAAAATACCAATTTCTTTGTAATTTGAAATTGAAGAAATCAGACTTTAAAAATTTATATTTTAAGCATTCTTCTATTAGTTGAACAAAAAGTCTTTTTCAAAAGTTTGAAATGGGTCATTCTTCTTTAAATTAAAATTTTAATTTATTTAGATTTTTTTTTTTTTAATTTTTAAAATACTAAATACTTTTGAAAATAAATAATAAAGGAAATGGAAGGCTCTTGTTTGAAATTTAAGAATTTTAAGAACAAAGTAAAACCAAAATTGTACTGACCAAAAGCATCTCCATAGATTTTTGCAAAACATTGATGTTCATACTGAAATAATAGACGGTGTTCTAAGTATCGGAGTATATACTTTTTTTTTTAAATTCGTCAACAACAAATGAGAAGCCGTATAATTAATCAAAAATATCAAAATTGTTTTCATGATTGCAGAATGACATTTTTTCATCTAAAACACAAAATTCCACATAAAAACCGATTTGGATTTTTCTCTATGTTTTTTATTATAGCTAATCGTCTTAAAGCCTTAAAAATGACCTAAAAGTGAAAGTTTTTCAAAAGGCGAGGAATTAGTTGTTTTTTTTGTGTTTTTAAGTTGGAGGAAGTGTCAATAAAAAACTGGCTTAAAAAAAATAAGAAAAAAATAAAGGACTTCAAGTCTATAGTGATAGAGAAAATAAAAGGTAACTTCAAGTAAAAACACCGACAGTAAAACAATGTCCACAATTGAAACATCAGTAAATTCCTTTTAATATTCAATTGTCGTTTTTTATGTTTCTTTTAATTAAAAAGGCACACATTTTCTTAAAATTGGAGCCTCAAATAGAATCATCGCTCGCAAAATAAAATAGATCGCATAATCACCTTTAACTACAGTTTTTATATGTAAAATTTTATTGAAAAAGGCGTTATAAATTTTTATGTACCGAAAGGTATTGTCATTGCGGTTATCGAAGAAAATTAAAAGGTATTAAACAGCTTTCCTTTAGAGTTTTTAAATTTTAATCTCTTTAACAATTAATGAAGCAAGGAGTTCGGGAAACTTCAATAAAAATTACCAGGATTTTCAATAATGAATAAAATAGTTACTTAAATTAATAATTAAAAATATTTGGATAACACATTTTGTAAGATATTTCATTTAGAAAAAAGATAAAGAAGATGTAACGATTTAGCATTTACATTCTACTACTTTTTTAAATAAAAACTGCCTATTTTTCCAATTTATAATACAGTATAATTTTTGGTTAAAAAAAAACTTTAAAAATTTGCTCTTCTTTAATTTTTAAATGAGGAGCTTAAAATTTTTTAAAAATTTCAATTAAATTGTAGGAAAAGTATAATAAAAATTAATTTAGATTCAATAAAAAATTTTTCAGACGTAATTATACTTCAACCACAAAATACCAAACAAATTAAAAATATATATATATTTTTTAAATAAGACATTTCAATAATATTTTTTTAATATTTTATACAAAAAATTAAAATAAAATGTTAATTAACTACTTTTAAACAAATTATTTCAATTAAGTCATACGTAAATGTTACACTATACATTTAATAAAACATAAAATATATTTTTGAAGTTTTGATGCTGGAGTAGATAGTGATCGATAAGAAAAAAAGGCACCTTTTTTTGGAATTTTTTCTGACAGTCTGTCTTTCTGTATGAATTTGAACATAATTATGTAGGGTCCCTTAGAATCTTGGTTCAAATATAGAGTACTTTTTGTTTCGTAAAAATAAGTTTTCTCGTCAAGAAAATAAAGATAGAGCAGCACCCAATTATACCGTTATAATGGTTCTAAAACAGTTGTCAGCACGTTTTATTTTTTTGGATGGAAAATTTTTAAAACTTTTTCAAGATTTCTAAAATAAATTTTTTTAAATTTGAATTTTAAGAAAATTATAAATGACACGAGGACGAAGTCGTAGGAACTGCTAGTTGTTAATAAAACCGTTGGAAAGTTGAGCTTTTCAAGAGAAACGTAATTTTCACTCTTTCTGTTTTAAAAAATAATTTTAAGCAAAAAAGTCTGTTGACTGCGGTGAAATGATACAAACCAGACCAGAAATAATTTTTGAAACACTTTCTTCCACTCGGGTGGTATTTGGCCGATCACAAATGAATGTAGTTGGTGCTGAGACAAAGATTCCAAGTAACGTGATTTCAGTTACGGATTTACAGGCGAATCTGAATATGCTCAGCTAATTTGAACAAAAATTGAATAAAAACAGCGTCTTTGTGGAGAGTTAAAAAACTTGGCAATGAAAAATTTCAATAAATAGTTTTAGCTGGTTGTAAAATTAATATATTGTTTAAACCTGAGCCATTTAATTCATTATAAAAGTCATATATTTAATTTATGAATGTTTTTCCGTAAACTTCTTTCATTGTTTCATGCTCAATAATCAATATTTATAAAATTGAATTTTAAAGTAAAGAGAAGAGTTATAATCGTTTCATATTTTACATGAATAATTAAAATACTAAACACTGTGAACCAGGTGGGTTTAAATTTAAACATGAAAATAAACGCAAAGGTGTGGCTGTTCCAATAGCTTGCTTAAGGCTTTTTCGTGGCGATACAGGCAAAAGTAAATGCCGCAAATGAAACCTTGGCGTAGATAAGCCTTGCTGCGGAGACCTTGAAGACCTTTTTTTTGCCCATAATGTAAAAATTACAACAGTCGAAACTATTAAAAGCTTTAATTTTTTTCTTTCAACTAAGACGTTGGCTTTGAATTCTTTTTAATATTAACGCCTGAAAGTATGATTGATTTTACTTTTTAATCATTTACCTTTACCGTCTGTTTTAAATGATGAAAGAATGCTCTTAAAAATACATATATTTTTTTAAATTTCTTAACAATCGCTTTTGCTTTTTATGTGTGATTAAACACCAAACAAACACATAAAATTTATTTATTTATTTATTTATTTATTTATATATAGTTCATTTATTTAAAATATTAATACTGCTGTAACTTAATATTCTAAGAATTCTCTGGCCTTTTATTCGGCTTCTAACAACTTATTTTGATAATGAGGCATGGCTTAGTTGTGCGGAGCATCTGCTCGTTTTGAATCGATTCTACGAGTCGAAGAACGAGCTGTATTTTTAAAGAGCAAAATTAATATTTTTCTATTAAAAATTCTATAAAATTATTTATATTTGTTTTGTATTTTAAATATTTGGTATAAAGACATAAAAATATTTTTTTATAAATACATACAACTAAATTTTCTTAATAATTGAAATCTTAATGTAAAAATCGCCATACGAAATAAATTTAATTTAAAAATCCCTTAAAGAAAACTAAATTAATCAAGTGCTAAATCGAGTTAATTAAGAAACAAGTAAAAAAAAATAAGCTTCCCTAAACAGCTCAAAACTAAAGCAATATGTCGTCGAGCGATAAGTATATAAATAGCTCACTTCAAGTGGAAAAACAAATCAAGGAACGAACGTACGTTTCATAAATATAAAAACGGATGTGGCATATTATATGTGACACTTCAGCAGCAGGAAGTCTTTGAGTTTTTACAAATAAACTGAGAATTATCATAAAAGAAGACCTACAACACACACTTGCAATCAAGTGTTAATAAATTGATCAAAATCACAATGCTTTTAACCGCACACAAGAAATCGAATAAACAGAGTCAGCCCGAACACTTAATTGCGCCAAAAAAATTATACATATTTGAGCGATTTTTATTTGTTTGTCAAGAAAACAATATGGTTTTTTATATTTTATTTTAAAATTTCATATTTGTTTGCTTTTTTTTTTGCAAAATAAATAACGTTCTCATTTCTGACTTGCAAAGCAATTAAAGGAAACGAATGCAAATCTCCAAAATAAATGATTGAGGTGTGTATGCAAAATTATATAAAAGTGCACTCAAGTGTATGGAAAAGCAATAACTTTTAATTTAAAACCGCACGGGTTAAATTTCTTTTCCAACTCCCGATGATTTCTTTTATTGAAAATCACTCAACTTTTTTTTTTTATTTGTATGATCGTAAAACAAAAGCGTTTGAAGGCAAAACACGCGCTTTGTTTGCATTAAATAAAACAGCAGCAGTTTGTTAAAAAAAAAATAATAAATCGTTTGTTGTAATGCAAAATCAATTTGAATAATGGCAACCCTTTTTTGAGCTTTAGATTTATTCTTATTGTTTGTGATATCCTGCCGTCGGGAAAGTTTTCTTCAGAGCAAGAGGTGTGTCAAAGAGTTGAATTAATTGTTTTGGTTTTTGTCCCATTTATTTGACTGTGAATTATTGATGCTTGATTGATTTTTCCTAATTTTCTTTAATAAAAAACTCATTTAAATCTCAGTTTGAAATATTTATACTTAATTGGTGTTATTTTCTGCTTATGTATTTTTAGAGTCCTTGTGGCATGCAACCCTGCAGTCCATCAGGCGTTTTAGCTGTTACAATGCCTCCATCAAAAAGTCCCACCATGGAATGTGCTGCTGGACAAAAATCTCCAGAGCTCCATACTTCAGCGACCTCAGCAACATCTTTAAGTACGCGCAATTGCCCTTTAAAATTTTCAATAGCAAAAATTATGGAACCAGATCAACGTGCTCACTCATCGCAATCGGTGCATCTGGACTCTGAACGTTCTTGCAGTCCTATTGAGGTGACCAGTGATGATTGTGAAGTCATTTTAACAACTCCTAGTAGTACTGCTGATGGTTATGATTCGGCCTTTAAAAAATATGTACCAGCCTCTAACGTTGTAACTACCGCGCCCACACCAACTGCTGTTCATCAATTTGTTTCCTCACGCCATCAGGAGCTGTTGGCTCAATATCCTCTTCTTTATTACGCTGCTCCAAATCAATTAATGTGTGCTGCTGCAGCCGCTCAATATGCTGCTTTAACTGCTGCTCAACAGCAAAATCTTTTGGCCAGCAATACTGCTACTGCCGCACATCTGAGCACATTCACGGCTTCTCTCAGCTCTTTGCACAGCCAAACACTGAGAAGACAGCTATCCCAACCCACCTCCAGTCATCATTTAGCAGCAGCTGCCGCTGCAGCAGCAGCAGCTCAAGCAGCTCATCATCAAGCTTTGGCTGCAGCTCATCCCCAAATACCCCAGTCATTGGAGAAGTCTCCTGCAAGCCACAAATCACGAGAATCATCTCAGACTCCATCAACTCCTTTTCACACGAACAAACGTAAACACTCCCCCGCTTCCAGTCACAACAATACCTCCTCATCTATTAGTGATCCCTGTTCGCCACCCGAGCCTCAACGAGCTCGTGTCGATTCTCCCAGTTCTTTGGATGACAGTCCCAATTCGGCTAGTGGCGGCAAACAAAAGACATTTTCCTGCTTAGAATGCGGTAAGGTTTTTAATGCCCATTATAATCTCACACGACACATGCCAGTGCATACTGGAGCCCGTCCTTTTGTGTGCAAAGTCTGTGGTAAAGGTTTTAGACAGGCCTCCACTTTATGTCGTCATAAAATCATACACACCTCCGAAAAGCCCCACAAATGCCAGACGTGTGGTAAGGCCTTTAATCGTTCCTCTACCCTCAACACACATACGAGAATCCATGCGGGCTATAAGCCTTTCGTTTGCGAATTTTGTGGTAAAGGTTTCCATCAAAAAGGAAATTACAAAAATCACAAACTCACGCACAGTGGAGAAAAGGCCTATAAGTGCAATATATGCAATAAAGCCTTCCATCAGGTCTACAATTTAACTTTTCACATGCACACACACAACGATAAAAAACCTTATACGTGCAGAGTGTGTCACAAAGGATTTTGCCGGAATTTCGATTTGAAGAAACACATGCGTAAATTGCACGATATTGGAGGCAGCAGTTTACAGTTGGATGATGAAAGCACCAACGACCGTTTAGAGAGACGTAGAGAATACACCAGGAGAGAGGCATCCATAGAATTCCACAACAGTCAATTAAATTCAAATTCTTCAGATGGTTCCATATCACCACCCATTAACGTTACAACTCCACCATTGTCAAGCAATGAAGGCAGTAGTTCAGCTTGGCATACTGCCTCACAATATGCAAACAATTCGCTCAATTATGTACCAACGATGACAAATATGCAACAACCCACGGTCACTAATTTTAGAACAGCTACCGATTATGGCGGCAGTTCGGCCTTTATAAACTTTGCTCAATCATCTTCTTCGGCACATGCCGTCTCAGCAGCAAGTCATATTAATCCTAATCATGCTCAGCACTTAACGCAGGCCAATCATCAGCGTTTGTCTGCCGCCGCAGCAGCTGTTAACGCCATGGATAATGTACCTTTCATTGCTAAAGTATTTTGACATAGATACTATGCCGATTCTTTGGCTACAACAGTACACAGCCGTCTTTCGCCAACTTTTACGGGAATGACTAATGCCTCAGCTCATCACAATACTTCGAAAAGTATTTTAATTGATTGACTGCAATTTGTAGCAGCTGCAGCAGCAGCTTCTATGCCTCAACAATTGCTGACAGTTGAAACTCACACTGAATATCAGACTGCATCAGCTACAACGACAACTACAGCAGCTACAGCTACAGCAAACCCGGCGGAAATGTATTTTCATCCTGAACAACACTGTCTGGCAGAAGCAGAAGATATACAACGAGAAAAAGCTCTCATGGCGAGCACAACTTTGGGAACAGCAGTACAAGCTCTGAATGGTCTCTTTTGAGAGTAAATTTGATCTTTAAAAGAAAAAATTTCTAGCAAATAAATTTATATATCAAAATACACTAAAAGGTTTCAGTCAACTCCTGTATAAAAAAAAGAAAAAAAAAATTTAATTAAAAAAAAACTAAAGTTGATCTTTAGTTTCACCGCCTAGAAAATTAAAAATCCTTTCACCTGGTCTCAGTAACTTAATCTCTTTTAGTCATAATTGAAAAGAAGTCTATTTATATTATAAAGTCCTGCTCTTAATTAAATAATAACGAATTTCTAACCAAGTTAAATTGTTTTAAGCCATTTTATTATAAATTATCACTGATCCTCCTTTTCTTTTTAAATTATAACGAATTTACATTTATCATGATATTGTAAAATTACAAATGTATTTAAATGTGTCTATATTCTAATTATAATTAAAATTAATATTGTATATAAAATTAAATTATTTAAAAATCAATTAAATTAAACGTTACATAAATAAAAAATTATGGATGTTTTTATTTTCTTTTAGTGGATTTTATTGAAATTAAAATAATGTTTCAATTAACAATTAAATTATTTAAGAAATAAAAACAAAAAATTAATAATTTTTAAAATTTTTAAAGACAGTGGTTAATGGTAAATTATCTATTATTTATGAAAGTAGTATAAGTCCATATATAGCTACTTTTTTCTTCGTATTTATAATCAATCATTCTATCAATTTTAATTGAAATACTAAATTTCCAAAATTATTTCGGCTAAAACATTAAGGAACTTCTTTTAGTATGGAAAAATATGCTCAATTTTAAAGAAATTTATATTAAAAAATTTCTCGGGTTCAAGAGGAAAATTTATTTGAATAAACGCTCATTTAAAAATCGTTAAACGATACACATATTTGAGCATGTTTTCAAAGATTGTCGCCTTAAAGTTCAACTGCAAAATGTTGCATCCGTTTATCTCATCATATAGTAGTTGCGGTTTGAAGCTGCCAGACACCCATTTTGGCGGTTTCAAATCGTAATCGCTAACTTAAGGCAATACATGTTTGCTACTCCATTATGTGTAAGCTACCGCACCACTTTGACAGTGCTTTAGTCATTTGGCCGTTTGATGAACGGATTTATTCTATTTGGCGTTATTTTAACAGTAGAGACTCACAAAGGATAATTGCCATATTAGTGTAGACTTAGAAGTTGGGCTGTCACCTAAAGAATAATCGCATGATAGCAGCGATTAGTTATGAATGATTGCCTAAAAATAATCCAGTTAAAAAATTTCTCATTTACAAATTTGAGCATTGCGTCAATTGTATGGCATGAAGCGTTCTCCTGTTAGAGACATACTTTTATTTATGTTGACTCTGGCCTTGGGTGTTTTGGTGTCTTTTTGTGTCTACGCTCGTCGTTTTGACCTATGACTCATGCGAGTCATAAATCCCTCCAAACAGTCAAATTTTTATGACGCTTGCTCGAAAACTTGTTAATTATTTTCTCTTAAACGTTTTCTTTTTCAGTGAATAAAAGTTTATTTCTGACAAAAATTATGCCAAAATGTGAGTTTTTACATATATCAACTTGAAACCCGGACAATGAACGAACTAAAAAAAAATTGAGGCAAATCATCACAATTAATGTCCAAAATTTTTATTTGGATTTTTTTTAATGTAAAAATCTTTATGACTAATAACGGCAAGCTTCGCAAAAGGTTACATATCCAAAGAGCACTAATTTAGAGCCCTCAAAGTCATCGCGATCAAAGCTAAAGATGAAATATCTTTTTAAATGTAAAAATTTTCTCGGGAAATTGTGGATAACTTTTCCATGAATTACCTCCTGGGAATTTCAGTTTCCCAAACGGAAGATTTCATGTTCTGCAGCTTTAAAATAAGGTTTAAAAGTTTTCAATATCTTGCCCAACAATCCTTTCTTTAACGTTGTAATTGAGTAAGCAAAAAAAATTAAATATTTTGTGTTTTGTTTTTTGCTTCTGGGCAAAAAAAAATCATTAACTATTTTTAATAATTAAATGTATTTTTGAGGTAGTGAGTACTTTAGCATTTTTCTAAAGAAACTTACACGAAAAATCAGCCAGAAAAAATTTAATGAAATCAATTTGATTTGATATTCAGATCCTTGTAAACACAATTTAGTTTTTTTTTTAAATCTGTATAAACGCACTTGAAGGCATTCTCTAAATATTCTCTATTACGTGCGAGTTCAAGTTAACCTTCATTTTGAATTGTTCAATACAACAGTTGATAAAAATATACCATTGTTAATAATCCATTACCGACACCATAAAGCAGTAATATTCTGAGTCCTTACGCATAGCGAAGTCCGTCTGTCCGTCCGCATTAATGTCGACATCAACTTTGCAAAGGCACTAGATGAGCAGTCCATCAGACATAGTTTCGAAAAAGTTGCTATTAAAAATCAGCAAGATCGGTCGGTCCATGTCCCTCGAGGTAGTGGTCTAAACACCACGCCTTCCTCTTATTTTATCATATCATTTGGAACAAAGAAGTAACAACAATATTATTAATAATTATTAGCTTTCAGATTTACATTTAAAAAAATTTTTAATTGTCTTTATAATGAAGCCGTTTACTTTGAAAGTAAGTCACTTTGTTTTTAAGCTGATACAAATATTTAAAGTATTATTTTTAAAGGGTTTTAAGGGTATTGTGGCTTAATCTCGAAAAGACTTACTTTCACTTTTATTTACTTTCAAAATAAACGGCTTAATTAATTGTATCATTTATATATTTAATTAAACAAGAAGAAAACATTCTTTTAATTAAATAAGTATTCGAATCAACTATAAATATTAAGAAACAAAGGATTTATAGTTTGAATTGATAATAATTAATTTCTTGAAGGTACGGAAGCTAACTCTTTATTTAAATTTAATACATTTTTACTCTTAACAATGAATTATGATTTTTAAAATTCTTGTGGGTAGTTTTTTTAAGTGTTTCTTTCGTTCTTTTAATCTTAAAAACTTCGATGTTCTTAAACGAAACACATAACAATTTGCTTTTGATCCTCATCTACAGTAAAGAGTCCATGAAAATTTTGCGTTAATTTAACATCCCTTTCAGCAGAGTCGTTCACAGCTTTAAACTCCTTAATTATTTTTTAGCTTCCTTATACGAGTTGTTGCTTATCTATGCCGAAGGACATTTTTTATCTTGGATAGCTCGTGTGAGACTTCTGGCTTTCTCAAAAAAAATTAGATTAGCACTTTCATTAATAGTCAATTTTACCTCTCGTATATAATAAAAATAAAAAATTATGTTTGGTAAATGTTTATTTCTCCTATTTGACATCTCTTATGAAAAACACTCGTTCTTTGGCACAGCTCGGACTCAGCGCAGTGTAGCATATTTGAACATGCTCTTCGTGAAAATTAGCGCTTAATCGGGACGTGTTAGATTGCTTTAATCGCGGCAAAATTTTGATAAGCACATTTTTTAGAATAATTGGGACAAAACTTGGGGATGAGAGTTTAAAAATATAAAGTCAAAAAATAAGGGACACCCTACGGTATACTACTCAATATTTATTGCATTTGGATCCTCGGTACTACTCAAGTCTTATTTATAAACCTAAAAATATTTATAATTTTTTATAATTTTTTTATTTCAAAAGAACTGAAGGGCTGTGCCACGTTAAAATGTTGCCAATAATCTCTTGTAATATAATATTTTTTAGAAAAAACCGTTAACTTAAAATTTCAGAATGTATTTGAATATTTTTTAGTCCCAAATTAAATTAATTTTAATGGCAGACAGCTTTTGTAAATCTTAAAATCTTAAAAAAACAACGAATTAAATCAAATCTTACATTCTTAAGTCTTACTTAGCCGCCATTTTGAATATTTTTATTTACATTTGTAAAATGAAAATTAAAAAAAAAAGGAAAAGAAAAAGAAAAGGGATAAGATGTCCTAAAAGATAATAAATATCCTATTAAATTTGCATAGAAACAAATTTATGCACGCATAATAGAGACTGAATGAATAAATGATGTGTAAAATGTTTTTAAATTATTTAAATGATTAAAAATTAACGAGGTTGGTCTAAAAAGAATTTCTCAATAACTGAAATAGAATTTGCACTGACAATATAAAATAAAAGAATAAAAAGTTTAGAAGAGGAAATCGGTTTCTTTAATTCTAATTTTCTAGGACAATTCAAATAACTAAGTAT